>MU279358.1:0-600000 GCA_022385695.1 Xylaria arbuscula | reverse complement strand
CCCTCGGAGAAAAACTTTCCCTTCGCGCCTCCTTTATAAGACCTCTTCTGAGGCAAAGATCGCGATGCGATAAAATAGCTCTATGTAGCGAGCGACAAGTTGCTTAGAAAGCTAGGGGGCTCAAAAGGGGACCACAACGTCGGCTAGCACGACGGCTATGCGTCGACTGGCTATTAGAGCACCAAGAAAAGGAAGGCGAGTGGGCAGGTATTTTTGCCGCTATGCACGCCAGCATCTGGGCTCTTCTGCTTGAAGGCTTACCGCTTCAACACAAGGCAGTCCGCTTAGGCTTAGAAGCACTCGAACGTTTGGCAGTCACTGACGTTAAGGGAAAGTGGTTACAGCCCAGTATATCACCCTGCTGGGACACGGAATTAAAGGCAACTACGTTAGGTGACGCGGGACTAGCAAGTGATCCTCGCATCAGTCAAGCAGTGGAATGGCTGCGAGACCGCCAGGTAATTGTCAACCATGGAGACTGGCGTGTCTATAGCTCAAACAGTCAAGCTGGCGGTTGGAGCTTTCAATATTACAACACATTTACGCCAGACATTAATGATACAGCCACTATCATAATAACTCTCATTAAACAGAACCCATCCACCATCCTCTCGGACTGCGTCCGTAATGGTGTGGAGCGGATTCTTGGTATGCAAAACAGGGACGGAGGATGGGGTGCTTTCGACACCAAGAATGACTCACACTGGCTGAATAATATCCCTGTCAGCAATATGGAGGCCATGATAGATCCAAGTACTGCAGATATAACTAGACGTATACTAGAATGTTTTGGTCTTCTGCTTACGAATCAAAACGGAATCCGCCTGCCAGAGCTACTTCAACATCGTCTCAGAGCAACAGAAAAAAGAGCGGTCGGTTTCTTAATTAGAGAACAGGAATCTGAAAGCGTGTCACACTAGGGTGGAGATCGTACGAGGCCGTACAAGTGTCATACAAGTTACGGAGGGTCTTTCAGCCGCGCACACTTATATATAGAGGGCTCTGGTCAAAATACCTTCACTAAAGTCCTTCCAATCCATATAAAATATAAAGCTTCGTATCTAACCTAGTGAGTGCCCACTTAAGTGTGAGAGTTATAAGCCTGGTTTACACCACTTTTAACTAAAGGCTATGATAGTTTTGCCGTTTGATTAGTTAACTTGCAAGCATTTTATTAATAATTTAATAGCTTGTTTGATTTTTTTGATTTTTTAAGTTAATATATTTTATTTAACATTTAAAAACATTTTAACTATTTTTTTTATAAGCGCAAAGCTTACGTTAATTTTTTATATATAAAATAATTAATATATGCAATTAAAAATAACCGTTTATTTTTATAAAGTAAAGTATTTAATAAATATAAATTAGCTGCTTTTATTTTAAGCATATATATTATTATAAATATTTTAAATATTTATATAAAAGCATATTATAGCTTAAAAAAATATAAAATGTTAATTAGCATATAAAAAAGCTTTTAATAAATAAAAAGTTTTTTTAAAAAATATTAAAAAGTAAAAGCTTTAGGTATTTTATATAATAAGCTAATTAAAAATAGCAGCTTTGCTTAAAATAGCTTAAAAAAGCTATTTTATTAAGCTTATAAAATAAATTATTAATTTTAATAAATATAATGCTTTATAAAGCTAAATAATAACTTTTATAAATTTTATGCTTTTATTATTTATATTTAAAAAGCTTTAACTTTTTTATTTAAAAATAAATTTATTAATATATATAATTGTTAAAAAGTTAAAAAAGCAAATAATGCTAACAAAAAAAACATTATTAATAAAGCATATAAAAAATATAATAATATGCTAAATTAAACTAAGCAAAGCAATATAAAAATTAACATTTAATATTAAAAATAAATAAACGTTTATATATAAACATATATAAATATATTATTAAAAATTATAAAGCATTTAATAATATAAAAGTTTATATTTATAATAATTAAAATTATATTTAATTTATTTAAATATAAAGCTTTTAATAATGCTTTAAAAATATATATATTAATTTTAAAAAAATATAACAAATAATTAAAAGCTTAAATATATTAAATTAAAATTATTTAAAAAGTTAAAATTTTTATAATTACTGTTAAAAAACTGCGTAATTTTATAAATAAAGCAAATATTAATTATTTATGCTTTATAAATAATATATATAATTATTATATTATAAACCAACAAAAAAACGACCTATTAAAAAACCAAGGTGACTAAACGACCTAATGAAAAATATTGTCGGATATAACGATTACCTCTGTATAGTCACGCTATTACAACGTACTATAGTGATATAATAAGCACTGCCACCCATAGGTTAAAAAAGGGAGCCAAAAAATAAAGGCTTTTAACAAAAAAAAAATACACAGAAAATTTTAACTAAACTTTATATAATTAATTTAAATTTAACAATTAAAAGTTTTATCGCAATCTTTTTAAAGCAATATTAAAAATATTATTAAAAATCATTAATATATTATTCGGATATTAATCTTTATATAAATTATAATGCCAATACCCTTTACTTTACGCGGTTCGGAGAAAACCGATTTTACTGCCATTTTTTAAGAGGTAATTAACTAGCCGAAATAAAAACATGATTTTTTTATTAAAGCAAAAACCCTTAGCTTTAGCCAACATATTTGCACAAAAACCTTTATTATGTCCAGGCTAAAAATGCCGAACATTGCTCGAAAGAAATATAAAAAAAAGCAAAACATCTTAAAAAATAACTAAACAATTAAAGTTTAACCTAATTAAAACAAAGCCGAAATTAATAACGAGATTATTTAACACAAAAGAAATAATAATGCTTAAATAACTTTTAACTTTATTATATTTAGCAAAGCAACTTATAAATTAAATAACACCTTTTATAACTAAATAAAAAAAAAAATTAAATAAGCATAAGCTTTAAAAAAAATAAAAAATTATATTATTAAAACAATTGTAAATTATTATAAAACTATTTGCTGTTTTTTTACATAAACGGTATAAAAATAATATAAAAACTTTAAGTTTTAATATAGCAAAGCATTTATAAATAAAATAAATGATGCTAAACAAGCATATAAAGTTATATTATAACTTTTGAAAAACTTTACAAATGTTTTTAAGTAAATTACGGCATAAAAAATCGCTTTTATTAAAGCAAAACAAAAAAAAGTCTTTAAAACTAAAATAATTAGCTTATAAGCACGCAATTTTTTAAAAGCTATTTTAAAAGCCTTTTTTATATAATTAAACATTTATTATATTATTAAAAAAAGCGAGATTAAAAACAGTACTTTTAAGTTTTATAAATTCGTAAATAATTTTTGCGATATAATAATAAAAAACCTATAAAAATTTAGCCGTGCAATTAAAAGAACATTTAACGCTACCTACAATAAAAAAGCCTTTAATAATAATAAAAAATAAAAAATAAAAAAACAAGGCAAAAAAAAAAAGCTAACAAGCAAAAGTTTAAAGCAAAAAACAAACTTAAAAACCGTTTAAAATGCTTTGCTTATAAATTACCACATTTATTTTCTCAATGTTATTATGTTTTTTTTAAAAAGGCATACAAAGGCTTTGTTTTAAAAAAAGCAGTTGTTAAACGAGTAAAAAAAGCTATAAAAAGCTTACAATTGCAAGAAAAAATTCAAACCTTAAAGCAAAGCAAATTTTATATAAAAACACCTTAACTAAAAAATAAAAAAAACTTAAAAAAATTTAAAACTAATTATATAAAAAAACAATAGGCTAAATACCTAAAGCTTTTTTAACACTTTTTTTAAAAAAATATCCGTTAATATATTTAATTATTTTTAATAATAAAAATATTATTATAATTATTAATTAAAAATGAAAACTTATTAATTAAAAAATAGCTTTAGCAAAAGATTTTATATAGTTTAAAAATTAACTTTTATTTATTATAACATATAAAACCATGCGAGTTATTATTAATAATATAATTTTAACGTTTTTAAATATAGCTTATTATTTTATAATATTTACCACTTTAATATTATTTAAAAAACTTAAATAAAAAAGGTATTAATAAAATAATAAAAATAAGCAAACTTGTTTAAAAAAAATAACTTTTTAATTAAATATATTAAAAATGTTTATAGGTAATATATTATTAAATATTAATTAAATTAACTTAAATAAACAGCGGTGTTTTATATTTAATAAACTTTGAAAAAATATAAGCATACTTTATAAATAAAAAAAACCCCGTTAATAAAAAACACTTAAAAATAACATTAAAAATTAAGCTATTTTAGCTTTAAAGCATTTAAACACTTTGTGCGCTTATTTTAAAAAGTGATTATTAAAGGATTTATAAGAGTAAAATGTAAAGCTTATAAAATATTAAAAATAAAACAATAAATTTAAAAAGCATTAAAAATTAATTATAAAAATTTAGGAAAAAAGCTGGCAATAAATTTTTATAACTATAAAAAGTTTTTATTAAATAAAACATCGCATTTTATTTTTACCTATAAAACTTAAGGATATTTTAAAACTATGCTTTAAAAAATTAAAAAATAAAAACAATTATTTATATTTTACACGTTTATATATAATAGCTAAAATATTAGTATAATATTAAAGTTAAAGCAATTAAAACAAATAATAAAATTATAATTAATAAGCTAAATGTTTATAATAAACCGTTAATTTATAAAAACGTTAATATTTAAAGCTTTATATATTAAATTATGCTTAAAATGCGAACGTTATATAATTAAGTTATAATTAAATAATTATTAAAAAATTATTTTTACATAGCTATTTTAAAAAGTTATTATATGCTTAAATTAAATTATAAAGTAAAAACTGTAATTAAATATATAAAAAACATTGGTTTATTATATAAATAGTTTTTTTTTCATTAATTCCCTTGTTGCTTTGTTTGCTTTACAAATCTCTTAGAGCATTTGCTTTGTTTGCTCTACAGATCTCTCAGAGCATCTGCTTTGTTTGCTCCACAGATCTCTCAGAGCATCTGCTCTGTCTGCTCTACAAAGCTACATGTCACGTGACCTCTCCTGGGCTATGGCTTGTCTCCTGGTCTAGCCCGGTACCCCTCATTAGGTTGTTAGGTCACCTTGGTCTCCTAACAGGTTGTCTTTTTGTTGGTTTGTAATATTATCCCCTTTCTCCCAGGTTTATTGTCTGCAATAAATACTAGCGTGTTTTTTTTGTCCCGGTGAGTTTTGTGGGTTTTTTTCTTTTTTTTTGTTCCTCATGGTCCCTTTTTACCATGGCAGGTCGTGTCGCAAAATCCGTTTTGCCCTTTTCCACAGAGCGTTATTGCGCTGCAATCGAGACTTTTAGCTATAAAGTCATGCCTTGCTCTCGTTGTTTTAACAAGGGTTTTTTTTATAAAATGTTAAATGGTGTTAATTATTGCAGGAACTGCAATAATGCCAACCTTTTTTCTTGCAATAAAAATTATATTTTTATTAATTCCTTATATATTATTATTTTAAAACACTAACAATTATAAACATATAAGCGTAAGGTTTTTAATAAGCTTTAAAAAATAAATTGTTAAGCTTAAAAACTATTGGCTCGGCTTTTTCATTTTAACTATTAGGTCGAATTTTTTTATAAAAAAGGTGTTAAAATAGCTTAACGGGGTTTTTAAAACATGGATAAATTAAAAGCACAAAAGCGTTTAAAAAAAAAGCAATATTATTTAAAAAAAAAACAAGCCCGGTTAGCCTTTTTTATAGCTTTTTTTAAGGTTAATTAAAACGCTTTTAAATTTTTTTTTTTAGTTAACCCCGCTTTTTTAGCGTTGGTTGGTTAAAATAATAGCGGTGAAATTAATTAACCATTTACCTTATATTTTTTAAATTTTTCATAGGTTTTTAAGTGGTTTTTATATATGAGTATTTTTTTCATTTAATTAAATATTTATAGGTATTTTTATTTTAACGTAAATTTAATATTTTTTTAACCTTATATAAATTTTTGTTTGGTTTAACTTTTAATTGTGTTTAAAGCTTGGCGTTTTTTAATGCTAGTTTAAAAAAAAAATATAAAATTTTAGCTATATTTTTGCCTCTTTAAATAGCTTAAGTCGATAATTAATTTTTAAAATAACTTTTTTAATTTTAAATAATCCGATTTATTTAAAGTTAAGTTTATTGCTTAATTGTTTTGTTTTAATGTTGCGCTTTAAAAAATACACTTTATTTTTTTTTTTTAAGGTTAGCTTTAATAACTTATGCTTATTGCTATAAGCTTTTATACGGTTTTGTAAAAATATTAGTTTATTTTGTAGTTTTTATTATAAACCTATGATTTTTTTTGTTTATATTTTTGCTTTAAGCGCCGTAATGCCGTTAATTGTAGTTTTATTTATTTTTAAGTTAAATTTATAATTTGCTGCAAATAAAAACATTCCCATTAATTTATTATTAAAACTATTATAAATATACTTTATTATAAGCAAAAGCTTAATTTAATTGTTTTATTATTTATTAAAATAGCAGCATAAATACTATTTTAAAATTTAATTAAGTTTTTTTATTTGTTTATTTATTTATAAATAATAAACCATAAATAATCAATGTTTAATGCTTAATGCTTTTATTAATAATTAATAAAACTTAAAAGCTATAATTGTTTTTTTATTTATAACTGCTTTTTTTAAAATCCCATGTTTGCTAAAAACATGTTTAATTATTATATAAGCTAGATTTTCTGCCGTACTTAATTTTATATATAATATAAAATATTTATACTTTGTGAGTTTTTCCATAATAACTAATATTAAATTATATAATACTTCGGTTATTAGTTTTTTTAACTTAAATAGCTTAACAATAAAGTTAAACGCAATAAATTTCCAAGCTTTGTTTGGTATTTGCTTTAATTATAGCAATTTATATGGTTTATGTTGTGGTGCTTTGTTTTTTTTGCATAAAACACATTTTTAAACTATTTCCTTTACTATGCTTTTAAGTTTTTTGCATTTGTAGTTTTTTTATATCCGGGATAGCGTTTTATACACTTTTTAATGTCCTGCTAATGGATGTTTATACATCGCTTTTACTAGTTTTTTAATTGTGAGTCGTTGTTTAAGGTTTAAATAAACCTTTTTATCTTTGTTTTTACTTTGCTCGAAGGTCGGTGGTGTATTTATTAACTGTAGTAGTGCTTATAAAACTTTTCCATGGTTTTTCCACAATTTTTTAATTTATTTATCGTAATTAAATAAAGTTATAGCTGCGAGTGTGATTTTTTGTTGAGTTTTTTTTAATAACATTTGGCTTTTTACTTTTAATTTTTCATGGTTGCTTTATCAACTTAAAATATTTGCTATTATATTTTCTTTTCCTTTAATGTGAAAAATATCAAAGTTAAACTAAAATAAAAACTTTGCCTATTTAATTTGTTGTTTATTTAATATTTTTGTTGTTATAAACGTAATTAAGTTTTTATAGTTGGTATATACCTTAACTAGTGTTTTAAATTTATAAAGGTAATGTTCCTATTTTTTAAATGCTTGGATAATAGCCATAAGCTTTTTGTTTAATAGTGTGTATTGCTTTGCTAATTTTAAGAATTTTTTCGAGAAATATACCATTAAATGTAATTTTCCATTTTTATCTCGTTAACCTAATTGTTTGCCCATTGCTTTTTTATTAGCGTTAACTATTATTTTAAATTCCTTTTTTAGGTTAGGAAGCTTTTAAATAAGTTTTTCCAATATAAATGCCTTAACTTTTTTAAAAGATTTGCGTTTTTTTTTTTCCCATTTAAAGGGATTGTTTTTTTTTATTAAGTTTAAAAAAGGTTTGGCGTGTCCATTAAACCATTTAATAAAGCTTTAAACATAATTTATAAATCCCATAAATGCCTTTACATTACTCACCGATTTAAGCGTTAGCTAATTTTTTATTGCTAAAATCTTAAACTTTTAAATTTTTATCTTTTTTAAAGTTATTGTAAAACTAAGAAAATTAACCTTTTGTGTATAAAATTCGCTTTTCTTGGGGTTCACTTTTAACTTAGCAATTTATAGTGCGTTTAATATTTTCTTAACGTGCTCTCGGTGTTTTTTAAGGTTTTTTAAGTATATTAAAATATTGTTTAAATATACTATTATAAATATATCGATAAATTTGCGTAAAGCATGCGTTATTTATGCCTAAAATGTTGTTAAAGCATTGGTAAGTTTAAAAGGCATAACTAAAGATTTGTATAATTTATATTGTGTGCAAAATGCCGTTTTCCATTTATTACTTAATGCTACTCTCGTTTAATTATATGCGTTTGGTAGGTTAAATGCTATAAACCATTTTGCGTGCATTAATTTGTTTTATAAATCATTAATTTTAGGTATTGGTCCCACAAATTTAATTGTTTTAAAGTTTATGTCTTGGTAGTTCATTATTAATTTTTAACGTTGTTTTTTGTTTTTACCGGTTTTACGTGGTATTTATAGTACCGGTGATCTTGTTAATGATTTTAAAGATTAAATAAATCCTTTTTTTAAATTTTTCCTAAGAAATTCTCGTAACTTTTTTAATTGTTTTTTATTTATATGATATAATAAAAATGATTATAATTTAGCTTTTTCCTTAAGCGGAATTTTATAGTTTTATAAACCATGCTTTGGTAATTTATTGTGTGTTTTGCTAAATATATCGCCGTAGTCTCGATATTTTATTAATATTTTGTTATCGAGTATAAGCTTAAACTTTTTAATTATTATGCAAATTTGCAATAATAGTTTAATAAAATTGCTTAATACTTATGTTTTAAGTTTTTTATTAGCTGATTTTTTTTTAATATATTTTATTAAAGTTAGTTTATACTTTAGTTTATTTTAAGATTATTTTCCCGCAATTAAGGTATTTTTAAAATAACATTATGCTTAAATGTTTTTATAATATTAAGCACTAATCGTTTTTTATATCCGAGGATATTAAAAAAAAGTTTTGCAATTTTCCTTAAAACTATTTCGTTTTTATATGCAATAAAACTTTTATTAACGGTTAAAAATAAGTAAAGGTTATTTTTAAGCTTTATTAATATGTTTAATTGCTTAATAATTTATGGAAAAATAAAGCTTGTTTAAGCTTTTATATTTATAAGCGTTTATAGCTTATGTTTTTAATATATTAAATCGATTTTAATATGTTTGCTTTTTTTAACTATTATAGCATAAAGTTTTTTAAGTTTTTTTAAAAATAATTATTGATTTATTATAACCGCCCGTTATCGTTTTTTAATTAATCTTAGCTAATTATTACTTGTGTTAACATATCGTCGAGTTATTTAATTGCATTAATAATTATTTAAAACTTTTTAAAGCGTATTATTATATTTTTATTTAAATAGTACTTTATTTTTTTATTTTTTACATTTTAAATAATGTTAGGTTTTTTATTTTTATAAAGGTTTATTATATTTTTTAAAAATCCTTTGATGGATTTTTATTTATTTATAATTTCTTTAAGCTTTTTTTCTTTAAACGTTAATCGGT
This sequence comes from Xylaria arbuscula, assembly GCA_022385695.1. Taxonomy (NCBI): domain Eukaryota; kingdom Fungi; phylum Ascomycota; class Sordariomycetes; order Xylariales; family Xylariaceae; genus Xylaria; species Xylaria arbuscula. The sequence continues at coordinate 590,481 of MU279358.1, read as the reverse complement.
TTTAATTAATTTATTACGCTCGTTTTATTATTTCGCGCAATTTTATTGCTTTTCACTATGCATGGATTTTACATTTATCATTGGTATAATCTTTAGGTTATAGGATTTATTGCATGCATTTTATAAGCCACTATAGGTTTTTTGCAAATATTGCAAATCTTTAAAGGTTTTAATACATTAGTGTTACCTTTTTTTTATTTGCTTTATATAAAGGTTATATTATAGGTTTCCCATTTAATTATCTTAAAAACCATATATATTATAGCTTTTTTTGCAAATAAATAATGTATTAATATATTATATAATATATTTAAAAGATTTATTTATGTTTTTTGTTTTTTAATATTAATTTTACCGGTTTTTAATTTATTATAACTTTGTTATAATAATGTCCTTTGGCAATAAGCTCGGTAATTAAGCTAAGTTAATTGCTAATGTTCGTTCCGGCTTTTATTATAAGCGTTAAATTATATTGCTATACATTTTTTAAAAATGGCTATATTTTCATGTTGTTTTTAGCCTTTAATATATTAATTATTGCTGTTTTAGCTTTTTTTATTTAAAATTTTTATGCGTTAAACATTTCGCTTAAGCATTTTTTTTATTAAATAAATTTAGCTACAGCGTTTTTTAACCATTTTTATTTAAATTAATAGTCGTATTTTATATAGCTGCATATATATTTTTTTAAACAAGATTTTTTTTTAAGCTATTTTTTATACTCGTAAATTAAGGTTTTAACCTTATTTTATATGGAATTTTTTTTTGGTTTAATATTTTCCCAATTATTTTCTTTATTGTTAATTTAAATAAGATTTTCCCAAAAAGCTATATTTTTCTCGGTTTTGTTATTAATGCTTATATCGTATACTTAGCAATTAATGAAATTGCAAATACATTCGTTTTGTTTTACTTATTTTAATTGTTTTATAAAAAGGTATTTTAAACACATTTATTTTTTTTTCCTATATATGTCGCAATATAGCACTTTTTTTATATATTGCTATTATAATTAACTTTATTAGTTGTTAATTTTTAACATTGCAATTGTTATAAATAAAGCCTGTTTTGCTTTTTTAAATTATTGTTTTTTCTTAGGCTTGTTATAAGCCTAGGCGTAATGTTTTTTTTAATTGCAATTATAACACTTAACCTTGCTTAGGTCTCGCTTTTATTTTATTGCATTAAGTTTCATAGGTCCCGCATAGGTATTTAATGCCGTTGACTTTATGGTTTGTTTTTTTCCTATGTTAGGTATTTGTTAAGTTTGTTGTTGTTTTTATAAACGTTGTTTATATAACCGGTTGTCGATTTTTATTACATTAGCAATATAGGTTTTAAAATCGCTTGGTTGTTTGTTTTTATATAATTTGTCTTTTACCTCGTTTTTTAATCCCTGATAAAAAGCCAACATTAAGGCATCGCTATTAATCCACGTTGTTTTAGCTGCTGTTTTTTGAAATTCTACTACGTATTTATATGCAGCTCCTGTTTAAAATATTAAAAGCAGCTTTTTTTCTGCTTGTTTTTTTTCCTTTGGATTTTCATATATATTAATTAACGCTGTTTTAAACCCTTTGTAAAATTTAAACGCTGTTTTGGTTTTTTTGTTGGTATTGTTAATATTATTATTTTTTATATAATTGTTTATTATAGGTTAAAACCACTTTAATGCATTATTAGTAAAAAATCCTGCAGCTATTATTACTTTGTTTCCGTTTAATGAAAAACTATTGTTATAATGTCGTAAATAAACCTTTGCTTGGGTTAAAAATCCCTTTAGTTATTTTTAATTGCCATTAAACTTAGTTGGCTTAACTGGCTTAAAAGGCTTAAGTTTTAATAAGTTTATAACCTGCGCTTTTAGCTGTTAATTTTGCTGTTTTAATTGCTTAATTTTGTTTTATAAATGCATTAAAAAACTTTGCACTATTGCGGGTATTAATTTAAGCTGCTATAAAAACATTGTAACTATATACAATTGTTTTTTAAATACTAAGTAAATTTAATAATTTAAAATATAATAAACCATTAATTTATAAAAGCGTTAATACTTAAAGCTTTACGTATTAAATTATGCTTAAGGTGTAAACGTTATATAGTTAAGTTATAACTAAATAGTTGTTAAAAAATTACTTTTACACAGCTATTTTAAAAAGTCGCTATATACTTAAATTAAATTGTAAAGTAAAAACTACAATTAAATACATAAAAAATATTGGTTTATTATATAAACAGTCCTTTTTTCACCAATTCCCTTGTTGCTTTGTTCGCTTTACAGATTTTTTAGAGCATTTGCTTTGTTTGCTCTATAAATCTCTCAGAGCATCTGCTTTGTCTGCTCCACAGATCTCTTAAAGCATCTGCTCTGTTTGCTCCACAAATCTCTCAGAGCATCTGCTCTGTCTGCTTCACAGAGCTACATGTCACGTGACCTCTCCTGGGCTGTGGCTTGTCTCCTAGTCTAGCCCGGTACCCCTCATTAAGTCGTTAGGTCACCTTGGTTTCCTAACAGGTCGTCCTTTTGTTAGTTCGTAATAATGTTAAACAATGGCTAAAAGCTTGCGCAATTAAAGTTAAGCTTTTATTACTAAATACCCAAGCATAAAATAAAGGTGCTAAACGTTTAAAAGGTGTATTTAAAATAAAAGCACATGTTATAAAGATTAAATTATAATTATCGATTTTTTTTTAACTTAAAATTTTTAAAGCAGTTATTTATTTATATAATTAAACGCTAAAACGGAAAAATAAATGAAAAATACCGTTTAATGTTTTTTTTAAAACAATGTTAAAAAAAACCAAATATATTTTAAAGTGTATAAATGTAAAGCTTATGTTATTATAATTAATATAAAGCTATATTATTATCGATTAAATCGACTTAAACTTAAAGCATAAATTAAATACTTAATAAAATATTGCTTATTTAATATATACTAAGTGTAAGTGCTGCAATTAAATAAGGTTATTAATATATAAAATATAACCTTTTATAAAGATAAAGTTTTTAATAAAAGCAAAAAAAGCTTTTAAAACAATTTAAAAGCAGCAATTATAAAAAAAATACAAGTTATAATTAATAAATATGCTTTATTTAAGTTTAATGATTATATTTATAATAAAAAATAAAAGGTAAAAAAAAAAAAAAAAAAAAAATAATGAAAAATAATTTATAACTTTAATAAAAATAATAAACGTTTAAATAATAAATAGCCCGGTGGTTTTAACAAAGATATAAATTTAAAAAAATGAAAAAAAACTTAACGTAAACATTAAAACTAATTATTAATATACCATGTTAAAATTTATCTTAATGCTTTTACCATTGCTAAGCTTATTGTTAATGCTATTATATTATTTTATTTAAAATAAAAATAAAGTATTTTATAATTTTTTATACAAAAATAAAGCAATTTATAATCCTTTAAATAACCTTGGACATAGGAATTTAAAACCGTGGAAAACAGCTTTTTTAGCAAAACTTAAAGCTTTGCTAATAAAATAATTAAAACTAGCTATTTTAAATTGCGCCGATGTAAAACGAGCATTAAAAAAAGGTTAAAAAGTGCATTATAGGTTTTTAAAAAATGCATTAAAGCGGCGTGAGAAATTAGCTAACCATTTAAAAAGGCATTTTTTTAAATAAGCTAAAAAAGATTATTTAAAAAGTTATTAAAAAATGCACTTATAGTTAAAAATTTAAAAAAAAAACCTATTAATATAAAAGCATTAAATTTTAAACTATATATAAGTGTATATTTATAAGTTTAATAAATATAAAAGGTTTATAAAATGTAAAGCTTAATTAATTATAAAAAAAAATTAATAAAAAGGTATGCATGTAAAACAAATATATATTATAACTTTAGCTAAAAGGTTATTTAAAACTTTAATAGCTTTAGCAGCTAAGTTTAACCTTAAAATAATTTAATATAACGTTATAAATGCTTTTATACATGCTTTTATTAATAAGAAAATTTTTATGTATATGTTACACAGCTATTATAAAAAAGAAATAATATTATAACTTAATAAAGCTTTTTATAAACTATAAATATTGCTTTTGCTATAGCAAAAAAAGTTTTTAAAAACGTTAACAAGCTTAAGCTTTAAATTTATTCTTTATAAGCTATGCTGCTATATAAAAAAAAAAGTAATAATATTTTTTTATGTCGATAATATAATTATAGCCTATAAAAAACATATATAATTAAACGTAAAAATAATTACTTAGCAGTTTAAAAAAAAGTATTAAATTATTAATGGCAAAGAAATATAATGGTTCCTCGGCATGAAAATCGTTTAAAACCGGCCCTAATAAAAGATTTAGTTATTTTAAACTTTTTATATTAAGAAAATCATTAAACTAATAACCTTAAATAATAGATTTTTTAAAACTTTAATAAGCATCGAACAATTACTACTTTAGCACAATTATGCCGCTTAACATAAAATTTAAAAATTTTAAAAAAAAATTGGTTTTTTTTTATTTGCTATAGTTTTTATAAAACCAAACATAGCTTTTGCTATATCCCGATTAGCAAGATTTTTTATTAACCTAAGCTAATAACATTAACAAGCTATAGATTAAGTTATTTGCTACCTATATAAAACTAAGCATTTTGCTTTTTAATTTAATAGAAAAAAAAATCTCATAGTTTTAAGCAATGCTTTTTTTTGCTAATAATACATTTAACTAAAAAAGCTTTTAAACCTTTGCTATAACACTTTTTAGCGGGCTAATCGGTTAAAAAGCAAATAAATAAAACATAGTCACCACTTTAACTATAAAAGCAAAATTGCTTACATTAGCTTAAGCTATAAAGGAAATTTTATATATAAGCCGATTAATTTTTAAATTAAAGGTTTAATTTAATTAAAAGCAAATTAAGGTTAAATGTAATAATACATAATAATTAAGCTAATAACAGCTAAAATTACTTAATTATAAATTAAGCTACGATATATAAACATATATAATCATTAGCTATAATAAAAAGTTAATCGGGGAATAATAAATGTAAAATATACACCTTTAGCCGAAATAAAAACAAATAGGTTAATAAAAGCCCTACTAGCTTTAAAGTGGTTAATATTTTTAAATTAATTAAGTTTAATAAATATTTAAAAAAGGATTAAAAACCGAAAGTTGGAAAAATATAAAATAAAAACCAAAGAAAAAATTTAAAGTTAAAAAATTAAAGTTTTATATTTAAAAAGTGTAAACCAGCCAGGTTTATAACGTTACCTAGCTAAAAAAATGTGTTAAATATAACGATTACCTTTATATAATCACGTTATTATAATATACCATGGTGGTATAATAAGCACTGCTATTTATAGGTTAAAAATAAAAGCTTTTAATAAAAAAAAAATACATAGAAAATTTTAACCAAACTTTATATAATTAATTTAAATTTAACAGGTATTAAGCTAAATTAAAAAATAAGCCATAGTTTAAAAAAAATCACGTGATATATAGCTTTATAAAGCAAATAAAGCAAATGCTTTAAAAATTTTATAAAATAAATAAAGTAAATGCTTTAAAAGATTTATAAAGCAAATAAAACAAGCGTTTTATATAATTTATAAAATAAATAAAATAATAATAAAATTAATGAAAAAAAAATTGTTTATAAAATAAACTAACATTTCCTATATATTTAATTATAATTTTTACTTTATTAATTTAATTTAAGCATATAACGATTTTTTAAAATAATTATGTGAAAGTAATTTTTTAATAATTATTTAATTATAACCCAACCGTATATGTTTACACCTTTAGCATAATTTAATATATAAAGCTTTAAATAATAACGCCTTTATAAATTAACGGTTTATTATTGTTAAATTTAACGATATACACATTAAATAAACTTTTATAAATGTTAAATATAATAATTACCTTTATAGTTATGTTATTATAACATACCATGGTGGTATAATAAAATTTATCACTTACGGGTAAAAAAAAAAGCTAAAAAACAAAGGTTTTTAACAAATAAAAAAAATACACAGAAAATCATGACTTTAATAAGTTATTAGCTTAAATTTAACAATTAAAATTTTTATTGCTAATTTTTTTAAGTAAAAGGAAATAAAAATATCATTGAAAAAAATATTTTATTATATAAATCATTTTAAAATGCTTATATTGTTTACTTTTTGCGAGTTTAATAAAGCAAAAAACTAGCTTAATTAAAATTATAAACTTTAAATAAAAATAATTGCATTAAGTTTTTAAAAACACATTAAAAAAAATATATTACTTATGTTTTTTTTAAAAATATTAATAATTGCTTTTAAAAAAAATAAAAAAAAATAAAACACCATTAAAAAAGCTTAAAATAAAATTATTAAAGCATTTAATAATAACAACAAATAAAAAAATAGTAAAACTATTTAAATTAAGCGGAATTAAAAAATATAAATAATATTTAACCTTACCGCTGTTAGCAAAACAACCTATAATACCAATAACACATACTATAATTAAATGTAAAAAATATACAAAAAAAAAACGCAGTTATTAAAAAAATTAAAAAATTATATTATTAAAACTATAGTAGGTTATTATAAAACTATATGCTGCTTTTTAAAAGGCATTATTTGGAAATAATATAAAAACCTTAAAGTTTATTGCAGTAAAGCAATAGCTAATAAAAAAGAAAATGCTTAAAAAGCTTATAAAACTATATTTTTATTTTTAAAAAACATAAAAATGCAGCTAAATAGCTTGTAAATTAAAAAATTACTATTAATAAAGCCGAGTAAAAAAGTGTACCCAAAGCTTAAATAGTAAGTTTATAAGTTAACAATTTTTTAACGTTATTATTAAAGCATTTTTTATATGGTTTAATATTTACGCTTTTATAAAAGCAAATAATATTAAAAATAATACGTTAAAATACCATGATTTAATTAATAACTTTTAAATTATTATTATTTAAACTATAATTAAATATTAAGCGATAAAAAAAGCTTTTAAAGCTTAATATAACGGGAAAAAATCTAAAAAAAATAACACTTTTTAAAAAAATAAAAAAAACAAAACAAAGCACAAGCAAAAAGCATATAATATATTATAAAAAAAAAACATTAAAAAATGTCCTGCTTATAACTAACTATATTTTTTACCTAAGTGTTATTATATATTTTTAAAAAAGGCATATAAAAGTTTTAAGCTTTAAAAACACTTTATTAAAAAAATTAATAAAGCAATAAAAGATTTTTAATTGTAAGCTAAAATTTGCGCTTTAAAACGCGGAAAATTTAAAATTAAAACCTTTTAACCTAAGGAAAAACCGGTTAAAAAAATTTAAAACTAACTTTATAAAAAAATAATAGGTAAAATACCTAGCGCTTTTGCTATAATTAATTTATTAAAGTATTTATTAGTTAACTTAGTGATTTTTAACAATGAAAGCATTATTATAATTATAAACTAAGCTAATAAAATTTAAAACTAAAAACCTGCTTTTTTAAAAAATTATATATAATTAAGTGATTAATTACCGATATAAACCTACGGGACAATAAAAGTTTTAATAAAAAACACTACCATGATTTTTTTTAATACGGCATATTGTTTTTTATTATTTATTACATTAATATTTTTAAAAAAACTATAATAAAAAGAATACTAGTAAAATAATCGAAAAAAGCAAACATGTTTATAAAAAAAAAAAAATATAATTATTAAAAAAATTAAAAATATATATAAACAATATATAATTAAATATTATAAATTATGCATTAATAAAAAGATTTTTTATATAATCCGACTTTGTAAAAAGTATACACATATTTTATAAACAAAAAGGGCTTTATTAATTAGCAATGCTTGGAAATAGCATTAGCAACTCGGACACCTAAGACCTAAAGCATTTAAACATTTTGTGCACTTATTTTAAAAGGTGGTTATTAAAGGATTAATTAAAGTTAAGTGTAATGCATGCAAAATAGCTAAAATAAAACAAAAGATTAAAAAAGCACTAAAAGCTAACTATAAAAACCTTAAAAAAAAAATGCAATTAATTTTTATAACTATAAAACCTTATTTAATAATAAGTTTTTATATATTATTTTTACATGTTAAACAATTAATGTATTATAAAATTATGCATTATTAAATTAAAAAACTAATATTTTTATAAAGGTTATTAATGCTTATATAATATAGCTTAAATAATAATACGAAATTAAAGTTAAAGTAATTAAAGCAAACAATAAAATTATAATTAATAAGCCGAAAATAAGCAAATGGCTAAAAACACGCGCAATTAAAATTAAGCTTTTAATATTTAATACTTAAGCTTAAAACGGCAAAGCTAAACGCTTAAAAAGTGTACTAAAAGCAAAAGCACATATAATATAAATTAGCTTAAAATTACCAACTTTTTTATAGTTAAAAATATTTAAAGCTGCTATATATTTATATAATTAAATGTTATAATAAAAAAATAAATAAAAAACCTTGTTTAACGTTTTTTTTAAAGCAATGTTATAAAAAACAAAAAAATTAATAGCTTTAAATAAACGATTAAATTAATTACATTTAAAAATATATAAATGTAAAGCATTTATAATTATAATAAATATAAAGCTATATTATAAACAATTAAATCGATTTAGCTTAAAGGCTTAAATTAATTATTTAATTAAGTATTAATTATTTAACATTTATAAAGTTTAGGTGTTATATTTTAATAAAGTGATAAATACTTAAAACATAAGTTTTAACAAAAAAAAATATTTAATAAAAATAAGCAAAACTTTTAAAACAACTTAAAAATAGCCACGGTTAAAAAAATATAAGCCATGGTTAATAAATGCGCTTTAATAAAATTTAATAACGTGTTAAAAAACTTAAAGCTAAAAGAAAAAATAAAAAAAACAATGGCTTTAATAAGGATATAAATTTAAAAAAACAAAGAAAAATTAAATGTTAGCATTAAAAACAACTATTTATATACAACGCTTAAATTTAAATTATTTTTTACATTATCATTTAGTTTATTATTAGCATTGCTATGCCATATAATATAAAACGGAAATAAAACACTTCGTAAACCTTACAATAAAAATAAAGTAATTTATAATTTTTATAATGATTATAATAAAAATAAAGCAATTTAAAAACCTTTTAATAACTTAGGCATAAAAAGCCTCGACTTTTAAAAAGCAGCATTTTTAGCAGGATTAAAAGCTTTGCCGATAAATCGATTAAAACTGCGCACTTTAAATCGAGCTAATGTTAAGCAAGCCTTAAAAAAAAAAAAAACTACATAAAAAGTTTTTAAAAAACGCTTTTAAACGGTGTGAAAAATTTGCTAACCATTTAATAAGGCATTTTTTCGAACAAACTAAAAAAAATCACTTAAAAAGCTATTATAAAATATATTTATAAACAAAGATTAATAAAAAAAACCTTTTAATATAAAAGCATTAAATTTTAAATTATATATAAATATATATTTATAAGTTTAATAAACATAGGAGATTTATTAAGTATAAAGTATAATTAATTATAAAAAAAAATTAATAAAAAAAACTGCTGTTTAAATAAATATATGCAGTTATTTTAACTAAAAAATCGTTTTAAACATTAATAGCTATAATAATTAAGTTTAACTTTAAAATAATATAATATAATGTTATAAATGCTTTTATATATATTTTTATTAAAAATAAAATATTTATGCATATATTATATAATTATTGCAAAAAAAAGTATAATTTTTTAATTTAATAAAGCATTATATAAACTTAAGGTTTTATTATTACTATAGCAAAAAAAGTTTTTAAAAACTTTTATAAGCTTAAGGTATAAACTAGTTTTTTATAAGCTATGCTATTATACACGGGAAAAAATTATGGTTTTTTTTTATGTTAATAATATAATTATTGCATATAAAAGGCATTTATAACCAACGGTTAATTAATTTGCTTAACGGCTTAAAAAAAAATATAAAATTATTAAAGGCAAAAAAATACAATGGTTTTTAAAAATAAAAATTATTTAAAACCGGCCTTAGCAAAAGATTTGGCTTTTTTAAACTTTTTATATTAAAAAAATTTCCAAGCTAATATTTTTTACAAATAAGCTTTTTTATACTTTAATAAATATAAAAGAATTATTACCTTAGCAAAATTATGCCGCTTAATATAAAATTTAAAAATATTAACGAAAAATCGGTTTTTTTTTTTTTGCTTTAGTATTAACAAGATTAAACATTACATTTGCAACATTAAAACTTGCTTGGTTTTTTATAAACCCAAGTTAAAAATACCAAAATGCTGCCGACTAAATATTTAAATACTTATATTAAACCAAATATTTCGCCTTTTAATTTAAAAGCAGAAATAACTTAATTATCGCAAATAATGCTTTTTTTACCAATAATATTATAAATTATTAAAGCTTATAAATATTTGCTATAACTTTATTTAAAAAATTAATTAATTAAAAAGCAAATAAGCAAAATATAATTATTATATTAATTATAAAAGCTAAATTATTTGCTTTAACACAAGCTATTAAAAAAACAATATATATTAATTAATTTATTATAAAATTAAAAGTATAATTAAATTAAAAAAAAATTAAGGTAAAATATAATAACATTTAAATTATTAAGCTAATAATAGCAAAAGTTGCTTTGTTAAAAACCAAGTTATGCTATATAAACATATATAATTATTAGCTATAATAAAAAGTTAAATAAAAAGCTATTATAATAAAATATACGCTTTTAGCGGAAATAAAAGCTAATAAGCTAATAAATGCTTTGCTTGCTTAAAAATAACCTAAATTTTTAAATTAATTAAAATTAATAAACGTACAAAAAAAATTAAAAAATAAAAAGTCGGAAATAAATAAAATTAAAGCCTAAAAAAAATATTAAATTAAAAACTTAAAACTTTATATTTATAAAAATAATTTAATTAGCTTATAATAATTGCTAAATTAAAAAAGTGTGTTAAATTTAATAATATACACATTAAACAAATTTTTATAAGTGTTAAATATAACAATTATTTTTATAATCACGCTATTATAATATACCATAATGGTATAATAAAACCTATTACCTATAGGTTAAAAAAAAAAACTAAAAAACAAAGGTTTTTAATAAATAGAAAAAATATACAAAAAATCATAACTTTAACGGGTTATTAACTTAAATTTAACAGTTATATATTAATAAAAGCTTAAATTATATTATAAATTATATTATATTTTATTTAATAAAAAAAATTTTAAAAAATTATTAAAAAGCTTGCAAAAAAACTATATTTAAAGCAAATATTAATTTAATAAATAACGCAATTTTTAAAAAAACGTTTTTTAAAGCTAAAAATTATAAAATTAAAAAAAAAAGCTTTAATAAAAAACAAAAATAATAGCTATTAAATAATATAACGGCATAAAATTTAATAAAGTTATAATAAAAAAATTATAATTTAAAATTGTTTTAAAAAAATGCCTTAAAAAAGCTTGCTATATTATAACAAAAAGATTATATTTGGCTTTAGTTTGCTAAAAAACGCCTGAAATAAACAAGCAAAGCGTATAAACATTATATAAAGTGCGTTTAGTATGTATTATAAGTGATTATTAGCCCAGAGATATAATAAGGTTGCGAATAGCTTTAGGATTTGTTTAACAACGGTTGAATAAATCGGGGGTGTGTCACACTAGGGTGGAGATTATACGAGGCCGTACGAGTGTTATTGTCGGATATAACGATTACCTCTGTATAGTCACGCTATCACAACGTACCATGGTGGTACGATGAGCACTGCCACCCACAGGTTAAAAGAGGGAGCCAGAAGATAGAGGCTCTCAACAGAAAAAGAACACACAGACAATTTTGACCAGACTTTATGTAATTGACTCAAATCTGACAGTTATACGAGCTACGGAGGGTCTTTTAGCCGCGTACACTTATATATAGAGGGCTCTGGTCGAAATACCTTCACTAGAGTCCTTCCAATCCATACAGAATATAGAGCTTCGTATCTGACCTAGTGAGTGCCCACTTAAGTGTGAGAAAGCGCAGCTTCAGGGTCCTAGTTAGGTCGCTGGGGGTATAACTATAATTACGGCACAACCAATGTTCTCCGTGGTTTGGAGTTTTGGTGCCATGACAATCCTGAGGCAACTCGGGCAGTTATACGTGCAATATGTTGGTTTAAACAGTGCCAGAACCTCGACGGTGGCTGGGGTGAGACTCCGTCGTCTTACACAGACCCTTGTCTGGCTGGTCGAGGTGAGAGTGCTTCTGCTCAGACCTCCTGGACTGTCGGTTCCATTCTCCGCTACCTTCCACCCTTGGATCCAGCAATCACAAAAGGTATCCAGTGGCTTACTTCCAATCAGACTCTAAAGTCCGAACACGGTGAAGGCATGTCGTGGCCAGCGCACCAATATGCAGGTACCGGCTTCCCAAACCATTTTTATCTAGGCTACCCTTATTACCACTATTATTTCGCCATTCAAGCATTATCAACATATCTTAGATGTTTAGAACTCGGAGAAATGCAGACTACAGGCCTGGACGCAATCGATATCCCATCAGCTATCGCCTCCCAACTGAGTCGACCGGATATCCTCTTCATAGTTCTAGGGGGCCGCAGAAATGTAGACATCATCTTAAGCGTAGCAAAAGAGCTTGCTAGTTATCACATCCGCATAGCCGCCCATTATCAATACCGTGAAGTTGTACAGGAGCAACAGTTCGAATTCACAGATATAGGGGGCATTCCTGACGAGCTACTCCGAGCGGGAAAGCAGCCGAATGCGTCTAAGCCTATAATCCATGGTGGTTTGTCCCTTGTACGATCTCTATGGCTCTCTTTTCAGCGGTTCATAGAGGTGAGTTGCGGTCATACTGTTATACAACCAATAGATGTCAAAGACCCGAAGACTGTGCCTCCACTACTCCGCCCGTTTATACCGGACATTGTCATCTACACTCCAGCAGATACATTGAAAGATACCATTCTAAATCAGGTAGATCTATTCAAAGTCAGCACACGCTACGTCCTGATACCGGTACTCAAAGTAGATTGGCATCATAAGTCGACGAGACTTTTACTCTCCGGCGTAGCAGCGACAAGCCTAATTCGCTCCAAGACACTCGTGTGGGACGACCTTCAAGCGCAAAATCCTATGGTTCGGGACATGGGACGGCAGATGGGAGATATCTCATTATCTACATGGATGAAGGTCTTATGCGCACTGACAGTCTGTCTAAGTATCATATTGCTTCTATTGTATCTATGATTACACATACTCTCGAACTATTTGACACTGTCAGACCAGCGAATACCGTGGGCACGCACAACGAAAGTATAAATTTAGTTCACTGGGAAAGAATTACTCGCGGCCCGTTCGACTTGGACTTGATTATGAAACACATAAGTGAGGACAAAGTAACTGATCTGGATGCTACGTTTGCCAAGATTTGGAGAGTGAGGGTAGCGGGGAAATTTTATGAACAGTTCAAGGAAACAGAGTGAGAATATAAAGTTATATTGACTTAGATACTTTTTCGGCAAACGATTTCTGCTTGTACCCAGGCTCGCTTCATATAAAATACAATGACGGCGATTGGTGTTTTGTGTTGCATTTCTGTTATGCCTGCTATACCCGATCCTTTTGTTAGAAGACACCGGATATAATAACGAGGGAACATAATGCATATAGGTACTGGAGAATCGTATGAAAAGTACGAGAGTAAGCACTGGAGATGAGAGTATACTATCTGAACATTTAGGGTATTTATACGGCCTGTGTGGTAGTAAGGTCGTTGGTGCGGGGTAGAAGGGTAAGACCGCTGGGGGATCTGACGTAGTATACGGCAATTCCTTTTTCATATATACATGATTCAGGCATTGTTGGTGTTTGTCAGCGCAGACCTTTCGCCAGGTCATTGGCTCAACGGGTAAAGTACTAAGCAACATATTCACTGCTTATCTTATATCCGGGTACGACGCAGAAACTTGTGATTATGCCAAGTATATATTCTTCTTCTCTAAAATATTCGTGAAATCAAGCCAATATGGCGACTAAAGAAGACCAAAGTGATGGAAGGCCCGCCCATTCGCCATTTGGGGACATTGCTGAGCCCCAACAGCTTTTTATCGACAGTGGCTATGCACCAAGCTCAGATGGCACGACATTCCCCGTATATAACCCTATGACGGGCTCTAAACTGTACGACTGCGCATCTGCGACCAAAGATGATTACGAGAGAGCGATTCAGTCCGCTTCGCTTGCATTCAAGACGTGGTCACGCATGGGGCCGTCCGCCAAACGCATCATCTTTCTGCGCGCGGCCGATATATTGGAAAAGTACATGGACATCGAGGCACCGGCACTCATGTCCGCAGAAGTATCGGGAACGAAACACTGGACAAAGGTCAACTCAATTTCGGCCGTGGGCAACCTCCGCGAAGCAGCCAGCCTAGTGTCTCAAATTAAAGGGGAGATAATGCCCACGGATACTCCCGGCACCACTGTGTTGGTAGAGAGGCAACCTCTTGGAGTCGTATTAGCGATTAGCCCGTGGAATGCGCCGGTAAGATGATACTCTTTGCTGTGTCCCTGAATAGGCATAGTCCTTTACTTAGTCTAAGCAGGCGAGTTTGACGGTTCGCGCTATCGCTACACCATTGATATGTGGCAACACTGTCCTTCTGAAGCCATCCGAGTTTTCGCCTAAGAATCAGCATCTCGTGGTTCGCGCGATGATTGACGCGGGTCTACCAAGGGGCTGTCTTCACTTCCTTCCCGTCTCTGCCGAGCACACCCCTGCCGTAACCGAGTTCGCGGTGAAGCACGAGCTTATTCGTCATGTCAATTTTACCGGAAGTGACCGCGTAGGGCGTATTATCGCAGGTTACGCAGCCACTTGCCTCAAACGGTGTGTGCTGGAGCTGGGAGGGAAAGCCCCTGTCATCGTTCTGGAGGATGCGAATATTAACGACGCCGTTGAAGCTGTGGTCTTCGGATCGCTTGCGAATGCGGGCCAAGTTTGCATGTCCACGGAACGGGTATTACTTCACGAGTCGATAGCTGAACCTTTCAAAAAGGCACTGTTGGCCCGGATGCGGAACGTCAAAGTAGGAAATCACGAAGAGGACCCTAATGTCTCCATCTCCGGCTTGTTCACGCCAGCATCAACGAAGCGTGTCCAGCGACTTTTGAACGATGCTGTGTCATCGGGCGCGAAGTTGCTGTACGGTGATGTGGCAGCCTCCGGACCGAACTTGACTATCATGGCACCACACGTCGTAGATGGTGTAGCACCCACTATGGAGATTTTTCAGCGGGAGAGCTTCGGGCCTCTGGTGTGCCTCACAAGTTTTACAACAGATGACGATGCAATTGCGCTTGCAAACAATAGCGACTACACTCTCAGTGCGGCGGTCTTTTCCAAGGATGTAATGCGAGCTCTCGATATTGCACGTCAGGTCCGAGCGGGTAGCTGTCACGTCAACAACCCCTCTGTATATATTGCGGCCGGGGCTCCGAATGGGGGTGTGGGCGGAAGCTCAGGCTACGGTCGGTTTGGTGGGATGGCCGGGGTACTTGAGTTTACTGAGCTGAAAATCATAAGCCTGGGAAAATCTGGAGTCAAGTATCCCATTTGATTAATATTTATTTAGCCAATCGTAGTGTAGTCTCACCGAAATCAAGACTGTTCTCTTTTCCTTTTTATTAAACCAAGTGCTCATGCGTTCTAGAAGCTGCACTTTTCACATCCGAGAATGTTCTAGCTTCCATTACAGGGTTGTCCCGTAACCTTCTATCTAGCGTACCATCTATAGCATTGTCGTGATACCGACACGGATTGATGACGGTAACGCGGTCGGAAGCTGGTCCAATTCGCTGCTACTTGTGCTGCACCTTGTCGCGACTCAGAGACATTCACTAGGACACCGAATAGCACTAGTCAACTGTGACAATATCACGGTGGGGAGATCAATCCCTGACTGAACCCTCTCTCTCTTTACATTCAATAGGGGAATCGCCTTTAAAAGGCGAGCCGCCGTTAGCATATACGCTAACTCTAATTGAAATATGAGGTTATGGCCCTAAGTAACCGCGGTCGGTCATAGTAAGTTAATGGCGAGAGCTCCTTTGCGGAAAAAAAAGACGATACTCATGAAAGTTAAGCTACTACGTCCTAGGGAGAAAGACAGGGAGCCATACCGAGGATCTTTGTTGCCAAGAAAGGTACCCGTCCGCCACGAGTTCAACAACGATACCCTGGTACAGAGCTAACAGCACGGCGCTCCATCCGATACGACGGTATAAAAAGAAGCTCCTTCCGTAACTGGGGGGCGGGATTAAACGGGAGACGCTGTTGATCTTCCGAACCCTTTTTCGGCTTAGCACCAAGCGGGCATGCTACAGGGCCGAGCATCGGAGATAGCTTAGCGATGACGATGAATTTGCTGTATTAATGCTTGGAAGCAAGAAAACGCAAAGAACCAGGGCACTAATTCATATTTACAGCGAGAATATATGATTATTGGCTGCAGCCTAGACTAGTTATACCGCGATGTAATGATACATAAAACCTAACGCAAGCCAGATGGATAATAACCACTGCTATCTACAGGGGTATACAGGAGGGCAGTATTAAAGTAAAAGACACGATATAACTATATCTATTGGAATTCGCACAAGCGTGCCCTGACAGCTCATACCACTGCATGCATGCCGGCTTACTTTAAGTAAGTATTAAATCGAGGAGATTCCAGCTATAATATCAAATTATTTGACGGCGCTGTAATTGCGCGTATTGTATGATTGCCCGCCATTCCCTATGAACGCAAAATAGGATATAAAACTTATGGACTACTGAGAAACTAACCTGTAATGTCGCCCGGGCTATTACTTATCTTAGAATATGCCAGGAAAACGGGGAGCTCGTCATCACATGATGCCATTTCAGCTAGACGGGGTTTATGCCTTGAGCTGCCTCGGTGTAACGTGTCATAGAGTGATCCCTCTTGTGAGGTCATTGTGCAGAGCAAATGGCGGATGCAGGATGCGGGAACAGCTTGACAGGCTATCTATAGTGCCACACACCTTTGAAAAGGGCTCTGGATATGTATCTAGTTGGTTATTTTCTATACTGCTACGAAACAATTACCAAATCACACTCTTGGTAAGACAGTGAGCAGGACCAACTATTTGCAAAAGGTCTACCCGATCGGTCCTTCTACAAACACTGCCACAATACGTATGGCCGGTAGATAGACTTCGCAAATCAGTAAGTATCCGAGGGAGCTTGAGCTTTTCTACGTTTCACGTCGCAGTTCTATTGAGACTATGTGATACTAATTGGAAATGATAGGATCAATGTACAACCTGCGGGTCCGATGCCACGCAAACAATTCTGAAAGGGTATTACAGATCCCAAAATCTCCACTTGAAAGTCGGAAAACACTAGGTTTAGATTTGCCCGGTTCCATGATACCAAGGGATTCAAACTGGTATTTGGCCTCATTTCCAGATGTTTGCCAATGGTTGAATAGAGAAGTCAGGTATTGCGACCCTATCTCAGCCTTCTTACCTATCACTTAAGACTATCCCACTTTCGATAGGGAAGCTGCTCACGTGTACTACGAATCTATAATGCACGAAGCCGCGGAGCTTTAGGTCCTAACACCACTATCAGGTTGCTGAGCCAAAGGAACCCTTTTCCTGCCAGCATCTTTCACTTTGATCTATCGCTATAAGAGAAGCGAAAGGGCCAAGCTACGCGGCATTTTATCACTTCATCCGTGCCAGAATCGAGGTCCTATCCATTATTGATCAGTTTTAGATTACAACATGGAACCTACCCTTGATCCATCAACAGTTACTAGTCTCTCTCATAGCGAAACCCCGATGCACAAGTCATCTCCTGAGGGTGCTTACGAATTAATGCTCGCGATACGTCGAGCATATGAAGCGGACCGGCCGCTATATCCATCCCATGACATAGCTAGGCTAAAGCGATTCGTTAACGACTATAATGCAGAATTTAGTTCTCTAAATTCGTATCAGGCTCTGGATTATTTGGGCAATGAGCAATGGTGGGAGTTCTCTGAGGAACAGTTGCAGTAAGCCGCCTCTTGTGTACATATTATTTCTAGACACATAAATTGTTTCATCCCGAGCTCAGAAAGCCAAGCATTCTGTCAAGCCTACAGGAAGAGAACTAGCTAATTTGAGACAGAACTGCAAGACTGGATCTTTCTCCGATTCAGTGGTTAATCACAATGCCATTTCTCTGCAACCATCCAAACAAGACCCTGACAAGAGCCTTTTCACTTGCACCATTCTCGAGCATACATCAATCGGCGGAAGAAACCGTTCTAGATGGGTTCAAGAACAACTCGAACATTGCGGCCATTGATGACCCCGGGCACATTCAGAGGCGATTTGTGGATTACCGATCAAAGTGGAATGAATCGAAATACAAGGTCGAAATTGACGCAGTACTCAAAACTGCCTTTAATCGATGTCTTGATCATGACTATCAACACATTACAAGAATATTGGTCCTAGGGGCAGGCGCTCTTGAGCTGGATATTGCTGACCACCTGAAGAATGAGAGTAACAACTGGCCGTCTATGACGAAACATGCGTTCGCGTTCGACCTCAAGAGTACCTTAGAAGATTTATCAAGCAATTCCAAAATTGAGCTTGTTTTGCAAGATCCAAAGTATACACACATTACTAAGGAGGTCATCAGAGTGCAAGAACCCACCGTCAATTTGGTTGGGGATGACACACTGAATACTATACTTGGTGTCGATAAACATACTCTACTGTTTGCATCGAACTTCACGGCATTCCCCCTGAAGCAAATTATTGCAGAGTACGCAACTGCTACCCCGTGCGAACAGCGGCTACCTACGGTCATCATATGGGAAGAGGGTATCCATATCACATGGGAAGATATGGAGAAAGAAGCAATAGAGGAGTGAGCCACCATTTTCTATCCACATCGTTTGCGGAATACTCGTACTGAATGTAGATACATAGAAGCCTCACGAATTCCTCGACATCTTCCGAGAGGAAATTTCGTGACTCTCCCCGAACGAACCGGCTGGAACAACTCTACGATAAATTCGATTTCCCTACCCCAGAAAAAGGGGACCCAGACCCGAGACTTGCTATATACGTACGGAAGTGACAAGCTCAAGTATGGACCCCAGCTAGCAGCATTTCCATTCAATGTTTACATCGTCTGGAACGGCGGACTCGGACTATATTTACCCAAATTTATAATTGCTCGGAAGAATACGTTACAGCTCTCCGGCTTTGGAGACTTCAGTAGTAATCAACAGGTTGAGGAAGGGCGCTCATAAACCGTCCTCTGAGGGTCTCTTTTTATTAATTAAATGTCCCTCGCAACTTTCGTTCAATAAATGCGCTACAATTGACTTTCCACTTGCATGATCAGCTCTACTCCTTGACTGGTTGATACACATCATTGGCATGCTGATTCGTAGAGTCTCGAATTACCGTAGCTCTGTTACCCCAACTAGATAATGATTAGAGCACAGCCAGTTCTGTTGATTGGGGTCCACGTCTATAAACATGCCTCATTTTCCTCCATCGTTTCATATTGCCCCTATGACACCAGTCGAGTCCGCTAACGTAATTTGGAGTATTGCTATTGCAATAATTGCGATCCTACAGCGACAACCATTCCTCTTGGCCGAGTATGGGAAGCAATGCTTACATGGTAATGCAAGCATACTAAAAGTAAATGAATCTAACGCAGCTCCATCGGGTGCGGGAGGATAGGTTGCCGTAGACAGAGTCGTTCCTCAGCGAATGAGAATACAGGCAATCCCTAAAGCCCGGCGCCACGAGGATAAATCAAATTTGGCTATGATATATACCATGTAATAGGTACAAACGAGTTATTAGTAGCAATTATTATGACACGACCTCACTAGTTGCTGTTAACCGATGACCGGGTTCGCTTTCGGCTATATTTCCATCCTGCCTACCCGCAGACGCCTTCGAATATCCATTTCGTAATTGGCTATTCATAGAATTTCTAGTCGCACTTACTTGGAGAGAGCGGTGAACTAATATTTTAGAATGCGGAGACGGAAGCTATCTTATATCTACATGCGGAAGTTTCTCACCATTCTCAGTGTCTGGCAATACCGACGAGCATCATTAGCGCAAATAACATCTTGATCGAAGATTGCATTCATACATGTAAGTTTAGTGATAGATTCGGCCGTAAAACTGTGCCCGGAGGCGATGCGCTCGATCATAAAGCTATGTATAAATGCATCCGTGCCTTGCGACAGCAGCTCATAAGGTTCGTCAATTGACTGCATTGGCTCTTATAAGTCTTTGATCTCTATACACCATGGTTTCCATCAAGATCATTACCTGCGCGCTCCTCTCCAGCGCAGTAGTCGCTCAAAACGCGACTCTCCGCTACATGCCATTTGGCGATTCCATCACGGAGATCATCTGTTGGCGAGCCATGCTCTGGGAGAAGCTGCAAGCCACCGAGTTCGCTACTGTAAATTGGGTCGGCTCAGGAAAGACCGAAAACAACTGCGGAGATTCAAAATACGACCGCGACAACGAAGGTCACTCTGGGTTCCTTGCTATCAACATCGCCAACAGCAAGCAGCTAGTCGGCTGGCTCCAAACCAACCCTGCTGATGTGATCACAATGCATTTGGGCACAAACGACATTGTTCAGCAAAACAAGCCGACCGATCAGATCATTGCGGCTTTCACGACGCTCGTTGGCGTGATGAGGGCAAGCAATCCCAACATGAAGATCATTGTGAGTATTTGTAGCCGGCGTCTATCTGATTTCGATGAGTGGTAGCCTAATAGGTCGTTTTAGGTTGCACAAATCATTCCCATGGGCTTGGGAAGCTATAACACCGCCATCCAAAATCTCAACAAAGCGATTCCGGCATGGGCTCAGGGGCTGAACACGACAGAGTCGCCGATTTGGGTCGTTGATCAATATACCGGGTTCAACGGCGCCAGCGACCTACGTGATGGGGTGCACCCAAACCAGTCAGGGGATACTAAAATGGCCAATGTCTGGTATCCCGCACTTGTCAATGCACTTCAAGTCGCGAAAGCCGACAGATTGGCTGCTTCCAGCAACAAGATAGAGATGCCATTCACGGGTTGAAGGTTTGGTTAAGCCAACTACCTACTTAGCGGCCCTCTTTGATTATTTATCTTAAGTGGTAGATTAATGGAAGTAGAGCAAGATTAATTGCATCTGAGCGAACTGACGATACTAGAGATGTGGTGGGGGATTGCCTCTAGAGTGAAGTCGGGTTACCGGAGGGTAGCAGCTAGGATGTAGTATATAAGTTAAGGGCTCGATCTTATTGATCCCTGGCCTTCTTCCTCCTCCTGGTAGCCCTTTGTAATACCCAGTTATTCCCGCTTTCGGGGATCCTTCTATACCCTTGCACCCTAGTACCTGAAAAGAAGTATGAGTCTTCCTGGATACTTTCGAGAGGGCCGATGATGCTAAGCATGATTCTGCCGCGTATTACCTAAGGACACGGGGCGAGAGACAGTCCTAGTTATGGGAGGAGTCTGCTAAGTCAGGAGTTTGTCTCAATCTACTGTTGGTGCTGATATAGCGAAGCCGGTATTGGTAAGAGTGATGTGTTTTATTCACCAACTAGGCTAGCGTGTCTTGGCAGCCCCTATAAAGGACTGTTTTCGACGCGTACGCGCTTTTGGGCTTTTTCTCCGTTACCTCACTTTTCTACCTCCTACGAAGGAGGTGGTTTTTTAGTGGTGGTTGAAAGGTTTTTCGACTTACCTACCGTTTCTAGTAAAGGCTTGAGCTGCGGAGTAGCCGGCTTTAAAATAGCTATTATTTGTTTGAAGTTAATATAAAGAACAAGTGGTGCTTTATAGGGCGGCCGGAAAGAAGGGAGGGTTGTTATGGGTTGCTTTTTATATTTGCTTTTTAGTTATGGGCAGCTTCGAGACCTAGCGTAGCTGGCTATCGCGATATGGCGTACGTTAGGCCTCGTAGAGGCTTATGCTCTCTCTAATATAGCGTTCAAACCAAACCTCTTTAGTGTGCCTAGCCAAGTAAAGTGTATAGATAGATGGTTAACGGGCAGGGGACGGAACTCTGCGCCTAAAGAAGCGATTGAAGAAGTTAATGAAGGAGTTTAAATGTAAAATGAAAATCATAAGATAATTGAGACAGGCTTCCTCTTTCTGCCTCTTATTCCACTTTTCATTATTGTTCGGCATTTCGTTAATCACGGAACATGGGTGAGAGATGAAGGTCAGAAAATATACACTTGCGGCCATATTCCATTGTCTGCGCCATCACCCTAATCAGCTAGACTTCTTCATGGGTTCGGTCAGGTATCCTCTCGACTCTGCCTTCATTGTTGCGCCACAGTCTTTGCCCCTTCCAAGACCTATCTTCATTCATCTGGAGCTC
This sequence comes from Xylaria arbuscula, assembly GCA_022385695.1. Lineage (NCBI taxonomy): Eukaryota > Fungi > Ascomycota > Sordariomycetes > Xylariales > Xylariaceae > Xylaria > Xylaria arbuscula. The sequence continues at coordinate 567,979 of MU279358.1, read as the reverse complement.
ATACGCGATCCGTCCTTCAAGTTCATCAAGACTCAGGGCCTCGTCGAGAACCATTTGAATATCGAAAAGGTTCGTTCCGCTTCCTAGAATACTCCAGCGTTGCTTCCACTCATCGTTCTCCCACTTGCTGTCGTCAGTGGCCTTGTCTCTCCACGCATCTGCTGGCGTCGCGACAGCCGCCTCTATTGCTTCCCGATACTCGCGCTCGTCTCGACTCTTCCGGTTTCTATCTTGCAATTTCGCTTCGAGAATAGCAATACGGTTATCCTGGGCCGCTTTCTCATACAGTTGCTCGATTTCCTCGTCTGATACCCCTGTCCAGCCAGGGCCGGCATAGCGACCACTGCGTGTCCGTAAGGCCTCGAGATCGGCCCTTCGGAAGTCAAGCTCTGTTCTCAGAGCACTATTATCCTCATCCCAATCCGGACTATACAGGTAATCTTCTGAACTCAGTTTCTGGGCCAGTAGCCTTTCTCGCTCCCAATCGTCTTTGTACATCTTGCTCTCGAGACGATGTATAGCGTCAATGCGATGAATCCTCATTTGAACTCTTTCCCGAGCGACTGCCATGATGTCGTAGAGATGGTTCAGTGCCGCGTACGAGCGTTCTCGCTCAGATGGCTCTGGCACACTCTCATGGTACCTGAATCGTGTACCGCCCTCACGAAGCTTGGAGTCGAAGAGCAAGGGATTAAACTTCTCTGGCCAACCACACTCCTTGTAGAGCTGCTTATACTCTTTATGATAGTTGGGCTCATCATAATAGTTTTCGTCTTCGTAGAGACCACCTGGGATCCACTCTAAGTTTCGAAATCGTGATATCACTGGGAGTCATCAGAGTTAGTGGCTGTGCAATACCCAAGGCCGTAACATCGCAAAGCAAGAGGTTGGCTTCAATATTTTAATCAACGTAAAAAACGTTGCTCAAGAGGCGCTAGACACGATAAGATAGATCTCAGTGAACTTACTATCACGCAGAAACTCGACGGCAGGGCGACTAGGATAGTGTACCAGGTCATTTCGGTTAGGTAAATCAGGAGGATCATCTCTACTCTGGCCCGAAAAGGCGGGATCTGAGCTTTCCTCCAGCTGTGCAATAAGCCACATTCGATCTAGCAAAAGGTTAAGATTCACGGGAAGCCTAAAAAGAGGGACTCTACTCACACGTTTTTGTATCGAGAACCATGACACTCCCATGATTGCCGCAATCGGTGAGTGACATACCACGGTCGCATATAAGGACCATTCTCATCATCCCAACCTCGCGTATCCCCGTCAGATGCTCGAACCCCAGGTCGGTGCCGGGGACTCAGGTCATCGATCACATAGAACGGATCGACGGCAGTTTGCCACCAGTCACCTTTAGTGCCTCTCAGGTCGGACAAAAACCCACCCATCTTGAGGAACTCGCCGGCGTCCGTGCCAAAGTTCCAGTTCGTATCGCCGATATGATAAGGAAGCATTTGATACAGATCAACGGCATCTTTAGTTAGGCCTAGCTCAGCGGCTTTAGTCGTATCAATGCGAATGTGCTGATGAGGAGGAAAGACGACTTTGTCGGCTTCGATATATCTCATGTCAATGAAGAGTTGAAACCACTCGACCATGAGATTAGCAATCTCCTTGATCCGCGGATCCGGATGCTCTGGGTATACATGGCTGTATACTGAGGGATCGACTGCCTGGTAGACACCGAGCATGGTCTGGGTCTCGGAAACTATCGTCTGGTCAATTTCGTCAGCTGCATAAACTAGTAATGAATTTCGCAGTAGGCGAAATAATAGTTGGAGTAAGTGCATATATTCGTAAGTAGAGATTGGGATTAAAACTCTGTCTCTGGTCTCTCATTCGAAAACGGTGGTCGTTTAGATCTATGTACTAGGTGGATAGAAGCCGACTATTATATACGTCAGTCCAGCCTAATAGGGGTCTGCAAGACTTACCCTGTTAGCTACCTTGTTTAGGCAACTGTTCTCCTAGTCTAGTTCAGAGCCGAATCGGTGCACCTTCCCTGCCCACTGGGCAACGAGGGCAAGCGGGCAAGGTTGCAATCTCAAAATGGGCTCATAATGAAAGAAAAAGGAGAAGATATCATCATCAGTTACAAGTACTATATATGCAGCAAATACTAACTGGAAATAGCGGCATCTCGTTCAATCCAGTATAACAATCAAATACGTTAACAGTACCTAGTGGGCCGACAAGTCTTAGTGCTCCCCTTCTGCGCTATGATTACAGCGGAGGGCATCGCTAAGCTCACTGCAATTGCAAGCCACAGTGCATCACTACAACTCATTCTCGGTTCTTGTAAGGCGTACTACTTAGTGTCTACTTGGACGATGCTGGCTCCTAAGTACTGTACGTTGCTATTTATCTTATGCGCCGTAAGAGATACGAAAATCACAACTGGCAGTTAGGAACAGATATTTGCAAACCCAAGCAGTTATTAAAGTGTAAAATAGGCTAGGTATCTATTTATCTTACAGCTGATTAAGGACGCATTGTGCGCTGGCCTCCCTTTGTTATCTTTGTACGAATCCGGACACGATACTCACTGTTCTAATATAGAACTGCGTCTCGGCTATAGCTTGAGCTGAGCATCAATAATCCCGTGTTGGTCTGCCTCACCCTCGCCGACCCTAGTGCATCTGTTATCTGAAAAATTCCGCCATGGACCGACTCGGATTTTCGAGGGATCTCCCCTCGTCGCCATGGGCGACTCGATTTCCGGATACGACGAGCATGTACCTGTCGAAAGACAAAAACCATTCGCTATTTGCCCCAGAATTTCCAAGGATAGATGATCCGAAATATTACGACCGAGAACCTGTGTTCATGGATAGGCCACCTCATAACAACGAGGATATTGATAAGGTCTTTTGGAGCGAGGGCATTCAAAGGGCGAAACTCGGCAATTTGCGTACTTGGCAACTAATCTCTTTACATCGCTATCTCCAATTCTCTCCAGAAACTGGGTTCATAGTTAGTTCCCAGCGGTCTTCTTTTAACTCTTTACGGTGATTACTAACCCCAGTGGGCATACAGTCCGGGGGACACCAGCTAGCAGACCCGGCTTTTCCATTCGCTCCGACTCTTAACCCAGAACCCATGCCCTTACCAGGTCAAGTGAGTTCGTCTCAGTCGCAGACAGCAAGTGTAGCTGGATTGCAGTCAGCAAGCCAAGCAGAGTACGAGGACTTGGGGTTTAAAGTTTATGAGCGTGAAAGAATCAAAATCGACGAAAAGACTTGGCTCCCTTTTATACAAAAGAATAGATGGTTCGACTGGGAAGAGGTTACAGACTCGCCGAAAACTGCAGGGAGGACTTGGAGTGTAGATGATCCGAAAATCTGGGAAGTCATGCGTGTAGTCATTGAATTGGCAAATCGCATCCTTCTAGCACTCGTTAGGGACAAGCACGAAGGTGGTATGTAATAAAGTCTATTCATATGACACTGACTCAGCGCGCTAAAATCGGTGCAGTAAGTGATATTATAATGAACTCTTGACGTTCTCTTGCTCAATATTCAGAGTTGTAGCTGCTAAATATCGACTCCTACTTTCTAGCTTCAAACGATTCTCTATGGTACGATTGATTATTGGGACAATTACGAGGACGAATTTGGTGAGCCGTATGATGAGAACGCTACGGTTCTCTTGACCCTTGCCAGAGAGCAAGAGATTTGCGAGAAACGAGGCATAGATTGCGGATCGGACTACAGTGAGTAAACATACCGGCAATCGATAAATAAACCTGGCTAATGTCTGATTTGTCGTAGTCCTTAATTATTCTACCACAGACTGGCTCTTGAGGTTGAATACGCTTCTCTCGAAGATAATTTTGAGTTTTGCAAGGTTAGAAAAGAGTGTGGATGGCCTAACCACTTGTGGAGCCCATTCCAAGGATCACGACTATATATACAGCTCGATAGTATTCCTTCAAGTAGGCCACCTAGAATCCATGCTAAGCCCAGATCTGGCCCTAGAAGAGCTTTGTATCAAGCTAGTTCATTTCGCCATTACAGTAAGTTAACGTGATGCTTCAATCGATGAGCAAACCTGTGTGCTAACAATTGCTTGGCAGATAGTACATGAGCTTATGCACGGAATAATTGTGCGTCGTTTTCATGAGGATGGCGACCCGCAATCCGATAATATAGATCTTGACAGAAGTGGTCAATACCCAGACGAGCCCGTAAGTTTTTTATGTCAGTAATAATGCCTTTCGATAAGTTAGCTGAAACATTTAAGTTCTTAAACGGCGAAGGCATTGCTGAGGCTGGTGCTTTCATGGAACAATTTTTCTTTGGAGGCGTAGCATATACTTTCCGTAAGTTTATTCGCCTCATAAGTTTGAACAGAACCGCTAAGTCTAGAACAACGCTTCGTCAATTAACACAGTTTTAATATCTAGCACCAGCACTTGTCATCGACCTTAAAGGAATCTCTCTACCACTAGCGTTATATTGGAAGAATTTTCCGCATCCCAAGTATCATGATCGGGAATGCTTAGATGGTGCTTACTTACAAGACGGTTTTATTAACGCAGCGCCCGGTCATGTGCCATCGGCCTGGTGCTCGAAAATTCTAGGCGAGTCTTTCTGGAATGATGATACCTACCCCAAGAAGAGCGACAATTCATTTCACAGAAACTCTATACTCACAGTAAGGGAAAGGACCAAAGGTGGATTAATAGGGTATTATAGAAGACCTCTGATGCAAGACTTGAGTTTGCTACCAAACAGCTACCCTGAAGACGCGAAGGTACTAGAGACTTTGAAGGAAAGAATGCGTCTCTGGGATAGCCACCGGGCATCATGGTAGTAAGTCAATCTCGAAGGAACTGTTCCTGTAAAATTCTCTCTTCTAGGTTCTATAAATTCAGAGGAAGTCGAGAGTTCATATTTCTAACCCTGAATGTCATAGTGATAGGGATTTTGCAGAGGTACGTTATTTAACCTATTACGTCATTGTCTTGGCTTAGAGAACATACGAAATGCACTCTTTTCAGGGAGCATACGCTCAGATACAAATTATTCTAATGCTTTTATTATTAGTGGAACGAAAGTCTGGTATGAGAACTCGAGTTTTTCTCTTTATAGGTAGAGCTGATCGAGGTAACTGTTAAAAGCTGTCGTCTGGTCGACGAGATCATCCGTCCATATTTGCGGATGCTTTTTCCAGAAAAGACCTACATCAGTGTTATAGCACTGCTCTGTTTCTGACATCTACGGTTCGAGATAACGATATCGATGATCTTACAAGCTCTATGCCATCTGAAGGTTAGTATGTCGGAGTATTGTACGCCGCTCCTTTGGGTTACTATTCAAGAGAATGGGTATTCTATCTACTCGTGTGGCTTTTACAGGCTTCCAATGCATCATTCTAATTACTATATGACAATAGCTGACTCTGCACCCAAGACCTAAGATCTGCCCGTTTGGTATGGTATACTATCGGTAAGTTGAGCGGGCCTGGTGTCTATACGATCTCGACGATGAAAATAAGTCGTTCACGGGAAAAGCCTCTCCGCTTTCTAACATATCACGCCAGGACTTCTCATGATGGCATCTATGCCTATCGTACAAAGGAGCTTTGCCCAAACCCAATCAACCTTGTTTGCGAGGTATACAGCAGTATCACCCAGTAGAGAGGCTGCGGCTGCCGGTCACAAACATATGGTATTTTATGACATTCCTGAAGCAGACCCCCCTACTCCAGAAGTAGTAGAGTGTAGGAAATTTTGGAACGTGCTCAGGCATGGGGACGAATCCATCGAAATGCATGATCAAATGGACTACTTGCAACTCATTGAGGATGTATTTGGAAAATTCAGTCTGGCGGATGGAGCAGTTATGGAGACTCCGTTTCTGGACGCTATTATGCACGCTTTAAGCGCGCTCAAGGAGGATCGAGAAAACATAAAGAGGGTTTACGGGAGTGCTCATAGTAGCAAATGGGCCACGGATTGGTTTTTTAAAATGCCAAGATACGATCCGGTTTTCTGTTCCTGGGTTAACGGGAAATGGTATTATTTTCCGCGAGCAGCACCCTACAACTAAATCACAACTAGATCTAGGGCATGGTTCTTTCGATTAGTTCACTCTAAAGAAATCATCTCGGTTGGGCAGCAATGATCGTCTGCCATAGTTCAATGAAGAGATCGCGGATGCAGACTGCCCATATGATTACCTACCTATGCCTGGATCGATGAGATTAAAGAGACGACAATCACAGTCTGACATTTCAGCCTTCGGAGGATAGAATGTAATATTTTATACATGCCACTTGGCTAATAGTGTCTCATAAACTCGTGTTTTGATGGAATTAACATTTGTTTCCCTTTGTCAGGTGGGTAGGTCTCCAGCGTGTAGTCAAGGCACCGAATGGTAGCAACTAGGTCGTAGTAGGGGTTAAGGGCTCAATATCATTGATTCCTGACCTCCCCTTCCTCTTCTAGAGGGGAGAACTAGTCCTTTATATAGACGTAATGCTAGTTATCTCCACTTTGTATGATGCTTCTATCCCCTTGTGACCCTAGTACCTGACACGCTTAATCATTAACTGCTCTCCTGAAACACAACTAATACCAATAATCACAAGGTATCGAGAACTCGAGAACATAACTCAGAAATTCTACGCGTATATATATTTAAAGCCACAAGCCGAACTTTATAAGTTATATCACCTTTAGCGTCATGTTGAGAAATACCTCCATTTGTATAATCACATTAGCAGCTGATAATGATAGCTGAATTTCTTGCCAAACTACATTATGTACTAACTCATAAGAGAATTTCAATAGGTTCCTTTAAATGAGGTGCATTTGAACCATTTTCAAGTACGGGACATAGACTTTCAAAAATAACTAAGGACATAAGCCAATGTTGAGCTGAGATATTGCTGTGCAACGAGGGTCAGCGACCCGGGCACACCTTAGGCGTATCCCGAATAGGAAGTGGGATTTTCCTAGTCTGTACACCGCGAGGACAGACTTTTCAGCCACATGCCGTAGCCACAATGCCTTGGCCTGTGTTTGTTTATTTATGAACACGTTTTTTCAGCTCCCTCGCTTGTTCACACTCTTACCCAGCATTTGTACAGATGCAGCATGAGCGACAAATCATCAATTACTGCGCACCTAATTCAATAGTTTTCAGTCAAAGTGGGAATATAGTGTCTTCATTCCAAATGGGGCATCATAACCGCCACTTCGCCGGTGACCCCTACGCGTTGAGAGGCGCTTGGAGCCCACCCACAAGCAGCGCTAAGTAACTCAGCCCAGTCTTTTAATCTACCCTAGCGTATCTATCATAGGTACTTTCCAGTGAGCAATGCTGATAAATTCATAGTTTCTGCGAGGAAGACTATGCCGTAACGAGGTATTTTGCGGAGTTCGTCAATACTCTGACCAATCTTCTTTATGGTACTGTTGCCAAATCTACTCCTTGAACGTAAAGTTTGAAGATTCCTGTCTAATTGAAGACACCCAATTTTTTTTATAGTTTTCTTTGCCCTTCAGTACATGTACGGCCCTGGCAGCCGTGGTATTCTTTCACCAAGGGCAGATTTTATGTCGATTTCTCTTTTCGTGCTCGGCATTGCATCATTCCTATTCCATGCATCTTTGCGACAAAGCCTCCAATTCGGAGATGAGCTTGCAATGCTAGGTCTTGTTTGGTCAATTTTGCAAGGACTCCTGACAGTTCGGCGTTCGTCAGCTTACGATCGATTCATCAACATCAGTCTCTCCACTGTTTTCCCCCTATTCGCAGCATTTTATGTCTGGACGGGCAAGATCATCTACCATGTCATAGGATTTGCCATTGCGATTGCTTTCATAATATTGCGGGGCATCTACTTGTTTTACTGGCGGAAACCCGGGTTTCCAGCGACCAAGGTCGCTGAATGGAGATTTCGGGGTCGAATAGCCCTCATTTTGATGGGTGTAGCCTACATCCTTTGGAATATAGATCTTGAGTTCTGCGCGGAGTTAAGGAAAGCTCGAGAATCGCTCGGAATGCCTTGGGCTTGGCTTCTTGAGTTGCATGGATGGTGGCATATTCTCACAGCTATGAGTGCAGCTCGCTTCATGGATCTCGTGAGAGAAGTCCAGCAACAACTAAAAGAAGAGAAAGAGGACTAGAACTGTTCGTGTCAGTACAACTATCATGACAATCAGTTCTCTTGCCGCTGTTTCATTAAACTGCTATCAAGGTCAGTAAGCAACAAAAACAGCCAAGCACTCTTCATGTACGATTACCTTCAAAATTAAAACAAAAAGATATGAGAATCCCGTTAAACTCAGGATAATAAGAACGGAGAAGGTCAGTCGAAGACTAAAGGAAGAAAATATAGCTAGGTAGATATGTGGAGAGTGTAATGTCCCGGAACACAACTACAGCAACATAACCGCAACACTACCAAAAGTAGAACGTAGCCAATTCTATTTGCAGCTATAATAAAGGACCGTCACATAGATTTTACCGAGCTCCATTAACTTGAACAAGGAACTACTTCCAACCCATCTCACTCTTTCGCTATTCGACCCCCATTTCCACGCTCGTTGTACCCTGTTTTCTTCCGTCGATGTATAAAGAAAATTCTAATGAGGCACCTGATGGCACCATTTCAATTTCGAATTTCAGCCTCTTCACTCCTTTCTTCTTTTTAAAATCCGGGAGGTCAGAGTACTGAACATCGAGCGTACAAAAGAGGGTACCGATTTTCTGCACGTTGGATACCAGCCGTTTTGGTGGTACCTCGTCGTCGCATTGAAACAGTGGGGTTGATAGTGTCCCATCGAATTGCTCCTCCCTCAAGAACTTGTACCAAACTAACCGAACTGGTTCGATCTTGGAAACAACTTGTGCCTATTATCTTCTACATTAGTTTTATTCGTATAATTTGGAAGCGAAGCAGAGTTAAGAATGCAGTAAATTCTTTGAAAAAACATACTCTCCTTAGGTACCACTTCATTTGGTTCGTGGCTTTCCAATCCTCCTCGTTGTCATCCCATATCTTATCTTCTTCCAGATGTACAAGCGGGTTGTACACCGTATTATATTCGATGCCATAACTCGCCCGAGATACGGTTGATGTGATCCTAATCGGCGCCTCAGTGCCGTCTAGCTTGTCTTCGTCCAGAAAACCCTTCATAACGGCGCCTCGACATATAGATGTGCGCCTAGAACGAAAAAGCTGATTATGATTATACGCGCATGCTCTAGAAACTCTTAGTACTCACGGTCTCGTCCCATCTGACTGAAGCACTGTGATTCCCGCCTTGGAGTACGAAGACTTCAGATAGTCGTACAAATACAGGTTAGCTCCCAGCCCACCAACAAGAATGATGCCCTAAAAAGTCTTAGTTGTGCGAAAAAGGATCAATATGCACCGGCTAAATAGTCAATCTTACCGTTATAGATAGCCCCTTCTGAACAGCACTCTGAACCTGCTTTTCGACAAGATTTTTTATGCCAGTGAAAACAACCTCGAACGCTTTTTCGATATCCTGGCTGGTGTATTGTTAGGGCGTGAAGCTGGTGGCCACTGAACCGCAAACTTACTCGCGAAAATAGATTACCCCATCCTTGATATGAGGCTCTCTTGTCGTGTCGTTCAGGCCCGAAGTTCCACCCTTGATTAGTGATATGGGCAACGTGACGACATGCCTTTTCCCTGACTTGCCAGGCTTGAACTGTTTCTTAAGTCCATACTCCCACTCGTTTTTTAAAACATGCTTAATTCCCGCGTTGCCCAATCTTTTCCATACTGCTCCGAGACGGCCGTCGCACAGGCGCTCGAAAGTATGGTCGATAAAGATCCCGCCAGAGACGTCTCCTGTCGAGAAGATAAAGATCAGCATTTCACGCTCCCACTTCTTGAGTTATATATACTTGAATATACTTGCCTGTTCCTTTTACAGCTTCTCTTAGGACAATGGGATTCGTGCTTTGTACTTCGTAGCTGATTAGATCCTAAGGTGCCTCTTAATGACTGTTCAACAAGGATCAACTAGGCCATACTCACTACTGTACCACCGCCGGCGTCGCAAATGATATAGACATTTTCTGGTTGAACACCCCTACCTTGCTCTAGTAGCGTTGGCAGCGCAGCGGCCTCCGGCTCAGGGGCAAAGGACAGCTTGGTTTCTCCTGCGAGACGGGGGTCAAGAATGCCGGCTTTTTTGGCGGCGGTTTTCATGGCCTGCCTTGTATAGTCCTTCCAAATTGCAGGCACGGTGATGACAACATGGATTGGTAAAGATTCGACGATATCTTCTCCACGGGCTCTCTCGATTGTTGCCATAGTATATGTCCAAAGCACACGTAAGTAGTCGGCAATGAGATCTACCGCCGTTCTACCTGATTTCTCCAACTTAGCCCGGGATTGACTCAAGTAATCGGATTTGCAGAAAGCAGGCGTGAGATCCTCAGTGTGAAGCATCAGAAGCTTGAACCAGCGAAAAGGCTCAGCATCTATGGGAATCTGGTAGCCCCATTCAATGTTCTCATCGTCATCGTACCAAATCTCTGTCGGTACCTTGCCTTCTTCCTTGATATTACCAGGCCAGGAGGTTATGAGGTTAATTTGTTTATTGTTGAATTCTCCTCTTGTTGCCCACGCCACTCCAGAGTAACTTTGGCAATACAAAAGTCAGCGGAACATTCTGTGATTTCATCCGATTTGTCTCTCTCATTGTGTTTCTTCTTACGTAGTTCCAAAGTCAATACCAATTACTAGGCAATCGTTAGGCTCATCATCGTCAATGAGACTGTTCAGGTATTCCATATTGAAGATGTAGGGTTGTGTTTGTGCGTCTTTCACAGTGTCTGTCAATACGATTCTTTCTAGGGCTCGAGAATTGGAATGGGCGGAACTCCACACAGTGATGGGTTCTCTGTGTATTCTTATGCAGACAGTTCAACTCGTAGCTTATAGCCAATTTGAAGGGATCTCCCGAAAGAAAAATCAGATACATTGAAGGCAATCCTTTATCACTGGATACCACCCCAAGGAACTGTCCCCCCTTTCTAAGCTGAAACGTCTCGCATCAACTGAGGCAGGCCGGTTTAACCTGGTGTAGATTTCTGCCTCGTCTCGCTCCAAGCTGCCTCCTTGTAGGCCTGTTCGGTAGCCAGGCTGATTCCTGGGTTAGGCCTATTGCAGGGTTTAGAGACAGGCTGTGCTGGTTTCAGTAGTCGCCGCGATCATACACATACAGCTAACATACCTATTGATATGTGGGTCTCTGGTTTCCCTAGAATTGAAGAGTGCCATAGGCGATTCCCTGATGATCTACTCCAATTCTCTCGTATCTTCATTTTTGAAGCCATGGTATTCATCAAATGCTTTAGGTCAGCTAAGAAGAAAATCGCTGGCAGGAACACCACAATGTTGTCACAAGAAAAGAATCTAGAGTCATACCCTGACTCAGTATCCCTGGACCTCGATCAGAATGAAATGCAGCTCGATCATGACAATAGTGATCAGGAAGATATCGAGATTCTCAGAAACCGATATGGCTCGCCTCTGATGTTGGAGCAGTCCAGCGATATTTCAAAACGTCAAGTCGGCCAAATGGCTCCGGAATTATCACATACACGGGAGTCGGAATCCTACTTGCAGAGGTTGCCTGAGAAAGTTGACAAAATGTCCGCAGGCATCGAGAACATATATAAGATCGTGAGAAATTTCAAGGAATATGAGAATGAGATATCAACTCTCCAAGAAGATCTGAAGAGGACGAAGCACGATCTGAAAACGACCAAGGAGCAGTATTCAGAAGTTGAGAAGCGCTGGAAGAAGGCAACCTCACAACTAAGTCAGTTGCAATCCAATGAATCAGGAACGCACAAGCTAGTTGATAGCGATTTAATCGCGGAGGTGGGAAATCTACGTTACAACATCCGAAGCTTCGCATCTCAATATTTCCCAGGCAGTGCACCTCGACAGCCCAAACACCCATCAGCTGAGAATTTCAGGAAGTACATGGTTGATTTTACAGAACACAATAAGCAGCACCGCACTCTCCCATCAGAAGCCAAAGGACCACTAGTGATTCAGTCATTCCTTTGGAGATTGCTAGTCGGCGAGGTGTTTGAGAACTTTTGCTGGGCACCGCGACTGCGGAGGGACATGACTAGAGTATACGCCGCTCTGCGACCAGGTAAATATCACTGAGATATCCCCCGAATTTATTAGTTGCTAACAATAAGGTGTCCTAGCCTATGAAGATGGTGTCAATAGAATGGCGCCGATGTCACTAGACGCTGGGCAGAAGTTCCAGAGTTGGAAAGCTGCTACCACATCTCTCATCTTGCAATCGATCCAAAACGAGGTCGGCTTGGAAGGCAGTACCGATGAGATAGATTCATTAATCGGTGATATTATTACGGGTGTTCTCAACTTGATAGAGCCTTTTGCAAGAGAGTCTTCCGCATCAGACGAAGGCGCGGCAATGGAGGATGATCTTCGAGATATCGTCAAGGCTGCCATTTCGCTTGACCAGCAGATCTGCAAGCAGACGACTCCTATTTATTGGATTGTCACACGTACGCATCATCGTGTCCCATTCAACCCGAATCACATGGAACAGGACAAGGCAGCATCGCAACCAGAATATTATGTTGACGTAATGACGGCGCCAGCCTTAGTGAAACGACAGAAACAGACTGGGGGAAGTCACGAAATTGAACACATACTCTTGAAGATGACAGTTACTTAAGTGCAATCGTCTGCAAGGTGAGACCGTGTTGAGACTCAGAGTTTTCTATCTTGCTGATCATCTGTGAAGCCGAGGTTTCCCGACAATGGCTGCAAAAGCTAAACTCAGAGCATGGCTCTTGGCTTTTAGACTCTGGACCATTCAATAGCACAATGTAAACGATATACCACAAAGCATGTTTAATCTATTCTAGGAGTAGATAATGCATGTTAATCGTCTCATTTTGTCAACATCCAAGTTTGCAAAATTTTGAGTAAGTCAGGTAAACTTATCTGTTAGAACTTGGTATTGCAGTAAACTTCTTTCTTACTCAACTTTCTCTACTCTTAGTTAATGACAAGACTAACATGCATCAAATTCAGTGGAAGATCCCTAGCACCGTCTATGTACGTCTATTCGTCATTAGGCTTAAGGATTCCGAAGGGCGGGGTAACCGCTTGTCTCTTTTGATTAGTAGAATAATCTATTAAGCCTTGGGAGCGACGGGTCTGTATTCTCACAACCCATGTTTCAGAAGCGCAAAAGGGTCACTATCGCTATTTCATTCGTCAATCCATCGTCCGTATAGTCTATATATAGCTCTATTATATTGGATATCCATGGCTGAAGGCGGTCCGCTCTATGGTGTGCTCTAAGATACATGAGGGTAATGGGAACGACCTCGAGCTGGCCGAATTAAATTTCCCATCACACTACGCGCCGGCCACAGCCGGCCACTTCTGTAACGAACACCAGTGCTCCTGGTTTTGCCTACTATTACCCTGAGCCTGTCATATACCTAAACGCTCGCTTCCTTCCAATATTCCCCGTCACGGAGACCAGTTCAAGGCCACGTGAACTAAAAGATAATATGGCAGGGCTGGCATGGATGGTTGTTCCCTCATTACGAAAACAACAGACCAAGCAGATACTGGAACAGCCAGCAGTCCCAACTGTGACAATCCTTGCGGTAGTGCGCGGCAGGCTGCCTCTCACCTGCAGGATTCAGTGCTGGTTATTCCCTATGTACGCGAATAGCAATCGAATCTACAGAGAGAGGCCGGACAAGCATTATCAGTGCTAGTGGTGAGGCGCAGACCAACAAACCCAAAAACGGGCAAGCGGTAAGCATCACCAACATTGTTGGTGGGGCGCAAGTCCCTTGCTGCATATTCAGATGATCCTTCACCCAAACCCAAGAGACAGGTCAGAAACAAGGGCTTTTACAAGGGTTGATGAAAGCTCCCTGCACCGAGGTAGGCAGATTTCGAGGCTCTTATGGTACCAACACCGTACTATATGTGTACACTATGGTCTATGTGGCAGGTATGCACGGCATACAAATTCATGAGATGAACTGAGGGCATATATCACTCAACTATCTCACGTCTGTGACAGGAACCTCGTACTTTAGGCTCGGTGAAAACACTTATTATTGCACAAAGGTCTAGGAACCTTGATGGGCAACTGTCTAACTTATACGCAAGTGTTTCTTTTTGTCTTGTGACATCTTGTTCAAGTAACATAACCAGCTCAAGAACTTCAAACTCAAATTTGGGTCATCCCACCACATTTCTGTTTACAGAAGAAAAAGACATCTTGCAATTCCACCGCCTACAATGGGAGATGCCGGAGAGAGCCCCATCGCCCTCGATGCAGCGGCGCTGGGTGAGCTCAACAGCTCAGAAGCAGAGGCTTTGCTCGATACGGTTGATAGTCTGCGTGAGCTCCAAGTCAGTGAGATCGTCAACCTACCGCAAATCATCGTGGTCGGTGACCAATCTTCGGGCAAGAGCTCCGTCCTTGAAGCCATTTCGGGCCTATCTTTTCCTACTAAGGGGGACGTTTGCACGCGCTTCGCTACGGAGCTGATAATTCGGCGTGCTCCAGAGACGAAAATTGATGTCAGAATCAATACTGCCGGCTCTGGCTCCCCTCAACTGTTCCATGAGAGCACTTTTGACAAAAATACCCTACCTAAAATCATTAGCGAGGCGACACGCAAGATGGGGATTCGCTTTGGTGGCTCGAAAGGTTTCTCACGAGATGTCCTACGCATAGAGCTCACCGGTCCAAATGTCATTTCTCTCACTCTCGTCGACTTGCCGGGATTCTTCCATTCAGCCACGGAGGACCAAACACTAGAGGATAAGGAGGTGGTAGAGGAAATTACTGAGCATTATATGACACAAGAGAAAAGCATTATTCTCGCCGTCGTCGCGGCGAACAACAATCTTGCCAACCAGAAAGTCGTCAACGCGGCCTTGGCGCACGACCCGACGAAAGAGAGAACCCTCGGCGTTATCACTAAGCCAGACCTCGCGGGTCTAGGGTCACAGGATGAGAAGAAATATCTGCAGCTCGCTCGCAATCAGGAGAGCATGCACAAATTGAAATTGGGCTGGCATGTTCTGCGTAATCGACCCGAGGGCAGAGAGCAGATGAGCACAGCTGACAGAAATGCTGAAGAAGAGAGCTTTTTTACGATGGGCGCATGGTCTAGTATACCCTCCGACAGCCGGGGTATTGCGCCATTGCAGAGAAAACTGAGCAAGATGCTACTTCAGCATATTCAAAAAACTCTGCCCAGTCTGGTCAAGGAAATTGAGACCAGCTTGTCTGTTCGCCAGCGCGCTCTAGAGAGCCTCGGCAGGCCCCGAGAAAAGACTGAGGACCTGCGGGCATACCTTCTCGAGATTGCAGAAAAGTTCCAGCGACTGGCACGTGATAGCGTTGAGGGACGATATAGCAACGAGTTCTTTGGTGGCCTTTACAACGACACTCGAAAGTTGCGGGCTCTTATAAGGAGGCTCAACAGTGCTTTCTTCGTGACGCTAGTCACAAAAGGGGTAGATCGGAAGATCCAATGGAATGATGACAGGCTTCAATATCAGGAGGAAGGCATCAAGTGGATGCGTGATGGGAAAGATACTCCCGAATATCTAGAGTCGTATCTTGATCGTTTCAGTCAGTTCGTCGAGCCGCCCTCAGTCTCAGCGGTAGATCTCTACGAAGAACTCGAAAGACTGGCAGCCGCCAACCAAGGAACCGAGTACCCAGGCCTGCCCATCGGCGATTTAGGCTTCCAGCTTTTCAGGATGCAGGTGCAGCCATGGAGCGGCATCGCTGATTTCTACCTCGACGAAGTCCTGAGCTCCGCGAGGGATTTCGTAGAGGAGTTGATCGCTCACATCATTGGTGTAGACGTCCAGACTACCAAAGCCATATTTGCGAATTATGTTGAAGTTTTCTTCGAGACTAAACATAAATTACTGAAGGATAAATTGCACGAGATTCTGAAACCGTATGCAGAAGCCTATGGCCCGCCCCTTGATGTCGAATTCCACGAAAGACTTCTATTAACTACGATAGAGCGAGAGGCAGAGCGTCTTGCAAGCCTACTGGAGGAGAAGTTTCCAGCCGCCTTTACAGAAAAGGCAGGCAAAGGACTTACTCATGATCAGGTGGAGGCGGCTTTTAGCAGCGTTGAGAGGTCTCGGTCTAGTGAGTTCGGTATTGAGAAAATCGTTGACATGACGGAAACACACTTTCAGGTATTGCCACCACTTAAGCTCTTTCTTTGGTACCCATTGCATTGAATTGACCGTCGAATGCTGACGTATACTATAGATATCCCTTGAAACTTTTGCTCAGAACGTAGTAAATCTGGCAGCCGAGAACTGCCTTATCTCTGATCTTCATACTATCCTTACGCCTTCGATGGTAGTTCGGATGAACGAAGATCTCCTTGTTGAGCTAGCGTCAGAGTCTGAAGGTGTACAGGTAAAGAGGAGGGTTCTCCAGCATGAGGCCGAAATCCTCAGAGAAGGGCTTTCAAAATGCCGGCGTTCCCGTCCTCCACAGAGAGGAGGAATGCCTTCTTGAGCACTCGTCGGCCAAATTATTTCCGACTTCTGGCTATGAGGCTACTAACTGTCAGCTCATAACCAGCACTAACATAGGTCCGATGTCTCATCCCCTTTCTGCCTTATAGTACTCATATAACCCTGTATTTATTATCATGTTACTCCCGTTTTCGATGAGAACGATGACCAAAGAACATGCCAAGTTATAAATGATTTTGTCCTGATAGGTGCTCGAGATACGTCCCTAGGTCTTCTCAGGTTTGACCATTTGGTTGTCTACGTCACGTGACTCATAGAAAGGCTCGGGGGTGCAAATCGTACTCATCCTTAAGTCGTTCTGGGGTCCCTGCCGTCACCTTGTGAAGCTCAAGGACATAACGTGATAATTTCCCTCCTTCCTATGACCTTCTGCTAACCCCTAATCTGCCCCCAAGTTGGCTACCTCCTTACGCATTCCCATTCAACGCAGACTTAGACCCAATGGGATCAAGACATCAGAGATAACTAGGTAGGTAGAATGAAGAAATGAGTGCAAGCCCACAAGACACATATTCCAAGTCTCTGAACTGACTGTTCCATACCCCAACGGTTCATGCTCGCCTCATGCGAATCAACACAAAACGGTCTAGTCAAATTAAGGTCAAAAGGATAACACAATCAAGTTAAATAAAGGAAATAGAGACGACAGACTAGTCCAACAAGGCCAGATATCATCCAAATGACTATGATGCTGAATGCTACACGAAACTCCGCGGTCGCCAGTGCTATTCATTTCATTCATTATTACCAGTCCAGTCTATTCCAGTCCATGCTTCCTAATAGCAACCCGGGTGCTGTGCATATGATAGACCGAACGATAGCTTTTGTGCAGCTAGCTCTTGAAAACCGAGGACCTATGCCAATTTTCCTGCAAATGCATACAATACAGTACAGTTGGGAACAACATGTAGAAAATCGCCTGCTGTCAACCGCTAAAAGGCGCAAATTCCCTCATCAATCAAGTCAGCGGGTATAATCAAATAAACAGACTCCGCTCCGCATTCGCGCCACCTTCAGCCCCTTCCACACCCGCAGCATTACTTGTAGCCTCCAGCGCAGTAGGGAAGTAATACGCAGCAACAGCAATAGCGATATACGTAATAATACACAGGAATCCCTCCAGATAATCCGACTTCTGATCACGGAGGTAATTCCCAACAGTGATGATAGCAATAATCAGCACCGCGACCTCGAAGAGCTCGAAGCTGAGATCGAGCGGCAGGCCACGGCCCCATGCGACGATGACGATGAGCGGGGCGTTGAGCATAGCAGTTTGGATCGTAGCGCCGATGCAGTGCGAGAGGGCGAAGTTGATCTGGTTGTCCCACGCTTCGTCGATGGCGGTTAAATGCTCGGCTGCCTTCTCAACGAGCGGGACGAGGATTAGGCCCATGAAGGGATCGGAGATGCCGCTTTCTTCTACTACGGGTTCGATCTCGCGGACTAGGGCTAGCGCGATGAGGGTCACTAGAGCGACGGAGATGGAGAGCGAGACGATGCATTCTGTTAGTGTGAGTTTGTCTCTTGATGCTTCCTTGTGTCTATCTGCGTCGCGCTTCTCATCGTGCTCGAAGATTGCGTCGTAGATGCCGTGGTGGGTGCGCATTTGGAACCAGACGAAGACGATGTAGGCTATCAGTAAAAGTATGGCGACGACTCGTGATAGCTCGGTTGTTCTGCGGTCTAGGTCTGCTGTTGTAATGCCGTATTCGTCGATTTTAAAGGAGATGCTGTGCCAGAAGATAGTTGGAATCGCGAGACCCAGTCCACTAGCCGCCGTTAGTATGCCATAAAAACTGCAAGGGGAGGGAAGAATCCGTACGCCATGAGGAGCAGACCGGTACCAACTTCACTAAGTGCGGAGTCAAATGACGCCGATTCCCGTCGTAGACCAGCCGCGAAGAAGCACAGTCCCAGACATAGGAGCATAGTAGCTAGGATAGATCCCAGGATAGCAGCTCGGATAATGGGATACTTGGTATCATTGTCGGTGCCGAGCAGCAGTACAAGAAACAGGACAATCTCGACGATAGAACCAATCCTACAATACAGTCAGAGTTTCACATCTCAGCCAAGGCGAAGAACAGTACCGTCGTGTACGTACGTTGTCTCGGTTAACACGCCGAGCATATGAGGCATCTTCTTGGCGAGTTGGGAGCCGGCAAAACCAATTAGATTGGCACAGGGTACCATTGCGATGTAGGCGAGGGCGAATCTGAGTGTAGAAGGTCCGGTCTGCGTATAGTAGACGGCGAGAGCAGCGGGTACGAAGGGCCATAGGATGTTGACAGCCCGCGCCAGACGACTCGACGACCTCCATATAATCATGAAGAATTGTATGGGATGTAGACCTCGGCGGCCGCTCTCTCCCGCCGACTTGACACGAAATAACCCGCCGCTTGCATGTTCCCCATCCTCGACAATATCCTGGCGGGAATGTGGCAGCGCCGCATCGCTCGAGCCTTGAAGAGAAGCTTGGGCATGCTTCTCCTGGGCAGCATCGCCGCCGGTTGCTGCTCCGACCATCTTCAACAGTACGAGAAGAAGCCGGAAACCAATAACGAGTGTAGAGCGTTCTCAGTTGACGTTAATGGTTCAATTACGAATATGAAAAAGAAGCAATTGTTATGTATCGCAGTAAAGAATGGCAGTCTTGTACAACCAAGGTACAAAGTAAATGATTGTCGAGATGTCGTACGAAAATGTATAAGTGTAGTCGTCTTAAAAGCAGGGAGCTTGCTTTTAAGAGTGATCTGCAAAGAGGGAGCCATATGAGCTGAGCCAAGCCACTAAAGCCAAGTGCTGAACACGCTACTGGTACTACTAATAATGAATGCTTGGAGCATCGTTGGTGACAGATATTGGTTATGCGCACTTCTTCATTGGTGTCCATACATACAACATCATGTCCAACTAAGGCCTAGTATACGAAGGAGGTATAAGCTGTCATGGGCGTTATTCATCTTACACTGATTGATATTATTTCTAACATATACTAATATGTACAGGTAGACGTCACATGAGTAGGTATTTGTATACTAGGGTACCGCATGCCGTAAGCCAAGCCCATACCACAGTGTGACTTAAACCGACGATAGGTACACCGAAGCGTGTTTGCAGCTGGTTGGTTGGACCCGAGGCCACAACAACAAAGCACCAAGATATTTCATTTCTCGGCGTGTTTTAGGATCGAAACAGGGGGTCCTTGCATGATCGGTAATGGTAATACCTACAGTTGCGTTTACTGTACTGTGTGTTTATCATTGAGCAGAACTATTCGAGGATATTCATCTACGGTTAGCATATTGTATTTGTCCCAAATCTCTAGTGAAGGCTGTATTATGAGCTCCTGATCACAGCTTAGGTCAAACGACGACACACAAGATCATGTACCGACAAGATGGGTAGTAAAATATCCACATACATGGTCCAGGCGGTCGAACAATCTATCGAAGCACTTGGCATGGCGCTAGCATCTTGGCTTTTTGGACTTCATATGGTTTTGGGTTCGTGTGGCTGCGACTTACGTAGTACAAAACAGGTATCTACCGAAGTCTACCTGATCTGAGACGTAGTAGGGAACACAAGGAAACGCCCAACACGCAATTATTGTCATCACAACACCGTAATGTTAAAGGTTACAATTGCCCTCAAGAGGAACTATACAAATTTACCCAATTATTATATGCATGTGCTTTCAATGCCTATATGTCAACACAGAAAGCGGGAAAAAACCAGATCCCAATACCCATTTAATTGTAACACCTGCTGCCAAATGCATCCCGGATATGTGACCCGTCAGCACATACTCGGCCAAGCTAGTCGGAAATGACGAGCGAAACCGTTAGACTGTCTAAATCTCATCTACAACTGTCCGGATAGAAGCGCTTCGGTTGCTATGAAACAAATTAGTCGGGGTCTCAAGATGGTTATGTCAAGTATGTACTCACCGCTGTTTATATACGCCCGTCTAGATTCAAGCGGAACATTGAACCTCCTCTCCAATTCCTGCTTAATGCCTTTCTTGGTGACCGTCATAAGATCGGCCGTCCGCAGTATCTCACGGATTTCAGCCAGGAGGGCATCATCGCTAGGCATAGATGCCATGTCGACCATCTCAGTTTCACCATGGTTGCCGAAGAATTGTGAGCCTCCATACTGGCTCATTCTGTTGTCGGTTGGGGCAAATGACATGCGACTGAAATTGTTAGGATTCTTTGTGTCGTATGGAGGCACAACCCCTACGGTTGAGCCGGCACGAGATTGAGGATGGAAGTATTCGGATACGGCAACATTCATGCCAGGCTTTGTAGCATAGCTGAATCCACTGATTTCAGACTGAGTATCTTCCTTTGATGTTTGTGCATCCCACAGTTCAGCCTGGTACTCCTCCCACCTCTTTCGAGGAATCGAGGCAGGATCGAATTTGCCCTCGTCGGAAATAACCACCTTTTGGCCCTTCTCACCTGCAACCACACGGGTATTACCCCAATTGAAGTCATCCATGTTCCAAAAGGCATACAGAGGTAGACCAAAGGAGAAGACAGGGACAGCCACGATGTACAGAACCAGCCAGCCGATCATCTCCCATCTTCTACGTAGAATGAAAATGATCGCCTGCAATCCGTAAATCGCACCAAGCAAAATGAAGGAAGTGAGTGGAACGATGGTGCTGTCAATGCCGACAAGAACTAAAAGGTAGACGATATAGGCAAGCGTCACCGGCTGCACAACTGTTGACAGAAGATCGACGAAAACGATGAAGCGCATACTGAAGCAGCAAAAACCACAAAGCTGTGACATCGGGACAAGCTCCATAAGATTGTGGACTGTGGAGTTGATCCAACGACGCCGCTGGGACATGAAAACCGCCCAGGTATCCGGAGCAATGGTCCAGGCCTTAGCGTTAATGACGTACTTAGTCTTATACTTCGAATGGTACTTGAGGAGAAGTGTGGTCAGGTATCGATCCTCGCCAAGATGCAAGAGGTTCTTCATATGCAGCGTATCCACACGGATGGTAGCGTAATCCTCTATGATCTCACGGCTGACGAACAACGGCTTCCCAGACTCGGCAGCGCGAATGCGGTACATGGAGAAACAACCTGGCAGACACGTGACACTTCCAAACAAACTTTCGAAAGCCTTAGCCAGGTTGTGAGAGATATAGTACTCGTAGACCTGAATCATGGTGATAAACGAAGACCTGGAATTTGTGAGAGCGGTTTCGCCACAGCATGCGATCAAACGAGTGTCATCAAGGAATGCAGAAACCATACGAGTGGCGGAGTCTGGAGCAACGACTGTGTCGGCGTCGATTTGAAGCATGTACTCATAGAAGGTTGGATTGACTCCAATGACGTTGCGAATTTGGTGGTACATTTCCAGTTCAAGAGGACTCATAGGCAAGTTGTAATGGACACGGTTTAGGAAACGCATGAGAACCATCTGCGAATCACGCTTGCCACGGTTACCTGGACGGGAGACTTCTGAAGGCTTTCCAACTTTAACGACGACCATGAATGGGACAATGTGACCTTGGACTTCGTATAGACCAGAGTAAACCTTGCCCATATTATGTTGCTTGAGACCTTCGCCTAGTGACTCGAAGCTCAGGGGTTCAGGATCTACGGTCTCTGATACGCCGAGAATATCCAGCACAATGCGCGGTGTCGGACGATCGTTTCCTTGTCCGATAATCATTCCATCGCAGATGACTACCAGGAGTTTGCGCTTATCATCGTACTTCATACGAGCAGCGGAATCAATGGCTCGGCGAAGCGAATCCTCATCTTCGGTGTAGGCTGGAATTTGACACATGACGAACTTGTCAATATCCTCCGGTATATTTTTACCCCCAAACTGAAGGGCGGCAAAAAATTTGAAGCCGATGATGCTAACAATGATGATAGAGACAGCAAGAATAAGATATTGCGCAAATTGACACTTCGTAGAATTACGGGTATCAACATCTCCAACATAGAAAAGGTTGTCCAGGCATAGCTGCATGCGGGAACGTAGGGCTTCGTCCATGGGAGCCCGATTCCATAGCTCAGTCAGATCAGTACCAGCCTTCTCAGTAAAGAGAGTCAAGACCGTGTCATCCATAAAGTTGGTAACGTCGGGATCGGTAGGCTTAGCATGTCCTTCAGGCTCCATGATAGGACGGCCGCCAAGCAGATATTTAGTCATGTCGTAGACTCGACCATTCAGTATAGCGATTTGATTTTGTTTAGTCGCAAGGGTTTTCACATATTGTGCTGAGTATCCTATGGCACCCTTCTTCCAGCTGCCTTTCAGGGTCTGCATTTGCTCGTAAAACCAGTCGGGTTGGTACTTTGTAGTATAAAATCGATAATCATGGTAGTTGGCATTGACATCCCCAGTATTGATCACGCTGGCTGTCCCGCTGACGTTGGCCGACTTGTAGTCCAGAGTGACTGCGGGATCAATTTCACCATTCTTGCCCTGGCAGAGAGCCGAGACTTGAACAGGAAACAAAGACGTAATGTCCTTGCCACCATAATTGGTAATTTTTTCGGTTGTGATGTAATACGGATAGTGGTGGGGAGCGAATGAGGTAAGATCAAAAACTTGACCACGAATTGAGGCATATGCTTTGGCACCATCTTTTCCATCGAACGACGATAGTTCTTCAGCACTATACACATACTGCTTGGGGCAG
This sequence comes from Xylaria arbuscula, assembly GCA_022385695.1. Lineage (NCBI taxonomy): Eukaryota > Fungi > Ascomycota > Sordariomycetes > Xylariales > Xylariaceae > Xylaria > Xylaria arbuscula. The sequence continues at coordinate 544,680 of MU279358.1, read as the reverse complement.
ATGAGCATTGGAAAAACGACAATAAAAAAGATGGCAAAAAGACAACTGAACCAAATAATAAAGTTGATGGCCAGCTTCTCTCGCCAAGCCATCCGTACATCTTTACGTGGCATACGTCCGACCACGCGGATGAGAAAATCAGGGACAAACCAAGTCAGCATGTACACAAGGAAGACCCAGCGTTTACGACTTGGACTGTCCCTGTATTCCTCAACTTCAGTAAGCAGTTTCTCGTTGCCGCGTTCGGCCATCTGTTCACGAGTATCGAGATTCTTGAACATATCACCAGCACCGAAAGCAGATACACCAGCTTCAGAGCGTGTATCGATATCGCCACTGCCAAAGTAGCCCCCACGAGGCTTGTCGCTATATTGGGGTGTGTTCCCACTGGACACAAGTCGCTCTTTAGATGCACCAAATGGCAACTCGCCTCCGGGCGTGGATCCATCACCCTGATCAGATGCGTATCGGCCTGAGGCAGAGGTGCCATCACCTAAGGATGTTATCTCTATCCAGCAGCGTTCGCTTAGGAAAATGCCAGTGGACCCGATATGAGCTTCGTTGTTCGGCCATTGCCTGTTTTGTACGACAGCTTCAACTTTCTCCCGTTCACTTCCCACAAAGATAGTCTCGGCATCGGCATGGCCAAGAAATTCGCCAAATGGTAGGAACACACTGAAATCAGCGGACCTCAAACGTTGGCTGATTTCAGCAATGCCAAAGGTTTGCACCTGCGATCGAACGCATTTGCTGTCAAACTGATTGGCAATGCGTCTATCATTTGGTTTTAAGCAGAAGACAAAGTAGTTGTTTGTGTTGGGAGCCGTAATAGCTTGTTTAACGTTTTCCAGGGCTGACAAGAATTGACCAGATGCACCTTGCTGTGACTGGTGTGAGTTCTGACGTTTGGTACCACCAGCATCACTGTCAGCATCATCTAAAGATTCTTCGCGTAATCTGCGTGATCTCGCGGCCCGACCACCCTTCCTGGACATGACACTAGGCGCCCGCATTGGCTTTGAGCTTACAGAGGCCTGCATGACGGTTGTCTTCTCGTGTGGATGCATTACTGTTTGCAGAACTTCTTGACCAAAAAGACGCGTAACAAATTCGCTTTTGCTGGAATTAATTAAGTTCATGAGGTCACCAGAAATGACTTCTCCGTTTTCCTCAACGAGTCCCTTAATAGAATAGTCCACTTCACCAGCGAAGTGCCTTACAGTGAAGGTAGCTGCTGTGTTTTCAGACATAAAGTTGCTGCCAGGCAATCTCGCTGTCGCAGAGCCTACAGTAATGGCGGGGTTTTTTCCCTCAAATCGTTTCCTCAAACTTTCGAGCAGCTGCATATCCGTGCGGTGACGTCGGGTTTGGTCGTCTAGGATACTGAGCAACCCATTTGAGGGCTTCAGCAAGCCCTTAACAGCATCCGAGTTGTCAAAATAACTTGTAGCAGGCACAGCAACTTCTTCCGTATCCAGCATGTCCGCCTTTCGGTCAAAGAAGTTCTGCAAAGTAAGATTATAGAGTGACTCCATAGCAGCATTGTTGAGTAGCTGGTCAAGCGCAGAGTCAGTTGACGATTGCTGAGAAAAGCCCGGGAAATCAATAATATCAATCGTGTTGGCGATAGTCTCTTCCGCAGCACATATCTTTTGGTTGATATTCTCAATGACATATGCGACAAGAAGCGAATATAGAGTCCTAGCCAGTTCATCGGCGTTGGCTCGGGCACCTGCGGGATCCAGCATGACCGTGACTCGCTCACGGTGTATCATCTTGGTTTTGTAGCCCATAGTATTCTGTAGATCTTGAGAGCTGACACCTAGAAACGCGGCGATGATGCCCAATACATCCTTGTTTCGTGCTGCAGTGATAGTCTGAGCCCCTTCGTGCGAAAATCCGCCACTATCATCGGCAGTCGACGTAGTATTTGCCTGAGTCTCAAATTCGAGCTGTCCGATGTGAAGAATACAAGCTAATATCTGGCATATTTCGGCGATTTCGCTTCGGGGAAATTCTAGCTTTCGAAGACCATTCTTGAATAGTTGAAATCCTTCTGCATCATTCACACCAACTTTAAGCTGTGTAGGATGACCCAAGTACTTCCATCGCTTCTGCCCAGCCGAATCTCGCGGAGTATCGATGCCAAGATGTGACTTTTCAGCATCGCTAGTACCGGCGAGAAGATAGTATAATACGTGGAAGTTCCGTTCTCCAGTTGGCACCGAGGTAATCCTACTTCGCTCAAGCCGATGATCCAAGAGTTTACCACCGATTAGTAAAGGGTTCGTGGTAGACACCGTATCGTATTGGAGTTCATAGAACAGGCCAGCTTTAGAGGCAGTAGGAGTCGTGGCAGTTTTAGTTGTCGTTAGCGAATCAAAAACATAGGCAGCCAGGGAAACCTTGCTAGACAATGGAGTTGAAGACTTGTTCAGAAGCGCCGTGAGCAGATGTGAGCGTATGGTGGTTTTTCCAGAGCCGGATTCACCTCTGGTAGCGATGGTTAGCGTGATTCCTCTAGTCACTTGCCTATGCGAAGGCGACAAGCATATATACGCACAGAAAAAGCACCGTCTGATTCTCAGACCGATGTCCCATCCTGAGGAAAGCCCGGTCGGCCATATCCTCGGCCCCGGCCATCGCACTCCCTTCTTTACCTCCATCGAGCCCTTTAGTCGAGGAGGTATACGTGTTAAGCGATATGAGGGCATGGGATGAAAGCCTCGCAGTCGGGATATTCACATGGAAGCGGCTGGCCAGGTGTGCGGTCAAGTGCGTGTCGGACTGGAGATGGGCGGGAAGCGATGGTAGCGAAGGCTGGGTATGGGCTCCTCCGCTGCCGCCCATAGGAGGGAGTTGTAAAGCCATAATGGGCTCAAGCCAGCAGGCCGACAATCACTCGAAGGAAGACACTGGACGACAGCAAAATAGGCGATCTCGATGTGCAATCTTGTCTAGATATGGCTGTTTGGCGATGACACGGGCGAAAAGCAAGCCCTGACCCCCTGATTATGACGCCGAGGTGACGGCCGGTGGGCGCTGGTGAAAGGCAAAAGACAAAATACACGGGGAACTGGACAATGGGAATTAGGTGTACTGTAAATAGCGAGCGTAAGTAATTAAGACACAATAACGAATGTGGCTATTAAGACGAAACGTAGGTGAGGAGGATGAAGAGCGAGCGTGATGGAAGAGCCGGGTATTGTTCCCCAGCCGTTGCTCAGAGCAGTGGTTGAGAGTGGACAGTCGAGGACGAGTGAGAAAAAAGGCCCATATCTGAATTGGTGCAGTCTGGGATTAGTGCATTTTCATTGACATGAGCCCACCAGCCCGTAATTGGCTCCCTACTGTTGCATGAATTAAAAAGACATGGTGTATGTTATGTCTGGACAGACACGGGATGATGGGCGTGATGGGCGCTAGCTAAGGAGAAGTCCGTGTGAATTAATTGGCTATTAAAACTGTCTTTTGTACACATACCTACTAAAACAGTGGACGCTAGCATCGCCTCTCAGCCCGTATCTTCCTAGCTAGCGTGATTAGCTACGGCCACTACCTGCAGAGGCCGACTGGAACCGGTACCTACATACAGGCCGCTGTACGACAATGTTATTGACGAGCAGCATTTACGCCATCGTTGAAGACATGACTTGGAGCATTTGCACAAGTTAAGGCTTTTATCTACCGGTGGGTAGGTAGTAAAAAGAAGAATGCTTTAAAAGAGTCAGCCTCAGGCTTACGGGACGGTCGTGGCATAAATACGAGTGAGAGTGTATAAAATTTAGAGTGCCTCCAATCATGCTACTGGGTTAGGTAGAGTGGAACTTGAGCAATTGTGGATATGATGATATTCAAGGTTTCATGATCGACAAATCTTTGGACTGGCCTCAGTTCCACCCGTAGATTCCAGGCCATCATCCTCTGATCGTCCACTTACAGTACAGTAGTAGGTATGCCAAATACTGATCATACCTACCTATTTCTACGACAGCAATAGCATTTTGTTTAGTAGATGGACTACAAGCGCAGCGTCAATTCGGTAATTGTCGTTCTTGGACGAGTCATGTAGATATATACAACATCGTCTCGTGCATCACTCCTTTATTGTATTTAAAATTTTAAGGAATATTTTAGCCTGGAGAATGTCTACGTCGAGCGATGTGTATGCTGCTTTGGCACGATCTTAATGGGTATAAAGTGTCTATTTTTATGCCTGGCTCCATGTTGGGCATGTTGGAATGAAGAGAGACGTGGCTATTCTCATCCTCGGTACAGCACTTAAAACCTGGGATTCCTGCATCCTGGGTACCTACAGGCACAGGCAGTAGGATTACAGTACCGTAACGTTGCTGAGAAAGGGAGAAAAAAAACTGGTGTATTCTTTTATGTTAGGTAGTAGGCATTTGCGAGTAACGGTACGATTATACAGACTGTATTTTTTACCAGTCTATCGAGCGCCACTGATGAACAAAAGAAATGTCATCAATTGTCAGCTCCAAGAAGGTAAACAAACACGGTATGTGGTGTACAGTACAGACAAGATCTACCAAATATCTGGTGCAAGTATACGCGTGTGCTACTTAGAGTACTGCCTTACACTACATTTATGTAAATGATGCATTTACATTTACAGTAGTGCAGCCGTCCATCATCTGTTCCACCAGATCACGTCACTCTTCCATGCCTGTTTGGCAACACGAGAAACGTGAGGATGACCGAATGCTGCAGAGACGCGTAGCCTGCTGCTCATGTACCCCCTATATTCACACTTTATTATCGGCGACCTGCATGCCACATCCAAGGCATCGCCAGCGCAGTGACTGCTCTTGCTCCCTCGGCCGTCTCAACTTTTGTTTTGAGCACACACTTTACTCATGACTAGATCCCTGGGTTCCGTCTTAAGAAGAGGTAAAGCCCCTCTTTAAAGCCAAGATGCACGTCAAGAAGAGAGAGTTGCATCATACCTAACCTAGCATCTGGTAGATAATCTAAATCTCGATGTGCGGTATCTGCACTAGTACAGTTCAATGTCGGGTCCGACGACATACTGTGTCCAAGAGGACTCGAGAAAATACCCGAGCAAAATATACTGGGTTCGGTTGGTACTGTACACGATCAGAAGCACGATGTGTTTTACCGTCGAAATAAAAATGCATTAACGCTTCACTAAAGCTAGGGTCTGTACACGAGTAATGTCAGCGATCATAGGGTACCCTCGGTACCTATATGGTATGGGGACACTCATTGGAGAGCGGGAGGGAACTTGAAGAATGTGTTGTCTGAACTGCCTGTCTCGAGTGGCCCTGCTCCTGCCCTGCCTCGTATTGTCTGGATGGTGTGGTGGCAGTGCCGATAAAAAAAACATGCCGAGCCGCTGGGATCCGGATGGATGGACTGTTTTGGAAACCCCCTTCACAATTTTCACAGGCGCTGCGGCCAGGCCTGTGGCTCTGAGCGGACAACCCGGGGCTCCACGGTACTCCACATCCAGCTTTCGCCGCCTCGTATTTCAACGACGCTTAGCAGTTTGTATCTAGCGCACGGATCCAACCGAACACTCTCAGGCTTTCATCCGAAAATTCATGTTTTTTTTTTTCTTTCAGTCTGTATCATTCACTATTTCAAAGCACAGATCTGCTGAGCAGTTGTAAGATGATTATCCGCTATCACGATCGCAATACGGTGAAATATCAGCACATAAGGCTCGAGATGAAAAGAGAAGGGAAAAGAAAAACAGGTCGGTGCTAAGCGTGACGGAAGTACATACATAATACCACAGTTGAAGATCGACTCCATTTTATGATTTATGCTACAGTACACTGGACTGCTAGTTCTTAGATACTGTATTTATAAGAGGTAATGCAAGGTAGAAAATAAAGATGGGTTAGAGATCCTTGCAGTCCCATATGGAGCTAAGCCACACCGGGAAAAAGGAGTATAAACAAACAAGCATGCTACTACATACAAGTACCTCTACTCCAGGAGCGTATCACTAACGCGCTAGTGACTCGGTACCTATTTGCACCACTCATACTGAACACGACGCTAAGCACCGCGCTGATGGTACCTACAGTAGCCTACGTACCTGTACTCTAGACCAATGGAACCTACCTAGTACCAGGGCCATGCTACACTGTGTAATCTGGGCATAGACGTCGGGCGCTTCGCGAACTCTCCCCTACTAGAACTGGACAGGAGCACTATTCTCTTTTCTGTTCTACAGTAAGAGTGTGAGATACAGTAGAGACGTGACCCGGCTGCCGACGGATGGTCTCGCTGCACTTTTGCATCTTTGATTTTCTGCCTCACCACCAAGCGACGGTCTCTTACGCCGCTTTTCTAATTCCTAACCACTTCATTCGCTCTTGTGGTCTTAATAGTCTATCGTTTAATATTGTCAATTCTGTCTTGCCTCGGCTTGGCTTGCTTTCGCTTTCACATACCAGTCCTTGAATCAGGGGCTGAAGGAAACAAGACAGCCCAGACGTCGTCCTCACCTACCTAGTGACCCGTGGCCGACTCTCGTTCCTATCGTGCTCTACGCTGCCGTATTCTTTGCTGCAATCGAGTGAATCGAGAAGCCTCAGCCCATTCCGCAGTCCCCTCGTCCCGGATCCCCGTACCCAGCGAACGGATAGGCCTCTCCCACTTGTCGTGACTGTCCGAAAGGGCAAGCACGTCTAGACCGGTAGTCAACATGGCGAACCATCAAGCCCGCATGTCCATGTACTCGGTCAACTCTGAGTCTTTCCGTGGTGGCGGACAGCAGTCGTCTCAAGTATCAACAACAACTCTACTGAACGCCATCCATAACATCTACCTATCGTCACAGCCTTACCAACTCGACGCTGGAAGCAGTGTTGTGGTCAATACATGGCTTACTGCAGCACAAGCAGGTCCAGATGGCCGGCCTGGGGGCACGATCGATACCCTCCTGGCCGCCCGGGCCTGGGAACATGCGCGACGCCGAGCGGAAGACGGGTGTATCGTGTTAGGGTAAGTCGTTAACAAACGAATGCCGCTATTGTCACTATGCTGAACGCTATAGGTCTCTTCATGAGTCGACACCGTCGCTCCTGACGCCATTTCTTACTTCCCTGCCCATCTCCATCCCTTCGTCGCTGCTCACGTCTCTAGAAGCCATCCAGCCCTTCATCCGATGCGTAACACCCTATAACCCATCCACTCCGCGCCACAGTGCACTTGGCATTACCTTGACGCTCAATCTTTCAGGTAACCCAACAGCTTCAACTTTAGCTTTGTCGCAGGGAGGCATCGATACCGAGGCAGGACTGCTCAACATCCGTTCTGAACCTGGTTACCGAGCCTTTGATGTGTTCTACTACTTGTTGACTTCAGCCTCGACGCCTGCTGAGCGTGAATTTCTCAGTTTGAAGTCTGCCGCCGACTATACTTTGCTAGCACGGTCTAGTACATACGATCCGCCTTCATACCTCCCTACAGCCGATGATTCCGCAGCGGCCGATGACTTCAGGAGGGCCCTAAAAGAAATTGGCATTAAGGGATCTTCTCACAGAAATCTGATTTCAGCCCTGGCAGGCTTGTTGAAACTTGGCAACACCTTAGATTACAATGTCGATGGTGAAACTCTGGAAACGATTTGTGAAGATGTTGGTGGGTTACTCGGTCTTGATCCAGATGTTCTCATCAACCAGTGCACCACGGAGGACCGACAAACACTTGTTGGTGGACTTTACGAGGCTGTTGTTGATTGGGTGGTTACCAAAGCAAATACTGCAATTGCTGCTCAGATGTCTCGGATTCGAGACGGCGACGAATCACTTGACGGTCACAGAACACCAAACTCAAGCGAAGACAATGGAGATACAGTATGCATTACAATCCTCGAGGTTCCCGACCCCCTCGTAGGGAGGGCGCTGGCTATGCGAGGCATTTTTGATGATACTACTGGAATTAATGCCGAGATGAAAGAAGACGGTGTTAGTGTTACCCCCGCAGGAAGTTCAGTACAGCGAGAAATGCAAACCGCGGTAGCACAAGTAGCTCCAGAGCTGGGCATAACGACGGGCGAAATTGCTCGGGAACGCCAACGCCAGCTAGAGAAGAGGGAGATCATTCTGGAGAAAGTCGGTTTCGCTTGTGAAGACGAAGGGTTCCTCAAAAAGCTTTTGTTTCCTGTTGCGGGACAAGGAATCAGTCTTGGCCGCACCGCACGGATGGATCTGTCTTCAGTACTAGGAGCTAGCCGCGTATGGTATCATATGTCGCTACATCCTACAGATGAGAGCCCTGCTAGTTTAGCATCTCTACCCTCAATCACCTCTGCCTGGTCAGCTGGCGTTGTATCACGACAACTACGTGCATGGAGGCTTCCGGAATGGGCCAACCGCCGAAATAAGAATCTTGACTTCACCGCTGACTTTGATCTGGATGAATTCTACCAGCGTTTTGCTCCACTTGGGTGCAGAGAAGGTCGAGATGGCATTGAAACCTGGATTCTCGAGAGGGGTTGGAGCAATGGGGAGGTTGTTATTGGGCAAGAGCGCGTTTGGATGCGAGAAACGGCCTGGTGGGAGGCAGAGAGCATGCTTGACCTCAAACCTCCTCATGAGCTAATGCCTACTGTCAATCCGTTTGCTACTCCAGTCCGAGACACTGTCTATGGCAACAACAATGGTAGCGGCTTCTTTCCACCCAATTTCCCCGACCAGGCCTCAAACAATAGCCACGAGAATCTGATGACACAGCAACGTAATCAGAGTCAATTAACATTCGCTCAAAGTCAAGGCAGAGCGCCGTCTGTCAGCCCTTCGGGCCTGCGAAATATGTCACAAGGCGACTATGGTCTGGGAACTAAGGGTGATGATCGTCGTGACCAAATTTACTACACAACCGACGGCGAATACATCAACACTTTAGACGCCGGTGATGCCCAAGGCAAACATCTCGAGACGGAAGAGGTAGAATTTACCCGACGCGCGTGGGTTGCTTTTGTTTGGGCCATGACCTTCTGGATCCCATCCTTCCTCTTACATCACATCGGCCGGATGAAGCGACCAGATGTCCGGTTGGCCTGGCGGGAAAAGGTTGTTTTAGTCTGGCTTATATTCCTCATGAACGCCGCCATCGTTTTTGTTATTATCTTCTTCGGCAGGATTCTTTGCCCCAATTTCGACAAAGCCTGGCTTACAAACGAAGTTGCTACTCATACTGGTGATAACGACTTCTGGGTTAGCATCAACGGCTCGGTTTATGATGTCACAAAATTCTGGAGAATTCAACACAGTGACAATGGCATCCAAACGACCAACGATGTAATGGAGCCATTTGCCGGCTTGGACCTCAACCGATATTTCCCTCCTCCTCTTACCCTCTCGTGCCCTGGAGTCGTCACCAGCGAAACTACTCAACTGAGAACCGACCCCGACGACGAGCCTACAATGCCCAATGGCGTACACACCTCAGGATATTACGGAAATAAAAACTCAAAAGCTCTGTCCAGTGACACATGGTACACGGATACCTTTAAACCAAAGATCAAAGAATACTATCACGGAGAACTTGTCTGGGACAAAAGCAAAATATCAAAACAAAGCCAAGAATGGAGTCTCATGGTAGTTTTCTATGAGGGTGGCGTTTACAACCTTACGGATTACTTCACCACTATCGATTACAGCTCGAGCCTTGCTTTTCTCGACGATACGATAGTGGATATTGTCAAAAATAATCCTGGTCAAGATGTCACTAGCTCATGGAACGACCACCTTGATGATGTTCGAGGCAACGCTACTGCTTATGCAACCGCCGCTAATAGCATCAACTGTATCAAGAACCACTTTTATATCGGAAAGCCAGACTTTCGGTATTCCGCAAGGTGCCAGACCATCAATTATTTCTTGTTGGCGTTTACCATCCTCATCGCCAGTGTCATCCTTATCAAGTTTATCTCTGCCTTGCAGTTTGGTTCGAAGCGACGTCCTTCTCCACAAGACAAGTTTGTCATTTGCCAGGTCCCTGCCTACACTGAAGGCGAAGACTCGCTTCGAAAAGCACTAGACTCACTGACCGCCCTTCAATATGATAATAAGAGAAAGCTGATTTGCGTTATTTGCGACGGGGTTATTGTTGGTGCCGGTAATGATCGCCCTACTCCAAAAATTGTTCTCGACATTCTAGGTGTTGATCCCAAACTTGATCCTCCTGCCTTGCCATTCAAGTCCGTCGGTACTGGAAGTGATCAACTCAACTATGGAAAAGTGTATTCTGGTCTCTATGAATTCGAAGGCAATGTTGTCCCGTATATTGTTGTAGTGAAGCTCGGCAAGGAGTCTGAACAGACTAAGACCAAGCCAGGTAACCGTGGCAAGCGAGACTCCCAAATTCTCTTAATGAGCTTTCTCAACCGTGTTCACCATCGTGCGCCCATGAACCCCTTGGAGCTCGAAATATTCCACCAGATCAACAATATTATTGGCGTTGACCCAGAGCTATACGAATACCTTCTCATGGTTGATGCGGATACCTGTGTGCGAGAAGATTCCCTTAACCGACTGGTTGCCGCATGTGCCAATAACTCAAAGATTGCCGGTATCTGCGGAGAAACAGCACTACAGAACGAAGAGCGCAGTTGGTGGAGCATGATTCAAGTCTATGAATACTATATCTCTCACCACCTTTCAAAGGCATTCGAGTCACTGTTTGGAAGCGTCACATGTCTTCCTGGATGGTAAGATTGTCCCCTTTCCCCTTTATCAGACTAGACTAATCCGATTAGTTTCACGATGTATCGTCTCAGAACAGCTGACCGAGGAAAACCTCTGATTATTTCCGACACTGTCATTCGAGAATACAGTATTCGCAATGTTGATACGCTTCACAAGAAGAACCTTCTTTCTCTCGGTGAAGATCGTTTCCTCACTACTATCATGACGAAGCATTTCCCTAACATGTCGTACAAATTCCTCGCGGATGCTTATTGCCAAACTGCAGCACCTGAGACATGGAGCGTGCTGCTCTCCCAGCGACGAAGATGGATTAATTCAACCATTCACAATCTGTTTGAGCTTTTCTTCCTAAAAGATCTGTGTGGCTTCTGTTGTTTTTCTATGCGTTTTGTCGTCTTCTTCGACCTCTTTGGAACACTAGTCCTACCCGCAACCACAGTCTATCTAGGCTATCTCATCTACATTCTTGCCACTCACACCGGCCCTATCCCTTACATCTCCTTGGCTATTTTGGCAGGTGTCTACGGTCTTCAAGCGATCATCTTCATCTTGAAACGACAGTGGCAACACGTTGGTTGGATCATCATCTATTTGCTTGCATTCCCTATCTTCTCGTTCGTCCTGCCTATCTACTCTTTCTGGAACCAAGACAACTTCACCTGGGGAAACACACGTATCGTCATTGGTGAGAAGGGAAAGAAGCAAGTTGTTGCTGTAGACGACAAGGACGTCTTTGACCCTCGGTCTATTCCCCTACAACGCTGGGACGACTATGCCGCTCTCAACAACCTCCCAGGACGTCGTGGCACACAAGGAGAGAAGGGTCAAGAAGTGTATGAGGACAACTATGAAATGGATGATATGCGCTCTGTATACTCGTCTGTTCGACAACCGTCTGTCTTGACTGGCCTTCAAGGCCGTGGTGGATATATGCCTCCACAATCACCTGCACCCATGCAAGGCATGTCACGGCATTCAACTCATGGTGACCTTTACGCAGATAACCCAATGTACCGTCAATCTACGGCCTCATTCGGTGATGTTCAGCGTACCTCTTCACCATATCAAGATCTCTCACATGGTGGTCACAGACAACCTAGTATGAGCAATCTACGCGCTGTATCAAGATCTCCCCAATATGATGCCCACAGGGGTTCGACCGCCACTCTCGGCCTTGCCAGTGGTAACCGTCCCACATTAGGTCAGGGACACCAATCCACAACATCGTTCGATTTCCAGCGTGGTCATACAGGACCTGATGATGGTATGATCATCGACGCTATCCAAGCTGTCCTCCGAGATGTCGACCTTGACACAGTGACCAAGAAACAAGTCCGCGCTCTTGTCGAACAGAGACTGCAAACGGAGCTAGTCGGAGAGAAGCGAACCTTTATGGACCGTCAAATCGATAATGAACTGGCTAATATGTGATCGCTCAACTCATTCACATTCAGCAGCGTTCAGGAATCTGAATATCCTGTCCGTTATGCACATATATAAAGTCTAAGATCTCATTAGCATACTTTTGGGAGTGTATTGCATATAGTTTTTGTCTATGGCGCGGATCTAGGAAAGGGAAATCTTTCAGTTATCTGTTTTTGATCTTTTTTGCATGTTAACTAGTCTATGTCTATGTCTAGTATCTACTGTCTTTAGAAGCAAAATATCAAGCAAAATGTCGGGGGGCTGGTCGTTGCCTTTCGAGGATATATATATCATGAATAATAGAACGACTTCTAAATAACTTTTCTCTTGCCTTGTGTTGTGCATGTGTTGTGCTTGATTTATGCTAATATTTTAGTGTAGATTTATTTTGGTGTAGTTCTGTGCTGTATTTACTTGGCCGAACGAAACATACTTAAACGTGCTACTTGGGTCAGCATATGTATGGGTTCGAGGGCTTATCTCTTTCACTTTCCGTCTTCCGTCTTGTAAACGCATAGCAATCATGTCCCTCTACATTATATATATATATGTACTATTCATTTACACAAGTTTCAAAGAGAGGGTTTGTCTGGTTCAGGCCGCTGATTATCTTTTGCTTCGCCTTATTTCTCTACTCTCTTCCCTCGCTTTTATTTTTGTAGCGTGCTATATATAACGTTAATACCATATAAGTACCTAGGTAAGTAATAACTGTACTGTTTTTACTCTCATAATATTTCATGCTTCATGCTCTGTTTGTCTTTTCCTTGCTACATATCTATGTTGCTATTTAGTGATCATGAGAGTGTGTCATTGGAAGTGGAAATCGGAAATCCATTGTGAGATCACAGATATTATCAATGTTTTGTAAGTGTGTTAGTGATTACGTATGTAGTTATCTGTTATGAACTAAATACTTAGTGTAAGCAAAAATAATTTATTGTTTTATATTTCTTCCCACGCTTTTTTGGCACTCACTTGGCCATTTTATTATGCTCCTTTAATAGATGTCTTATGATCTTTTTACCTATTGCTTCTGCCTTTGCCACCACTACTGCTGTGAATAAAGATAAAGCTATTAATACCTATAGAAAAACTATTATTACATGTTTGCTTATAATACCTTTTATGTTAAAAGCTAATTATGTGTTTTCTTACAGCGGCAAGTATATACTTCAGTAACCTTAAATAGCAACACAGGCTTTATCAATATAAAGTGACCAAGTTTAGCTATAAAGTGCGTGGTGATGTAGAGTGTATTTAGTTGCATAGCACTAGTAATTCAGTGTTAGTTGAAGTCTTGTTCTAAAGGCCAACCTTTCGTTGGACCAGGTACACGTAAAGTAGAGTTCGTTATTATTTATCTCTAAAAAATGACAACTGGTAATAATCCCGGTGTACGAAGTAAGGTATCTTAGTGAAGAAAATTCTTGAACCCTTTTCTGACCCTAGCTGTAACCGTTGCTATGATAGCCGTAGACTTACAGCCTTCGCCCAAAACCTGCCTCTTCCTTTCTTGCAGCGGTACGAGTTCCTATGGGATAAACACATACAAAACCGAATATGCTGGTATATATGTCTAATACCCGTCGCCATGCTGATGTCATGCCATTAGGACCATGATGGCTGCATGTCTTCTTTCAATAACATCTTCTATGGAATTCTGACATCCTCTCAGATCCAACCGGCTTCCCAATAACTCATTACTCCATCGACAGCTTCTGCTATTGAGATACAACTCAGGCCGGTGGAAATTCTCCTATTGTCACGCGGGACGGCGCACACGTATGCGCCGGACCGGAAGCAAAGTTCAGATTGACTCTTTATTCGAAGTAAATACACTTGGGGTACAAGAGGCAGGACAAGGATCATCATCTTGAGAGCAGCACGTACCTCTTCGTTGGGATTTGTTGTCTACACTCCATAACCATATATCGAAGTCTTTAGAGCAGTGAACAAACAGGTTACTACATTACTAGATGTACTCCCCAATGCCTTAGAAGTTAATTCATAAGTTATTAAACTAGGTCAAATATCTACCCCCTTCTAAAAAAACAACTTCCCATTGTGCACTCGTATACCATGATCGTATATTATGATCTTTCTTTGGTTTAGTCCGTACATCGAGGGAGGGTTATTGTAGTTAGGCATATACCCAACGATTCAGCAGCGGGGCGGCCCGCTTGTGGTTGCTATCTGTATTATGAAGTTTAGCTAAAACAGTTATTCCTTAATTTGTTTTCGTCTATGTTCCATGTTCCATATTTCGGTATGAGTACTGACCGGTCATACACATATGTATAAATTCATACATTGTCATATATGGATATATATCTTTCATATCCACAGATCGTATCCATCCTCTGTAAGTTCCGCGTAAATAATAAACCGCCGCAATTGTAGCACTGTGTCTTCGTACTACTTGTATAAAAGGCTCATATCATAGTAGTACTATGAAGATGGAAATGATGTAATGCATGATATTCTAAGTTAGACAGTCACCTCACTTAATCATCTGACCTACTTTCCAACTTGTCTCACATACTCATCTCACCTAAACTAACTGGCACGTTGTGACTCAACCTAACATGGCCTGATCTAATGAAAAGCGGCTTGCGTGGTCTTCATGAATGTCTGCAGTGTTACGTTCTTATTCCGCTACGTCTTGCTACGTCTTCAATATCTATATATATTCCTTATGCGTCGATATACTGCGTCCTCACCAATACTTGTCCTATTATTCTGTCACAGCCCGCAAAACCCCCTGCTTTACCACACGCAAGTGATATCTAGATGTGTATCACAACTTCGTTTAAAATCGTCTATTGACTACCAAAGACTCCATCTATGCGGATAATATCAAGTGAAGTCTGGGCTAACATGTGGAAGTGCGAATTCCAAGGAACACACTCCTACAGTGCCCTTCACTGTATCCTCCCGACACCCTTTAGTCTCAGATATACATCCGTGCCCCAGCCATACAAGCTCTGCACAGCGATACCACCACCGAAATACTCAGCGTACGCGCGGCTCAGGGGCAATCCGTACCCGAGTCCCGCAATCGAGCTCGCGCCCGAGCTGGCGGCCGATATAATCCCCAGAGCATCCGTCTGGCTTCGGCCACTGCCTCCATTAGAGGTGTTCGACATTACGTCGTCTATATCGTCTTCGCTAAAGGTTGTGAAGCTATAGTTCCAGATATTTGGTAATACGTCGGGGGAGATACCGCCCCCACGATCTCGAATACGGATCGTGACACCTGGGGCATTGTCGTCGAGAGGCTTGATCGCGTCACCGCGGAAAGCCCCTTTGTCGGCGGCTGGGGGGTCGAGGGTTAGATTTGGCGAGCCTGCGTCAGGAGGTTCGGGAGCAATGGTAATGACGACGTGTTGTTTGCTTCCGCTTTCGACGGTGGCGCGAAATGCGTTCTTTAGCAGCTCTGTCACGATGTACTCTAGATGCATGGGTACGAAGGTGAAGACGGTGTCAGGCTCGCCATCGATGATCCACTTCGGTCGTATGCCATACTTGAACTCACAAATATCCGCGACAAAGCCTGCACACGAATCAACTATGGCAGCTGGGGAAAGAGCGGTATCAATAACGCCTATGTAGTTTGGGTGCTCCGGGCATGGTGTTGGAGAGGCACCGGGATCGAAGTGCGGCACGCTACTATAGTGGAGGGCGATGTGCTGCTCGGCAATCAAGCGAGTGCCGATACGTGTGCGCAAGTGCCTGTTCAGGAAACGAGTGACCTCTTCAGGCGCAATGTACCGACGGCACTGGATGAAGCCCTTGGCCAGGATCGGGATAGTATCCTGATGGGTGGCCACGAGCTCGGCCAGCACCGATGTGAACTGGATCTCCTCTTCCAGGTTGGATATGGTCCGGTGTTGCCATGGGAGCAGTGTTGAGAGCGACTGCAGGTAGTTGTTGTAGATGCGCGACACGTTAGGATCGGCGACTACGATGAATGGTAGGTTTCGCAAGGCCTGAATGCGGTGAGCTAGGCGGATAGGAAGTAGGTTAAGGGTGAAATTGGCCGAAGCAAGCAGCGCAGTTTCGGAAAGAGGTGGACGGCCATGCCTATTGCCGAGCAGAGCGGATGTTAGTGCTTGTTCGCATGTAGAACTCGGACTGTTGGGCAAAGTAGAAACTCAATGAGGGGAGCACTACTTGACTAGATCAGCCAGACTCAGCGAATGTTGTCGCTTGTTGGCGAGGTCGGCAATGGCATCGTCGGTAACAGTGACGGTTTTGGCCGGCCGAGAGGGGTCATGTCTGTAGCCATCTTCAGTTGACGACGACCAAGACCGTGCCGAGGCAAACGGCGGTGCAAGTCGTGATGGGCGGTAGCGGGCTATGAGTGGAAATAAGCCATTGGATGTGCGTGGTAGACACCTCAATGGTCTAGGTATGCTCCTCATGACGGCATCATGTGGCGGTCGTACAGAGGATATCGGGACATGGGAACCTGACTAGACAGAACCAAAGAGGTTGAGCGGGATGGGTATGTTCAATGTTGACAAACTACCACGTATGGGCTTGGTGGGTAGGTTGGGTTAGTAAGAGGTAGGCAATTAGTCACGAGAGCAACAATATCGGAACGAGTACGAGCTAAGAAGTAGATACCTCGGGATCTGGGGGTGCGTCATAGTTTCATCGCATGATGAGCGCTTATCGTCGGAAAAACATACCGCTAATACTGTAGACATACCAGACATGCTTTATCTATCATCTAGCGCTGCATATAAACAATCAGGTCTCTTGAATCTTTCTCTCGATTCGATCTCAGTGCCGCATTAGGCTAGGTTTATTAATTAGACTTCAAGTTCCTACAGATGTAGAGACAAACAGCGTCTGTAGGGTAGGGAGGTTGTCGCGTCTAGCATACTGTAGCTCATCATACAAAAGAATACAGTAATGTTTGCTGCATCTTATCACCACCACGCCATCTCCATCTCCATGACCCCGCAGTGTCTGCCCCTCATCCTCATCCCTCAACACTGCTAGTAGCAGCATCAAAGTCTAGCGCCAAACAATCAACCACTTTACTGGGTTCGGACTTCTTGGTCTTTCTCGACACCTTTGACACTCGGGTGCGAATCTAATGTGGTAACAGCATCGTCGGGGATCTCAACACTGTTATGACATGTCCATGTAAGCCAACTTATTCCTTTTATGTTGTACAAAGGACTGCATTGACTTACGCGAAGCCCTTGATGAGGTTGTATTCGTGAGTGATCTTGCCGCCCTGGTCCTGAGCGTGCTTCTTGGCCGCGGCGATATCGTCGACACTGGCATCATCCTTGAGTGTAACCTGGTCAAAGATGTGTAAGTATATGGCTGAGCCTTGTAAGAGACAACAACAGTAGCACTGCGGAAACATACAATGTAAGTGCTAGGCATCTTTGCGGATGTTGCGATGGATAATCGACGTAAAGGCTGTATAGCGAGAGTTGGTAAACACCGGTATTTGAGTGTTCGAAAGAAGATTGTGATGGTTATAGTTTTTTTGTAAAATGTAGGTATAAGATGTAGGAGAGGAACAGAGGAGGGGAGAAGCGCGGGGTCTTTTATTTACTTTGACTGCGCCCTGTGACACTGAAGCTTGGAAACGAGCGCTATGTAATGCTATGTAATAGGTATTATCTACTAACCTACCTACTGTGTGTAATTAATACCTACAGTAGCCAGTGTACTACATTACTGGACGGACCAGATACTACAGCAGGTAGATTGACTAAAGGACTAAAGGGAGATTCTACCAAATGCCTACGTCTACGTCATGGCCGGCTCACCCCAACGCAGCAGCCTGATCGCATATCCCTCGCGGCCCTATCATACTGTCGTGCTCGAAGGTGGCACCGATGAGAACGGATGGGCTTGACTTATCTGGGAATAGGGGTTACGTAGTCGTCATACGAAGTGTGTGGTCCTGGCCAAGAACTCAGCTTCCTTACTATATTACTCGATTACCTACTCTCGATGGTTTTTGTCGCCATCCGCGCCGAGTCTTGCATTTCCCGGTAGGTCTAGGCAGCACATGTAAGACATTGGGTATTGGGCTCTCTGCATACGTTCGATACTACCATCTCTGCAAAGAAACCCTTTGGATTACATGGAGCACCAGTCTAGTCTGCTCTATACTTGTAGTAAAATACTACAAAGCAATGCCGCTTCTACCCATTTCAACCAACTCCCACGTATGATAAGAGAAGTAATGTAGTATATCACATGCATACAATATTGAGATGCCCGATTACATACATACCTGGGTACCTTGATAGATCTTCCACCAGGAACTGCAACCAGTCGGCGCCAGAGCGATGGCTAATGAGATCACCTTGCTTAACCCCACCATCCCACGCGGTCTCTCGTTTTACCTATATAGGTTAGCGTCAGATCTTAGAGCCAAGTCATGATAGGAAATTCGTACCGACCTTATCGTTTATCGATAACGAAACTTCGATACTTCTGCGCAGTCTTGGCCATAATTTTTGCTGGATAGGTCGCGATCAACTCATTCTACCACCAACGCGTGGCAAGTTGAGCTGCCGTCGTAGCCTTGCCCATCATGGATGACCAGGCGCATAAACCGCATAGGAAGGCGAAGGAGAAGAAGAAGCCTCAAGGGGGTGTGTGAACCACATTAACTGCAGCGCCTCCTCTAGATATGCTAACTCCGAATTCTCCAGACCATAATCCTAAGGCCTTCTCGTACGCTAGACCTGGGAAGCTCGCGAGACAGGCGGCAAGATCGCATGATATAAGGTATGGAATGGCCCTGGCCCGTAATTGTCGCTGCACATCAGCTAATACGAGTGGAAAATAGAGAGAAGAGGCTTCATGTCCCTCAAGCCGATCGCTCCCCCGACACCGAACCACCGCCTCGTCTTGTCACCATTGTCGGTCCTCCCGGCGTCGGCAAGACCACTCTATTGAAGTCACTCGTCAAGCGCTACACCAAAGAAACCATTACCGATCCTACGGGGCCCATCACCGTCGTCACTTCTCGAAAACAGAGACTTACCTTCGTAGAATGCCCGGCCGAGTTGACAGCCATGGTGGACATGGCCAAGATAGCGGATGTCGTCGTACTATTGATCGATGGAAACTATGGCTTCGAGATGGAAACGATGGAATTCCTCAACATCCTATCCGCAACTGGTATGCCGGGCAATGTTTTTTCGGTGCTCACACATCTGGACCTCTTCAAGAAGCCTCAGCATCTGAAGGACGCCAAGAAAACGCTCAAGCATCGGTTGTGGAGTGAGCTTTACCAGGGAGCCCATCTCTTCTATTTATCAGGTATGCTCAACCGATCTAAATCTTCCACTACATGACTAACCATCTTTAAGGTGTAATAAACGGCCGATACCCCGATCGAGAAATCCATAACTTGTCTAGATTCCTTTCCGTTATGAAGAATCCCCGACCTCTTATATGGAAAAATTCACACAACTACATCCTCGGCGATAGTCTTCGAGACCTTACACATCCCAATAAGATTGAAGAGGATGCCAAGTGCGATCGATCCATCGCTATATATGGTTATCTTCGAGGAGGTGTAAACTTCTCGGTAGAGAATCAAAAAGTGCACGTCCCGGGAGTAGGAGATTTCACAGTGAAACGATGCGAGGCCTTGCCGGACCCTTGCCCTTCGCCTGCTCAGCAGGCAGCGATGGCTAAGGCTACAGGTCAAACCGGACGAAAGCGACTGGATGAGAAAGACAAGAAGTTACACGCTCCTTTCTCGGACCGCCAAGGGCTCAAAATCGAGGGCTCTGCCATTTGGATAAATCGCGAAAAAGGCTTCAACTTTGATAAAGATGCTGCTGCAGATCCAGACCGCGGCTTGGGTGAAGAAATGATTATCGGACTTCAGAGTGGAGGTCGAGTCCTTGGTCAAACCGACAATGGGTTGCAGTTGTTTTCATCAGGCGAACATCTCGTGAATGCGGTAGACAACGAGGACACGGGAGATACCGGGCGGAAGAATCAGCGAACCGTGAGGGCCGTGGAAAAGGAAGATAATGGCAACGATGAGGAATTTGAAGACGGCCCCTCGGATGATGACGAATTCGTGAGTGGAGATGAAGACGAGGAGCCCGAATTCAATGAGCGCAAACTCGGCAAGCTTTTCCAAGATCAGGAAGATCAGGATGGGGACAAGTCGGGTGACGATCTCGAATTTGCGGACAGTGACTCTGATATGGGTTCGGATTTTGGTAGTGATGCCGAAGATGACGACGAGGAACTAGCCACAAAATGGCGAGCCGATCTTACTGAAAGAGCTCAAGCCCTTCAACGGCAAGCGCCATCGTACCGTACCGCAGATCTCGCCAAGTTAATGTATGACGAACAATTAACTGCTCGTGAAGTCCTCGAGAGATGGAAGGCTGAAGTTGCCGAAGATGGAGACGAGGAGGATATCGAAGCAGACTCTGAGGATGAATTCTTCAAATCAAAGGAAGAAGACGATAATTACTTAGAAAACACTCCCGTACCTCGGTTGACCTCTGAAGACTACGATCAGTTGGCGGCCAAATGGTCCTTGGAGGACAATGCTGAGCTATTACGTCAACGTTTCACGACAACCAAAGACCGAGGCGATAAATCCGCGGATGGCTTCGAGGGTTTTGGGGAAGACGGGGATGAAGGCGAAGACGACGAGAACGATGAGGACATCGAGGGCTGGGGTAATTTCGAGGATTTAGAATCCGGGGAAAAGGAAGAAAAGGAAACGGATCAGCCAGAACAGGCCGAATCCCTCGAAGCAGAAAGAGCAAGAAATGCTGCTAGAAAAGAGGAACTCAAACAACGCTTTGAAGAAGAGGATCGTGAGGGTTTTGGGAAAGAGGGACAAAACAAAGAAGAATTTGGGGAAGATGATTGGTATGAAAATTCCTCTTACCATTCTGCGTTTACCTACTAACGAAATATTAGGTACGAGTCCCAAAAGGCCAACTTGCAGAAACAGATCGACATCAATAAAGCCGAGTTCGAGGGTCTAGACGAACGGCAAAGACTGGCCGTCGAGGGCTTCACGGCTGGCAAATACGTCTCCGTCATCTTAGAAAGAGTTCCTGCGGAATTTATTTTGAACTTTTCAGCCCGCAAACCCCTTATCATTGGCAGTTTGAGTCCTTTGGAAGAAAGATTTGGATTCCTTCAAGTGAGAATGAGGAAACACAGGTGGCATAAGAAGATCTTGAAGAACAATGATCCTCTTATTTTCTCAGCCGGTTGGAGGCGGTGAGTCATTTTAACCTTTCCTTGATACCCGTTCCATGATCTTCATTCTCGCATGACTATTGCCTCCACGGTCACTTTACTAACAATATTCACAGATTTCAAGCAATGCCGTTGCTTCACTCATGGGAGGAACGAGTCCGTCACCGAATGCTTAAATATTCACCAGAACACTCGTTTTGTTATGCCACCTTTTGGGGACCCCTGATCGCCCCGAACACAAGCTTTACTTGTTTCCAGTCGTTTTCTTCCGATAACCCAGGTTTCCGAGTGGCAGCCACCGGAACGATTCTAAGTGTCGATCAAAGCTACGAGATCGTGAAAAAGTTGAAATTAACAGGTAAACCTGCCAAGGTATACAAAAACACCGCTTTCATTAAGGATATGTTCAACACGAGCCTCGAGATCGCTAAATTCGAAGGCGCATCCATCAAAACCGTCTCCGGCATCAGGGGTCAAATCAAGCGGGCGTTATCTAAACCTGAAGGACACTTCCGCGCAACCTTCGAAGACAAAATCCTCATGGGCGATCTAGTATTCTTACGAGCATGGTTCCCCATTAAACCCCACCGCTTTCACAATCCCGTAACAGAACGTCTAGGCGACTGGCAATCCATGCGTCTAACAGGCCAAGTCCGTCGCGACCAGGACATACCCACCCCCCAGAACGCAGACAGCAAATACCGCCCCATAGAGCGCGCAACACGGCACTTCAACCCCTTGAAAGTGCCCCGCGCACTAGCAGCAGACCTACCCTACAAAGCGCAAATCGTGCGCATGAAGCCGCAGAAGCGCGACACGTACATGCAGAAACGGGCCGTGGTGCTCGGCGGCGAGGAGAAGCGCGCGCGGGATCTGATGCAGAAGCTCAGTACGGTGCGAAAGGATACTATTGCTAAGCGACGCGCTAAGAAAGAGGAGAAGAGGGTTGAGTTCCGGAAGAAGATGGCGGTTATGAATGAGAAGAAGGAGGCTAGGGAACGGCGGGAGAAGCAGGAGTATTGGCAGCGTGAGGGGAAGAAGCGGAAGGGAGATGTTGAGGGGGGTGGGGGGAAGAGGAGGAGGTAGATCGATATTGGGGATAGTAGGGACGGGCAGTATGATAGGATGCGTGGGTGTATATAGATTTGATGTTTGATGCTTGGTGATTGAGGGTTTGAAGTAGAAAATTATTATTCAGCAAGGGTTTGTGAATTGGATATCGAGTTGCAGTTAATTGTTTATGTTTACTGTGAAAGGTGTTCAATTTTGAATCTGACATTTCTCATCCCACCAAGATTGTCATGCCCACAAGAATAATACCTATCTCTGTGACTTTTTTTTATTTCATTGATATCCCCCTTTTTCGACTACAAACCCTTATACTCTTCCCTGTTGTTACCCTCCGTTTCTTTCCCCCTTCACCCCCTACAAAGCAGCCTTAACAGCCCCAACCTCCTCTCCAAGCGGCAAAACATCAGGCACAGGTCCAACAGGGGTGATAGAATGCGGGTTGATCTGGGTATGGCTCTTGGTATAATGGTTCTTGATATGCAAGAAGTTCGTCGTGTCCTGGAACGCGGACGTCGGGTGCGCCCAGTAGAGCGTTCGGAGCCATTTGTGCGTTGCCGGGTAGCCGCTGCGGATGTCGCGGATGTTGCACTTGAAGTGCTGCACGTAGACTGGGTCGAAGCGGATTATTGTTACGTAGCTTTCGTTGTGTTAGTTTTTTTTGTTTATGGGGGGTATGTGTGCGCGGGTGTGAGAGAGATGGAGAGAAAAGGGTGTGAAAAGGGAGAGAAAAGGAGAGATATCGTGCGTATCAACTCACAGTCGAACATCAGTCTCAGTAAGCACATCCCCAAAAAGGTAAGGCCCCCCCGAACTCTTCAACTTCTCCTCAACCTTATCCAGCGCCTCAAAGAGCTTAACAACATTCTTCTCATACGCCTCCTGCGTAGTAGCGAACCCGCTCTTATAAACGCCATTATTAATATCATCGTACGTCCAAGTCCCGGCCTCATCAATTTCCTTCCGGAGAGACTCGGGGTAGAGATCCACGGCGGCTTTGTCAGCGGGTAAGTGCGCGTTGAAGACGGTCCCGAACATGCGCAGGATCTCGCTGCTTTCGTTGTTTACGATGGTGTCTGTCTTCTTGTCGAATAGCACGGGGACTGTGAAGCGCCCGCTGTAGGATGGGTTTACTCTGAAGTAGAGGTCGCGGAGGTGTGTGTGGGATTCGTGGCCTGGTAGGGGGTCCGGCACTACGTTTTCGCCGGCTGCGTCTTTGTCTTCTGCTGTTGGGAAGCGCCAGCCTGGAGAAGAGTGTGTTTGTGAGCGAGCGTGTTTTGCTTTTGGTTTTCATTATGGGTATAATAGGGAGTTGCGGTGTTATAGGAATAGATGTATACGTTGTGGTATTTTATACATGAACCGGGTAGAATACTAGACAGTAACCAAGATACGAACACGACATGGCAGAGACTAAATGAAAACGAAAAGAAAGAGATGCGAGAAAACGTACCTTTATTCCCCATATGCCAATGCACAACGGAGAAAGAGACAAATTCCTCCAGACCCTTCAGCTTCCTTGCAATAAGAGTCCGATGAGCCTACAGGAGATATAATATCAGCACATATCCCATATGTTGTCCCTTTCGCCTCTCCATTTTTGTATTCTTCTCTTCAAACCCCCTCTTAAATATCTAGTAGCCCCATCATACATCCCATAAAAATTAAGTCGAAACAGGGTATCAGTGCTAGGTAGTTCGATTGCAGTACTTACCCAAGGACAAGCATAGCTGACATAGAGATGATACCGGCCCTTCTCAGGCGGGAACTGAGCACCGGGCTCATCGCTGATCCACTCGCGGAACGAGCTGGCTTGACGCTTGAACTCGCCCGACTTGTCGTTGGGGGCGACCCAATCTGTGATCTTTCCGGATGAAGCCTGAGACAGAAGGCATATTGGTTAGCTTGGCTTTCTGCTTGTTTAGAAG
This sequence comes from Xylaria arbuscula, assembly GCA_022385695.1. NCBI lineage: Eukaryota > Fungi > Ascomycota > Sordariomycetes > Xylariales > Xylariaceae > Xylaria > Xylaria arbuscula. The sequence goes on along the minus strand of MU279358.1, from coordinate 520,313 downwards.
TCATGCTGTGCTGCAATGACGAGATTAGGAGAAGCTGGGATGATATGAGAGGAATGTGTAGAAATACATAGTACAACAATTATACTAGTATTCGCGTAATAGTCTTGTGTAGACCTATATGAACGAAGGAGAAGTATAATTGTAGCTGCATATAAATTCCTACTCACCATCTTGATCTGCGTAATACCAACAGGAACTGATATCTTCCCCGAAGCTAAAGGTCTTGCACCGACGTATCCGCGCTGCTGAGAAGATTGTGCAGTAAGATTCGAATTGCAATTTGAATTCGGATTCCTCACAGAACACGACGATAATGACGATAGAGAAGTAAGCGCGCAATTGGTATATGTATTCCCCTTCAATGTCTTCGATGACGTGATGAGAAGTCTCGCGGGGCGAAAAGGCATGAATGAGGTATGCCGGCAATTTATATAAACAGCCAGCCAGTTAAGCCAGTCAGGCCACACCACTGAAACGATGATAAATAAATGAACGCCTATATACTAATACCTTACCTAAACATATAGGTAGAAGAGAGCTGCGGCTGCTGCTACTACTGCATGTACTTAGTAAGGACCAATGCGGGGTTATTCTTCTTCTCTTTCTTTTTCCCCTCCTTCGTTGAGGCAGAGGCGGTACTGTACAAGTTCAGCTTCGTAGGAGCTAATTGAAAGCGAGCTAGGTGTATTATCACGCGTCTCTATGACAATTCCCATATTTTCATTTCCTCACTTACTCACTTATCTACCTAATAACCCACGACAAAATCAGTCCTTGTTGTCATATAAGAAAAGTATTATGTCACCAACGCTTAACCATCGCTCTGCAAAAATTACTAATGTCCGAATCAACGCACTCGACTCAACAAGCTCCCGAACCAGCGGCAATTTATCGCCAAGGCGCGTGGCTAAACCACCCTAAAGAGCTACTATAAAAATAGTGTACTCGTATCGTGCTTTGTCATGTGGGGGGTTGTCGAGAAATGGGTCGTCAAGAAAACTGACTAACTACTCCGGTAGAGAAAACCTGCCCATTTGACTAACTGCTTGCTATAGGTATGTAAACTGGGATTATTGAACGCTTACATACACTGATATAAAGTATGCACTTATCACCATAGTCAAGATGCTGGTCTAGACATCATCACTAATCAACCGCCCAGCACATGTGGGGAATCTTCATACAAATGTGCATGTCAGCAGTGTAGGCGGGCTAGGTCTCTCGCCTCGCCTTTCGCTTCAAACTATCTGGGTACATTAGTCGTCACTGATCAATATAGATGAGCTGGCTGCTGCCGTTGAAGTCATTCAAACCATTGTCGATGTATCGATGTTGTAGAAGGGACAGAGTAGTTCGCAGCAAGAAACTTAGCATCGAACTGATCAGACAGAAATGCATAGTATTTCAGTCACTCCTAGTAATAACCAGCAACTTTCTCAAGTATAATGAAATCTGTATTTTTGCCAATTCTTACATTACGAGGTAAATCAACGGCAACTCCCTCCCTCCCTCCCTACCAAGAGACGTTCTATCCCATACCATGAAAGCCATCTGTCTGCTGCATTGGCGAGCGCCTCCAAAACTCTACATAACTCTACTTACTTATCGCTGATTTGTGAGTGAATCCTTGATCACTTTCGCACGACCTTGATGTAAGGCACCTCGACATCTTCTTCCTCCGTATCCTCGGCCACAATCTCAAAGATGATTTCCTTCTGGTGTGAAGGGATCTGCTTCTTCGATACCGACTCAACAAGGTGGCTCAGCTTCATCGCAGTGCGTTCCTTGCGTTTGCCGGCTGGAAAGAAGCTGGCGTATAGCAAGCTCACACCGGAACTGAGCATGCTGATGCTAAGTCCCTTCTTCTCAAAATTTTCAAGCAGCTCGCCTAGAGTCACATCCTCCGAGTCGAAGCGATCCCAGATCTTGTCCATCTTGGATTTAACCCCACCCGGACCCGTCCATTCAACCTTGGGACTGGCAATTGGCTCACTGAAGCCGAAGAATGGGAGTGCGAGGTTGATAAACCCGTTCTTGTATTGCTCGAGATCCGTCTTGTTATCGATAATCTTGTATAGCTCCAAGACAACTAGGCCAGTGACCAAAGCAGTTGTCGTAGCAATAGCAGGAATGATCTTGCCCGCAATGAATTTGGTCTTGTGTCTATCGGCCTGCTCTATCTTGTAATTCTCAGCTCGCAAATTGCTGGCAAAGGTGATGAAGTCAATATGATGGTTCGTGTCGTCATCCTTCTCAAATTCTACCGGCGCCAGCTTGAAGCCTGCCAGCTTATTGGGGGCTGGTAGGCTATCAATGATCTTCTGCAGCTCATCATTGTCGTTCAAAGACTTGTTCGCGTTTGGATCCTGCCGCGTTTTTCATTAGTCACTGACCACACAGAGGTACATCACCAGTTAACTTACGGGATCATTATCGCTGGCTTGGATCTGAACGCCAGGATCCGGAATGAAGTCGGGTACAATCATGTTATCCAATACTTTAGCATATAGATCCTTGCCAATACCCTTGGTATTGATGTTATAGTTGAACGCATGGAGATTGGCAGCGGCAACGACGAAACCAATATGATTGGGATTTCTAGGATCAAACTTAAGCGCATCCGGTGCTCGCTTCGGCCCAGACCAGAACGGGGCGCCACTTGACGACACAGAATCCTTCGGGAAGTTATACAAAAGCTGCTGAATCGTGTTGTTGTATTTACTCTCAAACAGGGCGCGTGCCCAGATGATACAATCCTCGAAGCTTAGCGGTTTGTCCGTGACGAGGTAGTCTCGAATTGTCTCCAGAGTTGCCTTCTCACTACCACCTTGCTTCAACGTAGTATCCAAGTAATTTGGCTGACTCAGGTAAAGATTGACGGTCTCAACAGACTTGACGAAGGAGGTTTCAAAGAGTTCTCGAGCCCAAGCGATCGTGTGCTCGATCTTATTCGGGAAACTCCTTAGTGTGCACATGGGGAAAGATACCTCGGGGGGGTCTTGGGATGACGAGTACGATTCAGTTAGATGGGGGAGGACAACTTGGGTATTGCCCTTAGTGCCTAGAGTACCGCTTTCTAGTAGAGGCTTTTGGAAGAAAACGCAACGCCTATCAACGTATGTTCTCGCTTCGACGTTGTCCAGGGCATTTGTAACACCGTCTAAGCCCTTCCAGAAGTCTTCATTGAAAATGTGCTCAGTCTCGGGACTAACGCGATCTTTCAAGCACACAATGTGACCCTCTAACTCCGGGTTCATGGCTGTCACCGCTTTAGCAGCGCAGTCACTCTTCATTTGACCGACATCCTTAGTTCTGAATAAGAATTGTCGATTGAGATTGCTCTTTTCGATGGAATCCATATCTGTGATAGTGATCTTGCCATTAGGTCCTACACCTAATCCGATCATAGCCCAATTCTTGAGCATCTCACATCCGATAGCACCAGCTCCGACAAGGAACTCCTTCACATCTGCAAGCTTTTCCTGATACTTGGTCCCGAAGACAGCGATCTGTCCGTCGTATCGGGATCCAATGGGTTGGCAAAGCTTTTCATTTCGTTCCAAGCTCGTGGGAAGTGATTCTAATGAGTCGAAGTAAAACCACTGCTTGATGGGGTGGAATTTCCCAGAAACAGCTTTGAGAGTTTCCTGAGCAGCTAGACCACCGAAAAGGGCAGCCATGGGGTTGAGGTCGCCCTGTGCCTGGTAACTGAGCTCTCGAATAATTTTCTCCTCATTCTCACCGACTTCCAAGTCGATCTTCTCCTTCTCGATGAAGGCCTTGACTGACCCGACTAGAACGTCGGCATCCTCAGCATTGTGTGGGCGAGGAGGGCGACCTTGTGACTGTGTGTACGCGTTGAGAGCCTCGAAACCCACATGTAGCAATGGAGGTCGATCGAACTTGGCGAAATCGGACTGTACAAACTCGGGGTCTCGTAACGACGCAGATATCGACTTAAAATTGATGATGGCAGGCATCTTCACCTGCTGGTACAAGCCGCCTCGTTTGTACTGTCCTAGGCCTGACACGTCACCGATGGAAAACGTGTAAGGGCCCTTTACAGTGACCTTTCTAGGCTCAGCACCATTGAGACCTTCCAAGCCCTCCACTTCAGAGAAGTTCACATAGTCACCATCTACCAGACCGTGCCGTGTCTCATCGAGCGCAGACACCAAACCCTCTTCATCGATACCTGCTACGATACCGCTGACCGGGGTTTCACCTGTAGGATCAATGCACGTGAACTTTTCGCCAAAATCGCAGAATATGGAGCCAAATAAACCGTAGGTGTTGGCAGATACGACGTAGATTCCCTTCGCGTGACAATAATCCCCAATAGCGAGTTGGTCTTGCAAAGGTTGGTTTGTCAGGACTACCACCTGGTATTTGTCGAACTGCTCTAGATTTTCGGTGAGACTGGTCGCATGACAGTTAGCAGGCAAGTACACGGGTGGGACATAACGAAACCCAACACATAGCCAGGTACATAGCTTACCTAGAAGACTTGTGGATATGTACAGGAGTGTATGCATTCAGCTCGGCAACACGAGGTGCAGTGACAGCGTCGCGGGGTTTACCGACATCTTCGGGATGGAGGAAGAACTGGGAGGAGAGGTCGGCGATGGCGGCTGGTGTAGGATCGTGGAGAGTCAGGCTCTTGACGCCAGCAAGAGCGATATTCTTTGCGATTTCGACACCGAGACCTTTCAGACCGACGATGAGAACGTGAGAAGCACCCATCCGCTTCATGGCCTCGTGGCCCAGCACATACAGCTGTCGACTGTAGAGGGACTCATCGATTTCGGCCGTGTCCGAGATGACCGAGTCGTCGACCTGGAGCCGGGTGACTAGATCGACTTCACCGCCCGAAGACATTTTGGTGTCCTGTATAGAAACGAGATGGTTTGGTCAGCCGTTGGGACTTTATAGCAGCTACTTTCTCGCTCTTACTCTTAACAGAGAGAGTGTGTATGGAACTGCGAATGCGCACGAGGCTATCCGGGTTTACTTACGGTCATGGTTCGCTTGGGGGAGAAGGGAAGACCTCCGTTAGAGAGTTTGCGCTTCCCCAGCTTGTCCTGTTCGTCCCTGTCGGAAGGAATCTTGGCGGCTTCTTATGTACTTTTCGCGATAGATTCAAATGGTTTGGGTATGGTAGGGGTGGGTAGTTTGGTGTTTGCGTGGTTGGTATCGTGAAGTGTAGCGTGGTTTCACGTTTGTAGGATGTAGAGGTCGAAAGTGACGGTCACTTCAGCCAAGTAGAGTATTACTACCTAGGTTAGGGAGAGGTAGGTAGGAAAGATGACCCCGCCACTACCTTAGCTGGTTACGGGTGAAGTAGGTACCTGGGTAGGTATCGATAGTTGCTGCCGCGTGGTTGATTTATGACGTTATTCTTCGCGGGGCCAACAGAGAGGGAAAATGACAGGAAAGACCAGCTTCACACAGCTACCAACCTCGATAAAAGTCAAAAGGAAGAGAAGAGAAGAGACTGATGTCTACTCAGCATCTCACAAGGGAAGAGCTATCTTAGGTAGCAGATACACAGTAGATATACGGATTACTTTTGCATTAGGTACCTGAGGCATCGCATTGATCGGGATTTCTCAGCAAATCATGCAGCTTGTTCCCGTTGAGCTACCTAGAGTCGGGAATGGCGGGGTAGTTACCAGCTATTACAGTGCTGGGAGTGTGCTTCTCCCAGGTACCTCTGCAGTGGCTCACCATCCCACCTCTGCCGCACCAATTACCATATACGGCTAGATTGGAAATTTCATGTTCCACTGGGTCATGGTAAAAGGGTGGCGGTGCTCTCCGCCGTCTTAGTCAATCCTATCAACTGCTTCCATTTGTTTCGCTCTCTATCTACTGAGGTTACCTATGTGTAATACCAAGACAGTAAGTCAGTCGAGGCGGTCTAATAGACATAATTGTCCCTGGCTCGAAGAATCAGTGAATAATCTTTGAGTGAGCTGGTGAGTCAGCTAGGTAAGTTTTCAAGACAACACTTGCCTAACATGCATGGATGAATAGGTGTTGCTACAGATAGATACTCTTTCTCACACTAGCCTTATAACGAAGCCAATAAAGCACAATATGTTAGTCACATCTCGTTGGCTCTTAAGAACACATACGGAAAACAAAAGAACAGATCAGCATATGCCAACTACTCTTTTGGGGGGTTTTAAGTATATTATGCTTTTTTTGTCTTGGAGTTGAGTAAGCGCGAGGCGGGAAGTCCAAGGGATACCTGACATATCAACAGCACCCGAGTTAAACATCAATATCATAATTACAATCACATGTAAATTCAATCGGCGAATTAGCAGATCCTCTTTTTCTCATTCGAATATGCTCCTAATCCTACGTATACCCTATCAGGTCAAGATCACCATTACTTCCATCACGCCCAATCGTCCCTCCCTCCATCAAAAGCTATGCAGGAGTCCTATTAATCCCATCGCTCTCGCTGGTCAACCTCATCCCATCCATGTCTCATTGTGTGCCTGGGTAGTTACGAGTGAAACCAATATACGCATGTGTACCTAATCAAAGCCTAATCCCTCCTTCCCCCTTTTACTCTGTCTCTCTCTTCAGCCCTGCTCACTCAAACCCCCCTTTCCCCTCTTCTCCTGTTTCCTCATCTCCAGCTTTTCATCATTTCATAACGGCATGTTTTCGCGTTAAAGGAGTGTAATCTTAGCGCCCACCGGGTATCATATAACGTCCCTTCGACCCAAACAGCAAAAAAAGCCAGGTCGAATCCAAAAAAAAAAACCCCCAAAATTTCCTCTATAATATTCCCATATATGCCGTGAATGAGTGTATGAAACTATCGTCATCTGATCTAACAAGATGGATCTTGAGTGAAGACGAGGCGTGTAACTTTCCAATGCAGTGTAGATGTAAAGGATAGACTTGCTTAAATCCCCAGCTATCAGACAAAAAGATATCTCATGTCGAGTAGCTGATTCAAATTAGAACAAGAAAAGCATAGCAAAAATCGTAAAAAGCACCGAGGCCGCAGACTCAGACCCAGAAACGCCCCGTCCGCGCGCACCGGCAGTAGCCACCGGTCCCGGCGAGGTGAAAGTCCCCGACGGCACCGTCGTAGAACTTCCACTTCCACTTCCACTTCCGCTTCCGCTTCCGCTTCCGCTTCCGCTTCCGCTTCCATTTCCGCTTCCATTTCCGGTTGGCGTCCCCGTCGTAGTGGGCGACGAGGAGCCTGAGCCAGCCCCAGCCCCCGGGGATGAGGAGCCTGAGCCGGAGCCGGAACCAGCCCCTGAAGACGAAGGGCTGGAGCCAGTCCCAGGGGACGAGGAGCTGGGGACGGGGGTAGAAGTGGCGCTTGCCTGCGCTGATGAAGACGCGGATGACTGTCCCGGGGAGGGTGACGAAGACGTTGTTAGTTCTGAGGATGAAGTCGTTGAACCTGTAGACGAGCCGGGAGAAGTAGTGCCAGTGGAAGAAGTGCCAGAAGAAGGTGAGGATGACACAGCCGTCGACCCCGAGCCAGATCCCGATCCTGACCCTGACCCTGACCCTGACCCCTCAGACGTCGTCGAACCAGCAGGAATAGACACACCAGTAACAGACGAAGGCGACGACCCGGGCTGCGTAGACCCCGGCGTAGTACCAGACACCTCACTCTGTCCGCCTCCCCCACCAGCAGAGGAAGTATTAATCCCATTGCAATAATTAACCCACTGCGCAAGGGCACCCTCGAGGTAATCGCGCGTAGTAAGCTGCGCGTCATCGCTGTTGACGGCGATGCAATACTGACAGCCCTGGTAATAGCTCATGAAGACTGAGTTGGAATCGCATAGTGCCGGCGACTTGCCCGCGTTTTGCCCTTCTACGGCCGCGTTATTGCAGGTGTCGAAGCAGATGGCTGGGATCGCGGGGCCGCGTTTTGAGAGCGAGCGCCACTGGTGTTGTTTCGCGGTGGGATATCCCGCCTCTGATGAGGTTGATGTTGATGATGTTGTTGTTGAGGGCGGGTAGGCCGTTAGATCCGTCTGCGAGCCCCAGTTTCCTGTCGTTATAGTGGTGAGGACACCGTCTATGATCTCCGGGACATAGTTGATTTCGAAAATGTCGTCGCTTAGCCCGAATGCGGCGGGCGCGAGGTTGAAGTATCCTTTTGTGGGAGGGTAGTAACTTGTTTTGTTTGCTGGCCATCTAACAGTCGGGTATGACGGTGATGGGACACACCAATCTGGGTTCTCGCATACATAGGTTTCGTCTGGCAGATCCGCGTAGACGTTACAGCCGTTTGGCTTCGGCTTGTCGCAGACTGTCCCGGCTGGACAACCCCATGTGAGGTCTGACAGGGGATTGTAGGGGGCTACATTTGCGCCTGGACTATTCGTTGGTATGGGGCACGTGCTCACGGACGTGAGGACTGATACCGTCGTCACCGTCACTGGAGGAATTGTCGTGGTAATCGGTGGCAGTGTTATGGTAATCGGCGAAACGGTTGTGATTACCTGTGTTACTGTAAAGCTGGTGGTGCTCGTCACAGAGTCTGTGATTGAGGTCTCTGATACCGAAACAAATGTACTTGTCGTCGTCAACGTCACGAGCAATGTCGTCACCTCAGTGACCACCTGCGTTGTTGGTGATACAGAGATGGCAGTAGTAGTAGCAGTAGCAGTATCCGTAACTGTATCTGTAGTTGGCGATGCCGACACTGACGTAGTAGTTGTGGTAATAGTATTCGTCAAGGTATCTGTGATAGTTTGCGTGTTATAACTTGTAACGCTGATTGCGGTCGTGTAGGTTGTAGGCACGAATTCTGTTGTTGTCGACGTGAGATTAACCACAATTGTTGTAGGGACGATATCAGTTGTGGTTATCACCGAGATGATTGTTATTGGTGATGTCGTAGTGTAAGTTGTTGTTGTAGTATCAGTCTCAATGACAGTATCAATTTCAGTGGTAGTATCGGTAGCAGTGGTAGTATCGGTAGCAGTGGTAGTATTAGTTGCAGTGGTAGTGTCCGTCGCAGTAGTGGTAATTAATTGTGTAACACTGGTAGTAATAAGGATTGTGGTCTCATAAGTCGTAGTGACATAGATCGTAGCCGTCGATGTATGATCAGATACAATTGTTGTAGGCACAATTTCGGTGGTAATAACCACATCTGTGATTGTTGTTGGGACCACTGTAGTAGAAATCACCGTATCCGTAGTAGTTGTAGGGACCTCGTCGGTCACTATATCAGTCTCGGTCACTACATCAGTCTCAATCACTATATCAATCTCGGTCACCGTATCAGTCTCAGTCACCGTATCGGTCTCAGTCACCGTATCGGTCTCAGTCACCGTATCAGTGACGGTATCTATGATGGTCGTTGATTTGGTTTTGGTAACTGTCGCCGTAATAGTTGTTGGTTCCGTGATCGTCTTAGTTTTAGTATTTGACTTCGTGACGGTCGATGTCGTTGTTATCCATGACGTGACTGTATAACACTGCGTATTCCACGAATCGTAATAATCCGTAGAGCAATAAACGGAAGAGGTAGGATATGACTACAGCCCAATTAGTTGAAAGGATCGTATTACATGCACGAGTTCCAGACGTACCCAGTATACGACATCACTAATTATATCTTGTGTTGGGGCCGCTTCATCACTGATGGGTACCGTAACTTCGTAGGTAATTGTAACCGTATGATCTTCTACCACCGTTGGCGCATAGCTATTGTAGAAAGACTCGAAAACGGTAGAAGTGCCACTGCCCCTGAAGTAAGTGTCTACCCTTGATGAAAAGAATTGGCCTTGAGTTCACTCACTAGCTTGTCACGGTTTCAGTGACAGTATAAGGTTCGGCGGCATTGCATTGGTTCTGGTCGTTGCTTGTTGAGTTTGATAGAGACGCGGACGCGACTACCGCCCCAATCGAAAGCCAGAGCGCGAGAACCATACTGAAGCGATTGAGGGGTCCAATTAAGTGGACGTGACCGAGCTTTGACTACCTATCCAAAACGAAGGTTGGAGTCGGTCTTGTAGTGTGTCTTGAACGAGCGGTTCCGCGTGAATAGCTCGGCGTCGTGTGATTAAGAGCAAGCCGCTGATTCCAATGGCCCTCGAGGATCTATCTCAATTGGAAGATGAGAGGACTTGTTAAGGCCCTTGACTAGAATCCTACGAGACTTGTCGTGCTAACTATGAGGATTATAGAGCTATTGGAGAGCTCCTATTTCGGAGCTTGCTCTAAGCCTGTAGCCGAGAGTTGAAGCTACTAAGGGAAGCTTGAACTTGACGAAGCTTGTAGGCCCTTGAACGAGTGAGAGTCGTGCCAATTACAACACCCTTAGCCGCAAGAAGAGCCACTTGATGTGAACGAACGGGATGACTCGACGGGAGCTTCGGTGTTCAAGAGAACGAGGGGCAAGCTGGACAAGGCTGAAGACTTAAAGGGGAAAAAAAGCACACGTGAATATACGAGCAGCCAAGCCAGGGGAAGGTAGCTACCTAAACAAGGTTGCAGCTCTCTAGACGGAATACCCCTCCACCCGCATCTTCTAGAGTTGATGGAATAACTGACCCTGGTAAGAGATCTAACTGAGTTAATCCCGGTTATTACGCATCGCCCCATATACGTAGCACACGAATCCCATCAGCCTACGGTATTCCGACTTGCTCCCCCAGTTATCGGAACAAGTGAGTAAGCAGCCCAGGAGTTCGTCTAGTTGAAGCTATCTAGTTACAGGCTACTCTAAACCCAAGTCTGACAGAGAATTTGAAAAGCATCGAGACAGACATGACGAGGGAGGCGTCAATAGCTGGCTCAAGACGTTACGAAAAGCTCTCAGTTTTGCGGCCTAATTAAGCTACTAAGCTCGGGATATGTTAACTGCCTTGCTTGTTAGCTACCGAATTACGGTAGTTATGCCGCGAGAGTTGCGGCGAAATCTTGCCAAGAGCGGGGCAAAGAGTGAGTTGCTCGGTAACACTAAGATTGACGTTGCAGAGAAATTTGGAGTAACGAGCCTCTCCATTTTCTTTAATGAGAGTGCCCAGAGTGCTAGACAAGCAGAAAGAGGGCGACGAGTTTCCAAATACGGCAAGCTTCGCTGAGCCATAAGACGAATAGGCGTATAAGTCGCTCCGGGGGTCGGATACGATTCCCTGCATATGCTTACCACATGTGATAGGAACGGCCGAGGAAGTGTACGTGCATATGCAGGGCGTCCAGTCTATTGAATAACAAGCATAAAAAAGCAGGGGTTCGGACGACGCAAGTGGCCAGAGAAGACGTGATGTAACAACACAACTGCTTGTTGTCTCTTCTCGAGCGTCCACTTTGATAGGGCTAACCATACTACAATAGATGATGACGGGGTTCGATGCCACTTATTGCTCGCCTTTTCCGAGCGGCGCGGATGAAGGCGGGATCAGGTCATGGACAAGAGCATCGTCGATGGAGGGTGCACACCAGGTACAAGACCAACCAAATCGTGTGTTATGTGTTGGCACCACCCCGGCCCATCGTCAAATGACATGGTTCTGTCAGGTCGCCGACGTCGTATTAATATCAAGTAACAGCTTTACTTTCCTTTCACAAGTCTGTCTTTTCTCTCTGTTCCTCTCTTTCTTCAGTCTTCTAGATTATAGAATAGTCGAGACGCTGCCGATCACGGGCCGAGCTCCGGAAACATTGCTGGTATGCCAGACAGAGGAATATGAAGAGGCGACTCGCACTCTGCATGTAGAGCGTGTACGCCGTATTACTACCAGTATCTTACCTGACCAAGCTACGGCGTGCTAGAGAAGACGGACGCGTATTTGCGTTACCAACGGGAAAGTCCTGAAAGTTTGCGGCTAAAGCTGCTATTGCATAGTAAGGGCGTAGCTGTTCATATCAGCTCGTATTAGCCTGCCCGGACTCTGACCATTTTCGTGGTGGCATGTTACTATCACCAACGTCAGCACGGAATCTCCCACTCTACAGTACATGTATGTAGGCAGGTAGGACCAGGTGAAGCTACATCAATACGGACTCGTAGTACCTGGGTCGGGGTAGTATCGACACGTCTAAGACTGATGGTAAGGATCTTACGGTTGTATCCCTACTACGTACTCGGGGTAGGTAAGTAGGTACTTCAGGTAGGTCCGTATACAGCCTGCATCTAGATTATCGGTATTTATAAAAGCACATGTTGGTTCGTTGGTTCGTTGGTTCGTTGAAAAGAAAGAAGCGGGGTAAATCTTGGCGGCCATGAGGTAGACCAGCTTCTGGCCAGCCTCACGAGTTGACTGCATTGGTGAGCATGTACCAGGTATCGGTATCCAAGCCGTGGCTTGTCAGCGGCTCGTAACGGGTTAAAACTGGCGATTCTATGAAGAAAAAGAAAGTGTACTTACTACAGCCTGACATGCAGAAGGAGGTAAAGATGATAAGAGAGGACTTTACTATGTAAAGCACGTTGACTGCGGGCAAACGACACAATAGGGTCTTAAAAGTTGGATTAGTGAAGAAGATGCGGCTATCCTAACCTCAAGAGGTAAAGAGCCGAGACTAGTCTTGGAAGCTACTGTATGGTTTCTGGAACTTTTGACGCAATTTGATTGGCTCACACTAGGGACACATGCAGTGGTTCTGACTTCCAACGCCCAAGTATATACCGTCTATACCGTCTATGCGACGTTGAAAGACCAAGAACGGAATCTAATACCGCCACCATTCTACCAGGCTACCGTACTTCTTTCTATACTACCTTCCGGACCAGAGGGCGGTAACCCCGGCGAAACTCAAAGGAAATACGGTAGATCAACTAACCTGATGAATTATACAAGCTGAGAGAATGGCATGTCCCTCAATCACGGCTTCTACCCAGATACCCAAGACCTACCTCACGATGATGAACGGAAGCCTGGCGCACCGACGAAGCACGATAACTTGAGGAGGCTCTTCAACAGCCTACTTTCCTCCTGGCACACAGGACACATAAGACACTACTTATCGTGTCTACTTACAGTATACTGTAATACCTAGCAGGAAATGATTGGTATTCACAGCCCATGGCCGAGTGACTACTCAGTAACCCCTCCTCGCCTCTCTTCAATCTTCTACCGTCAGCAGTCATGGGTGCAATCATCTGCACGATAACCAACATCCCCAGACGCCTCTGCAGCAAGGGTGTGGGCAGCCAATGGGTGAGACCGTACCGGCTCTCTGCCTGAAGACAATCCAACGCCGCCATACAGGTTGCAGTAGTACTCTACCATGATGGGCTCGTCTACTCACGCTTGGCTATTTTGGTTCGTGCGTCCACCCTCTCCAACAGTAGGTAGATTTCCCATTGGAGGGACTCTTCCCGGTTGGGTCTCAATACCAGTATATTGGTTGCTGACCTGTATGTACTTGCAGTCAGTCAGGGCAGCGACATCGTCTTGGCGTCTTAGCTGCTCCCGCCGCCACCGAGATCTCTCCCTTCCAACTGCTACTCATGCGAGCGCATGTGTGATTTGCATTACTATCTCGCGTGCTATGGAGCTCATCGAAGCAGGCTCGCACTCGAAAATGATCGGGTGCTCTGTACACCTTTCTTCTTATGGCCATCCCTCTATCACTTAGATGTCCAGATTCAGACGTGAAGAAAGCCGATAAGGCTGAGAGTATAGTATAGGTACCCAGCTTGGTTTTCTTTTTTGAGGGGGGATACGACCATCAGGTAGTCAATTAGACTTTTATCCTGGAATACACCTTGAATGATTCATTCGATTCGAATGAGCCGTCATCTACCGCCACTTCGAGATAGTATAGCGTTTCCGCTTACCTTTATTCATGACTTAAGCTTATCTCTGGTAGGCAAACGGTTTTATTCTAGATGGTGTGGTAGCCCAGCCTGCATAGATCGGAGGCTTAGACATTGTATGGGAGCTATCAACATATCGACTGTCAACTGACAGATTGGGGTTGACGGCCTGATTGAACCTCAAGTATCCCCTTCGAGATCTTCCATCCCTCCAGCTACCTTTGCCACTTCTTTCCTTATTGGGTGCGACTTGGACTTCCTGTGGCACCTTTGACAATTGGATTTGAGGATTGATATTCCCTTTTTCTATCCCAACACTGCAGCCATCCATCGCGTGGCCTTGATTTCCAACGATCAATCCCATATAATGGAATGAACCCATCTTTCCATTCTAGTGCGCTTCCTTTGATTGGAATCTACGTTCCGTTACTACAGTGGGAAGTGAACTGCTATCCGCATACAGGATGTATCCGGCCAGCATACTCATTGCTACGATTGTCGCTGGCTTTCCATCATGGATCAACGCGCAACAATCAGGATGGCTCGAGAACCAGGTAAACACCACAATGTGTGCGTGGAGGGCGCTTCGAGGTAAATTTCCCCCTTCGCTTAGTGCACCTTGAACATGCAGTTTCAACACTAATCTACGAATAGCGGCACAGGTGAATGACACCGCCTACTTGGACGGTGGCTTCCTCTATTGGATACCAGGACTGGCAGATGGCAGTTTGAGTACTCCAATACAAGATGGTGAGTAGTCTTGATGTACAAATAGACTTTTCCCTCGTCTCACGTATACATAGGCAATCCGCTGGGGCTCCTATATACATTGAACTTCAGCATCCCATTCAACTCCAGCACCAACGTCAGTACCATCTTAGGTACAACACAGAAAGCCTCAACTGGCGGCGCAGCCAATAACTTTGCGCCAAACTACTACGATGGCGCAATTCTTGCCAATGACCACGAATTCTTCCTTTATGGAGGACTGCTAATGAATACCATGGCTTATTCTCCTCCGGACGGCGATGAAACCTTGGGTTATCGTGCCTCACAATACGGGGCGGTAAAAGAGAGCTTCATTCCAGGGTTTGTGAACGAGGTATTATCTGAGAATGTGACTCGATATGTCACGTATGGAGGTGCTGCCAGCGCCCCCTCTGAGAATAAGGCGTGGTATTTTGGGGGATATCGATCGCCATCGTCGGGACCGATTTACCAACCGTCCATAAACAATTCCATCAATCCCGTCAATGTTTCTGACACTCTCATCACCCTCGATCTCAGCGAGCAGTTATCGGAGAAGTGGTTCAATGCCACTTTACCCTCCGGGACACCAAGTCGGGCAAATCCTTCAGCAGTGTGGGTACCTGTTGGAGAGCAAGGGATATTGGTGATGCTGGGTGGCGTCTTATACCCTGAATACAATAATGTGACTGGAACATCAGCGAATGTAGCTCAAAGTGTAAGTTTACGTCCAAGCCCAGATGAAGAGCGAATCGCTGATTCCCGACAAGGAAAAAGACAGCCCTGGCTACATGTCTAACGTTGATATCTACGACGTTGCCAACAGTAAATGGTATCAACAGCCGACCACTAACGCGCCTCCTCAATTGGCAATGGGATGCGCCGTGGTCGCAACAGCACAGGACGCGTCAAGTTACAATATCTATTACTACGGTGGATTTGACGGACTTCACGAGAAACAAGACTTCAACGACGACGTATGGATCCTGTCACTGCCGTCCTTCACGTGGACGAAAATATCCTCGGGAAACCCGGACCATGCTCGTGCTGGCCACCAATGCTTGACGCCATACCCGGATCAGATGGTGACTGTAGGAGGATTTCGGCCTACAGTGGGAGGAAGCATAAACTGTCTTGTCGGCGGCATTCTTCAAGTCTTCAACCTCACCGAGGGAAAATGGCTTAACTCATATGACCCAAATAACTGGAACATGTACGGCGTTCCCGAGATGCTCCACGAGAAGATTGGCGGCGATTACACCGGTGGTGCTACTTTAACCACGCCCACCCCAAGTGGCTGGGCCGCCGAAGGACTGGCGAGTGTTTTCGCGACCAAATATCCAACCTCGAAAATAACACCCAATTACCCTTATAGCTCCCAGGACTCATCAAATGGAACGAGGGGTGCATATAACAACAGCAAAGGGGGAGGTGGCACTCCATCTTGGGTTCCGCCAGTCTTGGGCGTAGTTCTCGGCCTCGTCTTTGTCACAGCAATCGTGCTGGGAATCCTATTATTCCGAAGGCGGAGCCTATTGAAGAAGAAGAGAGGAAGCGATAGTTCAACGGATGACTCCCTCCATCATCGCATTGCAAGGTGGTTGAACAATCCCCATGACAAGGCACAGACCATCACGACAGAGGAGCCCTCCAGCCGCTCCGATTACATGGAAAGCCGAAACGAGATGCGCTCTGGCGGTTACGTCTCTCCACCACCCATTCGCGAGATGGCTCAACACGAAATGCCTGGAGATCAGCAATTTGCCGAGCTCATGGGTAAGCTGCTCTACATACTTCTGCCTCACACACACACCATCTTTTTTTCATACATAAAACATAGCTGACTAGTCCCAGACACTTCGCGGCCTATGGAGCTCAGTGACAGCCAATTGCATTACAACGACGTATTAACAAATTACTCTCATGCCTATTCCCCCCAATCCCCACACTCAGGATCACCACATTCAATCCTCAAAGCGCCCTCTATAAACACAGGTACAGTCTCGCAAGACCCAAGCAGTCTAAGCTCATCACAAGCGGGGATGCCACCGCCCTCGGTCGCAGCGACACTCGGCCTAGACCGGCCAGACTCCCCATCCCTAGGCACGGTAGCTGCAACACGCGGAACGCCGTCGCCGAACCGCGACACGGTAGTCAGTGGGTACAGCGAGCACATGGCTCATATACGCAATCTAAGCGCCGGCACAGTGAGCTCGACATCCGCGCCAAGTCTATCATCATCGCCGCCAAATTTCCACACGCCTTTTGACAACGGGCCCGTCAGCCCGCCCCTTCCGAGCCCGCCGAGCGCTATCGACAACGATAACAATGCCGGCGATTACATCAGGTACGCGGGTTCTGGCATGGGCCCCGTGACGAGCAGTTCGTTGCGGACGAGCATATTCCGTGAGAACGCGGATGATCTCGGTGATGTGCCGGGCCAGGCGGCGCATAGTACGCGGTGACGGGGGCGAATTGTTTGTTTAACCAGAAATAACAGAGAGAGAAGACAGAAAAAGAAAGAAGTAGCGGGCAGATATAAGAGTACGAGGAGACATGACTCTCTTTAATGATTCTCCCCAGAGGAAGGTATATTTCCACCCCTGTCTCTCGTTCGCATTCATCCTTTCACTTACCATCTATCATACATATGGCATATAAGCAGACGGATCGTGTACGGTAAACCGAAATCCGGATAATCAGGCAAAGGGGCAATCGGCGTTCTGTATCTACTTCAGAACATGAAGGAAAAGGAAACCCAGGGAAATTTTTGGGATATACATTGTCTTCTTATCGTTCGGCTTTCTTCTTTCCTCGTATATATACACAATTTACATCTTATTTTATATCTGAGGGAGATTCCTTTTCAAGGAGAAAAATACCTGTTGGTCTTCATATTGAGATATCGATGCATTCCACTTGCTAAGTGCCGACGTGACACTAAGCTTGGATGTCGACTGTTACCCACCCACCCTTTGAAAGGCATTCTGCATTCCACATGCTATTTGCACTGACAAAGGTGCATGTAGTCTTAGATTTATCTGCTTTTGAGGTGCAAATAAAAGTGTTTGTCTGTGTCGCAAGTACTTTCCTCTAGTTACCTGACTACCCGCTTGACCTACCTCATGGGAAACGAAGCCATGCACAAGCTTCCCTTTTCAAGATTGAGCATATCAAAGCTAACTATTTTATCTTGTTGAATCATAAAATATGAAAAAAATACTACAGTCTTAAAAGCACTCTTATCTCGAGTTCATACTCGGGTCTAAACTCTAGGTAGAGTGTTGCTAAATTAACAATGCATTGTCCAGCAGTACTTCCCTAAACAGGTACCTAGTGGAAACCTTACCCAATTAAGCTGCACTATACCAAAGACAGTTAAAACCCTGCATGCTGCTTTGTGGCCTCTTACTACACAGTACTCATTCCGCCTATCACCATCTATCTCTATCAGGCAATCATTTAAAGCTTCGAGCTTCAACGACAAACAGCTCCCAGCATCACGAACCCGCCGACTGATTGCCCCCGAACACGCGCGAACCATCCAAGCCGTCTAGAATATCTATTCATAATACGGAATTACAATAATATCCTGGGATCGTGCACGGGAAAGCCGGAAAGGAAAAGATGGCTGGCGCGGGCTACGATGCCGTCGTGGACGTTGACGACGATGTGAGTTAGAGCTTCGCGTTTCGTCTATCTACACAACCGCCCTTGACCCTACCTTTCCTATACTGCCATGTCTATGGATTATACCATTGGCGAGGGTGACTAGCGAGGTTGGCGCTTTCGTGTTCTCCGGTCTCGATGTCCGCGACTCCGACCAACTCCGGCTCGAGCTTCGCGATCACACACATACACACTGCCCCGAACGAGACGAGCGAACAAGATAATAAATAAAGCTAACATCTCCACCTCATACAGGGCGACCTCGGCCACACAGATCTCCAAGAAGACCTAGAATTCCACACGTCAACATTCACAGACGCCTCAACAACCGGCCGCAAATACACGCCCTCGGCATCGACCGGTCTCCCGCCGCCCGCCACAGCCGGCAACTCCTCCTCGGGCGGCGCCGGGACATCGAAGCGGTATCTCTGGTCGCTGTCGTTCTACGCGCAGTTCTTCGACGTCGACACGAGCTCCGTGCTCGCGCGCTGCTGGGCCGCGCTCTATCCGCGCCAGAACTTCCTCGATGTGCTCGAGGGCAACCCCGATCTGTACGGGCCCTTCTGGATCGCTACGACTGTCATTTTGATTTTGTTCCTGGGAGGTACTATTAGTCAGTATCTGGCTAGTAAGGGCGCGGGGCCTTTTGCTTATGATTTTGAGCTGTTGAGTGGTATGTGCATGTTTCATTGTTGCCTTGACGGACTGTTCCCCCCTTACATTCGTAAATTCAAGTTGTCATATTATCTTCACAGTCAAAGTTAAATGACGAGCTAACTAACACATTCAGGTGCTGCCGGCTTAATCTACGGCTACACCCTCGTGATCCCCATCGTTCTCTACGGCGCACTGCGCTACTTCGGCTCCGAGTCCGCGAACCTCCTCGAATGCTGGGCTCTGTACGGCTACTCCAACCTGATCTGGATCCCCGTGGCACTCATCAGCTGGTCGCCGCTGACGATCCTGAACTGGGTCTTCGTCGGCATCGGCTGGGCCGTCTCCGTCGCCTTCCTCCTGCGGAACCTGTACCCCGTCCTCAGCGCCACCGATCGCCAGACGAGTAAGATCCTTCTTGTCCTTGTCGTTGCGCTGCACATGGGTCTTGCGCTCGCTATTAAGATCTTGTTCTTTGCTGCTGGGAGCCCTGTCTCGAAGGATGTGCATACCCAGGATCCTGACAAGGGTGGTAAGGATGGCGGTGCTGGGGATGCGGCGAGGGCTCTATTTTAAGGGGGTGTATACAGATGGCTTAATGAGTGGATGGGATGAGAAGAGAAGGAGTGCGAGATAATCCATCTCTGATGGGAAGTTTTGCTCTTATACGGCTTTTCAGATTACCTCGGTCAAGTCAATCATTGGCCTGGCTAATACCTGTCTCGAAAATATGTATGGAATAGTTGCTGAAGTTCGACACGGCGTTCGAGGAGGCTTGTCTTGTACCGTAGGACTGTATGTACATTATCTTTATCGCATCAACCAAATTCAAGCGGTAGTTCTTTTTTGCCTGGCATATATGTTTTTGCAGGAGTAATTCCCTCAGGTAGGATTACCCAGTCCAACAACGAGGAGAACCGGCAAATTTCTACCTATCAAGTCCGGGATGGATAAGCCTTCTGGGCTTGTCTATGCCGCTATACGATTTAGTATGTGTAACAATTGGTACACAGCGATGAAGCAGGCAAGTCACCCAAGCCCAGAATCTTTCAGGGTTCGTTTCCACCGTGATACGACAATCCATTTCTTCCGCCCCTCCCAACTACCCCCTATCCCCCTTCACTCCCTAAATATACACAAAACACCTACCGCTCAACATCCCCCCCCTTAGAAGTCCACTCAATCCAAGACCCAGGGAACTCCCCAACATCCTTCCACCCCGCCTCCCGCGCAATACCAGCCGCAGCGCGAGAGCGCACCCCAGCCTTGCAGTAAAAGACAACCTCGTCGTCTTTTTCGGGGCGCGAAAAACCGAATCTGTCTTCGAATTCTTCGTCGGTGATGTGGAAGCTGTCGGGGGATGTCGTTATGGGGATGTTGACGGCGCCGGGGATTCGGCCTGTGGAGGATAGTTCGGAGGGCTCGCGGACGTCTATTAGGGTTGGGGTTGGTGGGTCGGTGGCTTGGGAGGATAGGGATTTGATCTGGAGAGGGGTTAGTGGCGTTTGGGAGGGTAGGAGTTGGTTTGGTTTGGCTTAGTTAGGGGAGAGAGAAAGAAGGGAGGGAGTGGAAGGGGAAAGTCGCATACCTCCTCGAAACTCCAGATCTTACTCCCTGTAGCCGATGTCGTCGACCGCCGCACCGCCGGCGCATTCATTTCCATCTGTCGCCGTGGCCGCAACTCCATCCTTGATGCGCCGGCTGTGGCTTTACTCGCGCCATGGCTGTTCCTGCTAAATGCTGCGCGCTGCGATAATACATATGGCGCATGAACATTGCATACGCCGGCTCTCGACTGCAGACTCGGGCGCGCTACGCTTGTCAGGATGCGGCGGGCTGGTATTGAGGACATTGTGAATGGAAGGGCGCTGGGAGTAGTCTAGCTGTGCGATCCGGTTCGTTCAGTTCGGTTGCGTTCAGTTTCGGACATGCAAGTGATAGCGCAGTCTGTTGTGCTAGGTGCTTATTTATCCGTCTGTTCTTGAATTGACTTTCGCATCCAATGATCAAGGTAGGTAGGAAAAGAAAGAAAGACCGGTAAGTTAGTTAAGTGGTGGTTGCCGTCGCTAACTACCTACGACGTAATCGGCGGAGGGGAGAGGCCAATCGGCTTTACTGCCGAGGCTGCTAGCTTACTTAGAGCGAGATCTGGGAGGAAGCTTTCATCACGAGGTAAAGAAACTGCATTTACTCTCAGGCTGTCTACATACTATCCCTAGGTATTTTCTAGTAGTCGTTACCTTTTACTTCGCACCGTTGATTGTTCAAAACTCCACTCAAGGTTATTTAATCCAGTCAAGGAAGTAGCTTACTTGAAACAACTAATAAAAAGCAAGCAGGGGACAACAAAGGCATTATCCTCGAGCACCTACATGATCTCGAGTATTTACACCTTAATTAAGGAATGCGTTATGGTTATAACACATGAACCAATTGATTTTAAACTTTATCCTACTTGAATTTATCACATCTCTCTTTAGTCCATATAGTATGTAATAAGCTCCTTTTAGCATGAAGATCCCATCTCGAATCAATCATTATAATCTTACTTGCTGAATACTATTCATCTACGCTCCGCACTCACATCTCTAAAAATATTTACGTCTCCTATAGAAGTATTTTTTATAAACTATGTGTCTACCTCTCAACGAGGCATCGACGTTCAAAGGTATACCTAACTATATTGTCTCAAGGCGCAGTAAAAGAAACAGACGATCATACCAAGCCTCAACCTAAACTACACACACACAGCTAGACTTTACTTGACTTTTTCAGAAGTTATGTCAAGTCAGATCTAGTTAGCCTTAGTTATAATCGTCGTTAGATTCTCCAATCTATATCCAAGACAATTTCTCGAGGTTATCAACTACCTAGGGCAATCTAGGACAGTCTGAGGCTACTATATCAAGGATGGTGTCTTGAGCACCACGCAAGGATACTTCGCAGAGGAGTCTTATTATTGACATTATACACGACATGAGAAAAGAAGAGAACGAAAGTGAAAGAATCTGTTCATTCAGTTTTTTTTTTTTTTTAAATAGCTAGTTAATCTACCTACAACACTACCCACTAACCCACAACATCACATTTAACAATAACCCAAGAAAAATCAATGTCAAGAATCCCAAGCTAGGGAGAAAAGAGCAAGAACACGCAGAATAATCAAATCAAACAGAGAAAAGACGTAAATCATGTAAAGCATGTCACTATGATCTAGTTCACTTTACTTCACTTCACTCATAAGGAAAGTCATCACTAAGATCCAGAATGAGCAAATGACTTCCGGAGCATATCATGTCACGAAACTGATAATTGTGACATCAACGACATTTAACAATGCTATGAATAACAACTATCAGTTGTTGTTAGTTTGGCCCAGCTCCCAGATAGATATCTGAGCCGCGCTCAATCCAACCCCTCACTCGCCACTTCAGCCCAACCCAGCTTCTTCGGCAATCATTCAACTCATTACCTCGTCCCCGTTTCGATTCCACACCCCTAAACACCATCCACTCTCACACTGTCTTAACACTCTGTCGAATATTGCGTCGAAACCCTCCAGTCAAGATAATAGAGCCAGATGAGCTGCTGGTGATATCAAAATTCGCTTTAATTCAACTATGTACAATGCCATCATTATAATTATTTCTAAAACTCCCGCTTTTCATATGGTTCAATGTCTAATCGGCAGGCGGCATTTGTCCTTTCGCGGGTAGGACGAGTATCATCCGGCGGGCGGTGGCCCGAGCCTGAATTTCTATATAGCCTTGTTTTTGGTGTCAAGGCTGGTCATTATCAACATTAAGTTACCATTTCCTCTCCTCAAACGTCAAAGGGCAATCGTCCTAGGTTCTATGTTAGTCATTCATCATCACCAAATATAGATTTATCAATACATACCTTGGGAAAAATGCAAGCAAACACTTTGATCTCCTCGGATATAGGTGTCGCATGATGCTTCCAGTCTAAAAGAAGCGAAGCCTTGCCCAAAAAGAGGGCCAGGTTCATCTGAGCATAATGTTGACCCAGGCAGTAGTGAGGACCTGTGCCGAAAACAAGGAAATTCTTCTTGCCCTTCTCCTCAGCATCACCTGTGTAGTATCGCTCGGGGTCGAATTCGTCAGGCTTGTCATATATCTCGGGGTCTCGCAGCGCCATATATGTTGTAGGGATGATCATGGCACCCTTAGGCACTGTGTAGTCCTCAGTGATGGGGAAAGCCTTCTTAGCCTTGTATGGGACCATGATGACAGGAGGGCGCCAGCGCAGGAGCTCGCGAATCACAGCACGAGTGTATGTCATGGATTCAAGTTGCTCCAACTTGACAGGAGCATTAATATCACCATTGCGAGCTTTCAGGTTCTCTTCGCGGACTCGATCTAGAACGTCAGGTCGCTGGGCCACAACTTGGAACAGGTTTACGGCGGCGCTGCTGGTGGCATCTTGGGAAGCGAATAGGAAGGTGAAGATAGTACGAGCAATCTCCATATCCGAGAATTCACGGATGACGGGAGAAGGCTTGACCAAATGTTCGGTGGAAAGACCCTTTTCGGTAGCCTCAACCCACTTCTTGGAATCAATCATTTCCTTGATCCAGGCATCCATGATACAGGTGATATCACCTCCAGCAGCCATGCGAACCTTGGCCTTGGCAGCACATTTGGCGAATTCCTCCATTGTCTCGCGGGCGGCACGTTGTCCGTACCATGTACGGGTGTAGGGAATGATGATGGGGAAGTTGACGAGATCGAGAGCGGCAGTGACCAGATAGTAGTCGTCGGCAACCTTCTTGATGGCAGAATCGGCCATGTAGTAACCAGCAAAGGTACGAAGTGACACGGCACACATGAGCTCGCGGAATTCATGCATGAATGGAAGCGGCTTGCCACCAGCATCCTTTGTGAGCTTGAGAAACCTAGCGAAATATCGCTTGTATTCGGCTTCCTGTCCTGGAAGGTAGCATTCGAGAGCCTTTCGGGTGAAGAGGTTGTTCAGACCCTTTCGATAATCGACGTGTTCCTTGCCATCCATGAAGACCCAGCTGTCCTCTCCCAGAATCTTGGTAGCAATGTCGACGACGCAGGGCTTGACGTATTGGGGAGCCATGAAGATCTTTCGAGCCAGGTCGCGAGTCGAGGCGATAACGACAAACCTATTGAAAACCATAAGCTATTGAGTGTTGTTGAATTGCGCAAATAACGTACTTGTGGAAAACCGAGACACAGCTGAGAGGACCGCTGTTCCATTTTTGCACGTATTCTTCGAATTTAGGGTCTAAAGATTCAAGGAAAGGTCCAATAAAAGGTTCCTTGAATTTGGGGCCGGCAATTGAGCCCTTTTGGAGAAGATAGCTGACTATTAAGCAGATTCGTTAGTCGAGCTCTAGTTCAGATTATCGCAAGCGCGGAAAACTTACCTTGATCGTAAGCGATAGCCAGGGCGAGAATAGAGAAAACCCATGTGAGAAGGCTCGCGTTCATAACGGCATCGACAGCAGATTCAATCTGGGGCGCGAAAGCACCCGCAGAAGGGATCGCGTGGGCCAGAGGCGACGTGAAGCTGGCGTTAGAAGCCATGGCCGTTGAAGAGGTTACCGACCAGCGCAAACGCGCAATTATCCGACCAAAGTTATCTGAGTGCGAAAACTTGACGAAGCTCAGAGAATTGGCTCGGATAAGGGGATGGAGTAGATAGTGAAAGGGAAGAAAGGTGAAGGGGGAGAGACGCTTTAAGAAGAATGTCCACCTTGAAATTAGAAGGTGTGGGCAACAGCAGCAACTCTATTACAGGTACGTTTAGAGGAGGTACGGTATGGTTATCTGCAATACCCGTCCCAGCATTCGCTACCCACCTACCCGAAGTACCTAGCCTACTATAAGCTCGTCTTCGGATCTATGGTGTACCGGTATGAGAAGCAGTAAAAAAAAGAGAGAGAAAGGGGAAAAAAATAAAAGCTTCCCTGTAACAGCTAAACTACCTCTCCCTCGGCGCACATTCCTACTACTACTTGGACTAAAGCTGGAGTAAACTTTCCAGGGTCTAGGTACACTACTATCCTAGCGTCACACACCATGCAAATCATCCCTTTCAAATAGGTACCTGTACCCTGCAATGCAGATTGCGTGCTGACTTATTCAGTACAATAGCGTATGGTTCGATGACGATAGGACAGAGAATTCTCGACTTACACGGCATTCTATGTAGCTGTACCCCTTCACACACCCCTACTTATTACCAATGTTCCACGCCAAGCTTACCTACGAGGGGTAACTTACACGTACAGCTAGGTATATACGAATGCGAGAGAACAAATCGGTATTCTATCTTTTAAACAATGAGCATTCTGTACCTAGAATATGGAAAAGAAGAGAGGAAATATCTGTATCCGTACATGATTATTCACCCGAGGTAGTACGTACACGCGTATGTAGGTACAGCGTCCCTTACAGATTTCAGCAGTGTAGCGCAGTGTAGTGTAATAGAAGTACATGTCCCAGAGCTGCCCCTTTTCGCATTGGCCAATCCAATTGGGTCCTTTGCACAGTTCCCCACGTTTACCCGTTCCAGTAGCAGTGATAAGTGTACCGAGACATTGCGATGTTACATTGTCTACAGGCTAAGGATAAGCCCGGGACGCTAGGATACTTACTGCCAGTGCAGTGTGTTACTTATGTATCAAAAGAAGAATATAAAACTAGATATGTTATCTAATTTGTAGACATGAGCTATTCTAACATTGAATAGGAATTTTTGGTATATTGCTACTACGTACATGATATATGTACAGTCGACAGATGAAGGAGGAGTTGCACAACTGACACCGGCATTGTACCTACATGAGCTAATATAAAAATCCCACAGTACCTACATAGGTATATGTACATCTACATACCTACGCTACCACTAGAGCCAGATCGGCAAAGGCAAGAGGAGATTGACTATCCCGTCCATCTGGCGTTCCATCTCCACCAATAAAATCTCCATTAATAAGTAAACTCCGAGATTTGTCCTTGTATCTTTCTGATCAGGAACATCGAAAAGTCGTGTGATATATGCGGTGAAGGGTAATTCTAGACCAGAGCACACCCTGTCCATTTCAATAGGAGTGTATATCTGTCGAATCTCCTTTCGAACGATACTCTGCCCATTTCTTCGTTCGAGTTTCTGATGATGCGATTACGCAGATCGTCTCGAACATTGAAATCCCAGCGGACCAATCATTGAGCTGATTGTACCTTTTTTATCTCCGACTCCGCCCTTTGTCGGATTGATAGTAGTGTAGTGCAGTATAAACTCGAATACGAATACGGCTCCCCGGGTCCTGCTTGTACCGATGTATCTACCCGCAGAAGACACCGCGCGAAAAGGAAATGTCAAAGCGATTTAAATTTTTGGTCGGTCGCTCAATTGCCTAAACGGATACGGTGTACTTGTACAGAATCTGCATAGGGGATTATTTGAACACCCGTCACGTGCTCTGCCTTGTACAAGCTCGACGATACTGTCCCTTGTTTTGTGTCGCAAACTACCGTCGGTGAAGGTTTTCAATACAACGAAGACAGGTCTTCTCCCCCTCAACATCTTGATCAAAAGTCTTCTGCTATCATCCGCACCATCAGAGAGCACTTCGCGAGAGTCAGACACTGCTATTAGTTCAACCTATGTCGTGATAGCAGACGCCCGAAAACCCAAGTCTCCCACCTTGATACCCATCCGGCACGGTAACATCACATCCGTCACGGATATACCATGCCATGCCATGCCATATCCGGTAACCAGGTTCCCGTGAGTCGGGCACGCGCACCGTGAACAATGATATCCAACGGGTTAGCTAGCGGCCTCTCCCGCACGTGGTTGGCATTGTGATGACCGACTGTAATGAACTTACCGTAGCCAATAACCAGCGATGCCTTGAATCGAAGCTCAATTGACTTACTACTTAACAAACATATGCTACCCAGATATCTCGCCTATCAACCATGTGTGTCCTGGTATATATATATATATATCGCTGAGCCCTGATGTAGAAACGTGTATCCTATTATTTTCATGTATACCCCAGCTCTACTTTCTGGTTTTATCTACTGGCTTTATCCGCATAACGTAACGAGATATCTATCTAACGCTTGTTATTTTATGTTACCTCTTAGGAAGCTCAATGCATATTCAACGACTTAATTGCAGCCCGGGTCGTTGATATACTCTGCCTGTGATAATAACACGAAAAGCCAAGGCTTGAAAACGTGCTTGATTCTTAATACACAAAGACAAAGCTTGCTGCCCAAGGCACACAAAATTGTAACCCAAGCTAGCAACATCAACACAGCCTCCTCAATCATATGCCCAATACACATTTCAACATTAAAACTACAGCCAATATTCACCAGTTTTTATTGAAATTACGATATTATCAATATGCTTTTCTGGTACTGTAGTAGCAATTGTGGTATAACTAATGCTGTAAAGGAGACGGAGTAATTGACGAGGCACCCACTCTAGTAGCACTGTCCTTCGTACTGCCACAAGTATGAACAGTAGAAGGTGCAATGGGTGTCGCAAAATTAGTTATAGGTATTACGATTATAGCAAGGCCAGATTCTAGACACCTCCAAGTACCGTCATCAATGCCATACTCATGCCAAAAGTGCTAAAACAAGCCTTTGTTGTAATCCAGCTCTTGCTATGAGGCTAATCATTTATACATCCCTTATATTTGACAATATGTATGGGCTGTAGACCGCTTCTAACGCTTCAAATCATCCTGCGCCCCCATTGCTATCCGCAAACTTACAAAAGGATAGGAAGAAGAAGAATGACAAACGAATGGGAGCCTGGCATGCTTGGCTTACAGCTGAGCCCCGTGGTCGATACCCCGCATTGAAAGCCTTACGAGTCTGCCCGGTCAGAGCGTATCTTTTCACACAGGCAGAGAGAGATGATGCCAGTTTTATCCGACGCAACATAGCTTCGCCGCCGTCTGCGCTCTCTCTTATGTGACAATAACAGTCCGAACTGCTCATCCTCGGAGTTGCACGATGCGGCTGTTACAACGCGACGATGCAGGCAATTACAGCCTTACCCCGGACTTGACTGGCGACAAAATTCCTCCCTACGCGATCCTTTCCCACACATGGGGACCCGACGAGGTAGTCTTTACAGATATAGCGAATACACAAGATCAGTGGCATCAGAAGGCCGGCTACGCTAAGATTCGATTTTGTGCTGAGCAAGCGAGACGATACGGGCTGCAATACTTTTGGGTCGATACTTGTTGCATCGATAAGTCGGACAGTATCGAGCTCCAGACGGCCATCAACAGCATGTTCCGGTGGTATCGCGATGCGAAAATATGTTATGTCTACCTCTCTGATGTCTCCACCCCCGTGGCTGTTGGGGCGCAGGGCAACGCAACAGCCTGGGAGACAGCCTTCCGGGCCAGCAGATGGTTTACTCGCGGATGGACACTCCAGGAACTTATCGCTCCAACGACATTGGAGTTTTATTCCAGGGAAGGAACTCGGCTAGGCGATAAACAGTCTCTGGAGCACCAATTACGCGACATTACAGGCATCCCTGCAAGAGCTCTTCGCGGTACGCCTCTAGCCGACTTCACTATCACAGAACGAGAAACATGGGCCCGTAATCGCGAAACGAAATACGAAGAGGACATGGTGTATTCACTCTTAGGTATATTTGACGTTTATATGCCGCTAGTATACGGCGAAGGGCAGCAAAATGCGCGGAGGCGGCTGCGGGAGGAGGCCCAGAAGGTCGTCAAGGGTAAGGTTTACTTTAGAACTTCAACCCATCCAAGTAAGCTCTAAAGACTGACCCAAATAGGAACCCGATATGACGACTTCTCTATCACCTTTAGTCTTTCCGACGTTCCCGAGAGTCAACACTTCATTGCAAGACGAGGGGAATTAGCGGAAATGCGGAAGGCACTAAGGTCGGATGGAAGCCGTCGCGTCGTTATTCTCCACGGCCTCGGTGGTATTGGCAAGACACAACTCGCGGTTGCATATGCGAAGCAGTATAGAGACGACTATTCTGCTATATTCTGGTTCAACATCAAGGACGAAGCATCCATTCAGCAGAGCTTCACCAATGTAGCGAGGCGGATACTGCAGCAGCATCCTCATACCAGCCCATTGAGTACTATGGACCTACAGCAGAATCACAAGGTGGCCGAAGCCGTACAGGCCTGGCTCAGCCTGCCAGGCAACACCAGGTGGCTTATTGTATACGACAATTATGACAACCCGAAATTAGGAAATAGCACGGACAACGCAGAAATTGATATCAGCCAATTTCTTCCTGAGGCATACCAAGGCTCGATTGTTGTTACGACGCGATCTTCGCAAGTTGATATAGGACATCGTATTCGGATCAAAAAGCTCGAGTCAATACACGATAGTCTTCAAATCCTTGCAACCACCTCAGGTCGCGATTGCCTTATCACAGATGTCAATGCCAAAAGGCTCGTGGAAGAGCTTGATGGGCTTCCTCTTGCCCTCGCTACAGCTGGTACATACTTGAGGCGCGTCTTAATCGGCTTCGCCGACTACCTTCGCCTTTACAAAGAATCGTGGGAAAGACTTCATATGGACACCCCGAATCTCGGCTCCTACAGAGACCGCACGCTCTGCTCAACATGGCAGCTCTCGTACATGCAAGTTCAGAAACAACATCCACTCGCAGCTCACTTGCTCCGATGGTGGGCGTATTTTAATAATGAAGACATTTGGTTCGAACTTCTCCAACCCGCCGATACAGACGATTCCGACGATACAGACGATTCAGACGATACAGACAGTCCAGCATGGATATATGAGCTGGCTGATGAATTTAACTTTAACCGCGCAATGGGCACGCTGCATGATTATGGATTTGTTGAAGCGCACATGTCGACTTTGGACCCCATCGGATCAAGAGGATATAGCATGCATGCGTGCGTACACTCTTGGACAGTTTCTGTATTGAACAAGGACCCAGATGGTAGTCTTATCCGGGCCACAGTAATATGCGTGGCTGCACGGGTCCCATCACAGGACGAGTACCAATTCTGGGTGCTTCAACGTCGGCTTTTACCACATGCGATAAAGTGTTATTTTATGGTATTAGATAGTGATCGTAATATGGAGTGGGCCTTTTACAACCTCGGGATCCTTTATGAATCTCAAGGCAAGCTGGCTGAGGCTGAAATGATATATATGCGGGCGCTGCGAGGCAAAGAGAAGGCTTTAGGGCTAGAGCATACGTCAACGCTTGATACGGTTCACAACCTCGGGAACCTTTATGAATCTCAAGGCAAGCTGGCGGAGGCTGAAATGATGTATGTGCGAGCGCTGCAAGGCAATGAGAAGGCGTTGGGGCTAGAGCACACGTCAACGCTTGATACGGTTCACAACCTTGGGATCCTTTATTTTGAGCAAGGCAAGCTGGCTAAGGCTGAAATGATGTATATGCGGGCGCTGCAAGGCAATGAGAAGGCGTTGGGGCTAGAGCACACGTCAACGCTTAATACGGTTCACAACCTTGGGATCCTTTATTTTGAGCAAGGCAAGCTGGCTAAGGCTGAAATGATGTATATGCGGGCGCTGCCAGGCAAAGAGAAGGCGTTGGGGCCAGAGCACACGTCAACGCTTAGTACGGTTAACAACCTTGGGGTCCTTTATTTTAACCAAGGCAAACTAGCAGAAGCCAAGGCACTGTATGTGCAAGCGCTGCAAGGCTACGAAAAGGCAATCGGTCCCCGGAATATCTCAACCTATCGACCAGCAATTAATGCATCATGGAACTTAGGACTTTTGTTGTCTGCTCAAGGCAAGAAAAATGAAGCTGAAAAGTTATTAAGACAAGCTTATGTCGACCTTGAAGCACTACTTGGGCCTTCGCATGAAAAGGTTCAGTTATTACAAAATGATATTCGAGAATTATTTCAGCCATTACCAGTAAGTCAATGCTGCTTGGTTTAACCATTTTTTTAAACAATTGCTGGTTACTTGTATTTTAACACTACGCAGGACCGACAAAGAGTTAACAGAAAGAAAAGGTTATAGCCAAAAGTTTTGATTAAACTTCGCAATTTCTACGGTGCAAGTGAACTGTAGCTGCCAGGCTGTCAACAGGCCGTTTAATATCATCACTTGCTAAGGCACCTCTGTAGCCCTAAATAGGTTAATTCTAGTCATGTCTAACCCAAGTGATGAAGACTTCTTTGGCCACGACCTCCGTATAGCGAAGCATTATTTGGCAAATAAGCTCACATAGAAAAATAAAACATAACATGTGCAAATAATATACTATAATATTAGCCTGTTATCGTAGTGTTAGTAATCAGCCATGTAGCTGGAGCGAGATTATAATACAGTAATGGATAAAAAGGTCGGATCCAGCCACTTCGAATGTCATGGTGACATTGCTCTGGAGTATAACCTACTAACTATGCCAAACCAAAGCAAAAGCAAAATCATAATAGTCTAGCAGACGTGTACAGAGGTCTGACTCACACCCTCGACATCTTGCATGGCCATGTCAGCGAGATTTCCTATTCGGGAAAGAAGCGGTGGCTGTGTCTTTTTTCAGCCTATGATTCATCATCGCGAATGGCCGTGGATAGCGAACCAGAAGCCACTAATAATGACTACTACCTACTAGTAAATTGCAGTTTGAGAAGGAGAATGGAACAGGTTACGTATATTCTAGATACGCTATGTACAACCAAGTATAGCTCCGGCAGGGCTTTCGGGTATGCCTTGGCTAGATGGTAGGTAAGTTGGGTTGGGTTAGGGGATGGATGGCTTGCTTGCCGTCAGGGCTGTGAATGTCGTCGGGATAATTAAGCTGCAGTTCTGGAATTGATTGGTAATGATAAAATTCGGTGGGGTATGGTGTATATTGTATATATGTAAGGCTGTGTCCATGCGGTTTAAAGGTGCCTTAAGGGGACAGCCATCCGTCGTCAAGATTACTTCACTTTGCCGAAACGAATATTTATCTATCAATTGAAGATCAGTCTTATCTCTACAACTCAAACGAACGTATCAGTCAATTGAGCACCCAGGCAAAAAGAAATAATGCAACGACATACGGAACCACCTTTGAATAGTAAGTACCATATTCCAAGATAACCGTGACGCAACATATCATTCATACTCACCCCCTATCATCTAAAATCTCCCATACCAAAGCTAACGAAAAGTGCCTTAGACTCTCATAGGGGAGACGATACCGCATCAATACGATCAAGCAGCTCGTTCTTAAGCATAAGAGCATTGCTACGAGAGAAATTTTCTATCGCAAGGAAGCAGAAATCCAGCGAGGACAACAAATCATCCTTCTCGAAAGCAGACCAGAAGAAGCTCGTTGATTCTGCCATCCGGAACGCCGCGAGGATAGGGATCTGAACAAGCAAATGAACGCGGCATTTTTACTCTTCAATTACTGTTTCTATTATCATTATCGTCACCGTATTTCGCCAACCAACCGACTTCCTTTGCCAAATCAAACCCATCCATTTGTACCCTCTCCAATCCCACCCCCGATCTCAAACCAGCGAGAATCCAAAGAAAAAATGACAACCCGAATTCCTCCGCGCTTACACACTTATGCAACATAAACGTACACGAAAGCAGGACGTCTCGTAAAGTCTACTTCTCACCGACTCATCTCCAGCGTACTACTGTGCGAAATGACACACGCTACAGTCTGATTCCGCCTCCATCGCAACGTCGCGAACGCCGCGGCCCGAGCTTCGCTGCGGTGGGGTTGAATCAACGCGGAGATTTTGCTGGGGAATATTTTTTTTCACTAGATTTGATCGTGGGGGTTGATTGTATGGATTTAGTAGAAGTTAATCGGGGGGTGGATAGAGGTCTGGTTTCCATTTCGGAGTTGGAGTTTGGGTTGGCTTTAGCGTTGACGTGGGCGTTTGGAATTGGAATTGGGCTGAGGTGTTCAAACACACATTAATGAAGAAGAATATTGGGAAGAAGCTGAAGGGCGGGCGAAGGGGAAGGGGTTCAGGGGTCAGGTGTGAGGTATGCGGTGAGAAGAGAGGGGAGTGGGAGAAGAAGGACACAAGAAGGAAACACAAGCGGATATAATTATATGCTATTTGCTGGGAGATTGGGAGGTTAGCAGCAGGTTAAAAGGAGAAAAGGAAGCAGATAGAAATAATTAATCGGATTATTTGAATAGGAGATAGTGGTTATCTTTATATCATCGAGATAACAGTATATAAGGAGAGTAACTAGGTACGCAGTCATCTGTAACGAGCTACCTACATCTATGTCTTTGCCTACTTTGATCTCCATTTCTGGTTATCAGAAGAACAACATCCAGAGAACGAGCATAGAGAGACCTTATAGGGGAATGTATAGCGAATAGATATTTTTAACAATCAAAAAATGTATTATCATATTTTTCCTTGCCTTCTCCGTCATCTCTTCCTTTTCGAATATAGTCGTCACCACCTTTCTTTTTCTCATCTACTACAAATGTATGTACATTTACCTTGATGGGAGTAATGGGAGCGATCTTGAACATTGCTTAGGAAAACTGCGCAAGAAAAATAGAAAAGAGAAAAAGTAGCACAAAAAGCAGCACGAAATGAAAAAGTGTAGGATATGGTTTGCGTGATCCGCATGTTATAAAGGGGGGTATCTTATTTTCGCTCTGTGCTCTCTATACCGTATCATGATATTCGCATTCCTAGTCTAATACCTGCCAACCCCTGTTTCCTAGGTAGTTCCTCACAAGACTCGTGGATCAATGATCTTGAGACGTAGAGTTGTCTTCTCTATTTTCCTACCCCTAACACACCAAGACACTATTATTCTTCCCTCCGCATGAACGGAAGAGCAGAGAAGCATATCCCCAAATCTAACCATAACGACAACGACTTAAAACGTATCGTCCAAGATATCATGGTTCATCTTGACCATAGTAGGACTATCCTCCAGCGATTCCTCGGGCACCGCACCAGCCGTGATGAGGATATCATCGACAATACGACGGCTTGCTTCTCGGGCTGTCCCGTCAAAAACACATAATTAGCCATCGTCTCCTTCACGACTACATCCCAAAGAAAGAAAGGGGAAAGAAAGAGACGAAAAATGAAACTCACCAGGCGTCTGCATAAGTTTACTAGGAGGCAAAGCAAACTGGATAGTCTTAGGCGGACTCATACCGCCAAAGACGCTATCCTCCTCAAACTCATCCTCATCGCTTTCCCAGGTGATCTCATCCGCCCTGCCC
The DNA here is from genome assembly GCA_022385695.1 of Xylaria arbuscula. Classification (NCBI taxonomy): domain Eukaryota; kingdom Fungi; phylum Ascomycota; class Sordariomycetes; order Xylariales; family Xylariaceae; genus Xylaria; species Xylaria arbuscula. The sequence continues at coordinate 486,211 of MU279358.1, read as the reverse complement.
TTCCCTTTCGCCTCTCCCCCTACTTCTCCTCTACCCTGACTCTGGTCACGATCTTGATACCTCGCCCGCTCCTCAGCAAATATATCCCTCCTCTTCGAACTCGCAGGCGTCTGCACACTAACCCCCGGCGTCCGGGGCCCACTGCGCTGTCTTGCCTTCGATTTCAGCGGCGACATATACAGATCACTCCGCAGTTTCGGAACCGCCATCTCGGGGGAGGACATGGGACTATCAGCCCAAAGTGCACGTCGCGTGCGGTCTTCTTCCGGCTCTTCCTCCTTAGCTGCACCACTTCGCTGCGGCGAGCGACCCCGGTTCTGGTGGCGGCTAGGCAAGGGCACAGTCTTAAGTGGCGTAGCCTGAAGTCGATAATTCTTATCTAGCACGCGATGGAGCAATAAGTCCTTGTTCTGCGCTGTAGACTGGGACTGAGCCTGTGAATGTGCACGAGGCGTGGGTTCGTCGAGGAGTATTGACGACGACCGCGGCGTCATGGACATGTCTGGTAGGCGCGTGGTGCTACCGTGGTGGTAGGGCGGGAGCTGCTGCGTGTCGTTTTCATTCTCATCTGCGTATTCGCCTTCGGCGGTGGGATCGTCCTTAAAGATCGCACCGCCCTTTAACTCGCGGCGTAGAGCCTGGTACGGTGAGCCGAAGTCGGCGAATTGTTGCGTGCGCAGCAGGGATTTTGTGGCGGGCGGGCGAGGTGTGCTGCCTGTTATTGTAGCGTCTTCGAGGAGGGAGTCCTCGATTGCGTCGGGGGAGTGTTGTTGGTCGTGGTGGTCTGGGTATTCGGAGGATTCCTCGGTGGTTTCGTCTTCTCGCGTTGCGTCATAGTCGGATGTGGTCTCGCCTTCGATGGTCGTCTCTTCTATTGTCTCTTCTGCCTCGCCTGCTAGTTCTTCGTAGCCGGATAGGGATACATTCGCAGACGCCTCGAAGAATTGCTTCCAGAACTAGATAGATAGCATAGTTAGGCCCATGAAGCTATGGTGCGTTGGGGTAGAGATAATACGGACCTTGGAGGCTTCCCATACGTTCTTTGAGTGTTCGCCATACTGCTCGACGAGAGGGAGAATGCTGGTCGTGACGATTCGGTGGGCTTTGCTGAAGTTGTGGTCGATTTCTGGGAACTCGTAGTCAGTGCCGAGAATTCTCTGGCCGTCAACAGAGGTGTATTAACAGCAGAGTGTAATAGACGATGTATATAGATGAAATATAAGGAGATATCTTTCAATCCATACCTTGCAGCGTGAGGGTGATAGATTGCTCTAATCTCTCTAATTCCTCAGTCAAGGTCAGGTTTCTACTTGACGAAGCCATGCTGGGCCTTGAAATGGTAGTAGCATGGAAGTGTAGAAGTGGATGAGAGACTTAGTATTGATGTTGACAAGTGACTGATACTGTGAATTAGGCAAGTACCTACTGTACTGTACACCAGCTTTGGCGGGGTTCGGGGATTTTGTGGGCATCAAAGCAATTAAGTCGCGTCCCGACGTCCTGGATACGCGATGCGGGGCACAGAGTTACAGGGTAGGTGCCGTTACCCCTGTGACAGCTCCCATGTCATTTTATCTAAATTATTCCCAGAAGCCAGAGCAAAATACAATAGGATTATTAAATCGCACTATTCAAGTATTTAAGTATTTTGATAGTTCGATTAGGGGTATCTCATTTGGTGGTATTAAAATATCAAAATCTAGGGCGGGAATAATAACCCAGCATGTCCAGGTTCACCAAAAGCCTATCAATCGTATTCTCGTTGACGCCGTCACTTGGCCGTTCGTCGTCAACTTCCCGTTTCGCTCCTCTACCCGCGGCGGTGCCCTCCTTTTCATGAATACCATGACAAACCGTAATGAAGACTCCCACTTTCTTCCTAAAGGTTTGGTAGAGTTCCTGAATAATAACCTTGCTAGCATCACCTTCCACTTTACCGCTCACTTCCAGCTGTACCTGTCTAGAAAACCTTAGCGTTAGCCTGAAGATGTCTTCGAGTAGTGCTAGGACAGGCTGTTGCCTTCTCCGTAGTAGTAGTATGGTCATGATACGATCGAGCATCTTCTCATGTTCTTCGCGCACTTCATCCGGGCTCACCACACGACTATTTGACATGTCCATGTCAGCTTGTGCTAGATCGGACTGCACTCCGTCAAGCCAACTTTCAAAGTCCAGCCATGGCATTTGTATGCCAGTATCGAAGAAATATGTGGCTACGCTCTGTACTAGATGTTGAGCCTCGAATTGGAACCGTAGCCACGCGTCACCTGTGTCTCGACCTTGACGTTCCATTTTGGATGTGTCCCTGGATAGTTGGCCGACAAGATACAACAACCGCAGGACACGGAGAAGCAGCTTGAATATTTTATCGTATTTGACCAAAATTACCGGTGTCAGGATTGGTGCGAGGGGCGCTGGTGTCTTGTAGGCCAGCCTCAGGAAGTCGAGTGCTTCGAGTGAAGTCGGATCCATGCATTTATCGATTTCTTCAGGTGAGAGATCTCGTAGAGCAAAGCTGAGATCGCCTGGAAGATCGGAGATTTCATTTCTCGACGTTCCTGATTCTTGTGGTGTGGAGGGTAAATATGTATCGCCGAGCACACCCATCAATGCCAGGCGTAATTCTGAGCTTGCAGGTGGCCATGTCTCTCTTCCATTCATGCGGAGACCCATTATACCGCCGTTTAGAGCAACACCAGCCCTTCTTTCGGCTGTATCGAGATCTGGGTCGAATAATGCATGGGATAGTCGACTGCAAAACACGCCATTCCTTAAAAGTTGGAATTCTTTCTGGACGCGCAGATGTTCTTTCAGGTCATGCGTATTGAAGAGAAGCTTCATATACTCGCAATTGATGAGTCTTGCTTGTGATGTTATAAGCGGTCCAAACGAATGGAGAGGAATTAGCGACCAGTGTAGATCGAAATCTGAAGCCTTGGTTCTAAGATCCTTGTTTTGGCCAAGTAGACAGGTTTTAATTAGAGATGACAGTACATCCTGAGTAACCGTAATAGTCGGTGCTTGGTCCAATGCCCGAATTGATGCTAGAAGTTGCTTCTCGAGATGAGTGCCGTCATTGCCAAAGACTTGTAGTATGCCCAGTTCCCCAGAGGCGGCTCTATCTTCGTGTCCGGATGATCGGCCGTCATTCGACTGCTTTCTTAGAATCTTTTGCAGCATGGCCGTCTCATATCGTTTCAAATCTTCCTGTAAACTTTCAATGGATCCCCAATCAAACAGCCACCTCAGTCCGGGGGGCTTGCAAGAGGCCACGATGCCAGGATGACAAAGCGGGTGATCTGGATGATGTGTTCGAAGGAGTCGTAGATTCTTGCCAGTCTCAAACAGGATAAGTGCGATATCTGGTGGTATGAAGTTCGGCATGCGAGTTTCATCAAGGATATACTCGCGCTCCTCAAACTCGAACCCAAAGTCATCTACCCTGGACATATTTTCGACCTTGACAAAACTCTTCCCCGGTCCATCTTTCGTAATTGGGAACCCCTCTTCTGCTTTCACCCCTATCCATTTTTCAGCAAAGTCGACCCAAGGTTCTGTGACTCGCGATAAAACTTCGCACATGAGAACCGGTAGTAATGAGTTGTCGTTCTCCAAGACCTCAGTCTCGCTGAATATCTGAGATAGTACCTGTTCGTCGACTCTTATCTTGGACACGCTACGGACAAGGTCGCGGAGGTATACCAGCATGATCTCAATAGGCTCAACCAGTGCCTGCAATTGCAGTAGGGACCTAACTTGTTTCCCACGCTCGCCAAACTGCTGTTGGATAGCCAGAAGGAGAATATCAACGGCTTTGGCCAGGGCTACCCTGAAAGGACTAGCTCGTGTGCCATATGTAAGTTGAACATAAGACGATAGAAAACGCGTTGTCGTTCCCAAACTCAAACATAAATCCTGAAGTCCCTGGAGAACATCGGAAGAATAGCCAGATATCCTCATTTCCCTCACTGCCGGGACGAAGGAGGCCTTTCTAGCATCCCACAGGAAGAAAACTGAGCCCCTTCCGAGTGCTAGTGCGAGCAATGCTGCTAGATATGGGTTGCCTTGCACAACTAGGTGACCTGCACTCCTCAGGTCCAGGGGGTCATCGTCATCTCTAATGGCAGCATCATACATCAAAGGACCAGCTTCCGTAATGAACAGAGGAGGCTTATGCGGAATATTGGGTAACATGAAACCGTCCCATGTTTTATATCCTGCGTTGGCAGTTGGCTGATCCTCTCCCGTATACCATAGTTCATCTAGGATATCGAGATCAGGCAGTACAACGTCGTGGAGTGGCTCAGTGATTGGAACCGAATCATCGTTCTTATCGTCATGACCGTTCAAATCTGACGGAGCAAATGCCTCAGGAATTTTGAAAAATTCATTTGCCGAAGTAGGAATATTTTGAGCATTAGTGAGATAATTGGTTTGTTCGTTGGTAGCTTCAACATTCAGACCGAAGAAATGATCCTGGGTCTTGGAAGGTAGTGCTAGCGGTTTTGAAGATAGGTTGTAGTCGGGAAATGCAAAAACATCAGCAGAATCTTTTTCTGCCATGATATTCGAAGGCCGTTGAACAACGGCATCCTTTGCATTTCATTATGTGGCCAAGGCGATGAATAATCACACTGGAGCCGCCATGCAATGATGCATTGGATCAGATGCGCTGGCGTATATGGAATCGCGTGAGCCAAATTTCAGATAATGAATATGTTGTTTGCTGCTCAGAAAGTGGTTGGTGACTTGGATGGTGACTTGGTTGCTGATAATGGTGGTTTCATCTGACCAATATCTCTATGAACCGGTGTTCAAGCAACTCACAAAGTCGTGTTGTGTTTAGATCAACCGCTATTGTACCCGAAGGTAGAGAGGACACACCGTGGACATGTCTATGGATGGTACCTACCTCATACTGTGTAGACAAGTTTTACCATCACTGAGCCACGCCTAAGCTAAGCCCCGCTTTTGCATAAGTCTTTTGCATTTTTCTAGACCGTAATGAACGGAAAGTAGCTAGGTATTTCCTTGATTAAACGTTTTTTGCTGCTTGCGACCAACTTCCTAGGAAGTCGGTCTTAGCTAAGGTTGGTAATGTTGAGCCTACTTGGTTACGTGACCTAACTATGTAGTGAAAAAACCCTGCTGTACCATAAAAGTACTTAGCTATAGGGTTGCACTGATAACTTCTGATACTTCTCCAATGTAATTCGTATATGTATATTTGAACTCCATGTAGTGTTCAATAGGTAAATAGCACAGAGTTGAGTTGTTGCCTGTTTACATCTCATGTCGCTCTTGTACTAGCTTACGTCCTTCAATAGAATCTGTATTCGGACTAGTAACTTCCAGCATGGAAAGCTGCTCCTCAGCTGTAAATAATTAAATCTGACCGTCGTTCCCTTTAATCTCGAAACGACATTCACTTCTCTACTAAGCTATTTTACCCACCTTATTAGATAGGTAATATGGCATTGGAGCTTTATATCCCGCCTTGCATTCGCAACCCGATTGACCCACATCACTCCCCACCTCCTAATAAACCCCTCCGTATCCAGATCGAGGGCCCGCTTGTCGCCGTTGAAAGGCTCTTTCCTACTATCCAGTGGCATGTCAAAGATGTTCAGCCCGAGTTTCCGCAGCCTGCGGGGCCGAAACTTGCCGAGTTAACGTATTCGTTATTGTATGGACGAAATGCATCACCGGATATTCAAGGTGATCTTGTAGTACGCCACGAGTATCTTGGTTGGATAATGGACCCAAAGCCTGTGCAGTAAGCCGCCTTCTCCGTCTTTTTTCTTTCTTTCTTTCTTTCTCAGTCGAGTTGAAAAAAAGGGTTGTTACATAACAGGGAAATCGATTATTACGGTGTTACCTTTGACCACCTTGTCCCGTCCGACGACTATGATCCCGACGTCCTCCAGATTAATATTATCGAGATCGAAGATGATAACGGCGTATATGCAAACACATATATGCCTTTCTACGTAGATCTTGCAGAGTATGCGGGGAAGAGGGTCTTGGCCGTGCCGAGGTGCTGTCAGAAAAGAAAAGGCACCACGGACCGGCGAAGAGTAAATGAAGGTGTTAACCGGAAGGAAGGAAGAATAACAGCAAGACATGAAGAGATAGAAGCATAGCATATGGAGAAAATAGAGTAACGTAAAGTAGAGCAACGATGGCTCGATGCAGTCTGTTAGGCTTTGGCAACGTTAGCCATTTAAAATGCCAAGACTACTTCTTGTATTATTCTTCAATATATTAGTTTGGACCCTGCATCCCCAACACCTCGAAGCTATGAAGCATATCATATATAACTTCGCCATGCTATCAAAAAGAATAGAAACTTTTTTAAAGCGACGGGTACCTGTCGATCTATTGGTCCTCTTTGCTACGATAAGATTTCGCGACTAAGTTGCCGAGCTTTTACAGATGAGCTTCTGCTCTACGCCCTCAGCCAACTGCATCACGTCCTCAACTTAATGTCATGCACCCTGTTTGTGAATTAATTGTGATCTAGAAATTCGAACACTAGGTAGGGTTTGACAGGCGTGTACATATAAACCAGAACAAGAAACTAGATTTTACAGCTACGGGGTAGGAAACAAATGCGCGGATTGTCACAAGGCCGGACTGGTTCGAATACTGTACCAGGACGATATCTAATCCGTACTGATCTAAGTCGGTCCTGGTGCGGGATGGTATCCATACTCGATGATATCTAATGTGGTATAACGTGTAGGAAATGATTGAAGAACCGTATACAAAAGGCGACTACAGACAGAAGGACGTATGACTTTCAAAGGGTATAGGTATGTGAATGTGGATATAAACTGCTACAAGGCCCTTTCAGTTGTGTGGGATACGGTGTAGCAAAGGAGACATACGGCTTCGTGTGCACATAAATCACCGTAGAATGCAGCCGTTTTGCCGACCGTTTCTCTCTACGCATAACAGGTAGCGGGCTCAGGCAAATGCCTAACGCTGGGCTGAGCCGAGCCTGAGCAATAGCGGCAACTGCGCTAGGCCTAATTCGTCAAAGCCTGCGCTGCAACACGTTCATGCAAACGCCACAGCTACGCGTCTGCCCCGCGACTTGCTAAGCCACACCACTTAAGCTTCCAGCTAGGGTAGCTCTGAATGCTACAAACTCCCATTGTAGCTATCGTCAATGTGAAGGTCTAGATTGCATTATCTGTTGTCAATTCTAGCTAATTCAATCTTGTATTGGCCCATCTCATCGTTACGATATAATAACCAAGGTTCTAGATACCCTGCCAACTTGCAATTGAGCCCTGCATCTCGCAATTCGCTATTCGAAGCTTGACATTAGCGACTATCCCGCAGCTTGAGCCATCAGATCTTCATCGTCTGTCGCATTCGCATTGCCTACCACAGACTTCCATCTATACATCAACACTCTTGCGCATACTCTCCACGTGTATCACCAACAATCATCATCGCTTACGAAGTCGATAACCGACACAATGCCACCAAAACGGAAATCCAAAGCTTTAGCTGAGGTTTCGACGCCCAAGGCCTCAGCAACCCCAGCTCACGACGAAGACGCCATGGATGTAGACACGCCCAAAGCCTCCGAAACACCCCGCGCAGCCGATACACCCGTCGCCGCGAAACCGAACCATCCGCCCGAGTCGGAAGTTCTGGGAGATCTGTGGACCGAAGACCAGACGTCGTCGCTGTTTAAGGCTATCATAAGATGGAAGCCATCAGGTACGTAAAAGCTATCCGACCTGCTAGATAAAACAATCGCCTATGCAATATGTACTATTCGTCCTGCTGCGATCACATCTGTTAACAATTCCGCTCTTTCTACGTATATACAGGCATGCACAAGCACTTCCGCATAATAGCAATTTCCGAACACCTACGCAACCACGGCTTCGACCCAGACGTAGAAACCCACACACGCATCCCAGGGATCTGGACCAAACTCCGCCAGTTCTTCGACATGGAGATGATCGACGAGCGCGACAACTCCTTCGACTACGTGCGGTCTCTTGGCGGGGACGAGGCGCCCGAGGAGATCTACAAGGACTTCGATCTCCCGCCTAATAACTTCCACGATCTGATGTGGGCGCGGGCCGCGGCGGACGAGAACGAGCCGGATAATTGGAGCGATACGGAGGTGGAGAATAATACCAGTGCTAATGGTAATGGTAATACTGGTGGTGCTACGAAGAAGGGACAGCTACAGCGCAAGCGCAAACGAGGGGATACCACTACGGCCACAGACGCCGCTAGTGTGACCGGCAGTGCGACGGCCAAGACGCGCCGCTCGAGTACAGTTGAAGACACGGATCAGGAGACACCTGTTGCGACCAGTAGTCCGGTTAGTAGGAGTGCGCGGGGGGCAAGGAGCCAGAAGCGGGCGGCTGCTAAGGCGAAGACGGAGAGTGTTAAATCCTCCTCACCCGAAGAGGATGAGAACGAGGACGAGGAGAATGATGAGAATAGCGAGGAGGAGGAAGAGGATGATGAGGATGATGAGGAAAATGATGAAGAAGAGGAGGAAGAGCAAGAGCAAGAAGAGAAGGAGGAGGAGGAAGAAGAAAAGGAAGAGGAAGAGAATGAGGCGCCTACTACTAGGTCTAGTCGGAATGGTTCTGCTCGCGGTCGAGGGCGTGGACGTGGACGTCCTAAGGGGGGCCGGAAGAAGAATTGAACTGGAATTGAGAGCACAACCTACTCCTACGATGCATATCATACCATTCGCCTCTTTGAGTGTTCTTTTTCCGGGAGACAGTTTACGGCACCAGGAGCAAGCGACGTCATTGGATCTCACGAGAGATGAGGTTCGTCAATTCATTAATTCATCTGCATGGCATAAATCGGCGCAGGCGTTTACCGGATCGGAAAATACACATACAACATGCGCAGAGAATCGCGCGTCTCCTTTTACATGCACGATTTTCTTGGATGTTGCATGGATGGAATCGTTGGTTGGTGTATATTTCACCCTAGATTCCAGCACGGGGGATTGTTTGTTTATTTATTGGCATTGCAAACTGGTTGGCTATTGGTAGCCGGTTGGCGTCTTAGATACCCCTATCCTTTCATTTTTTTAGAGTAGAGATTGGCGGCGGGGGCTTTGTGCCTTATTTGTATATTCTCGTTCGGCATACTGTGTATCATTCGAGTGTGTGGTTTTGACACCGCCCACCGAGGAAAAATTGTCAGCGATGATGATGACTCGACAGCGTCAGACATGCGATCAACTCCGCTAGTATCAATGCTATTCAAGTGACGTGGAAATGATTATTAAGCACTGCAGTCAGAAAGACCATGAAAGATGTGTTTGTGATGCGTATTTATTCTCATTACCGCAGAACTAAACTGATGCCATGCGTGAAATTTTCCCTCTTCGTCATCATCAGAAAGCAGCGGCAGAAACCCATGAGTAGCCTTCCTTTGATCAAACACCACATGCCCAAACACCATTCCTTCCTTCCCTTGACCATCGAAGCCGGTAAGATTTGATGGACACCGAGTCCGAGGCCAACGCGAGTATTGGTGGCGAATCGTTTACTTCAACTTCTTCTTGGGTCGGAGCTGGTTGGTGTGGCCGCACTTCTTCTTGCGGCAGTTGGTGGCACGGGGAGGAAGACGGGCGCTAAACAGGTTAACAGGTTAGTTTTTGTGCGTAGTGTTTCGTTTGTGTGATATTTGAATTTGGTGGGGGGTGGACGGTCGGTACGGGGTTTTCATGCGGGTGGTAACGTACTAGCACTTGCGGCAGATCATCTTGTCTGTTTTCAAAGTCAGTATACGTGTTATTCACACGAAAAAGAGAGGGCACAGAGTACTAACCGCAGTTGAACTTGCTGGCAAGAGCCTTAAGACTGGGCTCAATGATACCGCCACGCAGCCTCAGGACGAGGTGGAGGGTGGACTCCTGTACATGACCCAAAGTCAGCAACCATGAAACGACATCATCCTAATTCCCCGATACGTCTTCTCCACCTCTATCATCCCAGCCGCAAAGTTTCCTTGCACTCCCAATGCTGCTCCTAGGAATCACAGATGTATAGAAAGGCGTCACAAACCTTCTGGATGTTGTAGTCGGAGAGGGTTCGGCCATCCTCAAGCTGCTTGCCGGCAAAGATGAGACGCTGCTGATCCGGGGGGATGCCCTCCTTATCCTGGATCTTGCTCTTCACATTGTCGATGGTGTCCGAGGACTCGACCTCGAGGGTGATGGTCTTGCCCGTCAGGGTCTTGACGAAGATCTGCACTGTAAACCGGGAAAGAGGCCAAGGTTAGCGATATGTCTCTGTATCCAGAAAAGCTGAAATCTACTTCTTCAGATAGAGGAGACGCGATCCATTTCCATATATCTGAAGGCGGAGGGGTATCGGGGTAGAGTGCGTACTTTTGGCTGCTTTTCCTCGTGATGTTTGTCGTGATGGCGGTTTTCGAAAATTGAAAGCCGACCAAGGCGAAATGGATGGTGGTCAATAGTGGTGGGGGGTTTGCGAGTGTGCGCTGCGCCGTCTGGCAGACAGCTGGTGGGTGGTCTGGGACTCGCTTGTGCGCGAAATCTCTAATCGATAAAGAAAATTATGTCATAATCTTGCGCACGTGCACTTTCCAATTAGGGTATCTGGATATCGAATATGATTGTATCCGGAGTTGTAGAATATCTCGTTTAATCCTTCTATTGGTATTGAACTCCTGGCATGAGATTGAACTCCTTTGGCAAACATGCACACTCTTCATACAATATGATACAGTCGAGACAGTGTCACTCTTAATCTTTACTTCTGCCTTTACCCTTCTTATCCTCTTTCGTCTTCTGGATACACCATATCTCTAATTGTCTCTCAACATGCGTCGCGCCTCGTATCAGCGTCTGCAGAGGTATAGCAGCCAGTTCAGCCGCTTTCCTATACAAGACCTTGGCGGTATCTGGCAAGTCTGCTTCCCTACGCCAGATTGGGCACAGGTTTCTCGGTTCTCTCTTTTCGTTTTCTGTTAGTTCGGTATCCGGGTCAACTGATTCGATTATACGTCCTAATCTTTCGTATTTCTTCATTGTTTCATTGCTCTTGTCCTCTTCTGGGTTTTGAGGCGGGTCTGGTGTCGATGAGGTCCTTTTTTGCTCAAAGAGAACCCGTACCCTTTCAGTTGCTATGATTATAATCAGTTTAGAGAAAGGTTGGGTAATGTCTGGCATTCACCGTGACTTACTCTTAGGCTCGACGTCATTCAACCACATCTTCTCATACCAATCCATGTAATCGTCAAGTTTCTCCTTATCCATAGTCAAGACATCGTCAGCCGTGACCTTGTATTCCTCTCCAGGTTTCAGATTTGCACGTTCTCCCATCGGCGTCTCTGCTGTGATCTTCTGCCATTTCTTCCAGTCGACCTTTGTCTGTCTTGGGTCATGCTCGTTTATTGGAAGCCTCTCCACTCCATCCAGTGGATAGAGTAGTTTGGTGGAGACAACAATCAAGGATATGAGTAGAATTTCGGGGTTGTCCATTGTACGGAGTTTTTTGCCGCCGGTGGGATAGCTGAATCCGACCTTGAGGATTTCTCCGAGGTATTTGGCGGTGATATATACGTCCACTATGTCGTGTTAGCTTGTGAGACAAATCGTATTTGGAAAGTGAAAAGAAAAGTGAAAAAGACGAACTTGGTAGAACAAGATCCGTAATAAAGCGAAGCATGATAGGAACATAGTTTAATGGCGGGATCGTCATGTCAAAGTTCACCTTGAGTGATATGACAAGTTGCTGAACTGTGCTTTGAAGATGTCCTGCTGTGAGGTGATCCCGCACCTGTAACGCTCGATGATATTCAGGCGGTAGACGATCGCGCACATTACGGGGCATTTGGTTGAGCTATATGCCAGCACATTAGCACCAATACAATCTTCATCCGTCGTGAAGGATATCAAAAAAAATCAAAAAAATCAAAAAAATCAAAAAAACCTACCGCAGATAAATACTCCAGATCCCCCCTCTGCACCCAGCAGTGAAAATCCCCCGTAGAAACCGGCAACCGTCGAATCACAGCCGCAAGATAGCACAGCGCAAGCGCATCAACAAGCTTAGGCAACTTCCACCGTCTCCGCGCATCAGGCGCCCACGTAGCAGCAGTAGTAGCATCCGAGAAGCCAGACTCACCCCCCGTCTCCGTCTCCGAACCCTGCGAACTAAACCACCCCGACGCCCCGCCATCCGACTCCTCCCCCTTATCCTTCTTCCCGCCCCCGCCTCGTTCCCTAAGCGGCAGATTCCGCACGCGCAAAGCCCAAAGCGCACGCACAAGCTCGACAAAATCCTCAGGGAACCGGCGTGCCTCAACGAGCCAGCGCACCTGGCGTATGAGGATCAGCTGCAGGACCTCGAGGTACAGCTCGCGGCCCTCGTCGCCCGTGAGCTTGACGGCGACCTTGCGGCGGACCTCTTTCTTCTTCCGCGATACTCTGCCCTGCGTGCCGAAGGCGTCCTCGTCCGTCTCGTGGTTCGCGAAGCCCTCGAGCCTGTGCCCATTTCGGCAGTAGCGCAGGGCGTCTTGCGCGAACCATTGGCGGGTGCCACACTCGTCGCAGCGCTCGCCGCCGCGGAACTTGTGGTATTTTGTGCGGGCCATGCTGATGACGTCTGATGCTTAAATTCATTTGGTTGTTCATTGAGAGCTTAGTTGGTTTTAGTCCGGTGCTTTCCACTCATGATAGTAGGCGTGTAGTTGATTTTCATGCTGATCATACCGCGATTCCGTATGTTAGAGTGGGTTAGGTGTGTATTATTATTTGTTGTTTTAAGTTGGCCTGCTAGCTTGACCAAAGCTCCAGCGTTGAGCCGGCAAGTCAAAAATAGTCATTATGAAAACCGCCATACACCATAATCTTGGAAAAATTTACAGGTTACTGAGATTAATGAAATGTTCAATGTAATTCATAGTGCATCAAACTTATAAATTCCAGCTTACCCAATAAACTCACGAACTATATTTATTCACTTTTTTCTTTGTAGTAGGTTGGTTAGTCTAGAGCCTATCATATATCAGCAGCTATGCTTTACAAATAATGACATTGTACTACTTCGGGATCACCCGAATTCAAGCTACAACATGACTGCGACACATTTACAGTACTTCATAATGATTTTTTAAATTTTTTTATTATCCATACTTGATCATATCACGTTGACAGATAGCCAGCAGAGCGCTACTGGAGTCATCGGACTAAGATAATGAATGAACTTCCGCATGCGCATTTCATTGAGCATATCTAGGTGAGACCACATGTAAAAGTTAGATGATTGATATCTCATCATCAGCATTGAGCCCAGCTGTCGCAAGACGCGTTAAATCATGCGCTCTTATCTCTGAGACTCCCAAATGCTTGACCTAAAGGCAATTTGTCCTAAAGGTCTAGGGTGTTACACAACAACCCTCTGTCCCGTCGGGGATTGACATGGAACAGGTTCACCGCCGGATTTTCCTTCCGTCTTTTACTTGAGGTCGACCTTGGTGGCGTGGACTTCGCCCATGGCGTAGAGAAGGGTAATCACTTTGTCCAGTTAGCGCTATCAAATGCCCTGTAGCGTTGTAGAACACTTACCAATGTCCCTGCTGTCATCAGTGGGGTTTCCCTCCTCGTCCAAGTACGACTTGATTGTGTCACCGACTTCTCCATCGGGAACAGGGATCTTCTCGTTCTCCTCGCCTTCATCGCTCATCAAGTTGAGGAATCCATCCCGAGTGAGGTATTGCTGGATGGGAGGGTCTGTTAGCTTCCACATATATGGTGGTATACAAGAAAATAAATCATATTCGACGTACAAGGTTCCACTGTTCCTTTCGGCAGCCGGGAACGTCCATGTTGTGGGTGGAGGGGCAAAGATCTTCGAGCTTCTTGCCGGTGAAGATGTCGGTCGCGACAAGATGGACCTTGGCGTGACCGTGCTTGCCAGTCTTGGAGGTAGACATCTCAACGATCTTGCAGGGGCGTCCCTTAATGACGACGAGACCGCCCTTTCGGAGAGCCGAGCATTGGGTGGGGGTGGTCAGCGAGGCATCGGCGCTGGCGCTGGCGAAATCGTAGTTGTGCTGGAAATTTCATGGTTAGTTAAAGATGCACCGAAACCTGCTGTCGCGACAATGGTGGCTGCTTGATGATGGCTGGTCTAGAAGGCCAGGCCCAAGGACTGGGAGAGGGGTTGATGGTCTTGCGCATAGCAATCGTGGATGGAGGGTTGCTGCCAATAATCGATCCCCTGTCGCGGGGATGAAATGGTGATTCAAGTGCGGGGTGGTTGATTAATTGATTGATGGATCGGCCAGCAGAGGACACTGCTCGGCACACGTGCTGGACAACAACTCACCTCCTCGTCAGCCATTTTGATGGTGATGCTGCAAGATCGTCAAGGAAGATAATGAGAAAGGGGAAAAGAGATGCCCAAGAACCGGGAGTGAGGTTGAATGAGTGGCAGAGATGTGTGGTGGAAGAGGGTGTGTAGAAGAAAGATGCGAAGAGGGAGGGGTTAAGGTAGGAATTCTTTTTTTCCCACAGAATTGGGCCTGTGAAAGGCCTGGCTCTGATTCGTCCAAGCTTTTTTTTCTGTGAAATACTGACCTGGTAGGTGCCTCAGTGCCTGCATGTACCGCGGGACCTGACCCTCGGCGTCGAGGTACTTCCATTCGCCTCGCTTCAATGGCTCGGTGGGTGGCCCATTGACCCCCAGAGAAGCCTGGACTGCCTGGAGAGCCATTGGCGGGGTACCTGGTAAACCTAGCTTATCCACTTCGGGAATCTAAGAATTGGCCAACGGAAACCTAGTCGGCCGGTCTAATCTGATCGCCCAGGTAAATGTTTGTTGAATGGGAAATTTTAACGCGAACCTACTATCTTCGGTTGTCCATTGTCCATTTTCCATAGAGTTTGTGGCAAATATAAACCTATCCGGAACTTAAAATGCCATTCAAAGTCCTAAAATATGAAAATTATCATTAATAAGATCCAGTCGGTTGTTGTAGCTACAAACGTGTGTAGTTTCTAAACAAGTTCGTTCAATGGTCAATTACGAGCTATATTGATCTACTACTGTATGTACAATAGCCCAGCCACAGCTAGCCTACCTCAGCTATAACTCTAGCTTATTAAGCTAGAAGATCTACTACTGGTTGAGCTGTCTGTTGCCACTTTGATGCTAATCCGTAGGTAGACAGCTTAAAAAAAATTTGGCATGGACATACCTAACCTACATGTACTAGGCTACAGTAAGTAAGTAGTGGACGTAAGCTCAACTCAACGACTAACATCCGGAGTCTCATGCAAGTGTTTGTCATATTTTATAGTTCACCTTCTTTTCTCTTCCTATGACTTAAGTATGTCAAAATGTGTGAGTCAAAACTCAAAATTACACTCTGAGCTCAGTCATATGCTCTTTTATCAGGAAATACGTGAAGACGCTTTGTTTGCTCTTCATTGCATGTTGCATTTTCGACTACTTCAATATTTAAGTATCACCATCTTTAGAGCTCTAGGCTCTCCTTTGCAGGGGCAACACACCTACTTCCTGTAGGTTTCAGATGTACATACGTAGGTGCTTATATATATCAGACTCACTTCCCAATGAATGTCGAGTGTCGTGTGACTGTTTCGTCTGTCTTGCTGTTTATTCATTGGGGTGAATAGACCGCTAACCTCGTCGACCTTTATCGTAATGGACACAAACTTTGTCGGGATTAGATTTAATTGGCACTGAAAGTTTACAATGCCTGGTAAGGAAAGAGTCACAGCAAGATGGCTTACACATCTCGGGACATCCAGCTTCAGGCATGCCTGGCCAATCCGGACAGCGTGAGCGAGTATCCCATTCTAGCCGACAGGGAAAGATACCAAGTACATTACTGCCGAACCCAGTATTATACCACCGGATGACACATCTTCCGAATCAGCCCTCAGAAGTGGTCTGCCAAACTTTCCACCTGGTGACTGGAATAAAGGGCATGTCGCAAAGGACAAGGTTACAGGGGACATAACCTTCACCACCTCTACCCGGCATGATCTCCCTAGAGTGAAGAACATATGGCACAAGAAAACAATAGATCATCATGAAGTCACATCGATCGTTGGCATGCGCCAAAATATACGCCTCGTCACTTCTCCTCTGTTCAAACATGAAGGCCAATATAAATTCGTAGGGTTCCCCTGGCAAATCCCTATAACAGAGAAGGAGACTGCAGCCCACACAGTTGGATCCACGTTAAAGGTATTGGGCCACAGTTTGTGGGGCATGTTACTGAGACCGGGCGTGTTATTGGCTTTCTGCTTGAGAATATTCTACGACGCACGGCAAAGCTTGATGAACTGGAAAAGTGCCATCGTGTGTTATAGAAGTTGCATGTATTAGGATTGAAGCATAGTGACATTAATAATCATAAATTTTTAGTTAGGGAAGAGGAGGAGAGAGAAGAAGCAGTGTTGCTTGACTTTGACACCACTATCAAATGCCAGGATGAGAAAGCGTTAGAAAAAGAGTTTGAGGGATTACGGGAACGACTAGAGCAAAATGATGGAGGTGGCCTTGTAGAGTTAGAAGGTGAAATTTGTTAGTTGAGCGCTTGAAGAACTAGGTATCGTTATACGAGTTGTGTCTTTTTTGATATGTTTCTCATACTGTGGTGGTAATGCTTTAACAGCCGTCTTGACTGCGATGATTCTGTGTTTTGCCTCTGCCTGTTGAATTTTTTCGGCTCTTTATCTCAAATCGGAGTTTCGTATGAAGATAGAAGATAACGACAAACAGTTTCCAAGGTTGTAATTAACTTGGCGCGTTTACTATGGGAGTTTGGACAAAACCAGCAACGGGTGGTTATCTGTTCTCATGTGACAATGTGCACAGTACATAGAAGAAAGAACTAAAAGATTTAGGTATGCATGTGCTAAAATGTTCTGCTAACTCACGCTGCAGCTCTTGTATTTGATACAGATTGTCAACATTGTTAAAGTAGTATATAGATTGAGGTACCAGAAAGTCTTTCTAATTATAAAGGAATTTTTGAACATCCAAAACAGCATTGTACCTACCTTTCCGACTAAAAACGTTGAAGGTTACGTAAGTGAGCTGAGGCTAAAAGCGGCTCAGGTGGGTCTCCTAACTGGGCAATATCATGGATCATGTAAGACATACATGTATCTTTTGCTGTACCTGGCCAGAGCTGGCCAAGCAGCTAGACCCTTATTACATTATTACAGTAATGTTTACTTTGCCGACAACATCTACCAAGCTTTTCATGCCACTCATATGACGTGTGAGGGTTTAATCTGAGGGTTCATCAACAAGAAACAATTGCATTGCCTTGTGACTAAAATTTTGATTGAAACGAGGCCCTTACGCGTCACCGTCCGTCCCCTGGCTTCATAGCGCATCCCGAGTCCCGACTAAAACGATAACCTCTGAGATGTGCCTGTGCTGCCACCGACCAGGCGAGTAAACAGGCGTCGGAGAAGATGTGGCTCGATCGTCTAGCTGGGTCGCCGTTGCCAGCACCCTTTCAACCACCCAGTCGCGCATACTCTCCCGCACCTCGGCGACCGTCAAGTGGCCTCGGTCCCTACTTGACCTCTCAACAGCGCCCCGGCATATCGGCAAGATCGTCTTCCCTCTCTATAGCCTCCAACGATTCCTCTGCGTCGACGTTAATAACCTCCTCCCGACGAGCCAATGGATCCAGTCTCAAACAGACCAGCACTGCTTACACCGGGCCGGACCCTGTCGATATTCTCGGCGCCTTGCTGCACGGGAATTCCTCACTCGGTTCTGCTCAGACGCCCGACCGTTCGCTTGATGCGACTACCTCGATAACACCAAAAGATCTAAACGCTGTATTTGACTTCAGAGAATTGTCTCTGCGCTCGTTAGCATTGTCAGACGAACCTCGACCCGCAAGCATAGATGAGAAAAAACAGCAGTCAGCTGAAGAACGTGGGTTTGCTTGGGATCGCCGTGTGATTGTTGCTTTGCTGATATGAAATACTAGACGAGGTGGCCAAGGCGCGATTCGAAGATTTACACCAGTCCATCCAAGCTTGTGACGAAATATTAGCATCCGTTGAGACCAACTTGGCGAGCTTTCGAAATGACCTGGCTTCCGTTTCAGCAGACATTGAGACCCTTCAAGCGAGATCGGCGGCCCTCAACATTAGGCTTGAAAACCGGAAAGCGGTAGAAAAGGAGCTGGCGCCTGTTATTGAAGACATCAGTGTTTCACCTAGTGTCGTGGCCAAGATAGCAGATGGTCACGTTGATGAGGCGTGGGTCAAGGCACTGAGCGAGATCGACAAACGAGACACGGCGTACAAGAAGAACGAGTCGGGCTCGGAGCAAAATAAAGGCTTACAAGATCTTGGGCCCCTGTTAGAGAAGCTGGTACAGAAAGCTATCGAGCGGATCAGAGATTTTCTGGTTGCTCAAATCAAAGCCCTTCGCTCTCCCCATATCAATGCCCAGATTATCCAGCAGCAGAACTTTCTCAAGTTCAAGGAACTCTTCTCATTTCTACATAAGCATCATCCCACGCTGGCGAACGAGATATGCCTCGCATACATGAATACAATGAGATGGTACTATGCGAACCAGTTCTCGCGCTACGAGAGTGCTCTGAAGAAATTAAAACTTCACATATTGGATAAGCTGGACGTGCTAGGGAATGAAGACACATCTCGCAGGGGCGCAGCACTCTCAAGCTCTAGGATAGCCGGGCCCCCTCATGATGCCTTCAACCTGGGTCGCCGTGTCGATATTCTCCGTACCAGCAATCAAGCTGCGATATCCTCTTATTTGGCCGAAGAAGATCAATCTACACACTACCTCGAGACCCCCTTTCGCAATTTCAACCTTGCTCTCATCGATAATGTGACCTCAGAGTACACATTTCTCGCATCATTCTTCTCACCAGCCCTGAGCTACTCTACCATCTCTCGTCACTTTACCTACATATTTGAGCCGACACTACAGCTCGGACAAGTATTAACGAAAAACCTGGTAGCAGAGACGTACGATGCTCTTGGACTCCTCCTCGCCATTCGTCTTAACCAACACTTCCAATTCGAACTCCAACGGAGAAAGATGCCAGCCGCTGAAGGATATATCAACGGCACAGCCATGATCCTCTGGCCTCGTCTGCAATTCGTCATGAACGCGCATTGCGAGTCGATCCGAGCACTAACTACCGCATTGCCAACAAAGCCTCCACCCAAAGCCGAGCAAGCAAAGCTATCAACAGCACCCCATGTCGTGACGCAGCGATTCGGACAGCTTCTCCACGGGATCCTAGCCATGAGCACCGAGGCCGGAGACGACGAACCAGTTGTCACGAGTCTGAGGAGGCTGCGCAGCGAGATCGAAGCGTTCCTGACTAAATACAGCACGGCATTCGGTACGGACAAGAGGAAGCGCGAGAGGTTTTTGTACACTAATTACAGCCTAATATTAACTATCATCAGCGATGTTGCGGGCAAGCTGGCCACTGAGGAGCAGGAGCATGTCGAGGGGCTGAAGACGGCGTTTCAGGAGGCTGCGTAAGTTGGACGCGTGGTACTTATTTTGTGTTGTTTTGGAAGCGAGTAGCATGTTTGGTTGTAATTACGAAAAATCAACATTTATAGACATGCATTGCACGAACTGAGATTTCCCATATCATATCATGCTTATATGTGGAAAGGAGTTGAATTCGACAAGTGTATATCTGCTTTTGATTTCCCCCTTTTTCCCCCTTGAACTGTTCGCGGGAACAAGTCCTTCTACAACGCATGAAAAGACATAAGCCACCAACCTAACATCCCAATCTCTTTCTTTCTTTTCTTTTCTTTTTGAGAGAGAAGAGTAAACAGCCAAAAAATATCAACGACTTTTTTCTTCCCCTTTTAACTCCTTCCCAATCTAGCACCCCACGCCAAAAGACCAGCCCAGGCGGGAGTCTTCCGCAGATAAACAGCCCCAACACCAACGAGAATCGTAAACAGCAGAGCGCGATGGTCCCACGCCGTCCGCGCCATCTTCTCTCGCCGTTCAGCCCACCGCATCTCGCGGACCTGCTTTTCGAATAGTGCGCGTCCGTCAGCTAGGCTCTGATGACCTAATGCATGTGCGTCCCGTGTAGTTTTCAATGCGCTGGCACTTGAAATACGGCGCCAGGCGCGTAGAGATTCAGGTGGGTGGGCGGCGAATAAGAGCGCAGCCTCGGCGATCACCGCGTCGAGATCGAGGTCGGGAGGGAGTTTAGAGAGAGCGAAATGCAGCATGTCCGGCTCGTCGTGCTCGAGGAGCTCAGCTCGTCGACGTAAAACGATGCGGGTGAAGATGTACAGAGTGAACACCTGTTCGCGGGCCAGTAGTGCGTCGAACAGACGCGCGATATCGCTGTAGCGCTGCACGTTGTGCGCGAACATAGTCAGCGTATCCGAGAGGGCGAAGTACGGCTCGTTGCGGGAGAGATGGGTGTACAGCTCCCTGTCCACAGCGAGGATTAAATCTGGGATTAACCGCAGCTGGGAGATGGCTGGGGCTAGGGTGGGCAGCATGAAGTCTCTGATGCGCAGCACTGAGAGGCGGGATACGGCTGTGCTGCGCAGGGGGTTTGGAAGGACTAGGAGGAGGACTTGGCAGATGTCGTGGTAGCCTTGGAAGTAGCAGAGGTAGGGGTTTTGGCGGAGGACTTGGGTTATTAGGTCTGAGAGGGCTGATTTCTTTTCTTCTAGTTGGGCTTGGGAGTTGTCTGTGTGAATGGTTAGTTAAGTCCGTAGGAAGCACAGATGGGAGTAAGAGTAGCTGTATCTGCTGTACGAAGCTCAAATGTCGAGGGGTTCTGGAGCTTACGTACCGTTTGGGTAGTAGACGAAGCTCCTGTCGACGTCTAGTTTCACTTGTTCTTCATCTCTATGTTGCGGTAACTGTCTCCATGAACTAGTCGTCTCTGTAGATCCATCTGGCGCCGTGTCGGCATCAAAACCAAGTAATATAGGCCCTATGTAACTTGATCAGCTTCGAGGCTCGTGTATGTCTCTCTTCTTAATGTGGTCGATCGACCATCTCAGTTTCGGGGAGATAGTCGGTGAGTCAACTTACATGCTCGACTCCGGATCTGGTCTGACAGAAAGCCGCCTGGTGAGATGGCTATGGTCCTCAATTCTTCGACATCCTTTCTTTCACAGGCGTCTAAGATCCGGCCTTTCTCAGCCTCGTTGGCTGGTGTTTGAGGCTCGGCATCTGCCTGCTTTTCTTCGGCATGCTGGTTTTCCTCGGAAACAGCCATAGGGACGCGGGTCATGAGTCCGCTCTGAGCCTTGCGACACGGGGATCTTACCACCGAGGAGCCTCACGTTTTATTTTATTGTTTCTCCTTTGTTGGAGATGAGGATATCATGTGATAGCAGGTGCTATCATTTAGGCTACATTTGACAATGACTTATCCACCTAGCAGCAGTAGACAATTGAATATCAACTCTCTTTTTAAAAAAAAAGTTGGAGATAACGGGCGTCATGAATTGAAATGAAGATGAATGTGACAAGTGGAAAGCCGTGGATGATCGCAATGAATCGAATCAGGATAAATGGCCAGATCCGAGATACTGGGAATGAAGCTAGCTTATTGCATCTACCGAATGAGTTTCGTGGACGCTAACCATGGTGTTTCGTTTCTCAGATGGCCATGGTGGTTTCAAGATGATCTCCTTGTCGTCAGGTCCGGGATGCAGGTACCTGTCTATCTTTAGCAGGATTAATACAGTATGCTGCTTGGGTGGTACCTCTTACGAGATGAGGTCTCAATGTTGAAGAGCAGTGCCTAAACAGGTAGGTAGAAGGACCGGCCCGGTAGCCACATGTATATAGCCGAAACGCTATGCGCAAGTACCGGGGTAGTCATGTACTTCTGCACCCAATCAATGCCCTGTATTGCAAGTACTTCCGGCGAGGTGGTACCTGAGCCGTGCGGGTATGGCATGTCCGGTGCAGTTGATCTAGGCCGGTGAGGGCACTGAATCTATGTACCGAGCATAGAAATAGTACTTTAGTAAGTATCTGACACATACACGCATGTACACGACTTCATGTCTTACGACATACAAGTGAGACCCACATGCTGATAGCTGGGATATATACCCAGATACTTATGCATCAAGAACAACGGGTATCTATCAATTCATATAACCCGAAATTTATTATTAGCACATGCAGTTGCATCCAATCCCGCTGGAGAGTTACAATCTCGCCTCACTTAGTCCGGTTCTACCTATTGGAACTAGGTATCATATTCACACTCTGTCTGTCATTTTAGGAGCAACCTATGCCCGACGTTTTATTTCGAATGGTTAGATGTCCCTTCTCATTCATAGGTAGGTAACTACCCGGAGCTGCCGCCGGTGAGTGCCTACCCCGCTTCTCTTCGAGCTGTCGTTAAACTCTGGGAATGCCTACCGTGACGCGGGTATCATGAGTTTGACTTTCCGGGACATGATGTTGGCCGCTCCAACCACGTACGCAGAACGGATTGAGGGGAAGAGGTGATAATCGATACTACACATAATAACGGAAGGCCAGTTCGACAGAGCAGACTTTTAACCTCTCTCTCTTCGTCTCAGCCGCCTCTAGAGCCGTGGGTGAGCTTCTGCCACACACTATTGGTTGCTGCTTGGTGCAAGATTACACATCCGTCACTCTTCTTCACTTTTTTTATCTTACATTTTTCTCACTCTCCCGAAAACGCAGTATCTATCAAGGACAGACAGCCTCTTCTGGTGACAGGCACGACGAAGAAATGGATTAGAGGCTACATACAGTCTAGTTTCATCTTTTGCGCATGCTGTCCCAGGGCTCCAAGCTATGACATCTGACGATCGTTGGCTCCATATCCCCCTCCCCCAGGCTGCTCCTCTATCCATATACATAGAACAGGTTATCATTTGTCAAACAGTGAGAGCATATTTCCTTCGGCCACGCCTGTGTAGCTAGGCGCTAGCTCTCGCGTATAGACTACCACCATCGCCGACGAGCCAGCAACAGAAGTTCTATGCGTATCTTCTAGCTGATAGAAGCCATGGATTCTGTCCAAGCACATGTGTTCGTCAACGACGAGTGGGTTACTCGGACCCTGACCGCCGAGGAACTCTTCGGTGAGACCTCCCGCCCTCGTATAGAATCGACGCCGGCTCCCCCGAAACCACCGACATGTGGCATTCTTACCAGAACAATCATCGAAAGTCCCATCGTCCGTTGGGTACTTCCTGTTCAGCTTCGTTCGTCACGCTTCAACGACGTAGCTCTCGTGGGAGTATGTTGATTCCATTTATTGCGCTTCTCGTTGGTGTTTATCTACTTATCCGAATGCGACACTCATCAACCCTTAATCTCCATACAAATTAGCTTAGTATTGTTTATTCTTTGGATTGGAATTGAAACTAGTTGTTTGTGTTGCCTCCTTGATCATATCCTTCTACCTACTCCATCATATCTAAGGCTAGGGCATTGCTAATGGTAATAGGATCAATCCGTCCAAATATCCGAACTTGACGCGAGCCGTCAGTTAAAGCCAGTTGCGAAGAAAGTATTTTTGGGCGCGAAAATTCGAAATTGTCAGGTTGTGGGCGTCCACGACTACCTTACAAAGTACAAGCAACATGTCGAGGCTCATTACAGTAAATACGGGGTTTTCTCTAATCCACCCGCCCCCACCCATCCTCCCGATAATATCGAGCTGTTTCAACAGCTACTGGTGTTAGTACTCTCTTCGGGAGAGCTTGTGTTCCTCTTCATGAGCTTAACTGCAACTGGCGATTGGGAATTCGTCGAGTCACGACATTCCACCATACATGGAGAACTAGTAGACCCGGGGTTCCATATGACAATCAGCCCAGATTCGCGATACATGGCCCTCTCTTGCTCTCAAGACCTTTTCGTCGTTTATCAGTTGGGCACGATGGAGGAGCTCCGCAAGCAACATAGCGAGGGCCAGCCCATAGCGCCTATCCAATCTGTACAAGCACGAGCTGTGAGGGGAGCCATCCAAAATTTCAAGTTCCTTCATAATAGTGCTGATAATACATCTCATGCTGTCTTGCTAGTGATCACTGCGCGGTCAGGAGTGTTTAGACTTGCTATCTACGATTGGGAGGATGAGGAGTCGTTAAAACAAGAATTAGATCACGAGTTATCGGGGATCAGGCTTGATAGAGCTCTTGGAATACCATTACTGATCGTACCCCTGATGGTCTCTTGCCAATTTCTAATCATAACAGATCATTCTATGGCGATCTGCTCAGAGGTCCTTGGTGGCTCCCCAGAGTTCAATCCCTTTGAACTAGCGGATCGAGATGCTTCAGATTGGCACCATGGCAGTCACACTCCAATGTGGACAGCCTGGACCCGACCATTGCGGGAAGAGTCATACCACTCAAATATCGATCAAATATACTTAGGTAGAGAAGATGGTTGGGTGAATTATCTGGAGATCAGTGACTCCGGAATCGAACAGAGCATTTACATGGGCCCGTTAGGATGCAATATTGATTTGGGATTCGCAGCTATGAGCCACTATGGAGATATTCTGGTGGCCGGGGGACATGATGGTCGTGGCCATGTTTGGACTGTACGTTACCAAACCCCATTTCCCACTGCACCATACCTAGGCTAACATGATTTCTTATTCTAGGTGGAACCGAGACAGTCTCCCAAGAAACTCGGCGACTTGCCTAATTGGTCTCCTACAGTCGATCTGGTATTAACGGCAAGCAAGAACTCAAAATCAGACCAGAAGAAAGTTTCGAAGCGGCCAATGTTGGCTGAGAAATCAACGAGCGATACGTTAACGCCGGGAAGAATATTCACTTGTTCTGGTAGCGATGCAAATGGTGCTATTGTAGAGTTGCGCTATGGGCTCCAGGCTAAGATTGGCTTGGATCTTGAGTATACCTCGCCAATCAAGAAGTGTTGGGCCATCCCCAAATTCGATGATACGGATGAAGAGGGGTTTTTCATGCTTCTCGCGCTTCCGGACAATTCGGCGCTTCTGCATATATCGCACGAACTTTCTGATGTATCCGAGAAAGAACAAAGTACGACAGATTTCGATCTTCTGTCGACCACGCTTGCCGTTCACATCTCAAGCGACATTATAATCCAGATCACCACCATGCATGTGACAATAGTATCCACAAATGGCTGGTAAGATTTTCCATGCCATCATCAAAAGTCGCTACTAGTTACTAACATCAATAGTTATCAACATTCAATCAGTGATATGATCGAAGATCAATTCGCAACCCTTATAGATGCCGCCGTAACCGATGGAATACTCATTCTATCAGTTTATTCCCAAGCCGCCTTTAAGATTATGGCTTTTACCCTTGACAATGCCAAGTTTTTGTTGAAGAATGTGTTCAAAGTGGAGGGCGAAGTCACTGCGCTCTCTGTATCTGCATTATCGTTTGGCGTTTGCATACTGGTCGGTCTATCGCATGAGAACTTGTCGGCGTTGGCAATTTTCCCTCTTAATAGTGGGCAAGGTAAGACGTCAAAACTTTTATGCTTGAAACTGGTTTGATACTGACTCGTGATGTCAGCACCGACAAGACTGGAATTAGTGAAGGACGATGACACTGCCTCTATGGTAGTCAATGCTGTGACTAGCATTATATGTCTTAGTGACGATAAGATAATAGTTGGCATGAGAAACGGGGACGTCCTCACAATACAATCAGTGGAAAGAGACGAATACAAGCCCGAATTCACGATAACTAGAACGAATCATTTTGGGAAGTCCCCGTCACATGTATTCCCAGGGCCGAGGCTGGATACGAGTCCGTCAAGTCTGGTATGCAATGATAAAGGACTTGCGATTATAAAAGAATCGGCTGGTAAACCCAGTCAAGGCTATTTCGAAGAGATTTTTGAAGTCTGGCTGACCGACGCCAATGAGCCACACTCGGCATCCCCTACAATAAACTCAGTTACCAGACTACACGAATTACTTGGCCACGGCGACTCTACATGGCTTATGGTTGCTGGCCCGCATATATTTGTAACGGAATTACAACCGCGCCCTGCTCCCGTCCCGCGGTATTTCCCTGTCGGAGGCACCCCGAAGGGGATCATATACTCGGAACGGTTTGATGCTCTCATCACGGTCGTTGAAAAGAAAGGCCGCCCTTCACTGCATTTTATTGATCCCACGACAGGGATTGATATTTCGCGCCCGGTTAAGATCAACCAAGGCCAACACAAAGAGATTGTAGACGTTGACTACATTTCTTACTTAGATCCAAGTACCAAAGTTTTCTCTCTTTTTAATTGGCGGTACAAAAAGGACGGAAGGAACTATGAATGGTTCGTAATATTAACCATAGACGACAACAACCAAGGGAACGTCTTGATTGTCTCCGCAGAGAAAGAAGAAACTGTCACAAATACGGGCATTCCCCGTCAAATTCGTTTCTGGTGTCAGTTTGTGAGGAAGATACCATCATCCAGATCTAAATACCTTCGATTTGGAACAACGGACGAGAACGGACTGTTTCTGACTATGGGCACAACCCTCCAATATCTTGTTATCAAGGACAAGAAGTTCACACCGGTCACACAGTTTGAACTCCCATCTCCGGCCACATGTTTAGAAGTTATCGATGGGCGTCTGCATGTTTCCACTACCCATCATTCACTGATTATCCTCGATTATACGGAGAATGCTATCACCAAAAGTACGGGAATGGTCCAGCTGTACACAGATGAGGTTGCGCGGAACGGTCTATACTTGACTGCGACAAGATTCCCCAGCGATCTTCAAGAACGACAACAACGGCTAATTATGATGTCTGATCCCCTGTGTGGTGTCTGCGGTTTATGGTCACCGACTAAAGGTCTCGGCGATAAACACTTGAAATTAATCTTTCAAGTACACCTGGCAGTATCGATTCGAAAGTTTGTTCAAGGATACACTCGGCCACGCTGGGCCAGAGATCAGCCACGACGCGGGAAGTTGCCGATTCAACCAGAAAAGGGTAGCATACTCGGCCTTGCGATAGATGGATCTCTGACACAGTTTTCAATTCTTGATAAAGACGAATGGCGATTGTTAAGATACATCCAACTCCTAGCCACGGAAGTGAAGAATATCTATTACAAACGCGTTGAGCCCGACATGGACTGGGGTCCGGCTAAGTACATTCCTGGTTCCTTGGATGACCCGGGTGATACGGACTGTTCAGACAGCCTGGCCGACCCCTTTGGCTCCGACATCTCCTACATCTCTCAGTTAGATGCGGACTCGGTTGACAAAGTTGCTATGCACATCAACGGGGATATATTACAAAAGTGTCTGGAGAAGAAACTGCTGGCGCAACTCATTAATACTGATGGGCGGATGACTCAACTTCAGCTACTGTTGGTTCCCTACGGCTTCCATACGGATAAGTCGAGTGAGGACAGAACACTCCTTGCGTATGAGTATGCGTACAGTCTTCTCGAGTACTACCTTTCTTCTGTGGTATAGGGGAGTGTCGGGACTGCAGACCTCATGTCTTCAGGCGGTTCATCGTGGTCTTGTGCAGGTGAAAGTGGTGTTTGGTATTATTAAGTCTGCGATAAATATATGGTTTACTAGCGAGTTAGAAAGTTTGATGTCTATCAACTTGTTTGAGACATCGAGCTAATATGGCCATTTGGCTATTATTTCTCCAAATCTAGTTGGACCGTTCTCGCAAGTGAAGTAACGTGAAGTGATCGAGTGATGATTTCCCCTCTCACGAAGGCATTTTACTCGCCCAGTGAAATATCTTGCTCACGTAGCGTCGCAGAAGATAACATAGCAACTATAGTTTGTCTGCCCGTATGCTTTGAGATGCAATGCCACAATCAAAGTTCACCTGAAGCTCAAGGGGAAATACAATATACAAACACTCCATCTATTGCTGCGCCCGGGGTAGAAGCCCTCCCAATGCATGATCCTACGCCGCCCCCCTCCAGCGTAAGCATCCGAGTAGTCCATTGGTGCGCTTGTGTACGGCTGCACATGTCTAAGCCTCACAAACAATTGACATTATAAGCCTGCATCCGAATTTTATCTGAATCCTTAACCAACTACAGATCTAGGCTCGCCAATTCACATGAGACATATTTGATAGCACGTTTCATGGCCGAGGCTGTGGGCACTGTTGCAAGCGTAGTTACGCTTATAGGGTTGCTCAAAGGATGCATCGACGCATGTGAACTGATCCGCGCCGCTAAATACTATAAGAAAGAGCTGGAAAAATATGACCTCAAGGTCGCATTGGAGCAATGTCGCCTCAAAACCTGGGGCAAGAGTATGGGGCTCATCCGAGACGAGGATGCGCAACAAGGGCGCCATCTCCTGGATGGGTTCGAATTCCGTCATGTTGTCGAGGAGGCACTCCAGCAGATTATCAACCTGCTCACCAACTCGGATCGTCTGAGTAAGAAATACGGTGCTCAGAGAGTGTCGACAGAACTAGCTATATCACCTAACCCGGACGCCTGGAGATCGACATCAACCCTCAAGCTCACCATGGCATTCAGACGGCTGAGGATCCACAATTCCATCCGTGACCAGGCCGACAAGGCGATGAAGTCGTCTGTTTGGGTCTTTTATGATCAGAAGAAATATGCATCCCTGATTGAAGAGCTCCGAACCTTGGTGGACGCTGTCGAGAATGTGACCCGAGACCTCGTGACCAGAGAGCAGCAGCAACAACTCTTCATCTCCCGCATCAACACCATCTCTGACGTCAGGACGCTCAATATGCTCACCGAGGTGTGCGAAATCGACCATCCGACGTTTTCGGACGCCGCCTCCATCCGCGCTGAGGTCATCTCCTTAACCACGACGCGCAAGGCCGATGTGAACGACTGGATTGACAATGCCACAAGTGACTTGAACGAGTCACAGGAGGAAGTCACAGACGACATGGAAAACTGGGATCTGGCCGATTTCAGGCGTCAGTATTTGGCGCTCTTGAATGTTCAGGTCGTCAGGTCGCGCACTGAGCCGGGCATGGGAGACTTCTCTAAAGTCGGAGGCGGTAGTAGAGGGGATGACAATGGCCGCCGTGAGAATGAAGATGAAGAGCATGTCGAAAAGTTTTCTGAAGAGACGGGAAAAGACACTTCATCGACCAGAATATTCTCGGAAAACGACCTTGAGCCAGGGGGCTCTGTGGATTTTAACTATGCTATCTACTATATTAACAAATTCAAGAGACGCTTCAGCGGCCAGCTTAAAGTATACAAAAAATTTATAGAGATCTTGAGGATGTATCAACTCGAATCAATGCCTATCCGCAGTGTCTACATCGAGGTTAAGGAGCTGCTTGGGCCAGAAACGGATCTATTTGAGGAGTTCAAAGTCCTGCTCCCCGAGTCGATGAATCGGGCTGAGAAACACGCCGAGCCGCCGAAATTCATGGCTGTTAACACGATGGTGCCCGAAACGGCACCCCTTTCAGAAATCGCCACGGGGCTGGACATGAAAGATGCCGAGACGCTACGATACTACTCCGAGTTGTCTATGTACAAATACGGTACGCGCCGTGATGCGCTAGCGTTCTCGCCACATCTTGGGCCCGAGTCACGGGCCCGGGTCGCCGACATTGCTGAACGCTTCGGGCTTAGTCACGATATAATCATACTGGGAAGAAACACCGTACAGCTAATAGTCCGTCGACCTCACCAGGAATCTGACGGTAATCACGATAGTGATAATGCGAATGCTAATGCTAATAATGATGATGATAAAGAGGGGGAGGAGGAGGAGGATAGTGACAGGGTAATTAAGTTTACAATTGAGGAAATTATGGACATGGTAGAGTTTTAAGGTTTGGTTACATGAAGCACACTACCTTTCGCGTTTCAATAAAAGAGTTGTTGGGTCACTACCAAGGTGTATATTAGATTCAAGGCTAGTTACAAGAAACGTAGGTGAAAATAATATGATTATTCACTCTGTAATCCAAGTGATGGTCGTAGAGAAAACTGAGGATATGAAAATGTTTTGTCTCTATCGAGAGTTGCGACGGCCAAATGCAACGTTCAGGGTACGCTGGGCGAGTCCAAACGGAACTTATTTATATCAGTAAGTAATAGTGGCCGCGTATATAAGCGCAGTTGAAACAAACATCTTTACCAACTCCCACCCAGACACATTCAAGATCCCCTCGACGTCGTATTACGAGCCTATTCCACAGCTTCTCATAGATGCGCGCGAGTTAAAGAAGCAATCAAGATGCCAATGTTAGTTACCACTCGGTTGTGTCCCTGCTATACCACGCACTACTATTAATGAATTTTAGTTAAGCATATTATGCCGATTTCGATTTTTCCTCTTTACTAATGTGGTAATTATAGTAACAATGATCTGAATCAATGATCTCGTCCAAATCTCGTGGGGTAAGGGTTACTACCTCACGAAGGTCTCCACCCCCGGTAGAGCAAACGTAGTATCCCTTTGAACTCCAACATTACTCCGTGACTTTAAAAGTGGAAAAGTGGAATAACGGGGCAATGTGCATAATCCAATAGAGATTCTACTTGTTAAGTGGATAAATATCTGATTGGCCGAATCTTGTTAGATTTAGTACATGCATATTCCACTTTTCCACTTTTAAAGTCACGGAGTAATGTTGGAGTTCAAAGGGATAGAGGATTCCAATTTCAAATGCCAGACAGAACCTCCAGTCCTGGGGACTTCTATACCAACACTTCAACATGTGTACGCAATAACTTTTGCGAAAACTCAAGTGCGAAGTGTAAATTGACTTCTCAACATGTTAATCGAACAGCCTGTGATTCAGAAGGCCGTGATTCAGCCAGTTACCTAACTACTCAACTTCACTCAATTAACCTCCTATTATTTATCTACCCCTATACTTACTTACCCAATACGTGCATTACGTCAATGAAAAGCAACCAGGACAGTTAAACAGAAGTCAATCAAAAGTCACCCGGAACGTTTAAACTAAAGGTAACCCAAATAAATGTAAGTGTAGTGTAGTTGGTAAATCGTAGTTAATAAGTCACAACTAGTAAGTTGTATGCTGTGTAACCCATGTGAATGCATGCACAAATTCAATTAAAACTAAAAACTATCCGCACCAAAACCACCCCGTCCATATCATTTTTATCCCTGTCAATCAATCATTCATCCGCTCATATCATAAATACATGTATTGTGTTTTGTTGTGGTCTGAACACATCGAGGCAGGTCTCATCAAGATCAGGTAAGTCTCATCAAAGTAAGCTCCGGACATAGCTCAAAGGTAACCGTAGCCATAGCCATAATCATAGCAATACAACCTTCAGGACAGGAAACTAGACCGCTAAAACCATTATCGCTATAGCTACCTACCCAGCCATGCTTTTACTACTCAGTGCCTACATTTCAGTTACCTAGTTAATATCGAACAGGGACTTGAGCTTGATGATAAGAGCCCACTCGTCGTTCGTGACATCTTTCCTGTAGAATTCCTTCAGACAGTCGATGCTGGCGCGCGAGATGAGACTGTACAGATTGTCGGGCTCTTCCAGTTGTCGGCCGTAGGTCGGCTGGTGGCCGCCCATCTCGATCTTGACCGCTACCGAGGGCTGTCCCTTTTTGCAGATGGGGATCTGCTTGTGATCTCTCTCAATGGATGATCTATACAATTCGTTAGTTTCAGGGCGTCAAGGCGTGTCATAAGAGACAAACTTACACTCGGCCTATGCTGATAACTTCCTTAGCGCCTGCGGCATTCTGTTTCACGGCGGCTATAGGTGTACCGACTCGGAGGTTACCATCTATCACATCAACACCCACGACAATAGGGTTCGTCTTGTTGAATACCGCCACAACGTTAAGGACGCAGGGGAAGACGGCGAGCAGCTTCGACTCTTCCTTCTTCTTCTCGAGTTGCTCTTCCATGTGCTTCGTGAAGGAGTCGAACAGATGGTAGATAATATCGGCAGTGAAGATCTTGATTCCGTTCTCCTCGGCGTAGGCCTGGGCTTCCTTGTCGACCTTGACATCGAAACAGAGCATGACAGCGTAGTCGGGACTCTTCTCCAACATGGTACCACACTGCATCACGTCACGCTTGAATACAGGCCCGATACCGACGTTAGCCACGGGAATCTTGCAATCCTTCAAGAAATCGAGAAGAGCTTCGAGCGAACCAAGGGTTGACGCTTGCACACTGACACCACGTCCCGACGTAGACACACGGCTGAACAGTTTGTTCAGATCTGCTTCAACCTCTTCTTCCAGATCCTCTTCGTCATCATCAGGTCCGACAACAAGCAATCGAGAACCAGCAATTGCGCCTTCGAGACCGGGTGCACTAATCTTAACACCCATGGCTGCCTTCACCTCCTTATTGTGCACATATTGTGATTTGACACGCAACTCTTTCATGACTGCCGGAGTAAGCAGTGCTCGAATATTCGTAGTGATGGCTCCTTCGACACCACACACTACTATTCGATCTCCTTCTCGAAGAATACCGTTGGACAGGATGACATCAATGGTCATACCGAAACCCTCGATAGCCTTTACTTCGAGAACGGTAGCTTGCACCTCTGACAGATACATAAGCGAACCGACCATGCGTTCTTGGGTCAACTGTAAAATGAGCTTCAACATATCTGGGATACCTTCTCCAGTGTGGGCAGAAGTTGGAACCAATGAGACGTAACGCGCCATGGACTTGTTCTCGTAGAAAACTTCAGCGTTGAAACCTTGTTCGGAAAAGGCGAGCTTGGTCTGTTCCAATCGATTCTTGAATTCGTTCTGTACACCTCGGCTTTGAAGAGCCAAACTCTCCTGGAACCCATTGTTGTCAACCTTCTTCCAACCATACAAACGATCAATCTTGTTGAGGGCGACGATGAAGGGTGTCTTTCGGTCACGAAGCAACTTCATAGACTCCAGGGTCTGAGGCTCGAGACCGTGCATGATATCGACGACTAGAATGGCAATGTTGCAAAGTGAGGAACCACGAGAACGCAAGTTGGAGAAAGACTCGTGACCAGGTGTGTCGATAATCAAAAGACCCGGGACCTTGAGTTCAAACTTTCCATCCTGGTTAACGACGGCAGTCTTCTGCTTAATAGCCTCACCTAGAAGAGAATTAATTGCAAGCCCTTAAGCGTAGAAAGACACTGGAACGAACCTGGGAAGTATGTAGCACCGATCTGCTGTGTAATACCACCGGCTTCTCCTTCTTGGACGTTTGTTTGTCGAATCTTGTCCAGCAGTTTTGTCTTTCCTGTATCGACGTGACCCAGAATACAGCAGATAGGGCTGCGAAGATTTTCCTTTGATCGCGCGGCCAGAGCAGCCTGGTGAGCCTTTTCTCTCCGTACAGCAGCCTCCCTTTTACGCTGGGCAGCGGCAGCTCGAGCAGCTGTCACCTCTTCATCTTCGGAAGATTCCTCTTCTGATTCAGATTCCGACTCGGATTCCTTGGCCTTGGGTCGTGAAGGTAATCCTTTGGCCGACTGCTTTGCCGCGTCTTTCTTACCTGCCTCTTCATCTGAATCGGCGTCCCAGCTGTCCTTTACATCGGCATCTGAGGCTGCGGCTGCCTCCCAATCGTCCTCGATCTCTTCGTCTGCCTGAGCCTTCTTAGCAGCTTCTTCGGCTTCCTTTTGCTTGGCGGCCTCAGCAGCGGCCTTCTCTTCGGCCTCCTTGGCTGCAGCTTCAGCTTGCAATCTTGCCCGCTCGGCGGCTTCTGCTAAGAGTTTCTCTTCATCCACCTATGAAAGATTAGCAAAAGCAACACTCCGGTAAGCTACAGGACAGGGAGGCAACCTTTTGATCATTCTTCTTGCCCCGCTTCTTGTCGTAGGTAGCCTTCTTCTTCTTTTCCTCGCCGTCTTCTGATGGTCCAACCTGGAGACCAGCTTGAATCATTTGCTGAAGCTTCCTCTCATTGCGCGCCTTCTCTTCCTTCTGAGCCTTAGTCATATACTTTCCTTCCTTCTTCAGCTGCTCAATCCTCTCCTTTTCTTTCTGCTTTTTTCGAGCCCTCTCTTCTTCCTTTCGCTTCTGTTCTTCGACGTCCAGTCTCTCTAGCTCTACTAAGCGAGCCTTCTCACTTTCGGCGGCTTGTTCAGCTTGTTCGCGTTGCCGCCGTAATTCCTCTTGTTGCTTCTGAATGGCTGCCAGATGGGGTGGAAGTTTTTTCCCTTTCTTTCCTGGAGCCTCTGCGACGGGAGCCGGAGCCGGAGCCTCTGTCTTCTCTTCAGCAGCGGCTTTGGCGGGCTCCGCAGTCTTCGCAGCGGGTGCAGGTGCGGGCGCTCCGGTTTTCTTCTTCGTAGCCTAGACGAGAACGCAAAGGTTAGAACCCGAACTCGATCGAGATGTGGGACAACACCAACCTGTTCCTTTTTCCTCTGCTTCTCTCTCTCTTTCTTCAACTTCTCCTTTTCGGCCTTGGTAAGTATCCTGCCGTCGCCAGCGTCATCTTCATCGGCAGCAGCAGCAGCAGCGGGGGCTTTGGCAGCAGCTTGGTTCTTGTTCTGCTTCCCTCCTTTCTTTCCCTTCTCGGGCAGAGCAAATTCATCCTCGGCATTCGTTTCTGTGGGTGGTTTGAATTCGGTGATGTCGGTGGGCTCTGGGGTAGCGGGCTGCGAGCCTTCGACGAAGTTCTCAGACAGACCCTTCTTCTTGCGCCTCTCCATGGCCTTCTTCCTTATAGCCATCAGACCGCCGACGGGCGCATCGTCATCTTCTCCCTGGTCGGCCGCGTCTGCCGGAGCGTCGGCGGCGGGAGCGGCATCGCCATTCGTGGGCGCAATGCTTTCACCGAGCTCGGCCTCCCAATCGTCAGCCTGCTTCTTTCCTCCCTTCTTTTTCGGCGGCATCTTGAGGACGTGTTGGATCCGTGACTAGACAGTGTAAAGGATACAGCAGTCTCTTGATGCGTAGAGAAAGAGGTAGTCAAAGAGGTAGTCGAGTTGAATGAAGGTGAGAAGATTATGTCTTCGGCCGTGTCGTATCTGGGGAATAAATCCACTGTTCACCTACCACAAGAGGCGAGGTGGGGTGACGGGTGCGATGTGTAGACAACCGAGGAGAGGCGGGTCGAGAGTAGGTAGGCACGAGAAATGTGTATTAGTCTAGAATCATGTCCTAGAGAAGCACCGAGACATTGCCTGCCCGTTTGTTGTTAGGCTTAGCTCCGAGCAGAGGCAATAAAAAAAAGAGAACGCACACTAGGAAACAAAAAGCCTCCAGTGCACTGTCTCTGACTGGATGTTTGGGTGGTAAAGAGAGGGTCTACGATGTAAAGAGGTGGGGGTTATTTGGTGATGGTATTTGGTAGGGCGTCGGACGATGTGGGAGACTCGCAGGCAGCTAGCTAGCCGACTAATGACGCTGCGGGGGAGTTGGCTGCACAGTTCAATTCAGTGGATAAAATTGATTTTGTGAAATACTGGTTGAGCACATGGCCGCCGATCATCCACTGCAGTGCACAAGTTAAAGTGGCGCAGACACCAGTGACAATGCCAAAAGTCCGAGCCAATTCACCGATAAGAACTTAAGCGAGCAACATGGGGGGTTATCAAGTTTATCGATAAACTGCTCTACCATGTAATTAATACCTACTACCTACCATGATATAAATATACAACCTAAAATTCAGATTAAAACTGGAAATGTTTTTAGGCAGCACTGTCCAGGAAGGAATTAAAAAGAGAGAGAAAAAGAAAGAAAAAAAAAACAAAAAAAAACAGCATAAACAGCAAAAGTAAACTCCGAATCGGGGAATCGAACCCCGGGCATGACGGCACTTCATGAGAGCGTCATATGTTAGCCACTACACCAATTCGGACGTAAAGCAAAGTAATGTGGACGACCTCGGCCGGACTCGAACCGACAATCTCTAGAGAATCTTGATGGAAGAACCGAAATCTAGCGCCCTAGCCATTAGGCCACGAGGCCCCGTTGACCTGACGATCACTGGTGGTTGGATTCTTGTGTTGTAGAGGGGTATTATATATGGGGCGGGTTTGTGGGTAGAAGTTGGGATGAAAGGAGGGGCAGTACTGGAGTGGGTTGTTTGATTTGTTTGTGCCCGCTAGACATCGAATACTAACCAGTCGGGTGTGTGGTGTGGTTTGAAATTTTGTGTCGAATGAAAAAACCGTTCGTTGGTTGGTGATTGGCTCGCCGGAGAGTATCGTATTGTAAAGCAAGGCACCTAAACTTAAAGACACTTACTTAGTGGGTGCTTGATTATACTTTGTCATCTTCCAACTTGAAGCTTATAACATATTTCTCTCTTGTTGATAATTCTGGGCTATAGAAAACGACTACTTATTATGTTCATCATCTGTTACCGATGCTACAGTCTGTGCCATGTAAAGTGCTTACCAACCAACAGATGCGCGGTGTACATCAAGATAATTGTCATCCTACAGCAATCACCCAAATAAAACACCTTCACATTGCATCTCATTTCATACTGAATGATTGTATTCCCCAAAAGAAAAAATCGTACTTATGAACATACCCGAATCCGGATAAAAGTCTATCTCGACTCTGCGGCCGGCCTCGTGTACTAATGGAGCGGCCGTAATCTATCTCTAACACCCCAATCTCGCAAAATTTGGTCGGGATGAGAGCTGGAATCTCCCCGAGCCATCGTTAAAATATCCATCCCGGGCCCGTGCCGTTGCAGTCATTACTTTTACCAATCGTCTTCAAAACCAATAACCGTCATCAAACCGTGGTGACCCATCACTATACCAGCCCGTCTGTCGAGAAGTTTTGAATCCCTAGGCCTGAGACTCTTCGACTTCGGGCTTGGCGGTGTCGGCATCCGTCATCTCCTCATCTTTGTTGCCCTCACCCTTCTCTGGCTCCGATGCTTTACGCTCCTCCTCCTGTGCTGCCCTCTTCGCGGCCGCCTCGGCGTCCAGTTTGGCTTGCAGGGCCTGACGGTCGGCCTCTACCTTGTCGAAGTACCTCTGAGTGATAGGACCGGCCATAGAACGGATCTCGTCTATCTTGGAGATGTACACAGCCTTGGTGGTGTCCTCGCCCTCCTCATAGAGCCAATCCTAATCAAAGTTAGCAACACCACATCGAGATAGCGGAAAGTGCGAGAAACTTACCTCGGTCTCAGTGAGCTTGGCTCTCAGCTTGTCCTTCTCGTCATCGTTGGCGAAGTCGGCATACTGTTCGTCCAGTTTATTCCGCATGTCATAGATATAGGTCTCGAGCTCATTCTTCTTCTCTTCTGTGTCCGCAACAAGCTTATCTTCCATGATCATAGCTGCTTCCTTCTCGAACAAGCTGGACTTGGCGTTCGCATCGAGAGAAGTAGTTCCAGCAACAATAGGTAGATCACCCTTGCGAACTTGTTTCTTCACCTTTCGTGTCTTCGGCTTGCTGTCATCCTTCTTGTCATCGGTTTCCATGGCCTACAGTGAAATTTGAGTTAGTTTAGGGGATCTTGTAGCCGCTAAAGTCGCAACGTGTAAGCATTTAGCGTAGGGGGGAAACTCACATCAGTATCTTTCTTCTCGCCATCCTTATCATCCTTAATCTCCTCCTCGACTTCTTGATCTTCAACGTAATAACCACTTTCTACATTCAAGATACCGTGGATATTGACCCTTGCCTTCAACTTGCAAATCATGAATTCGGTCTTAGGGTCTGCCTTGACTCCCTTGACTGAGAAACGACCAATGAAGGGGGATATTTTGCCCGGAAGGTCTTTAGGCTCAGAGTATCTGGCCTCTAGATCAAAAGGCTGTTTTCGGTAGAAGGTGAGGATCTTAGTGGAGGGCAGGACATTGCCCCTGCCGAAAACAGTCAAGCTCGTGTCCTCATCGGGGATATCCACATCTTTTTCCCAGTGGAATTCGATCGGGTAGTGAACAATATCAGAAACGGAGAAGTCGCGGACCTTGAAGACAGGCGATAATATAGCACAAGCAAAGGCGCAACCTCGAGCAATAGCCTCGTCCTGGTTGAGAGTGAAGGATAGGGTCTTGCCAAAGAATTCCTGAATTCTCTCCTTGAGAGCTGGAACACGAGTGCTGCCACCAACGAGTTCAATGAAATCGATGTCATCCTTTGTCAATCCAGCATCCGCAAGGGCCTGCTCTAATGGAGCCGTGACCTTGGTCAAAAGTGGTTCCACAAGGGCCTCGAATTCTTGACGCGTCACCATAGCGTTCACATCGATATCGTTCATCAAAGACTCGATGTTTAATGGAGCCTGTTGGTTGGCGGACAATATCTTCTTCAACTTCTCGGCCCCAGACTCAACACGAGCCAACGCCTTGGGGTTGGTGGCAATGTCAATACGGTACTTGCCCTTGAACTCCTTCTGGAAGTGGTTGACCAAGGCCAGGTTGAAGTCACGACCACCGAAGTGGCGGTCGAAGGCAGTAGACTTGACGGTCAGCTCACCCTTCTTGAACTCGACGATGGAGGCGGAGTAGTTGCTGTGACCGATATCAATGAAGACAACGCGGCGCGGCTTCTCCTCGGCTGAAGGTAAATCCAGCTTGGTAATACCATAGCCCAAGGCAGCGGCCGTCGTGTCATTCATGATGCGAAGCGGCTTGAGACCGGCGATCTCAGCAGCGTCGAGGATACTCCGTCGCTGGATGTCGGTGAACCACGGTGGGACACTCAGAACAACATCAGCCACGGGCAGCTTCAGCTCGGCAGCAGCAGTCGCCTTAATCTTGCTGAGAAACATGGCAACAAGCTGGGTAGCCGTAAACTTCTCCTTCTTGCCCTGGTACGAGACCTCGGCACCAACCTGGCCATTGCAGTCTGCGAGAGCGGCCGAGACAAACTGGGCCTCGATCTGGACGTCGGGGTCTTGGAGGGCACGCCCGGCAAGACGCTTCAGAGAGCCGACTGTGTTCTTGAGGTTGGAGATTTCTTGTGTCTTGGCCGGCTCGCCTATGTAGCGGGCTCTGGGGCCGAAGCCGACGAGAGAACTGTATGGCGCCGTTAGCGTGACGACTCTATCGTGAACGAGGCGGGGTAGCACTTACGGCGTTGCACGGTTGGAGACTTCATTGGTGATCTAGTCGAAAAGTGACTTGTCAGCCTTAAGAACAGGGCTATGGCAGATGAAGCAGCAGAAGAGAAGGATTACATACAACATCGACTCCTCGATTCCTCGCAACGGCAATAACCGTGTTGAGCGTTCCGAAATCAACACCTAGAGAGCGCGAGCGTCAGTAGGCAGAGGACAAACAGGGGCTCGACGCAGGACGGGCCGGGCAAGGAGAGAGAGAGAGACATACCAACGACAGACATCTTGCCTAGACGGATGCAACAACTAGAGGTGGCTTGGTTGTACGAGAATGCGCTAGGAACCGATGTAAGGGGATCGAGAGGCGAGGAGAGAGGACGGCAATAAACAGAGCAAGTCGTGAAGAGGCCAGGCTCGGGCGGTGAGGGAGAGATCGGAAGGCGGGGGAAGGTCTATGTCCAGTCGTTGTGCAGCACGATCGGACGGTTCTAGTGTAGTGACTACCTGGCACAGCAGGATAGAAAGGACGATTCTCTTAAATATGGCGTAGGAGGGAAGGAAGAAAAAAAAGAGCTGCCCAAATGCGCACTGTAGGTGTAGGCAGGCTTGCTGTACCTAATATGGTGGGAGAGGGAGGGACAGGTGGGATAGATTTGTGGTCGAACTCGTGTAGTCTAGCCTCACCCGGCTTACCCCTCCTTAGCCACACGCCCCCCTTTGGCGGGGTGTGCCGTGTCGTAGCTGCTGCGCGAAACTTCTAGAGACTTCACTTCACGTAACCGCCAGCAAGAAAACAAATCCAAAACATTCCAATCACAACGCATGCGGATTTTAACTGGTCTCAGGTACAGCCCTGCCTGCCTTCTGCCTAACTACTATTACTAAAGTAGGTATATCTTAGCCAATAACTTATAATTACCAGCCTCATCCATGAAGTCTATATTTTTTCTCATATGCACATTAAACTCCGTGACCTATCTATGAATCGTCTGTGTGTCGCCAAATCATCGTCCCTGACTCCCTTGTTACCACACCTCTAGCACTACCTTGGCTTTTATGGAGACGAACGAAAGCCTTTTTATTCCTTTTTTATCTAATTTTTTTGTCGTCCGTCCCACCCTCAGGGACGATGACTAGGAGCACCCCTACCTCCCGGGCCAAACATCCCTTATCACCCCGCCTTCAGCTGTTATCGCTGCCTGCCTGGCTATCCGTCGGTATCGTTTGATGGCAGATGGATGGATGGTGGGGTCATAACGTCAAAACTTGCAGGCTTGTAAATTTCCTCCTGACCGCCCCGCCATCAAGCAAAAATAGATCGCCGTAGTAAGGCGCATACCTCGATCTACAGGTATCCTACAGTAGCTGTCTCGTTTACATTGCTTTGAGTACTGCATGAGTTTTGAGTCTCGTATATAAGTATGTTTTTTTTTTTTGGATTTTGCTTGAAACGATAAGTGATAGAAGACTCATATCGTTCTTTATGTCAAATGGTAATGACGCAATATCTCAGATGAATATGGAATAGGAGTAAACAAACTATATCTTAGTCGCAAGTTCTATTCACCATTCAGCTTCAGTTACTGGGTGACATAGAAAGAAACATGCAACATTGCTGTTGTTAAGTGATGCCACGCGACCACTCATCACCCGCATAGATGAATTACCAGCTGACGAAAACAAGTTATGTTCTCCAATTCCTTGCTATGTCTGGGGTCTTACACATACACTAAGCGCACATGGTTCACGGCAGTGTCATATCATCTGGGTTGTAGCCTGTTCCAACAGGTTTATAGATTTCCTTCGCCTTCTTTCTTAATCGACGATATGCTTCTTATCCGACCACGATGGCTCAATACTGCGGCACACAGCCTCGTAGTCGTGGAACTTCTGATCATGCAACGTCAGCTTGGGGGTCGTCCAGAACATGGTCCAGTTCATGCCCTGAAGCTTCAACGTGCCCCTTGACCGCTCGAAATACCACTTGTTGACGGGGTTGTCCTTTCGACTCCTCCAACACACCCCGCCGGGAAAGCAATCCCGCACCATGGCGTTGAACACGATGTCCGCCACGCCTCCCGCTCCTTGGCTCTTGCGAAGGACAGCAAACTTGTCCAAATACGGTACTCGCCGGCTTGGGTCTGTTATTCCCGGGGGGTTCTCCCATGTCAGGATAGCACCTCCTTCATACTCGCCAGCTATTATAATGCCTGCAAGATTGCCGCTGATCCGCTTCAGATAGTCCTCGACATCGAGTTTTCGCCCAAAGGAGTCATCGATCAGATGGACCAGGCGTGGGAGATCGATACAGGGATCCGTCAAATTAAGACTGCTCTGTCCAGGTTCTGGGGGCTTCCATGGTGTAGTCTTAGGACTTGGGAATATAGTAAGAGGCACGCCGCGCTTGGCTAATGTCGTCAATGACCCTCTTTGGCATGTTCCAGTTGACGATGTGATCGGCGTAAAACGCTCAGTAGGTAGTGACGGTGACTGAATCGGTTTGTCAGTCAAGAGACTATGTATTAGTGGGTTTTGTCCTCGTCTGGTGCCGACAAGCGCAAGATCCATCACATTATCCTCAGGCCTACGTTCCTTTGCTGCCTCTTGTGGAGTGGTAATGATCACCGACGAAGTTGGAGGGAGTAGCGACAGAGCATCCCTCGCCAGTGTGGCATTTTCAAGATGGCGTGCCCTATCAGTGCTTTCACTTTCTATCCCTGGGCCCGTGGGGGACTCTAAATCAGCCTGCACCTCTTGGAACTGCTGCTCGAGGTTCAAAAACAGATGCCTGCCTGTCGCCCGATTTTTCGCTGGAATCCCTCCAAGTGGATCAAGAATGATGATACGGTAGACTTCGGCAGCTCTCAAAATCTTCGTGGTGGGAGACTCGTCGTCGGGGACCTGTGTGAACTGAAGACCGGAGAGTTGTCTCGTGAGAGCTAGGATAGCGTCATTCACGTTGACGGGCTTGCGGACACACGTGTCTACAGTGTATCCGCAGGAAGGTATTATGGCGATGAGATCGTCCTGTAAGGTGGTCATAAGCTCGCCTGGGTTCCCAATGAACAAATCCTGTGAAGTGAAGTGTGACGCGGCAATGCCATCTTCCTTTGCTATAGTTATGGGTGAATCGATGACCCGTGCGCCCGGAGCATCATACTTGTCAACGGCTGTGGCTATTCGTCTAGCCTGTGCTGTCGCGGTCTGCCGCTGGGTGATTTCGTCTTGTCCATCGCCATCAGAGTCGACGACTACTACACTGACAAGGCCGAGCTTTCTGAGCCGGCTGAGTGTTTTGGCGACTCCGTCAAAGGTAATGTCGTCCACAGTCTCGGGGACACGGAACTTGACCAGGGCCACGAACAGGGGCTGCTCAATAGTAAGGTCCTGTTCCGACTTCGGACCGGTTTGTAGAGCAACAGATTCTGCGTCACTGATCTTGACGCCGCCTGCTAGAACAGCAGAGGGGTCGGTTGCAGCTCCATGGCCATTTGAATGTGATTGTGCCGCAGTTCGTTGCTTGAAGCCCGTTGTCGACTTCCTTTCCAAGAAAGGCACAAACCTATTCATGTAGGCCTTGGCATCGCGTTTAGTAACCGAGGTTTCAAGGACAGAAACCAAAAAGTCCTATTCTCGTGTAAGCTCATGATTTCACAAGGGTATACAGACCTCAATTACTCTTTCATGGCTTTTTTTCAGCTTTTGCGACTCCGAAATAGAGGCATAGGGCGACACAAAGGGCAAGGTAGGGCTACCGCCGCCGCCGCCGCCGCTGCTGCTTGCAGGTCGCGGGGAGCGAGAAGCAAGGGTCGATGCCCCTCTACCCCCTCCATGGGATAATTCGTCTGGTTTGGTGTGGCCGGAATTCTTGAAAAATGATGTCTGCAAGAGTAAAATTAAATAAGCCTTTTGGTTACATGTAGTATTCTTGGCCCAATTGTGGCGTGGTGGTGAAGGATGCACAACATATATA
Source organism: Xylaria arbuscula (assembly GCA_022385695.1). Classification (NCBI taxonomy): domain Eukaryota; kingdom Fungi; phylum Ascomycota; class Sordariomycetes; order Xylariales; family Xylariaceae; genus Xylaria; species Xylaria arbuscula. The sequence continues at coordinate 443,207 of MU279358.1, read as the reverse complement.
CATGTATATACATGGGATTACCGAGGTGAGTGACGTACATTCCAGCCGGCAGCCGCCTTCCTATACGTCGTTTGTCGGAGGATCATGGCGCAGAGTACATCGTATCAATTCCCTTGAGATCTGGCAATCAAGGAAGAAGAATGACTTGTGGCAATTCAAGAGACATTGGGACAATTAAACGGAAGTAGGGCGCGGCAACGGCAACATTAAGTTGCAAAGTAAATTTTAATACCCAATCTTTGATCTAAGGTCGTGAAACCTTGCTGCACAAACTCGCAGCAACACGGTGACTCAAAGCTCTATCGGTAGGACCAGGAATGCGACCTTGGAGAAGACGCCTAGAACGTTTTGACCTAGAGATAAGGGTATGATAGGGACTATTTTAGTGATATTCAGAGCTAAGTAGCACGAAAGCTAAACCACTAATAGGCATGACCTCTCCACTGTAGATATGGTACCTCGCCATGCAACCCGCCTATATTTCCCGCTGTAGATCATCAGGCTTAAGGTTCCCTCCCACATACATAGGCAATTAGCCAAAACTTAGCTGTTTAGACGCTGTCGTCAACTGCTTGGGTATCAGGTAGATGAAAAGCACTGACAATGAGCCAATGATAAGTAATTTTTTATGCTCTATGCTCTTACACACTCTATATTTATTTACCAATAGTCTGTCCGCCTCCACGCAGTAAAGTATGCAGATCCTTTTGCGATATCCCGTGGGGGTAACGTAGGGGTAACGTAGGGCAAGTGAAGTTGGTGATCCCGAATTCGGTATTAATGTGAACCTTAGTGCCGGACACCAACTCATTTTATTTTGAGTTTAGTACCGCAAACCGACAGTATTTAGCACCAAGTCTCCCTAGGTAATATCTCCTTATTCGAAATGAATAAGGTAATATGCAGGTGTAGTATAAAAGCAGTGAAACCTAGAGCTACCAACGGGCAGAAACGGGCCGTATCCCCTAGGCACGCAAAAGAGCTTATACTGGGGAGGCGATTCCAACGTCAAACCCACCCTAACACGACCCAGTAAATGCTAATATCTGCCTTACGCACAGAGTTGTCAATGATTTAAATCCTAATACGTTGAAATGGCCCTCACTGATAGAGATTTTCTATGAAAATGGAGCTACGTCGTTCTGGCGTCTCTTCGTTGATCATTACCGGAGTAGGGGTTTTGAGGACCATCAATATGTTAGTCTTCAATACTCATCAGCACCCAGATGATAGCAAGAACTCCACTGGCATCTATAGAAAAAAGTTGCAAGGACAAGCATTGGTGGCTCTTGATGTCACATTCTAGCCTCTTGAGTGGTATAGTAGCTATAGAACCAAAACATAGCTTTTCTTTAGCTCCATCATCAGAATCGCTTTTCCCAACTGGCAGTATGATATTGGATAGGCGGATATTCTGTTTTAACTGGTGGTGACTTTGCTACTGGCGACACTGAATGGAGCGACACAATCTCATCTCGACTCAGCTACACTGTGGTCCTACAAAGCGTAGCCTAATTATGACTACCTCCAGACTTCACAACCACGCAATCTTATTTACCTCGACCTATCTCTTGATAATCTAACGCATTAACAAAAAAAACTATTCAAGTTGGGGCTACTTGGTCATGAGTTCCCCCAAGTAAGACAGCTCAGAATAATTTGCGGCGATTAGAACAAGCATCGCAATTTTCCCGGCTTGTCTAACATCAGCCTCCATTTCCCTAATCTTAACTCTTTGGATATTCAGGCCAGCATTCACAGCAGCATCTTCCATAAGGAAAGCTTGGCCTATAACATTTAAGCATTTATCGATAAGAGAAAAGGCGTTTTTATGTAGGAACATAAACATGAAATAACTAGCTAGGCCTGTCCTAAATAAACAGTGAATCAACCTTAATATTAATCTTCATGAGTAAAAAATCACAAGGTTTGAAAAGCAGAGGAATCCGCATTACGCAAGGACAAATAATGTGTTAAGTCCCTCTACGTCTTGGTGCCAACTAAGGAGAATAATTCTCTGGTCAGCTATGCGGTCTATCAGAGACTTGTATTACAGGTAATAGTACATCAAAGTTGGTTTTTGTTTGTCATGCCTATTTGACTACTTATCTTCATGTTGTATAGAAGCCAAGCTCTTAAAGGTACTATTCCATAACTTAGGGACGTGTAAGTCTTAACTTGATAGTCGTGAGGTATCAGCGTCCCGAAAGGAATCCATGGGGCTCGTGTATAAAATCTCGATACTTGTATAGTACGCGTACGGGTACTGTTGTAAAGCATTACGTCTCCTCGGCTTGAAAATGGGTGTTTTATACGCACGACAATCCCACTCACACAGGCGTAAGGTAGCTAATAGACCTGAGGTGATTAAAAATGCTATATGTGTTGGTAACCAGGGTTGACGACGCGGCTGACTTGCAGTTGAGCCCAAGATGCAGAATTGGGTTCTTGATTCAACCTCCCTCTTCTGCAGAGAATCTTCGCGCGTCGTGAATCTTTGAGCACTTCCACATGCTAATACATCTAGAGCAACATGGATCATACCCATTGTACATCATATTTCCCAGAATCGCCTATGGGAAAGCCTACCTACCTCCCTTAACTTTGGTAGATCCAATGGTGAAGTCTTGGGGGGCAAACTTATGCTAGTTGGTTACAGCAGTGAATCATTGCAATAAACACTGAATAAACAAATGAACGAGAAAGAAAAGCATTGTTGAGATTTTCCAACACGGTTTATGAGATCTGTGCTCTTAGTAGTGACTTTGTCAATATACACAGATCCCAGCCTGACATCTGTCAAGGTAGTAAGTACCTTATAAGAGTAAACAATAAAAGTCGAGAGTTAATAAATACTGAAATGCACACACATATCTATACGCACCTGACTACCTGTACATGTTTGCCTACGCATCAACAACGTACTCGTGCACCTCGAGATTCCTCCCTGGCCTCGAACTCCCTACACCCTTAACCCTCTGGCTTACTCAACTTCTTCGATCACCTTTCTTTTTTCTGTAATCTTTCTTTTCTTTCGTTCCTAACCAACAATTGCTATCTCGCTTCCCACAAAGATTACTAGCAATGAAATCATTCCTCACCCATTTGCTCAGCGTCTCTACGCTCCTCTGCCCAGCTTCTGGCATCCATATCGTCCCCAGAAGCAATGGCTCGCTTCCGCTGCGGCCGAGCTACGATTATATTATCGTCGGGGCTGGAATCGGCGGCCTTGTTATTGCTAATCGACTTTCGGAGAACGCATCAGGTACGTACAAACCTCCTATTACCTCATACTTACTACTCGCATCACACACGTACCCTACGTTCCATATATATAAGTTTTCATATAAAGATGATATACTAACGTGTACTTATTCTTGACACAGTGTCAGTACTACTCATAGAAGCCGGAGACATGTAAGCCTTCCAGAAACTCTTCACATATATATCCTCATTAGACTCGATCCTAACTTTGATTCACTTGGAAAAGAGACGATCGCGCCGAAGACGTAACAGTACCAGGAAACGTCGGGCAAGAAAGCCCATCTCGCTACGAGTGGACCGCCACCACGATACCGCAGGAGTTCCTCGATAACCAGACGCGGACGTTCAGTCAGGGACGCGTGGTGGGCGGTAGTACGATCTTGAATGGGCTGTGTTGGACTCGAGGTTAGTATGATTGGGCGTGTTACCCCCCTTTTCAAGTATCCGACGAGAATAGGTTGCTTGTTCATTCCGGATCCTGGCTCGGTTCGCTGGAAAAGGAGAGAAAATATGAGAGTTGTTACTGACTTTACATTCTCGTAGGCGCGGCCGCGGACTACGATGCCTGGAAGAACTTGGGGAATCCAGGTTGGGGATGGACGGATCTACTCCCGTATTTTCTCAAGGTGCGAAATTCATATTTTGAGATTGGTTTTGGTGCTAGTGGTTTGGACACTGATACACGACTCCCATACAGTCTGAAAACTACACGTCGCAGAGTTACCCATCACTACCAAGTTCATTACGCACGAAACCCACGCAAGGTAAGCACGGGAGGCAGGGACCGGTACAGGTTGGGTTTCCGCAGTATATATATAATCAGACCTGTATGTGATGAATCACCCTATCGGCGTATAATGTGAATTCGATTCATACTGAGTTGCTGCGCAGACAATTTCCTCGACGGCATCCAGGAGCTCGGTATCCCTCTTAACCAAGATCTCAATAGCGGCTATGCGACGGGCGCGGACTTGGTCTCAGGAAGCATTTTAACGCTGAACCAGTCACGGGCCGATGCCCGCACGGCATATTTGGACCCCGTCCTCTGGCGGCCGAATCTGGAATTGCTGACTGGTCATACGGTCACTCGTATCTTAAACAGAGGCGTGGGAAATCGGACGTTACCTGGGTTATCGCAAAGACCCGGCAACGAGTCGGGCAAAGTGATGGTTACTGGAGCTGAGGTAAAGTAGATTCAACCTCGTTTACATGACTCTTCGTACCATAACTTGTCTAAATCTTGGGCACGGTTCCTGTGGCTAACTCTCCGTACCTCTAGCTTGCGGCAAACTCGAGCGCCCCTAGATACAATGTTACCTGCAAACAGGAGGTCATTTTGGCTGCAGGGGCCATCCTGTCGCCTGTCCTACTCCAGATCTCCGGGTTTGGGCCAGCAGAGCATCTGCGCAATCTCAATGTGGATGTTGCGGTAGATTTGCCCGGAGTCGGGAGCAACCTGCAGGATCATGCAATGATCCAGCCTGTGTACAAATGTAAGAGTAGGGTGTTCGCTAGTACTACTCCCATATACTGATTAATTGCTAGATACGGCACAGAACGTGTTCTCGGCCCTGGATATTGTGGGAGAAGCGAGAGATGCCGTCAGGGAAGAGTATCTCACTAATCGTACGGGTAAGAGGATCCATCCGGTTTACTAGAAAGGCGACTTGGTTGACACTTAGGATAGGACCGTGGACTGCAACAATGGTCAACGCTGTGGCTTTTCCGGCGCTCGGTCAGATACCATCGCAGATTCTTCATCTCGTTGACAACTCATCAAGTCAAAATCTTCCCCCGACGTACGATGCCACATTACGGGCTGGCTATGAAGCGCAGAAAAGAGAGCTATATGCTTTGATCTCTCGACATGACGTTGCCGCTTATGAACTTATGGTGACATCCTGGGGACAACTAGCTGTAAGCGCAATGCATACACTTTCCCGAGGCACAATTCACGCGCGCTCGTCTTCAATATTCGACAACGAACCGCTGGTCCTTGATCCTCGGTTGTGCTCTCATGCTTTCGATTGTGAAATACTGCGAATGGGGGTCGAATTTAACGATCGTCTTATTGCTACCGATGCCATGGCTGCGCTATCCCCAGTATCACCGTCGAAACTAAGGACAGAAGATCTGAAGAATCGGACGGCACTTATGGAAACAATCAAAAGCATGGTGCGTACGGAGTTCCATCCCTCGGGAACGGCTGCGATGATGCCGCGTAGCGCCGGCGGCGTCGTCGATACCAGTTTGAAAGTATATGGGACGAAGAATTTGAGGGTTGTAGATGCGAGCATCATCCCGTTGATTCCAGGTGGACATATACAATCTGTCGTATATGCTATTGCCGAAAAGGTGCCGTCTTGTCCTCTAGTCTTCTACTAATGCTAGATCTGCGCATGTCTCACGCAAAGGGGTGTCCAGGTTGCTAATATCCTGCACGATTTAGGCTGCAGATATCATCAAACTGGAAAATTGGGGAAGCCATCTGCCCCCGGTGCCTCCCCTGCCGCCATTTTCTCCGCGCCGGCACTAGAGAATTGTCAGAAATTTGCTTGTTTGGATGGCAAGAGCACTGCATGGGTGGTCAGGCAGAATATAGATTGTGTAAGCCATCGTGAAATTCTTCACATGGGTACACTGTAAACACAACATCGATGGCGTCGTTATACCCCATCAATATATTGAGTTAGCATAGCACACATCGCAGAGATTACTGTGGAAACATATTCAAACAACAAAAGAGCTCGACTGTTGTCGACTGTTGTACATATATATCGTGGGCATCACTGTTCGAGGTTGGGGCCTAGGACGAGGTGGTTTCGATTTGATGTTTGAACATTACCGACTATAGCTGCATGCGTCGACGATGCCATAAGCTCGCATATGGTAACATGCTGAGAAACGTCATTGAGACCATTCATCGTTTCTAAGAAATAAAGTTCATGTTCTCATTCAGTTGGCCAAGACTGACTCTTGTCTGATCCATTATCCAGTGGTATTGCTGTGAGGCAGGTCGAGGTCGCCTGGAACCTTAGGCAAATGGTTGATATATTGCAGTGGTTCAATACGTGGCCGTACGTGTTGGCAGTATGGAAGACCTGAAATTTCCATGGCATACCTCCCTACTTTATTTACTTATCGCTCTATTGTGAGTGTTTGCTGAAGCTTGTATATGCACACTGGATGGTTCGTGCCTACCGCGTTATGGAATGGGAAAAGTGTGTAGCCGGATCGACGAACCAATCAGATGGCAGAATCACCATCGAATTTTATTAATCCCATGGCTCGAAGCAGCGCAATTCTTTGATTGGTCAACTCACTCAAACTAAGTTTGCTGCCATTGGAGACGGACCCACTGCGCACAATCAGCCAGGCACCCGGATGGCCCCTCCCAGGTCTATAAGTACGTGTCCTCTCTCCCACTCTTAGTCTCTACTTTTCCTTTCCTTCTTCATACTTACCTTGAGGGACCATTTGAAGCTCCAGAATTTTGAGTGGTAGGACAGGAGACCTGCATTGCACAGCGCGGAGTTGACTGTTCTGTATTATCCTTCGGGATCGTACTCCTCGCAATTTTTGATGTTTTCCACACTTGTTTTCATTGTGTGCATTACCTTGTGTAGTGCCATGAAGAAGACGAACCCGTTCGGCGTTAATGCCAAAAGTTGCTTGTCCGACATGGTACGAGGCACTCTGTAGAGCCTCTAGATCGATTGGGCGTAGATGGTGCTACAAGTAGTACACGGATATTTCGTAGATGTTTATTTGACAATTGGTAGATATTCCCACACCATCCCCAAGTCGTGTCAGTGCCCATCCCATCATGACTCTTAAGAGATTCGCGTCCGTATTACGTAGAAGGCTCATTTTATGCAAGAGCGAGGTTGTCCACAAAACACCGCAAAGTGCCAATGTTGTGTCACGGATGATTCGTCCACTGCGACAGAGAGTCGGGGCTTTTCGTCATGAATCTCAGGCCAAAAATGGTAGCCAATTATCTTCATAAGCCCTATCGATGGATTGAGCTTTTCTGCACTGCCCCCTTGCTTCCCTGCCTCTATCCCCTCTACCCCCATCCCACCTGGTCATCTGTTTGCTTCTGGAGCTTCTCATCCGTCGCCACGGATGCACGCGCATCATGCAACACACAGCTTCGAAGGACCTCGTGCGGATCGAAGAGCGGTGAGAGCGGCCGCGCCAGTGTGGCTTCATTACACCTGTAGGTATTGGCAAAGTGGTAAGAAGTGTTATGAAAAGGGAAGTTCAGCTATCACATCGCGACGACGCCAAACCACTCACGACGTTTCGTCATGCTATCATCACTCGTACAGTACTACTGTACGGTACCCGTATTCCAAGTTGAAACAACGCGCATGTCTTATCGAGTGACTAATATGTATCTAAAATAAATTCCGATGCCCCCCCCCTCCAAAATTGGGTACGCCTACACATAAGGGATAGGGTTTAGACTAAGCGTCGACGGCGACGAGTCTGTTTGGGATCTTCCCAGGAGCCGCTGTATTATCTGAGACAGCAACTGTGACTGCTCTTTTAATAGGGTGGCCGTTTTGCATCCGACACCTCCGGCATCGATGCGAAACCGCCCAAACTACCGAATGGCTGGTCTCCCGTTTGTTACTAATGTATATGTATATGATTTATTGGCATCTGCAATTTGGTAGCCATCGAGAAGGGTCTGCAGGCAGTGCTGAGGCGGTATCCAGGCTCCCAAATAAAAAGGGCATCATATGACGAAGACAACTGTGCCACGGCAGGTTGCCTGCCATTCGCTAATGCGTCTCTAGTGCAGAAGAGGCCGAGCGCAGCTAATCAGGAGTGTGCGACGGATTGCCATATAGCTGCGTAGGACCAACAGCATATCCAACGAGCGCTTTACGTTCTGGTCGATCGAAGTGCTCAGACGGTTTCATTGGCCGTGATATCGCCCAGCTTCTTTATTGCACGGGAAGGCTGTCCCTCAGTAGAGTCCAGTAACCCTACCGTAGTGTAATATCACCCATATCACCACTATCACCGAGGTACCGGTATGTGATCATATTGGTCTTTGCATGAATCACCAGTCTGGCCAGCATGGTTGGTCGAACCCTGTCAGCAACACCTTCAGTGTCAGTGATCAGTGGCCAGTGATCATCTCACCAAGCCGCCCGGCCATGTCGACCAACATAACTTGTTTTCGCGACGCAGTAGGCATTTCGGAACACACCCTGCATGGAAGACTGCCTTTTCCGAATCCTCGGACATGCCACCGATCGCTTCCCACTCTCTTCCCGCCATACACTAGGTATTACACGACTAGATCTGCAGGTAAGATAACATCGCCAAACCCTCCCGGTGCTCTGTTAACTCTACATCTACCCATCAAATATCAGAGCCCGCGACTGCGCCGAATTTGCAACGAGACTGCTCTCGACAGCTGTACCGAAGGACACCGAGAATCGTATCATTGTTCACCATGACATCGGGGGCCGAACGGGTATCGGCCTAGGGCAGCCGAAGTTGAGGCTCTATATTCAACCGTGACCATTACTACCTTGCGATCCGAATCATTAGGTCCGAAAACATCGTTCTGTAAAGACGCATGTGTCTCCGTCACCATGGTTTTCAGTCGTTGGTTATACCGTAGCCGAAGCATGATTTGCCGAACTGGGAAGCGAAAGTTGGCCGTCGCACGCATCCGAGCATCGTATCCAAGAGAAACAAAGATTACTACTTCCTGCCTACCACAACACCTAGACTACCTATACCATCCATCATCAGGTTGTGCTTCGACTCTAGCGTGCACTAATGAAAGACCTAAAGCCTGAGGCGTCAAGAATGCATCTGGGGGCTTTTGGGTAGAAAACAATGAGGGGTGAGGATTTCCGTCGGCTCAGGAATGGCTCGTGCTGTTGTAAGACAAAAAGACAAGGACAAGGGCAGGGGAGAGCGGACAGGGGGGGACAAGAGACAGGGATACAGGTGAGGTGAGCTTTACGCAGTATTCTGCAACCGTAAAATAGGTTTGATTGGCTGATAAAGACGTATCGAACCGACGCACACCACGTACTACGCTTTGGGACTAGCCTTTGCGCCTATGTGTCAAGCATGGAGGTACCTTATTTTGAAATGGGAGAGTGAACAAGTACCTATACTGAGTACACTAATGTAGTAGGGTGGACGCCTCGAGTGAGTTTCTTCCATTTCCCCCCTGGCTTCTGCTCCGTCCCCGCCTCAGACTCCACCCTCCCACTAGTACGATACGTTAGGTACTTATGCCACTGGTGTAGGTACTCCGGCTAAACTACACTAGGTACCTCTAGTACAGTCTGTTACCGTTTCAGCCGACACTGTCCATTTATCTGTCGCCTGTCGCATTTCGCATTTCGCATTTCCCCATTCATTCAACTGCCCGCCCACCTGCACTACCTTCCCTACCTTCCCTACCGCCGGTACACTGCTTTCAGTTAGGGAGTTAGTTGTAACGCACCCGACATACTTAGTGTTGCCGTGTAAGCGGTAGGCAGACATACCGGACTAGAGTGTCTTGTGCGCGCAGACTTGGGAGTTGCTCCTCTTTTCCCCTCTACCCTACCCTCTCTCCTCCCCAAATCTTACCCTCGTCTTTCATGTGTTCTGCTCTGCTATTCTAGCCGACGGACTCAGCCAAACTCTCGTGTTTTGGATGTACAGCGGCCGTCTATCTGCGACGACCACGGCCTTGCCCTTGTCCGTCGGTTGGGCAGTCTTGCAACTTGGAACATGGCAACAAGAACAACAGACAGCTCGCAAAAGGTGGGTGTATATTCTCTCTTTCTCTCCAAGTCAGTTCTGGATCCGTATTTCTTGGTCCATCTCATCATCTACCGCACCTTGCTCCTTTCCTCTTTCCTCCTTCCTCCTCATTTTCCATCCCACACCAGCTGCCTGTCAGTGGTGGAGGCTTTTCCCAGTTGGTACGGCAGACAGCAAGCCGGAAGCCCGATACCCCGCCCGGTCACCTTGGCCAGCCCACAATGGTTGGCTGGCTGGCGGGCTGACTGGCTAGCCCTCTGCGCGCTACCGCCTAATCGGCGCTGTTAGCCAGCTACCTAGGCAGGCTGGAGAGGTGGTGTACCTACCTTCATTGTTCCCATCTCCTTCTGTCTTCCCCTCTCTGCGGTGCGGTAGCTGCGAGGACGGACGTGGCAGCAACACGCGGGAATGCTCGTGATGTCGACTCCCCCGATCGGTGCAGCCGGTTACTGGCAGTCCAGTACACTGCATTTTTCTCTTTATGCTGCCGAGTCCATCCGGCTCTTTATTTGTTTCCGTCATCAATGCATACCTACATGTAGGGATTTGTGGCCTTGTTGTTGTACATGCGTACTTCCTCGAAGTGCGGACGCACATACCACCTTACTGACGAGGTACATCGCCTAAGTATCTTTTTATCTTTATTTTTATTTTTCCATTTTTTTGTCCCGTCTTTCTTCCTGCGCGCTAGGCCTTGGTACGGTGCCATGCCCGCTTTCCGCACTGTTACTGGCACTGGCAATTTGCACCTGGTCTTGCACCGGGTCCCATCCCCCATTCCCCCCAAGCAGCCACTGGCTTTCGCGGTGCTTGGCTGCTCTCTCCTCTCGCTCGCGCCCTGTCCCAGCACTGCCTAGATACTAGCTGCTGTACCTGCCATCATCCCAGCACCTGTGCAGTTTCTAGTAGGTTACCTTAGTCCACTACCTACCTTAGATAGTCTCCTAAGGTATCTAGCTCGTAGCAGGCAATTTCGTCTGTCTCTGTTTTGGCTGGTGTCCTGCTCCTCCCTCACCATACCACACGCACACACTGCAGTACACTACTCGTACACGCAACTCGCCTGGCCCTCGTCTTCTTCCTCTCTCCATCCTCCTATTCCGCCTCGAGCAGTCAATCAGCGCCGCCAACGACTTACCGTCCTCGCATGCAACGCCTCGAATCTTTCGGACACGACACCACCTTTACTTAATATCGAGTCTTCCCTCGTTTCCGCTTCGCTCCAGTCTCATTCTTCCTCGAGGCGCATCGTCCCTCGTCGAGCCTATTCTTCCTGCCACGATTTTCAGCGCGAATCTCGACCACCTTTGTCTCGGCTTTGCGTGTTTACATCCCCTACACGGTATTGTCTCTTGAACGCATATCTTCCTCGGCAAATCCTGTGCTAGTGCCTCGTCTCTGAAAACCTCGAAATTTCTTTTGTTTTTCGTCCTCTTTGTCACTGTTGCCGCCGCCGTTGCCGCCACATCGAGTCTCCTATTGTGTCGACCATAACTTCCCCCTACTGCTCTCCCGGCAATTGCGACTCCAGCGACACCCAACGCATGACCCCCATACGAACCATCTCGCTACAGGACAGGGCCCGAAGACCACCTTATTGGCGCGTCGAAACACCACTCGTCGTCATGCCACCAGTACCTTCAAGATAAAATACTATATTACTACCACCTCGACATCTCACTTCGTGAGGTGTGTGTTAGATTATGACAGAAAAGCCCCCTTCCCTCCCCACGCAATCATCGACTCCAAGTCAGACGGCCGTCCTCAGTCCTCAGTCCGCACCAGTCATATCCAACCATGGGCCCGTCAAGACTCTGGCGCCGGCAGAAGAAGAGCCATACACGATCAAGTGTATCTGCGACTTCACTGACGATGACGGGAACACGATCTACTGCGAACTTTGCGACACATGGCAGCACATCGAATGCTATTACCCCTATAACATGTCCGAGGTTCACCGCGAGGACTTTAACCATTTCTGCGTGGATTGTAATCCCCGACCAGTGGATCGGCAGCGAGCCAACGAACGCCAGATTCTGCGGCAAACCAGCAGAAATCGCACCGACATCTCAGATCGTAAGACGGCCAAACGACCTCCACCCAAGAGCCAGAAGAAGAAGGCCAGACCTACAGATCTGGGATTAACAAGCCATAACGGCACCGAAAACAGTCTCAAACAAACCCACGATCCCGCTCATACACACCAACACAAGAAATCCAAGAGCACTCATCGTCCGAGTCAATCCGTCAGCTCCCAAGCTGCTAAACGCAGCCCTTCGTACGGTCAGAAGACAACAAATCCACATGGTCACCCTCCAAGTCCAGCGACTACGCCCTCAGACGTCTTCCATGAGGTTGAGATCCACAATTATTCCAGTGAATTCATGGATCTATACAAGGAGGATAGAGATTTCGCAATTGTCCAGACAAATTCGTTTGCGAACTTGATAATATCTAACCGCCTTTCGTTATGGTTGCGTGACAGCGAAAAGTTGAGACAAGAGACCGGGTGTGATTATGGAGATGTTTTCCAATCTCTACCGCCCAATATCGACTCAATCAAGAGTTCACCTCAAGTTTGCTCAAAAAAGCTATCAGTAGGCGCTGGCACCATCGTTCACTGGCAGTACTTAGCTTCGTCGCAAGCAGTTGAGAAGAATGTTCTCCTCGCTGAACTTAACGGTCAAATCGGGATTCAGAAGAATTATTGCGAGGACCCCAGAAATCGATGGCAAGACCTCTCTTCCCCGCTGCCGTTTGTCTTCTTCCATCCAATGCTCCCCCTATATATCGACACTCGAAAAGAAGGTTCTCAAGCTCGATATGTACGTCGCAGCTGTAAGCCAAACGCCACCCTAGATACATATCTCTCGGGGGGGTCTCAGTATCATTTTTGGCTTGTGAGCGACCGACCTATCAAAGCGAACGAGCAAATAACGATTTCATGGAATTTCAACTTACAAAAAGACGTCGCCAGGCGATGGCTTCAACTGTTGGGTCTCAGCGACGACATAGATAAACAACCCGAATACAACGAGAAGGAGACAGAGACGTATCAGAGCATTGCCTCGTGGGTGCACACTGTACTCTCTGAATATGGCGGGTGTGCTTGTGACCTAGGGCCCGAATGCGCCTTCTCTCGATTCCATCGAACCTATATTACACGGGCCCAGGGCAAGGAGAAAGGATCCAAGCAGAAGAAAATTCGCAAATCCAAGACTGGTAACGTCTCACCGACTAGCACGGGTCAAGCGACAAATAGTCGCGCTCCTAGTGAGGGCCGTGTCGAGGATGGTGCAGACAATGATTCAGCATCTTCAAGAAGCAAACCGCCCAGTCGCGATATGACACCAGCACCACGTCAGGGTTCGTTTGACACATTGGGTGTATTGACTGAATTAACAGACCGAGACAAACGGAAGGTTCAGATGGTTGAAGACTCCTTTCGCAGGATGGAACAACAGCAACCGCCTAGAAAGAAGAAACGAACCTCGGATGGGGCTAGTAGCGGGACTTCGGGTACCTCGACAAAAAACAAGTCAAAAAGCGCATCAACGACTACAGCGATAACTTTTACCGCGAGCGAAATTCAATATGTAGATGCTGGTACCTCTGGCAGCATTGGCGGCTCACCTATTAGCGCGGTGTCGCCTACATCCGTAAATCCGCTTAAGCAGCCCGGCCAACGGAGTTCGGTTTCGCTTCCACCGCGTAGTGCATCACAAGGTCCTCGTCCAGAATATTGTGATGTGGCTGTACAAACGGATCCTGTGGATGGGGCGTGGTTCAGCGATGATCGACTGGCTCAAAAACCCAAGAGGCGGGTGGTTTCCCTATCCAAGCGACTCCTGGAAAGTAGGCACCGCCTCCGGGCTGACGATGATTCGCGCCGCACGAGTATAACTACCTCACCGACCTCGATAGCGTCAGCATTGGTCACGATGGACCTGGACTCCCCTTCAAGGGAGCAGATAAGTACCACGGCTACGGTTCCCACTCCTGAAACAGCCAACGTCGTAACGCGGCGTGAGTCAACAGCCACGGCAGTATCTGAGGATACGCCAATGAATGATGCTCCGATATCTTCGCCCTCCGCCACGAAACCTGCGCCCGTCCAAGGATCGACACCTCCAAAAGCTACCAAAGTGAAATCGCCTGAACTTCGGGTCCAATTACCTCCGGTCCCTGCATTTAATAGTTCATCGGTGACGAATTCAACAATAACGCCCGTATCTGCGAGTGGGAGTGTGGTCCAATCGCCGTTCTCGAGTAATGTTCAAAGCCCTTTTGTGCCTCCGTCTACTAATGGTGTGGCTGTACAACCGAGTCCTGTTAAGAAGAAGCTGAGCTTGAGCGAGTACACGAAAAGTCGTACGCACAAAGCCGCCGCGGCGAAATCATCAGCGTCGCTAAAACCACCTACAATTATTGAAGAGGCTAAATCGCCAATCAGTACAGATGCTGTCATGTCTGATTCTCCGATTTCCTAGAAGTCGTGGTCGCTTAAGCAGGCACTAATGCATCACCCTCATCCCAACTTTCTTTGTCGTATAAGACTAAGGCTGTCAGATGCGCATAACTTAGCCACCTTTCTGTGCTATAATTGAATGTGTCCTTCAGGAGTTACGGAAACGAGATGTTCCAACATGGCTGGGGCAGCCACGATAATGGTCCAATGTTATTTTACGTTCGGCGTTGGGGATGATGGCTTCAATTATGGCGTATAGTTGGAAGGGTCTGGACATTGGTATCCTTTTTAAGATTATTCACCAGGCGACATTTCGGCTTCCCGACGGGCTTGCGCGATGTCTTTCGAGCGGCACGCTCCTGTGTGTTCACCTCGGCGCGGTCTGTAGGTCGGAACCTCGAGGGTCCGATCGAGGTTTGAAGTACCGGTTGGTGTCTTACTTGATAACCAAGTATTTCCACCACAGCGTCACATTTCCGAATATAGGTGGCGTCGGAGGGAGGAATAGCAGCATGTGCCAGAAGTCGTCAGAGCGGCCGTATATGTACTACTAAAAGGGCGGCACATGCCTCGGATAAAAGGGACCTTACGACAACTTTGTATGTATTGGAATGTATGAACAGGAGCGTTCCAGAAAAGCGTTTTTGGTCTGGGCGACTGCATAGCTCGTCGGCTATAACTGAGGCCCGATGATACCTAAGGGAGGAGGTCAATATTCCCCCACTAAGAAAGAATTACGAAAAATCTCAAGTCACCACTAGGGCTTGAACATTCTGTTGTGATATGATCTGCGTCTCGGCGTTTATCTCCCAGAATTGTGACATGTGCACTTGAAAAAGAAGAGAGGCGAGGATTGATTAAACTTCTGAGTGTTGGTTCTAGTGTATTGTGAGGGATATAAAGTATATAAAGAATTGTGAGTATGTCTAGATGTGAATGAGGTGTACAGTAGAGTTACAGAAATAGAATTAAATAACCATACCTAGGTAGACAATAGGGTAAAACAGCCCCATCGGTCTGCTAGGGCCCACCAATCCTAGTCATATCCTCCAGCAAGGGATTGTGATAGATGTTGTTGTCGCCGAACGCCCTCTCCATCGCCGCCTTCGTCTCCGGTATAGTGGGTTCGTTCAGCGCCTTCACTGTGGCCAAATACATCTCTGGGCCGTCTGCTTTGTTCAGAAAGTGCTGATTCATCGGGTGTGTCTAGGGAACGCTGTCGGCAGTGCAGGGGTGCCGTCAGGGTGGGCGTACCTCCTCATCCGACTTTCTCTCTCTGCGTTCAGTGAGCTGATAAGCTGTAGTAGCATACCTGGGATCATCGAGGCAGTACGGTCGTTGTTGTCGGGGGTGCCCGTCGCCGGCGGCCTTGTTGAGGGTCCTGCTTCCTCTGGTGCCGGTTGTGATGTGGGCTCGTCCTCCGTCGTTTCATGCCTGGATTTTGTCCGTTCTGACTTGGAGCTATGCCTCGGACCTGAACTTGATCTCGAGCGTGAACTTGAGACTGAGTTGGACCGGGACCGTAGTGGTGCCCCTCCTCCCTGTTGTGATTCGACCTCCTCCCCCTTTTCGGCCGAACGGCTTGGCCGCCTTATCCTTGGCCTTCCTGTATACACCACGATATCTGAATCTGAATCTGAGCTCGAGCTCTCTGTATCCTCTGCGTCCTCCTGTATCGTGGCTGCAAACTCAGGGTCGTCGCCGTCCTCATTGTCGTCGTCCTCATCGTCATCCTCGTCCTCATCATCATCATCATCTTCTTCTTCATCTTCTTCATCCTCGTCCTCGTCTTCACTCTCATCCTCATCCTCATCGTCGTCCTCATCTTCATTATCCTCATCTTCGTTTTCGTCCTCATCCTCATCCTCACTCTCATCTTCAATCTCATCCTCATTCTCATCCTCATTCTCATCCTCATTCTCATCCTCATCATCGTCTTCATCTCCATTCTCATTCTCATCCTCATTATCCTCTGCCTTATCATCATTTTCAAAAATAAATTCAACCTCGCCCTCGCCGTCCTCTTCCTCCTCCTTATTATTATCATCCACGAATTCCTTTACCCGAGGCCTCTGTCTGTGAACTCTTCTCCACATGGTTCTTTCCAGATAGTTCCTAGTCATTCCTTGCAGAAGGACCGGGTCGTCTCCGAAGAGCTCTTCCAGTAAGTTCCGGACTGCCGGGCTTAAGTTGTCGCCTGGCTGCCGTAGCCGGGGTGGCTGATTCGGACCACTGGTTGACGCCAGTGCATGGTTCCTTGGGGGGAGGTAAGCTTGGCTGTCTGGACTGGGAAGGCAGACATTGTTTGGCTGCCGTTGCTGGGGTAGCACAATATAGTGTCCCGATCCTATGCTGTGTCCGAAGGAGACCACTTGACCAGGGCATGGCTGGAGCCACCTTTGCTGCTCGGTTTGAATGGTTGGCTGCCCTTGCTGGGCTGGCTGGGTGGCTGACTGGCTCTGGTCTGGGGTTGTCTCCATCTTTTGAGAGTAAGGCATCTGTCGAGATGTTAGCTATGCTCTAGACTTGTGTGACGATCTTAGAAGACAAAGGACCTGGAGTGTATATAGCTGCAGCATAGATCGCGAAGAGTTTTAGCCTTCTTCGTGCGACAACAAGAATTCATGTAACCCCTATACAAAGGCTTCTGACAACTTGAAACAGGGCATTGGTAGATGGGTTTGGGCTTTTATTAGAGTGTGTGTGTATGGGTTGGTTGAGGGTCGGGTGAGTAGTGTGACAATGTGTTCTGGGGAATTGAATATGTAGATGGGTATAAGTAAGTAGATAGGGAGGTAGGTAGATGGGTAGATTGATGGGTAGATGGATAGAATGGGTAAGGTGAGTAAGTAGGTGAGGTGATTAAGGTAGATAGGGAATGTAGATAGCTGGATAAGTGATGCAGTGTGAGGCAGGACGGAGCGAGGAAACGGGAAGAGAAGGGAAGGTCGGAGTTGACGTACTTTGAAGTGATGACTTCTGGAAGGCTGTACTTGGATAACGTGATATCGTAAAAGGATGATGGGAACACGTAGGTGTATACCTGTGTTGCTGTTGCCGTTTCTGTTCCTTTGTGGGATACTATGTCTTGAAGGAAGACAGGCCGTCTGGAGAACAGGGTGCGTTGCTATGAAAGCTTTGAGCTTGAGCGATGCAAGTAGAATATAGCAGTGGTTAGAGAGTAGAAAGTGTGGGAGAAAGAGAGAGGGAAAGAGACTGGGGGGAGAGTCGATAACTCATTTATAGACATGCATAACTCCTCAACCAACTCTAAGCTTCCTATGTTAGGGCCGGAATAAAGACATAGTTAGGAGTAAGGTTGGAAATACCGGAGTATACAGGTATGCGGAAGTATATGTAGTGTTGTGTTAACTATTTTAGGTTTTTGAGGGGGCTGCGTGCATCGTGGCTAAATTTAACTTTTTTTTTCTCTTTTATAGTTAGTTGTGGATGTCGACTTGGTGGTCTTCTCGTCCACTTCGCCCGCCATCGTCTGCTTCGTCTGCTTCGTGGTAATCGTCGTCGTAGTGGTATCTTAGAATGATATTGTCCTCAGCCATGTCGTCGGAACTTCGAGAGGAACTCCTCCTTCGAGAAGATGAATGAGCCAAGCTTTCTGAAAAGAACGTTCGGACAGACATAGTTTTAGCCATGTAGGTTGTTTTCGCGTGTGTAAGCTTCAGAGGAGAGGGACCTGAGTTAAAGGATAGACTTTTTCAGTGGAACTTAGAGCATTAGCCGCTGTTAGACTTTCTGGGATTAGATGAGATGAATCACCAGGCTGTAGTTTAGGTTTTGCGTAAAGCACCGTAGGCGAACTACTGTCGGTAAAAAGGTAGATGATAAAGAATTTTCTCCCTGTGCCTTTTTTATGTAATGTGTAAAGGTAAGGGAGTCTCAGAAGCTGAATCTGAGGTTGGGGGCAGGCAGTCGACGCGTTACACTCAGTCTAGGCAAGCAAACGCGGATAAAACACGAGGGAAAGGAGAAGGAAAAGGGGGGAAGGCTTGATATAGGGTCTGTTATGTGGGTGTTAGACGTGGTTGTGTTACCTAAGTTCGGCTTGGGGCCAGGAGAAGCGAGTCGCCAACTCCTCCCCCCTGCATCCGGCTGCCTTGTATTCTGAGGCTGGGAGCGTTTCTCTCGTGTAACACATGCTGGTTTGGTTGGTTGATTGGTTAGGTTGGGTTACCAGAGAGGCAAAAAGTTAAGTGGGTTTTGTGCGACCTGCTGACGGGACGGGACATGCATGTATTACTTGACTCTGGGGTCCGAAAGCATGTATGTTAGTAAGGTCGCCTTTTATACTTCGAACTGCAGATAAACTCTACAAAAGTAACTCATTAGGAGTCAAATAGTGTTTTGTATCGGGTTGAGTTAGATCAAAGTGTATTCATTGTAGAAAAATAACGCAGCGGAAAGCGAAAGCTTTGGTTTTGTTTACATGGGAACACATCTCCCGGTCGGGGGCATTTGGGGGCTGTTGGTATAGCTTAGAGTAAGGCTGAGGGGCAATCTGTTAATGAATCACCAAAACTAGGGTGCCTCAGGTTGAAGATACTATGGCTGTGATGAATTACTGGTAATAGATGACCGATACTCTCTGACTGCTACCTGATAAGTTGTATTTAACGATAGCGCTTCTTGAAACATTATTGAGTAAGACAACAAGCTAAAACTCTTCCATGCCCATATTCCATTAAATCAATAGAGAAAAATTATACGTATTTATTTAGCTGTGAGGATGTCTGAGGCTGATACGTCTTTTGGACAATGAGTATGCGAGTGAGCAATCAAGGCCGGGAAGGGTGCCTGAGGCAAGGGATTACAAAAAAGACCACGAGCAGCAGCACCCTTGCTTCTCTCATTACGAAGGTTCCAAGAAAGTTCCTAGTTCTGAAAGGTTCTAAGTTCTGGGATAGTTCCTTGAATCCCGGTGTCCTGAATAAGAATTTTTGTGCTACCCATAGGGCTAGATACTACCCTATTTTTAGGATTAGTCCGAAAGCAAAAAGAGTAACGCGAATAACCCCAAAAGTTTCCTTGTTGATAATTTCCTGGGCTGATTACTAATTCTTAGCTCTACAACCTGTTGTGTTCTTACTGGGGTCCAGGCTATAGCTTCAGGAGCACTTGGAGATATCTAGCTACTAGATTGCTATCTTTGGGTGTGATTGATGGACAGGCTGTTAAATATATGCAATCATCATTGGGCGCTGACCATTCTCTCATTCTTAGGGATGACATTCTGACAGTGAAATGTCAATTATTGTAGTTATTATTCACATTTCATGGTAGCTTAGAAAAGAGCTTACTGTGAGCAACACGAGTATCATGCTATCGTATAAAAGAATTACCCCATATTAGACAAAGTTTGGACGTTGAAGACTCAACGGTGATGTGATGCGTAAGCCTTGGTGTTGTTCATCTCGCAACGTATGTTTATATTTCAGAAGGAAAACACTTAATTATGAGCAGATGTTAGTCCGGAATCGGAAGATTCGTCAGGTTCCATAAAGCCCCCGATTTCATATTAGTCAAGGTAACCCGGGCCCGTTCAGCCCGCCGCGGTCTGGATTGAACTATTTTCGTATCTGATGCCGTACGACGGGTCCATTTCGAATGGCGTGGTTACAGTATTGGATTGAACGTTGCAATATTGATTTAGCCTGGGAACAAGGTACCCCAGAATCTGAGCTGACTATATCGTATTGACGGCGGTATCGGTAGGGCTGAAAGCGCTTTTAAACTCGGTGCATCTCTTCATTTCGATGTTTCTGTGAAGATACTTGTTATTCAAGTCGAGTACATACGCCTTGCAGTTCAAACATGCACTTCAGCACAAGTTCGCTCCTCTTATACGCCGCGTCAGTTGCCTCTGGCGGTGTCATCCCCAGGGATGTTGACGACTACGTCTGGAATGTTACGCAATGGCAAGCTGGACTTTCTCATGGAAATCCAGCCGAACCAACGACCAGTTGGTATAGTATGTTCTAATCTTCTCTTTAATTTTCTTCATTACTTTGAATATGCGCTATTCCTGGCTCTGTGAGTCGTTGCATGAAATTCAAACAAACTATGATTGCCATAATGAAAAGTCACTAAGCGTCGATAGCTTTCACTGTTTCCGGTTCTGTCTACGGATCCATTGCATCGGGACCTTACATCCCAGCCTTTGAGGCTGCCTGTTCCGGATCTGGGGCAGGGATACCCTTATCCTCAAACTACAGCCAATGTTCCTTAAACTCGGAAAGTAGCGAAGCTGGGGCCACTGTGTCTGCAAGAATCGTCCCTAGTGAGGATAGCACGCAAGCACATATCGCTATCAGCTACGTGTTTGCAAGTGTGTATGTGAAAATCTTCCTTTTCCAAGACATGGTTTTTTAAGACAAGGGGGTTGCCGAGGGATAGAGCGGCAATGTGAGCACAAGCTGATGAGCCTATGAACAGAGATCAGGAAAACAACTATACGGCTGTTGCTGTGACTGACTGGGCACGGGAACGCCCACCTTACAATTTCACCCTCGACCCAAGCGAGGTCGTATAGGTAGTTCTGTTTGTTATGAGTATCGGGGTTTAAATCCGGTTTGGTATTGTTAAGGGATATATGGAAGTGTCATTGCACGCGACGTCAGATCTGAGGGATTGGCTTGGATAACTAGTGAGATTTTGATATTGCTTATAATAGTAATACGGCAAGGGAATATAAATTGTCTCGGATCAACTAATTATCAAGTATGAACCGACCATTGATATATTTGTTTCGAGAGTTCTAATACAAAGACAAGCCTCTATACCGCTGATGGTTGACATGGTCGATCCTGACGAGTTCAGCTTTTGCGCCGCGCGTTTTAAATTCGATTGATTCGACACGAGATATCTGTCTCAGAAGGGTTTGTTTATAGATGAGTTTGCCTCTATACTCGCATCGTCACAATACTACAGGAAAACAATTGTAAAAGCTACAACCCAACCAAATCATGCTCACGATAGAGCACTGACCTAACAAGGGTTCAGCGAGTATACGTAATACGGAGTCTTGCTTGCACGTAGCTGAATTCCATGAACTTAGGAAGATGACTGAAAGTGGCGAATGATCATTATATAAACCTGCATTCGGGCGACTTCTTGAATCCATTCCTCCTCATCATCTTCACAACGACTTGCCTCCTCTTCGAAGTTACCCTCATCCTTCAAAGCTCTAATAAAGCACATCGTTTCAAATAAATATCATATTTTTTCCCTTGGCCAAAATCGCTGATACACAGAATGAATGCTACCGCAGGACCTCCAGCACAACCCGCGAGAAATAGTCAAATGACGAGCTCGTTAAACTATCGCGCAGCCGCGAAGGTGGATAAAATGATCGAAGAGACGCCAAAGATAAGGGAATACGGGAATTTGCGGTCCTTCCTATATCATGTGCT
Source organism: Xylaria arbuscula (assembly GCA_022385695.1). Taxonomy (NCBI): domain Eukaryota; kingdom Fungi; phylum Ascomycota; class Sordariomycetes; order Xylariales; family Xylariaceae; genus Xylaria; species Xylaria arbuscula. Next base: position 421,253 of record MU279358.1, on the reverse strand, counting down.
GGTCATGCTTTATAATGTTAGAATCAGGACCGACGAGGATATGCATGCCTACCTTAAGAACGAAGGAGACGAAGCAAAGGTTGATATTTGGATGTCTCCGTTCCACAGTGCAAATGCTTTCCTTTTCAAAGTGTCGACGCTTATAGTCAATCAAATGCGTATGAATGGCCAAACGGAGCTCGCAAGGTCTTTCCAGGTGCGCTGGCACCTAAAAGTAGCAGACAAGGCAAACGAAGTTGTGGTTACTTTTGGGGATAAACCAGAGACTACCGGGAACTTCGATCTTTCCGCTTGTCTTAAGCACTTCCCGTCCGAGAAAATTGATCTGGGCGTGATCGGACTACCAGGACAGGACGGAACACCTGCAGACAACGTTATGTATCGTCCAACCTTGAAGGATGTATACTTTACAGCGGTTGGAATGGCTGAGCTCGTGGATGAAATGGAAAGGAATTATGCCCTGGAGAAACACTCTTAGAATCTTCTCCCCTTCGTTGCGACGCATTTGATTCTCTTACGTTACACCACACCCTCTCTCAATCGTTCGGCCGTTAATGAATTGTTGTGGTCGACATGAAGCACTATAAGCTAGGTTAGCAAGTCAAGAGAGAGGAATTAGGCTCTACTATTGGTAAATAGAACAAGCCGACATATGCTACTTCTTAACATCTACACTAAGATTGCGTCTTCCTGATTCGTAGTCATCATCACAATGTATGGTGCTTCGGCGCAAAAGTACGTTATATCAACGATAATAATCATTCCTCAGAGCGCCCGGCGCCCGTCGCTGTCCTTGTTAATGTCAGCAGAATGCCAGCTCGTATATCAAAATGACTTCTTTCTTGCTAGCATTGACGTGTATAATTCTCACTTCACTTACTCACCCGTCCCGATAAACCCCCCGAACAACGAGCATCTGTGCATATATTCAAGGGCCAGCTTATGAAGAAGCCTAGTTTTCTTCATACCAGAATGACGGTTAACACAGCCCCAGTGATCGACTTACGAGGATCCGACACTGTTCACGGAGTGACACAACTCATAATCTAAACCCATGATTCTCAGGGTATTTTCAATTATATCAAAGCAGAAGTATGGACTTTAACATCTTACTTTACCGTAACCTGGGGCTAATTAAATTGAGATTAAAATAAGATACTCTTCAAATCGGGAACTCGGCAATCCGCACTCACTATTTGGTACTGTGACACGTCGTCACACGGAGCACAAGGAGGCCAGCATTGATGACGGTAAGGGAAATATTAAGTAATAAAAACAACATCCCTTTCCCTCGGCTCCCAAGCGCAAGGCAAGGCAGGGAAATGCAAACAACCCTGAAAAGGGCGCGGGAAATATTTTCCAGACCACTTTCTATCTTCCTTTCTTCCTTCCTTCCTAGAAGTCATCCCGCATTTCAGGGAAGATTATAATCAAGGGACTTATGATTAGGGTCTACTCGCATTCATGTGTAACTCAAGAAGTCGGTGAGTATCTGAACACAAGCGTAAAATCTACGCGTATTCTGCCCACTGTCACAACAAGTGGCGAAGGGAATAGGTTCGATCCCTATCCAACTCTCAGGATGACGGCCGTCATACGTTAATGAGGTATGCCTTAGCGCAGATACTAAAGTCCATAACGAAGATAACGTGAGAATAACAAGGGGCAAAGGGGCGGTATGTATATAGCTCGGTGATAGTACTGTGACTCTTACATATGGTTGGCCACTTTATGACGCCTATTGAAATATATTACCAATTGAAATGCATTTTATCCGACGCATAGTGTAACATCGCCTAGCGTGAATCCTATCAAGGGACGGTACCACGCGAATGTTGGGTTTAGGAGTGAAACAGCGTTAAGCGCGGCTTGATTCACGACAGCTTAACATCATACGATTATAAGGGAACATCGCATCGCACGGCGTCGCATTGATGACTAGGAAGGGACTCTCGGGCATCCCGATGGGGCTTTGCGGCGTGGAACGAAGAAGCGCAGTAAGGGCGTCGGAAGTAAGGGAAGTAAGGGATTGAGGTGTAGACACGGATATATGGTCATCAGCTAACTATCTACCTGCATTCACTGTGAAGCCCTGACCTGAGTGGCTCGATGCCGTGACTAACAAGCGTCGTCATCATCTTCACCCTTTCTTCGTTCTTGCATCCGGGTTTACTATAAAAGGCTGTCGTCGGTACTGGCGCAGATCGATATGGGGGAGGCAGATCTCTAGACTACCATTTCCATCAATCTCTACACAGCACTTCATCCTTACTCACGCCTGCGCTGCCCAGCACTCCTCAATCTCTCACTATCATCATGAGCAGTGACACGATGACGGACAACACGACCCCCGAGGAAGACGTGAACATGGAAGAAACGACCATGGACACAAACGCCACAAGAGCAGAGCAAACAACCTCAACCGCACTCTCACCCCACTCATCCTACTCCACGGCCTCCGGCCCACCCCTAGACCTGCAAGCCTTCAGAGAGAGGCTCTGGATGACAGAAAACTGGACCCGTTCCAGCCAATACTCGAGATCCTCGCGCAGGGAAGCAATCCATGCCGAAGCAACACGGAACATCGCCACCTACGAGGCCACATATCCTATGCAGAGGCGTCTGTCTGCTTTTGTGAAGAGTGTGGCGCGTGCGGTGGTGAATCTGTCTACTGCCAACCCATCTACAACTTCCGATCCCCATCCCCAGGGCCAAACCCAAAGCCAGGGTCAGGGCCAGAATGAGAACCAGGGTCCGAACCAGCAGTGGATGGAGATGCTAGATCTGCTCCGAAGCGAGTGCGAATTAGGTACAGTACGGATGCCAGACCTGCACACCAGAAAAAACGAGATCAGCTTATTCTTCGGGGTGCGGTGTTCTCCTCACATGCAGATTGGTGTCGACGTCAGTAGTATACCCCATCCATCCATACCCACGCAGCACACAAACCCCGAAATTTATCAAGTGGGGGGGGAGGGAAAGTTATAAAAATCACTTAACTGACAATACGGCTTGAAACAGAAAGTACGCCAGTTGATAGAGACGATATTCCAACATGTATACGCAGACCAGGAGAACCGCGTGCTCCCACCTCGTCTCATGTTCATGGTACATGAGCTGACGGACGTCGAACTGGATCTAGACGATATCCGCACGACGTACGTCAATTTCGGGGGCACGGAGCTAGCCCCCGACGACGCGCGCCGCGCCGATCTCATGCCGGATTTTCGGAGGTGTACTCGGTCTTGTGGGATGGCGGAGATACCGCTGCGGGGGTTGTTTTGGGCGCACATTGCCCTCCATGAAGCAGAGAACCAATGATGGAAGGATAGGTTTACTTAAGTAGGTAGTGTGGACGTCTAGAATGGTATGTTTGGAAATCTTCGCGTGAATTTCTTATCACTGCTGCTCATCTTCAGATGTAGCGCGTCTATGTCTCAGCATATGTCTATAAAACGTAGTATGTAGCAATGGGGTATCTAGTATACAGCGTCAAATCTAAACGGCGCTGCGAATGCTCAGATTGTCTTCTCGGAAGATCAGCAGAGCGAGTTTATGCCTCACAAATAGGCCAAATAACCCAACCAGTGTCTGCATCACGGTTATCTCTATCGCCAACCTGTCTTCTCTCATTGGCCCCCGCCAAACTAACCATAGATTGAGGATGGTGAAGTTACTGGTCTCCTCTATCCGGCCATCTTCCCCTTCCTTGAGCTGCAAAAGCTTAAATTGGGCTAGCAGGCGCAAAACCGTGGCAATTATGGGATGTGGCTGTTTTTCCTTCTCCCATTTCGTGACGCTTGGCTCTAGTAGTCCCGTTCGAGCATTGAAATGCGGTAGTCGGTGACGTGGGCATGGGATCAGGCCGAAGAGTTGCGGCACGCTGTAGACGAAGTTGAAGATTTGGGGAATCAGGAGGAGGATCAATGTCTTGGAGAAGTGGCCCAGGATGCTGACAACGACGAATACCATGCCAGCAAAATAACAGTACGTATCTCCCACAAAAACCCGGGCTGGGTACCAATTATGGTAGAGCAAGGCGAAACTTACTCCTAGGAATGGCAGGAGGAAGAAAAGGGAGAACAAGTGCGAGTCTGTAGCGGGATGAGGATATGGTGTTAATAGGTAGAGAGCGTCATTGAACACCAGCAACAGCGCAATGACGATACTCTGGCTGACCTCGATACCGTTTATGCCAGCCAGGATGTTGATACTATTCGGACTGAAGATGCAGAAGGCTGCCATGTACAAATAGTAGAGAATGCCGAGATCGAATAGTTCGCGGCCTACGTATGGCTGGAGGAAGGTGGGTAGAACGATGGAGGTGACACCGAAGTCGACAAAGTATATGATGAGGAGCGGGATGGAGGCGAAGGCTGGGATGAAGAATTTGTGCCGCCAGCGGATGTCGAAGAGGTCATCGCCGATGCCGAGAAGGGTGATGCTCTGGAGAGAGATGATGGCCGAAAGAAAGGAGGCCAACTATACATGATTGTCGTCGTTAGTTGCAAATGAACATCAATGTATATGTATATACGTAGACAGCGGATACATATTCATACCTTTGTATGCGGAAACTTGTGCAGCAGTCTCCCCTTCTCGACAAACTCGACATTCATGACCACATCCCTGTTTCCACCACCACTAGTAGCGACCACGATATCCTTATAGAAGGGGAACGGTATGAAGACGATAATGATCAGGATATAGACGATGGCACAGACGGCGCCCATGCACTCGGGTAGGACGTGGGTGTTGTTGACTTTGGACAGGTCGCGACCCTTGAAGCCGGCCTTGATGAAGGTCGGGCCGAGCCATCGGATCGAGGCGTAGGTGGCGGCGAAGGCGAGGCCGCTGAGGGCGATTGATGCGAACAGGGGCTTCTCCAGGGCCCTGACCAGGATGGTAATGCAGACGAGTGACAGGGCGCCGAGATTTATGGTCTCTGTGCGCGAGAGCGCCGTCGACGCTACTTGGTTGGCCATGTTTATCGGTCGCGCATCGTCGTCGTTTAACTTTCGTCGCCGTAGCCGAGGAGGAAAGACGAAGCGAAGTGGGCTGGCTGTTTGGTTAGGTACTTGAAGAATAGAGTACGGTACCTAGCCTAGGGTAAAGCAGAAACGTCGGGAAAGGGAAAAGAAAGGAAAAGGAAGGACTAGGTAGAGGAGATTCACATGTTGGAGAAAACAGCAGGCGTAATGATAATGATCTGCTTAGTGTTTTTTTGGTGGGGTTTGTTTGAGAAAAAAAAAGATGACGAAGTCGTCGTCGCATACAAACAGCAAACAGTGTCGTGGCCTCTACTGTCTTACAAGGCTGAGCCATAGCTCCAACACCGCTAATCCCCCGCTAGGCATTGTCTGTAATAATCCCTGTAGTGGAGTGCCGTAGCGCATCTGCACCTGCACTAGTGTGACAGGGGTGTAAATGCTCACAGGGTCCATCGGGTACATACATGTACTCTTTCTTATATGATAGCTTCGGAGTATAATTCCGCTCAGAGAGGTCACTAGCATCCATGGATGCATTTTTCGTTACTTGGGGCGTGCAGCATGCCGTGATCCCACGTGGGGGAATACGCCACTAATCGCTTAGGGAATGGATACGTTGGTTGATTGTGAAGATCAGACGAGCTAGTGTAATATAGTTCTGATATGACACGCAGAGAGCCTCGGCATTGGCCAGCAGGTACAACACTTATGTCGAGACGTCTCAAGATCGAACTGTATGGTTACCGTTGCCGCTTGAATCCTGAGTTTTATCTTTCCACAGCCCTGTAGTCTTACGCTAACGAGACACAGCCCGCACGTCAGAGTTCATTTTAAATCATAGCGCCATTCAGAACGATACCCATAAGGGACCCCGAGATCGGGTGTCAAGTTTGACATGACGGCAGCCGGGAACTAGACAATGGCCGCAGTCCATCTTCGGTTAAAGCCGTGTCGATTATCGAGTAAAAGTAGACTTGCAGAGTGTCGAAACTAAATTCATATGCATTCGCATGAAGGTCCATCCGTACCAACAGTAACAAAACTTTGGAGATAGAAATTGGAAGATAGGCAATAGCCTAACCTGCCATAAACCCGCTATTTTTAAGCGGCGACGAAGTGATACGGAGGCTAGTATATAATGTACAGAAGCCCAGATACTCTAGTTCGGAGCATTGCAGACCTTTTAGCATGCCAGACCTAGTAGTATACAGGCTGACTACCTACATAAGGTACTATAAGTATTTAGGTTTCCCTTAGTTTTGTCATAGTTGCTGTTACTGAACCTCTGCAGGTGGGCTAATAATACTAACCGCAACAAAACGAATAAAATTCTAGCAATAGTTATAAAATTAAATAATCTTATTATCAACTTAATAATATATATATATTAAAGTATATTTTAGTGAATTTGATTGATTTGAAAACGTTTAGGTATAATACAGAATTGCTTGTCACAAATTTGAGGGGTAAACCTTTTATCTCACAAGTTAGAAGTTATGTCACGGTTGGCACCCCACCGTCCATTCGCTTAACACATCATCACTAAGGTCTGTATACAGCCTTGAGTAGGCGATCAGTTCCTTATCTGTTGGTATTGACCGAAACTTAAAAAAAGTTGCCCGTCAACAGTCACATTTAAACGCTCGAAGCGATGGTGTCTCTAAGCTACTTCCTCCGTTCGCCCGATGAGACGTCAGAGCGACGACTTTCTAGCGACCCTCAGACTCTATTACCACTTTTCTCAATGGCCCTGAAATCCTCTCCGGTAGGACCGGCACGTGCTATTTTGCGTAGCGTGCACATAAGATGCTTAGTTCGACCTGTTTATTACCATGGAGATTAATCCAAGTTCGGCTTTAAAAAGTTATGATTTCATTATATTACTATACAAATTCGTCCAGCCTCGCAGTATTAAGTGAGTATGTTACCGCATTCGCATATGTATGTACCTTTGGGTTACTCTGGTCTTGGAAAACGCCCTTTGCTTCCGTGAATCCTGAGTGTCACCATTATTTTGCTATGGCCCCCATTGCCCCCATTCACTACAAAATAATATGTCACAAGTGTGCCTAGTGCAGGATACTATGTTACATGTACAGAGTGAAACTGCACCCAATTCTCCTCGTATTCCTGTAGTAATTCGCTGCCTGCAGCGTCCATCTTCAAATTTTCCGATACTATGCATATTTTTGTATAATTGGCTCGAGGAAAACGGCTACTTTTAGGTAACGACATTGCCTCTAGCTCCATTCTTTTGGTGTAATGTTTGTGTTATAGTCCTTGCAGACTGTTGAGCCACAGTGAGTGTGCCGTGTTGCATACCAAGTCCGTATGGTCTGTAGAAGAGATTTTGTACCAAGACAGCTCTCGTTCTACCCGAGTTGTTCTTTTTTTTTTTTTTTTTTTTTTTTTGAAACCGAGAGTGTATTAGACTGATCAGTTACTCTCTCTTCTCCTAAGCTTAATAAACTGTTGCGACAGTTACATGCTCCCAGCCCACCTCCACCGATGGAGGTAGAGGCGATCGGGCCGGCTTTCTGTTGAATGCAGGTCAACTTCCTACAATTTATCTCAATAAGAATTTACAACGGTTACATTGCCACCGTGATGATAAGCGGTATGTGTAACCAAAAGCCACTTATGTGACGGCCTCAAAATTGGGGGCAAGGCACATATGTCAAATGGAGTTGTAGAGGAATGTGGTGTATCAGTCTCCCATATTTCAACAATAAAATAGTGCAGCCCACCTCTAGATCAGGATACCCAAGGCTTATCCATGTGAGCTCTACGCCTTTTCCCTTAATACCTCAACTAAATTCTCACGATCGTCAAGTGAGATATCCATAGCTCGTTCCCTCCACATATCATTGTCAACATTTTAGAGCACACAATTGCAACTATGGACACTCGACTAGATGCGTCGGATAGTCAAGGTGATCTGTACCCGGTCTACGTCGGAATATGGACCAATTGGTCTCGAGGTCGGGTTTTAGGATCTACTCTAACTCTTAATCGACGAGATGCTGATCTGATTATTGCATTCACGGCGTTCTTGATTGCCTTTCTTGCAACTCGCACATGGAGAATTCTTTGCTTCACGCTCCATCGGTTCTACTCGACAGCCGATCCACAGGACGCGGTTTATCACCAACGTCAAACAATCTTCCGTAACTCTTCATCCCCCGAAAACGGGCTCCAGATGCTCCTCCAGCTACTGTGGACGAATCGTCGCTCGAAAGGATGGTTCCGCCCTCTGCCGGCAGCCATATTTACAATTGTTTGCGTCACACTATTTACCATCGCCGGTGGCTTTTCTTCGCAAATATCGACAGCCGTTGGTAGTGAAGTCTTAATCAAAAGCTCTAACTGCGGTTACACGGAACTTGCAAGTGAGCCAAGCAGCCCTGAATATTTCCTTGGAATATCCACTCAAGCTACCAAGACAAATAGTGCAGCCAACTACGCGCAGCAATGTTACGCGAACAATGACACTGGACTGCTTGATTGCGATCGTTTTATCACCAAGCGAGTGTTGAATACAATGGATACTCAGGCCAGTTGCCCCTTTAAAAACCATATCTGTCGAAACGAGTCCACAAATTTACGCATTGATTCGGGCTATATCGACAGCCATGACATTCTTAGCTTGAATGCCCCCCCAAATGAAAGAATATTGTTCAGAAACGTACTCCATTGCGCCCCATTGGCTACAAGGGGATTTACGCATGAGAAGAATACATCGCTCGGAACGTTGACCTTGTATCAGTACGGAAATTATACTGGTTATGGTGAAGCAAACCTCCACTACGTACATGCAGTTAACTCCGTTGAATCCCAGTATGCAGCTATACATTCCAAAGATATCACTGTGGGATATGCAAATTATGCCCTAAGGTGAGTATTCGTACTATGTCAGTGGTACCTCTACTGTACCGACGTTGCTAATTCCTTGTCCTTAGTGTATATCAATTGGCTATCAGAAATGAGACGATTTACAAGGCCGCATCGTACTTTGACCCGATTGGCGAGATCACTAGAAAGGATGCGGATATTGACATTATTTTTCTATCAGGAAATGGCGTAGTATTTTCACAGCCCTCAGGCGACCAGTGGTATCTAAACACGGTGCCTTCCTCCATTGCCGTGGGCGACTTTGGACCTGAGGATATAAAACAGCTGTATGTCCCACGAGAACCCGCTTCACCTCTTGGCTGTGCCAAACAGTATCAGTTCTGTAATACTGCGTTCCGAGGCACAAGTGGGTGTGGCCCACTAGCGAGCCTGAGAGATGCGATAGGAGGGGCTGCTCCGTTTTTTGATACTACCTATGCCGACTTCGTAAATTACACTGTTAAGAGTGAGACAGGGGCTCATTTTGATTATTTCATGAATACATTCCGGTCAACCTCGCCTTCAGACGTCGGTCTGTTGTTGAAGCAATTAGGGCCAACAATCCTGACCTCTCAGACGACTTTAAACAGTGCTATCCAAGGGCCCATAGCATCAAACCAATGGCAGCATGACGTCTCTCATTGGTGGGATATATCGATGGCTATTCAACAATCAGCATTACTCGACCTGCCGTACATCCCCGACAATTCGGACATACGTAGCTTGCGTTATAATTACACGGCTCCAGAGTATCAAAAGATATGTAATAGCCAGGTGAGCCTGTCTATCCACGTCCCAACTTCCTTTACGCTTTTCCGTTGTCTCTCACAACTCGATATCCCATATCGGCGTAGTAACAAGCTATCAGAAAATACGAAGTACGGCATATGGCTCATTTAGCTTGTTTGGCCTCTTTTTTACACTGGTCGCCGGGCTGCTCATTACATTGGTTTCTTACCTTCTGGAGCCCATATTCGGATGGCTCCACAAGAGAAAGGGTCGCAATCAATATCCATATCTGGAGTGGACAACCAATGCTACGCTGCAGCTGCACCGCTTAGTACATGAGGAAGTAGGATTTGGCACTTGGTCTGAAGGTACCGAGACCATTCCGATTACTAAGCCTGGTGAGATTCTTGGTTCTTTAGATATTACAAACCCAAGACACCCAGTCCTACGTCGGCCCATGGATGGAGATGGTGTGCCTCTCTCTGCTGAAGGCTCTGAGACTGCTGAGACCGCGATTGGCGATGAATCAGAGCATACATATACTACGCCAGCACCACCAAGTCATGCCTCCGATGCGGAACAAGATATCAATGAAACTTTTCAGGAGGATTTAGCAGACGAGGAAACGCAAGTCGAGGGATATCAGCCGGCTACGAACTCAAGAACCGTCCAACCATGCGACGCATGGTTGGATGAGACGGCTGAACCAGACCATTCTGAAAATCTCCCAATGATACAGATAGCCCAAGAAACTCCGATGATCGTTTCTACGGGCGCTCGAGTGTAAAGCTAGAGGAAATTTTCTACAGCAGAAGTGCGCGGTACGAAGAATTCAACCAACAAGGGCGCACTCATTGAGGAGGCGAGGGTGTGGAATTCGAAATGTAGAGTGCTTTACTTTTTTCTTCTTTTCTTTTTTCTCCCTTTGATTGGAATCAGGACCTAATCGGATGGTATGTTACTGGTATATTTTCCTCATGAATCTTTATTCCCTATGTAAGGCTATGATTATGATATTCAGAAAGCGGGATGTTAAGGTTAAGGGTAGGACCAATAGGGAGAAAGCAAAACAAGCCTGTAATTCGGAATTTTCTTATCGTGTGATCAGTTTCAACGTTAGGTTACCCTCATTTTCAAAACAATTTATTCTATCATATATAGCTTTTTCATAATTATACCATCTCCTGCGTGAGGGGCGGCTCATGCCGTGACTGGCTGAAAATATATACGATACCGTTCCTAATATATAGGTTTGGGCCGCATTGCAGCTCACCGGTCCTGATCGATCTGACGACTTTTGGTAAGAAATAGGAGAGTTCAATTAACTTCATTCCTTTAGGTTGATCCCTACGTTTCCTACGATCGGCGATTTCTACCGTTGCCTTCCACTCAGAAAAAGTTCCGGGGGCTCTAGTCGCTTATCGCTACTTTTAACGATAATAAGCCACATGTCAGTATCTGGTCGATGGGATGCTGATATGCGCTCCTATCGCAAATGTCCGCGGCTTGGTGTTGCACAGCGGCCGCCATATCCCGGGGTAGGTAGACGAGAAGGCTTAGCGCAGTTCTCTTTAGCCAAGCCAAGCTAAAAGCAAAGTCAAGCCGACAGACATAATGAGGGGTGATCCCGAGGTCCGCCGTTTCTAAGTACGGTTAACAATGGATCCGGATGGTTAGAGGCCGATGCGGTGTGTAAGTGTTGTAGTCTAGTACATAATTTATATTTGAGCAGGTTGGGATACGTGCCGGAGTAGAAGAGAGATAATAGAATATTTTGTTGCTGTAAACGATATACTGATGATTATTGATTGGTCGGGTACAGACCAATGTAGAAATGCTCGTACTGACTCATGGATAGATAGGGTGGATCAACTGCAAACGGGGCCCACTGCCCACTTATACGCGCCGGGCCGCTTATGAATCGCTTCAAACAACCCCTTCTTCACTTTTATATTCCGACACCAGGACTTAGAGCCTCAACATCCTCAACGTAGTATCAAAACAAATACTTAAGATTGGTAGTCAAATCATATCTACCATCAGGCAGATTTATACATTACGTACAGGCGGTGGATACGTTCTTACCGCCTACCCGGGGCTAGTGATCCGTAATTGGGGTAACATCGTCACTTACACACACTATGATTCCCACCGCCGCCCTTCGCCCTTTCGCCTTTTGCCCCTCCGATCCACCACCAACACCCCCGGTACTTACTATCGGCGATGATACCCGGGTCGCACCCCACGCGCGCCCTGCCGAATACAGCTACCATTTCGAGTGTGTTGGTTCCCAGGATCCGTAAGGGTTGATATTTCCTCCCCCGCCTCTCTCGCATCCCCCCAATCAACGGTCCTTGTCTTGCTTGGGGTCTTTCCTTCACACTCCGCTCTGGTTGTCTGTCTTGTCTTAATGAAGGATGGTTCCTGGTGGATGGGCCAGGATGGGCCAGATGCTGGAAATCTTCTTCCTAAAATGTGAAAGTGGAACATATAAAAAAAAGTTGGATAACTGTTTCTGTTTGTGCTGCTTCTGTTCTCTGACCCCCCTCCTCTGATGCTTAATAATTGCCTTATTCTGACGATTTCAGATTCGGGTATAAATTGTAGAACATTATGATTCATTGTATTAGTGTTGTCTGTTGCTGAAACCTTCATCTTGACTTGATTTGATTTCCCCTGTCTTGATACAATTCGAATTAGTCACCATGTCGTCCGGGTTCGACAGCGCGTCTCACGAGAAATACCGTCGCTCAGTATCCGACGACGACGATCATGAAATCAGCCATGATGACATCGAAGATATCGCCGGGGTGAGCTCTTCTCGAGACCCCCTTCGTATGATGTGATATGGATACCATGCTCACAAAATCCAACTCAAGGACGAGATACAAAAGATCGCCACAAAAACAAGCCAAGTCAGCAAACACAGTAGAATCTCGCGTATCCTAAGCAGAGCAAGCGGCGTGCGAACCGACGACATAGCACCACCCGTAATCCCAGTCTCCGACCTCGACCGCGGCATCATCGGGTGGGACGGCCCCGACGACCCGGCGTTTCCCCTGAACTTCGACCCGCGCCACAAGTGGATCGTCGTCACCTGCCTATCCGTCATCACGCTGTGCTCGCCCCTATCCTCGTCGATCCTGGCGCCCGCCATCAATGCCGTCGAGGCCGAGTTCGGCTCCACAGACACCACCAAGGCCTCCCTCCCCGTCAGCATCTTCCTGCTCGGGTACGCCGTCGGGCCCTTATTCCTATCGCCATTATCCGAGGTCTACGGACGCGCCGTCGTCCTCTCCTGCGCCAACGCCTTCTTTTGTGTGTGGCACATAGGTTGTGCCCTAGCTCCCAGCCTCAACGCCCTCATCGTCTTCCGATTTCTCTGCGGTGTTGGCGGGGCGGGTTGCATGACGCTCGGCGGTGCAGTTATCGGCGATCTCTTCCCCGTCATCGAGCGAGGCAAGGCGCTTTCGGCATGGAGTATTGGTCCCATCATCGGACCTACGCTGGGGCCGTTGATAGGAGCGTTTATCGTGGGATCGATTGGATGGCGCTGGGACCCGTGGATTGTCTTCATACCGTCTACTCTCGTCACTGCAGCGTTGGCGTTCTATCTCCCCGAGACATGCCACAAGGTCCTTATTGATCGCAAGCTCAGACGGCTGGGTCGGGAACTGCAGAGGGATGACTTGGTGAATTGCTATGATGCCCCCGGAACAGAGCGGGTTTCGCTCACAAGATCTCTCCTGTTGGGTCTCACGCGGCCCCTGAAGATGCTTGTTTTGGCGCCTATCATTTTCCTTATGTCTGTTAATGTGGCGTTCAACTACGGTACAAGTGAGTACATACATGCATATACAACCCACCCTCATTTTTCCCTTCTGTTATTCTCTATCTTCTATCTTATAGGGGATTCCTATTAACGTGAAAATACCAGTGTATCTGATGTTCAACACAATCCCACCAACATTCGAGGGCCAATACGGCTTTCCCACAAGCCTCACAGGTCTCGTCTATCTAGCGCTGGGACTCGGCTATCTCATCGGTCTATGGAGTTTCCTGTTACTTTCAGACAGAACAGTCATGAAGCTAACCAAGAGGAATAACGGCGTATTCGAGCCTGAGATGCGCTTGCATCTTGTTGCGTATTATGGTAAGCACTCACCCACTCACCTACACACACGCACGCACGCACTCTATTATACGGTAGAGGGTATCAATCGCAAAACTGATCTTTGATTTACTAACGAATAACAGCCTGCGCGGCCCCAATAACATTCTTCTGGTACGGCTGGACAACCTACTATAAAGTCCACTGGATAGCCCCCATCCTATCCTTGATCCCCTTCGGCATCGCCATTTTGGGGGTATACCTTCCCACCCAAGCCTACATCATCGACGCCTACCCGCTATACTCAGCCTCAGGACTAGCGGCCTTCACAGTCCTACGAAGCATTGTCGCGGCCTTCTTTCCGCTCGCCGGGCCGTCTTTGTTCGCTTCTCTTGGCCTTGGCTGGGGATGCTCGCTTTTGGGATTTATTACCATTGCCTTGATTCCTATCCCGGTCTTGGTGTTCATTTTTGGGACTCGGTTGAGGAAGAAGTATCCTGTTAAGCTATGAGGTTAGTTTTTTATGGATAGGGGGAGGGGGTAGGTGATCAAGAGGAGGTGAGGCTTGGTGAAAATAAATGTTTAATTAGTAAGGGGTTAATTAGGTACTTGGGTAACTTGGCTCCTGGGGATGGGGATGGGAATGGAGGTGGTACCCGTGTAGATATCTTAGATAGATATGCATAGGATAGGTAGATATAAAAATAGATAATTTTAAGTGAAGACCCAGAAGTCGGAGTACATTTCCATTGCTTATATTGTGTGTCCAACCCTAGCTAATATCACTAAGTCAGGAGGGAACGAGTCACCGCACTCGGGGAAAGATTGCTTATATCATCATGAATGTAAATATCCAGACATAAGGGGTAAGCGAAGTTGACTTGATATCCGGAAATCCACAACATAAATTATTAATATACGCCTTAAAAGCAAAGTCATTACTATTTGACAATAATATATACATATATAATTTGTATTGTACATACAACTCTCCAAACTCCTAATACTTCTGCTGACTAATTTCACCTCTCTTTTCCTGCCCTCAGTAACACTATCCTACTTCAGTATCGCGGCGTTGGTCTTTCAGTGGAAGAAATATCGAACGGTTGTCTTCGCGGAAAGGAAGGCATATGATTAAGTGTAGCGCATATGGACGCGAGAGAACACGTGTAAGGCCATTCGCTGTAGATTTAACTGTTTCCCTCTGGCATGCCTGACATTCATCATGCCATCTCCTGATGTCCATTGCGTTTCTGAACTCCCTCCATTTCGACGATAGGAGTCGACATTAGTTGCTGAGGTTGTTCACCGGGCATAAAACCTTGCGGGTACAGGTATTGAGAAGCGTCATAGGTCGGGTTCACAGGGGCCCTTCTCTTATTTATTATACGCCACACGAGAAAGCCCAGGCTGGCCGCTACAAGAATTGTTCCCAGAGTTGCGCTAATGGCTATACCCGCGATATCTCCTGCAGACAATGATTCGGTACTCGGAGATCCTGTGTCGGTAGGTAATGTGGATGTTGACGCAGTAGAAGAAGTAGTACTCGGGAGGGAAACGGTGGTAGAAAACATAGATGTTGCAATTGTCGTAGAAACTGAAGACGTAGTCTCATTGGGTTGGTCGTCAGAGCCATCATTTGCAATGCCCGTAATGTTAAAGTAATGAGATTGGAAGCCCTGGCCGCTGCCATCGCCAAAGCTTAGAAGTATTAGCTACCTATAATGTTCCTACTTGGACCGCCGGTTTGATCTCCAGGCTTATTATCTTCAATGAGAGTGAGTGTTCCAGTGGGGAAGCTCTTCGCCCACGATAGACTCACACTCTCTCCTATTTCGTATACATCGTTGCCACTGTAGTCTTTGTTCAGGCCTGGCGTGGGAGGTACTATAAAGTGATCGTCGACTGCGCTCATGGTAAGTTGGTGGGGTTGTTAAGGTGATCATATATAACCGTATTACTTTATGAAGCTATGAAACATGCAGTAGAGTCAAATGTTAGCAATCATTTCGAGAGAGATGGAAGAAATGCCATAGTTATAGAGAAAGAGATGGAGAAATAGACAGCCTTCATTCTGCCTGTAGGCCAATTTCCGAGACCGTAATGATCTTCTCATCAAATACTTACTTTCGGATGTCAGCCTGCTTGAATGTGTTCCCCCAATGTGCTATTCATAAACGCCACTCGTCGCAGAGACATTCCACGTTTCCCAACCAGGGCGCTCAGGATCTCAGCTGTCGCGGATCCAATACAATATGGTTGGGCGCGTCAGGCTTCACCCCTAACGATACGCAGCAGCCACACCCGTCTTTGCGGCGGCCGGCATAGCCCCTGATGGTGAAATTCATCGCTCTTTACTGTATTTCGACAATCGTAAACCAGCCATGGCATCAATATCTAGGTATTCCAGAGACAGTATTCCTTTCTCCGCGACATTCGCCCCATCATAGTTGCGACCATATCTATTTATAAGGTATTAAGATATTAAGGTAGGTAGGAGGAAAGAAATGACATAGACTAGAGTCGAACATATGGTTCCATCGCGTTGTTGTGCCCCTGTTGTCGTCTCCTGCGTCGGCTTCTAACCGCTATGGCTGGGAAATTTTAGACTGCTACCCTTGGGAGGCTCGAGCCCGTCGTGGAACCTGAAAGAATTGCTCACGGCGGTCGTGCTCTTGTCACTAAACCCTAGTCTTCCATTAGTTCACTGCTATCAGTTGGATATCGTGTAAGAGAGCTCGTACATTGATCAGACTCGGCTCATTGGGATATAGGAAAGCATATGCGAGCCCGGTGGGGATATGCGCATTGTCCTCCTGAGAAAGCTTTCAAGTAAAGGCATCAACGAGAGCGTCTTATCAGATCATCCCACATTGCTGTCAATGCAAGACTAATGAAGTCGTCAAGTTAGCATCACTCGTGAACTCGTGTGAACTTATAAGTCATGTAGCCATTCACCCCACCGCGAAATAGGGGCGAAAAAGGGGAGAAGGAATAAAGTGAGTAAACGCATAGCTATAAGAATAGACAGCTATAATTCAACCCGTGATAGCTGTAACTAAAGCGTATGAGCAACTGCGAATCTATACCATACTTCACACATTTAGGTAGGTGGCTATATCCCAGCTTGTACTTAGCTATGCAAAACTATTTACCGACCACATTCAATGAAGACACATAGTATGAGAAATACATGTCATGAATCTATGTTATAAAATTCAGAAAGGATCCATTCGACATATAGATGCGTTTTCTAGCTACGATAAAAGCCTGCCTAAGGGATTTGCTTCGATGCCTAGTTTACAGGGTCATCAACCCAGCTTTTAGTAACGAGCAAATCCCCTTCACTAAAACTGATTGTTGAGTATAGATATGCAACTGTTAACACATATAGTATACTCTTCTTCTTGGTCGTAACATAGTTAATATTCGTAGGGAACCCAGAAGCTGCGTAGAACACTCCACTGCTCGTGAACCTTGGATTTCGTTCAAAACCGCACCCATACCTTTTCGACGGCAGATACCTAGCGAGTGTATCGGTATCTAATATGTAATATTCAGTGTTAGGGCGGCTATATTGCCCTATGGTTGCAGTACTCGACGGTAGGTAGTACTTTGAAAGCCTAAGATTGTAGCAAATACATATTGTTACAGGTGCTCTGTGCCTCCTATACAAATATCTACATCGAACTGCAGGCCTGGGACGTTCGCGTCCAACTCAATGGTATCTTTGGGCTTCTTATGGGCTAGAAATTTCTGTCTCCTAATACGATAATTAAGATAGTACTAGGCTTGTCGTCGATCTAAGTATTGGTAAGATAGTTAGCAGACTCCTCGATATCCGGAAGGCAAGAAAGCAGAATCACGCACCTTGTGCCAGGCCAGAACCATACACTGTCGAAGAGAGCTCGAATAGCCTTCTCTTTGCAAGGAACCCGGGTATCATATACACCACAACCATATTCAGTTTTCAACAAAGCCATTCCGCGTAGCCAGTGAAAACAACACACATATCAAATAGGCCCCTGAAACCTAGTCTTCATCATGCCCAGTTCAGAGCTCTTCGCCCAAGCACCATTAGGCATCTGTCGATAGCACATAAGTTTCCCCTCATCGCCCACACTCCCCAATATCTGCCCGTCATCATCAAAGCCCACCCTCCACACAGGTGACTGATGCGCATCAAGTTTCGAGAGCTCTTTCGCCGTATGTTCGATCTGGCCGGGCTCACCCGTAGCCGTTCGTTCCCCATGGGATCCAGATTTATCGATCTCAACACGTATTCCCGAGGGCGCCTGCGACAATCTTCTCAGATCCGTCTTCTTAGAAGACACCGCGGCGTCCTCCGTGTTTTTGGCACTGCCAATGATATCTTCCTTAGCCCACGTCTTCCCATCGTCCTCAGAATACGGCGTATCAACCCGAAACACCCGCACAAACCCATCCTGCGAAGCAGTAGCAATCATATCATACCCGCGATAATTCCCGGGCGCCCAAGCGACATCGCGCACAAGATGGGAATGCGGGATCTCCAGCGCACAATAGAACTCGCGCGCCCTCGTCTCATTACCAAAGGACGTAGTAAACGTATCCCGCGTCCGAAAGATCTTCACACTCAACATGCCCGAGACAACCAGAGACAGCGCATCCTGCGCCACGCCGGCGCGCAGCGCAACATAGCACGGTTCAGGGTTCGGGTCGAAGCGGACTTTAAAACACGTCTCTTCGCCGCGGTTGGGCTTCGCGCAGGCCTGGAAGTCGTCGATCTTGCCGTACTCGTTCAGCATCTCGGGCTGCTCGCTCTCGTAGACGTATAGATGCCCGTCCGTGGCTAGTAGCGCGAACCATGTGCACC
The DNA here is from genome assembly GCA_022385695.1 of Xylaria arbuscula. Classification (NCBI taxonomy): domain Eukaryota; kingdom Fungi; phylum Ascomycota; class Sordariomycetes; order Xylariales; family Xylariaceae; genus Xylaria; species Xylaria arbuscula. The sequence goes on along the minus strand of MU279358.1, from coordinate 402,676 downwards.
GCGTGACCTCGTCGTGCTTCACTGAGAACGAGCGGAAGGGGTACCGGCCGGATTTGATCTCGGAGATGGCGCGGCCGTTGCCGGAGCGCGAGGAGAAGCGCTTGCCGGGTGCGGCCTCGGGGTCTTCGGCCCAGAGCTTGAAGCGGCCTTCGATGCCGAGGGAGGCGAGGAGGTTCGGGGAGACGGTCGGGGGGAGCCATTGGAGCTGTGGTTGTTGTTGTTGCGTTAGCATCGTCGGCGCATACTATATTATCTCTTCATGTGTTGTTAGTTTGTTTGTTTTGGTGGTGTCGCACCTCTAGTATCTCGCCGCTGTGGGCGCCCCAGTTGTCGCATAGTCGCCAGACGCCATCGCGATGCCGGTTGAAGACGCGGATCTTGCCGTCTACGCCGCCGGTCGCGCACCGGTCTCCGTATGCGTTGAACGCGATTGCTTGGACTAGGTCTCTGTGTCCATGCTGGATGATGTCGAACGTTGTGCTTCCTTCTGTCACCGTCGGCTCGCTCAGCGGACGAGACATTTTCGAGTCTTCAGATTATCATAGTGGATTGGCTAGTGTTGAGAGGTGGAAGTGGAAGACAAATAAGAAGCTCAAGCTTGAGTGGTCTAGTCGGAGGATGTTGTAGGGTAATTGCTGAAGCTAAGACGGCGGAGTTTAGCGCATTAGCCACCACCTACCTGCCTACATGTAGATACGTAGTATCTGATGTTGCTGGATATAAAACTGGGTGTATATTATACTTAACAAGCAAGTTACAAATAAAAAATAAAAATAAAAAATAAAAGAGATTTTATTACACTTATTCCAGACTTTCCATAAAATAAAGCTTAACTTACCTACGTATGTGTGGCTAACTAGGTACCCCAGGCCCCAGACTCTAGATACAACAACGAAGAGCCAATCCCAACCCAACGTTTTCTCTCGAGAAGCAAAGGCCGTTACCGTCTGCCTTATTCTAACACGACAATTCGTAGTCGTATCTTCAAGATTTTACTATCGACTTCCTCATAGTTAACCCGAGAGTCCCACACTCCCGTGCGGCGATATGTCCCCGGCCCAGATCGCTGCAGGAGAAGCCCCGAATACCGGTACATATTTTCCCTCCCACTTAGAGGAAAGGTACGGCTAACGAGTGGGAGATAAAATCTTGCTTCAAGGGTCTCGTATTCCTCTCGCGTGTCGGGATAAATAATGGAATTAGGCGGGAGCTCTGTCATCAATCGCCCGATCAAGAGAAGGTTTGGCCAGTAATGCTTAGAAGACTGATCAAAAGGATTTGATAGTTTACAGTCGTCTGACACAAAGGCATACGCCACTCGAAAATTTGGCTCTGAAGTAGAGTATGCTAAGACTAGCCTGAAGCCGACGTTGGGGTAACAAGATGACCAATGCCATGTAGGTCTAGTCTTGTCCCTTTTAAATGAGTGACTCGGTACTATGTAGTTAAGGTCTTCATCTTTATGTATAGGCTCTTGCTCAGTACGGTTTATGTCATCGTGCTTCGGCAATCTTCCTGGCTTGCCACGCTCCGTAGTATAGCTTTCCCGGAATAATGTTGGCTCATAGAGGAGTATTTCGGGCAAAGTCGATGCCAATGTCCCGCTCTCGAAGCGACTGCCAGAGAGCTTTGCAAGTTCCGCCCCTACTCCGTCAAGCGCCACGAAAAGATCCTTTTCTGGATAGGTCAGGCGTGATAGGCAATAGGTCTTTAGTGTTTCTATCCATCGGTCGTTGATGTTGTAGTGGTTGAGTTGAGGGCGAGAACCGGGACTATTGAACAGCCCGAATGGCAAGTCCAACGATGGAATGGGGGAGTTTTCGGGAGGAGTTCTAAATATATAAATCCCCTCACTAGCAGCTAACTCTGAACATTGCCAGAATACTTGGGATTGTCCGAAGGATAGCATCCGAGGTGCCATAATGCATTCTTGAAGCACCCATCCTCTCCTCATCAAATTGGACCTCATTATCCCAGCAATATTGGTATCATAAAGGAAGCTAGAATAAGGGTACCGTATTTCGGTAACACGAAACAGAGTTGTTCCATCTCGACGAGTAGAACACCAGTGAATTGTGGCCGAGCGGATTCGGGAAGGCAACGAGTCTCTGAAGAGCCCGTCGGCAGGACCACTGGATTCGAGGGCGCCTATATTAAGGAGAGCATTGGCGTAGACGGTCCCCATACGGAGCGACTCCTTTTTCCAGTCTGCCTCGGCCGCTTCATCGTCACCTTGTAGGATACAATAGCAGTCTATCCAGAGATAACGTAGGCCAAGCCGTCGGACTGTTATTATGGTCTCCTGGAAAGTGAGTGGGAATGCGGATATGTGCACTCCGGCAAGAAAGCGCGGTAAAAGATCCGCTGTCAAGACGAGGAATTCTTCCTTTCCCCAACAATGGCTTAATGTAACGTAATGTTCTTCAGTATTTGCTTGCTCCCCTGACATTAATCTGATGTCATCTTCTGAGACATCAAGTAACCTCGATGGCTTCCCTGCCTTAGAGAAGGACTTGGAACAAGTCGCATGGTTCTTCCGACATTCGTCCAGCCAAATGCCAGCAACCGCGGCGATATTCTCATGTCCTGTCCAAAATCGACCCTTATACTGGATTTTGGACTTTTGCGAGACCGACTGCCGCAAGCCTGACACGATTTCAAATCGTCCAGAGTATGTACTACGTCCTTGATCCGTATAGAGACGAAGAATATAATATAGACATTTTCGTGAAGAGGCGCTTTCATTTCGACAATAGATATTGTACCTGAGAGGAAACGATCCTCGGATCTCCGAGAGTTGAGAGCAGATATGACAGCCCAATGTCCTTGCATCGTCCCAACTCTGTTCCGTTCGGTGATGGCGACCAGGAGATGGGAGATGGCATTGGAGATCAGCCCACGGGCGACTGTGTATCTTTTTCCAAATCTGCCAAAATTTGGCCCATCTTTCATACGAATTGTCACTGAAGATCGATGCGCAAACTTCACAGAGTACTGCTTCCGGAAGGTCGTCGATATCCATCCCTCCTGAGTCGGTCGAAGAATGTACGAGGGGAATTATAATCACGAGGCAGGTGAGTTGGTAGATAGGTAAGTTGGTACACTTCATCAGCCCGAAGATTCATGTCAACTATGTTCATAAAGGTGGCAGTGCAAAGGTGCAGTTGAGGCAGTGACTGACTTTGACCACTCATCAGTTCCCACGACATCCAATGAGACGCCGATGATTCAGCTTTGCTGCGCAGCAATGTATGATTGATGATACGTAGATAACACTGCCCAAGCTGACTAATTTTGCTGTAGCCTGGGTCTTCTCTCACGACACACACTTAGGTTCAAACTAGTCGGACGCCTCTGAAATCGGAGGAATATGTTTTAGTCAATTGTATTAACAAGTGCAGTTCGCGCTCTTCTATGTAAAGATCCTGATGCCAAAGGCGTTAGGGTCGTTGAAACGTAGCCCTTGGTTTAGCGCTGAGATCTGGTTGATCTCATCGTCGCTGAGGTTGAATGTGGCCGATTCTAAGTTCTGCTTTAGTCGGTCGACATTGTTCGACTTCGGGATAACTACGATATTTCGTTGCGTGTTCTACGAAATAAAAAGGTTAGCAAAAACAACGTTTGAGATCTCTGAGACACGTAGTTGACAAGGGAATGCTTACCCAGCGCAACAGTACTTGACTGGGCGTCTTGCCGTGCTTTTCAGCGATGCTCTTGACAACGTCCACCTCGAACAGAGGTTTGGCGTTAACAGCATCTTTATTGTTCAACTCGACAAAACTCTGCGGTCCGAACGATGAGTAGCCGGTCACGGTGATGTTGTTCTCCTGCGCCATGCTGATGAGGTTGGGTTGCGTCAAGTACGGGTGATGCTCGACTTGCAGAACCGACAGTGGGATCTTAGCGTATGACAAAACATCATAGATCAGCTGGGTGTGGAAGTTGGAAACACCGATGCTTCGGACGAACCCGTTGGGGTTATCCGCTGTCTGCACCAGGTCTTCCAAGGCTTTCCATGTCTCAGAGATGGGCACCTTTGCGAGAGGCGTGACTTTGGTCTGTTCCTTGTCGGTCCAGAAGCAAGGCCAGCGGAGTTGGTCGAAGGGGATGAACTCGAGTGAGATGGGAAAGTGGATCAGGAATAGATCGAAGTAGCCAACACCCCAGGCCTCGAGCTCGAGCTTAGCCATCTCGAAGGCATGCTCGCGCTTGTGGTAGTTGTTCCATAGTTTCGTGGTAATAAACAAGTCCTCGCGCTTTACGATGCCCTCATCGATAGCTCGGCGCACACCTTCGCCTGCCTCTTTGCTGTTTGTGTAGTCCCATGCGCCATCGATTTGACGGTATCCAAGCTTGATGGCGTTGTACACTATGTTTCTCATATGTCAACATGGGTTCTCCTGGTCCCCTTTACAATCGAAACCGTAAACATAAATAGTCATACCTTGGTCAGCACATGTCTCGCGAGGCACTTTCCAGATACCAAAGCCGATGAGGGGCATGGACTGTGAAACAAGTCAGCGAACTGTGGCGGTCGTGACGAGCCACGACGGATGACCTACATAGCCAGAGGCCAGCTTGACGGTAGGAACTTGGTCAGCCATTTTTTAGTAACGCATATGCCGGATCTGAATTTGACTGTTGCTAGAGAATATTAAGTCAAAGAAAAAAGAAAAGAAAAAAGACTGAAGGACCCCTCTCTTTTTGTATGAAGAACGCCATGGGAGGGGTTTCTAGAGGCAGTGACGCACGGTAGCTGCAGGTTATCTCCGAAACACTATAACCTTCCAAGGTTAGTGTGAGCAGAGATATCGACTTTTAATTCCGTCTAGCGTATTGTAGGTGCGATGAGATGTTGTTACGAGTTGATGGAGAGAAGAGGCTCCGTGTATCCACTGCGAGGGGTAATGATATGTAGGCACTACGCTATTATCCCTCGTACTTTCCCACATACATACATAGGTACATACTATGTAGGTACCTACTGTACATACATCTATACTGCCTTTGCTGATCAAGTAAACGGTCGCGACTGTAGCAGACCGGGCCAATAAATAGCATGCGGGAAACACCTAGATAGGAACAATTGTGTTTTTCTCCACCAAGATCTACAATATTTCAAGATTCGACAAGACTACCCATACATTTACATTACATGTGGTAATAGTAATTAGATTTTCTATATAGTATGTAAGTGGTGCGGATATCATCTTGTCCATAACCCCACTTACCTCGGGATAGCATTACCCCAAGCTCCAGAAGAGCCAAAAGCGAATAACGATATAGCGCTTACAGTAATAGCACTTGGTAGCGTCTGGTAGTAGTGCCAGTAAAGACTGAACTCCACCTTACTATGCCCCAACCGAACCGCGCCAGAATTGTTCTCTCTCTCTCCGCACTTCCAGGGTAGACGTTCAAAGCTGAACATCTACCCCACGTCGCGTCATGAAGCGCGTCTAAAATACAGTAGCTTTCAGACTTGAATTGAATTTACACATACTTATACATAACGGAATTTCTTCTTCCCCGTCAACCAAACCATGGCTCTCCCATTGCCGTCTGGCCTCGTGCCGACCGAGGTCGCATTCCTCTGCGAGATGGAAATGATCACCATAGTCCCGCGCCAAAGACTCGAATCCATCCCCATGCTCAGTGTAAGCTAACCTCCAACCCCACCACCCCGCCATATTTCGCAATGCAATGCGATGTGATTCATAACCACACTCCCTTCATATGCACACCCAGGAAACAAACAATCAATCCAATACAATACACTCAATTACCTAGAACTTGTCCCGACTCTAATTCCAAACCAGGGAAAAACCCCCGCCCTCCGACCCCCCCGCCGCGCCGACCTCCCCCTCTGGCTAGCCCTCCTCCTAAAGAAACAGCGCCGCGCCAACATCGTGCCACCCCCCTGGCTCCTAACCTCCTCCCTCCAAGACCTGGTACACGCAGAAACGAACCTAGACCCCGAAGGATTCTCCCCGCCACCGCCAGCACCAATGCGCTCAGACGGACGAGGCGTCGCAAGACCCTACGCCCAAACCACGCTGAACACAGGGGACGGGACGAAAGAACTCCTGCTATCCTCCCCGTTCCTCCCGAGCTGTACACAAGACGCTCCCTCGGGATATCTGCCGTACCACTGGCTTGAGATCGCCGAGACATTACTCGCGCACGCGGCGGACGATATACCTAATGCCCCCGAGGTGCGCGCGCTCCTGCGCGATCTGCAAGAGGTAAGGGCGGCTAAGATGCGGGCTAGCACGCGGCATCTGGAGGGCGGGGGCGGGGTGTTGAATCTGCGCGGGGTGGGCGCTATGGAGCTTGCGGAGAGTCGGGGGTTTGTGCTTAGTGTTGTTGATGGGGTGCGGAAGCTTGGGGCTAGTATGGAGGCTGGACGGCGCGAGGAGATGGAACGGGGGGGTGAGGATGGGGGGGATGAGAGTGATGATGATATGGAGTTGTGAGGGGGGTGTGAAGAGAAAAGGGGAAGGGGAAGGGGATGGATGAGTGGATGTAGACGACGTTTTGATACCATGTTTCGAGCATGGATGGTATGTATTCATGCATCTTCCGGAGTATATATATATATATCATTAGGCTGTGAGAAAAAAGAAGATGAAAGCAAATACACGCGATCACGACAATATACCCCTCTTAAATTTACAGCAAGCAACATCTCACAAGGTTTCATATGGTGCTCATGATTTATTGTTAGAGGATTCATATAAATACGACTTTATTCATTTTAGAAACAAATCTCGCTCGCTTGCTAAAATACCAATTCAAGAACGAAGCCGCCCAGATACCAGCTAGGTAAGAACCCAATTGTACCATCCATTACACGCTAAAACAAAGGTGAAAAGACAACTTACTTTCAGCATAGCAAAGCACATCATAAGTACTAAGTAGGCAATACTCACCAAACTCACCAAACTCACCCTTACCAAAGAACAAACTCACCTACACAACTATTCAACTAAGGATCAGGGAACATCCTCCGACTCCCATCCACAAAAACCCGATAGCGCCAAGGGCGCGTAGCCCGCGCACCATGCCGCGCAAGTCGAACAACCTCATCATTCGAAAGACAAGTATACTCGCCATTACCATCCGGTCCACCGCAAAGACCTGACGTCCCACACCAGCCGTTGGAATCGAAGAAATAATTGCAGGCGAGGTACAGGAGCAGGAGGACTATACCGGTGCAGAGGAGGGCCCATTTGGTTTGGCCGATGTAGGGGCCCCAGGTTGTTAGTTCGTCGGTTACTGTGTTTGGGTTTGCGCCTGTGCGGCGGTTCTCGTCTGTTGTTTGATGGGTGTTAGTTATCTGTTGGTATTGTATGGTGGGGGGTAGGTAGAAGTGAAAGGTTAGGGGAAGGGGAAGGAAAAGGGGAACAAGTTCGGGACGGTGAGAAGGAGAGGGAGAGAAAGGGGGAGGGAAGGGAAAATCATGATCAGGAGATAGATAAAACCAACTGGTTATCCTCTCGTGTTAAGGGGCAAAAGGGGCAAAAGGAACAAAACATGTAAGAAAAGAAAGTACTAACCTCTCCTCATCCCCTCCCAATCCCTCTCATCAACCAAAACATAACCATCATCACTCCCATCATCACCCCCATCATCCTCAACCACACCACGATCCCCATGAACATGACCAAACCCCCAATCAGCAGCCAAAACATCCCTCCAGAACCTGCCCAGCGCCATATCCAACCCCCTATAAAACCCCCTAGCAAACCGAATCAGAGAAATAGGCACACGCCACCGAACAAAAACGAAATTGAACAATACAAAGGGGGTCGAGATCAAGAACGCGCCCAAATGTGCCAAGAATGTCCCCGCTGTGCCCGCCGTAGCGATCAGCTGCTCGTAGTTGACCAATAGAAGGTAGAGGGTTGGTAGGTTGACTACAATTGGGAGGGGCACTTTCGCTTCTAGGAACCAGGCCCATACGCTGGCGGGGATCGACTTCCATAGTTTTTGGAAGCGGTCGTCTGAGTTCTCCATTTTGGCGGTGTTTTGGGCGTATGCTCCGAGGTTTACGGTATTCTTGGTGGTATTTGTTAGTTATGGTACTCCCAGAGTACCGGTGTTAGGGGATTGGAGGGGACTGGACTTTGATCTTGAGAAATTGTTGGTGTGTATGGTCTTGCCTTAGATATATGTTGTGTAAATGCTTTGTAGAGCGGAACAAGGAGGGTGTTTGATGACGTGAAAGCACATTTGTTGAATAATCCAACTGTCTTTTCAGTATATCTTGTTGAATTCCTTTATTTGTGTACCTGAATGCTATCAAGAGTCGAATTTGACAATGTCTTTATTGAACAACAAAGGTTCCGATAATAGCGAAGATAAAGCTATGACGAAGGCTAGTAAAGTGTCTGACTATGAACTGTAGACTTGCAAATCTTTGTACCGAACACCATCGAACAATGCGTCTATGACTCCTCATGCAACAATGCTGTTTTGTATAGGAATGTCCAAAAGCAAAAGGGAAAAAGCCTGCTGAACCAATACCTGCTAATGATTTCTAGATGTTTTCGAGCTTGATGTTTATAGCTAGGTGCCTGCACCTCTTAAAATTGAATCAAATATTCCAGTAGTCTTTTCCAACGTTAAACCGATCAGGATGTGGTTACTTGCGTGATACCATCGGCGCCTGTCTCGACAACCGTAAAGCCGGCAGTATTGCCAGCGCCTGCAGCAGCTCTGTCAAAAGCAGCGTCGCTCCTAGCGAGGTTGTCAGTGACTCCCTAGCGGAATAGAATAAAGGGTTGTGGTACCTGTCCAACAATGTCTCTATGTCATCTTGACTAAGGATCTTGTCTCCACCACTGTGCTTGTACACCTCACCGTCTTTGAGTAACAAGGCTTTCAGGGTTTCTTTGTCTATGTCTTCGCTCGCATCGAGTTTTTGGCTCATATTCTTGAACCCACCTTTCTTGATGACGAGTTTCTCCAGCCGGCGCTTTGCGTCAGCACTTAGAAGGAGTTCCTCCTCTACCGTGCCCTTTGTCGCAAATCGGTAGATGATTACGGGCCGTGTCTGACCAATACGATGGCAACGATCCTGAGCCTGCAGATCTTGTTGTGGGTTCCAATCACTTGAGTCTTGAATGAGTATAGTTATTTTCTTGTTGATGGGAATCATTTGTAAACTCACGAATCAAAGAGGATAACCGTGTCAGCTGTTGCGAGATTGATACCTTGGCCACCTGCCCTAGTGGACAATAGAAAGACTTTGTAGTCGGGGTCTTCGTTGAAATCTTTGATTTGCTGTCTTCGGTCTTCTTGGGCTACACTTCCATCTATACGACAGACATTCCACTTGCGCAACTCAGAGCAGTAGTCATGCAAGATGTCTAGCTGAGTCTTGAACTGCGAGAATATCAATACTTTATGGCCGCGTTCGAACAGCACGGGAAGTAACCGATCTAATAAAAGCATCTTTCCAGAAGCGGTGACAATACTTTCATCAATTGGCTCATTGACATCATAGGTCCAGGGATTATAAAAGTTGTGAGGGGAGTTACAGACTAGCCGTAACTGCATGAGTGGGTTCCCTAGCTTTTTATCGGCAATTTGTAGTTCTGCGACAAGTTAGCGAACATCCAGTGTACTTAAGAACTCGGTAGCGTACTGGCTAAGTCGAGAGTCTCGGCTCGCTTAATCTCATCAGCATCTCGAAAGTCTTGCTCAAGATCTTCCTCTTGGTTCTCCAATTCCTTCGCTAGCATGTCTTCAAAAGCATCATCGTCAAGCTTGTCCTCATCAACATCATCTGTTATCTTGTAGGACACCAGGCTCTTCCTTGGGCGTCCTCTGGTTCTTGAAGCTGTTGATGGGGTCGATTGGCGGCTAGATTTGGCACTTTTCGATGTGGATGTCTCGCTAGTGGGCGACGGTTTTCTTTTTGAAGCTGCCTTCGGAGCTGGCGAAGAAGTCTTTGGTGTAGCTTTAGACTGTGATGCATTCTTGTTTTTTGGCCTCATCAGGAGAGAGAAGGCATTATTCGTTGATGGAGAGGGTGTTTCTGCAGGGTGAGAACTAGCCGCACGCGATGACTGCCGACTTGATCGTCTGGAACTGTTTGGTGTATTGTTGACCTCATTCAACCTTTCTACCACCTTGTTTTCTAGGTAGCTCCTGGTGTCGGTTTTCTTGTCACTGACAACGTTATAGAGATCAGTTTGTTCTTTTGTCATAGGTGCGTAGAGCACGTATTCACGCTTCTTAGGTAAGTAAGCGGCTACATCGGCTTTGATTCGTCGAAGCAATAACGGTTGGAGAACTTTGTGTATCTTGGAAACGAGCGATTGACTCTCCTTGTCTTCGATGAATTGAGCCGTGGTCTCCTCATCTTGCAAGTCACTAAAATCGAACCAGACTTCGAACGCCTCCCAATCAAGGAAGGTCTCTGGCATTAGAAAATGGAGGAGCGACCACAATTCCTTCAAATTATTCTGTAACGGCGTTCCTGTAATGAGCAGGCGTGTAGCTGATTTGAATTGCTGCAGTTCTCTGAAAAGCTTTGCGTCCGCATTCTTCAGCCGATGTCCCTCATCCTGACACTACATTAGCCTGTAAAAACATTGGTGGATAGAAACCATACGTACGACAACGATGAATGCCCAGTCAATCTTTGACAGTGCCGCATGATCTCTCAAGACTATTTCGTATGATGTGCAGACAACAGGGAATCTCTGATTCGGGCTGCCTTTTTGGTAGTGTTTCATGATCTTCTCACGAAAAATCTTCTGTCGCTCTTCAATAGTTCCGTGATATAAGACAAACGGTATTGTCGGAGTCCATTTGGCAAACTCATCTTGCCAGTTGGATAGTGTACTCAATGGGGCGATGACAAGATGTGGTCCGAAATATTCTTCTTGTTCACGCAAGAGGGCGACTAAAGAGATGACCTGAATTGTTTTTCCTGTATCTTGTTAGCGCACAGTGGTAGTTAATCAACTGGGATGATGAGACCAACCAAGACCCATCTCATCTGCTAAGATGCCGCTCATTCCTTGGAGACATATCTCGTACATCCACGTGAGCCCTTCCAACTGGTAATCTCTCATGGTGCCACCCGACATGATCTTGGGCTGTCCCTTAAGCGCCAACCCAGCATCTGCCAAGGCCTGATTGTCAAAGTCGCGACCAACTCGGCCGAGCGCTTTCGTTTTCTGAGTCAGGATGTCGCTGAATATCTTAGACTTGCGCAGCAGCTCGTCGAGTTCCTTAGCTTTCCGAGCTTTTTCTTGCGGAGACAGCACTACCTTGCGCTTCCTGCGTGCTGCCAGCCTTTTCGCCTCGGCTCGTGTGTTCTCGGCGCGCGCCTTCTTTTCCTCGGTCAGCATTTGCTGCTCGGTGAAGGTGTGTGTGAGCCCCATCTTGGCAACGCTCTTCTCTTCAGCTGGAGGAGGAGAAGAAGGTGGGCTAGTGGCAGGGCTGGATCGACGGGAGGGCGAAGTGGGAGAATCTATATCAGAAGACAGACTGTAGGCCATCACAAAAAACTCCCGGGAATAGATCGGCAAAGACGATGACGAAGCACCAATTATAAGCTAGAAGTACATGGGTATGGAGAAAATTGAAGTTTGTGACGACACAGTCGTGAATGTACAGTAGTGAGGAAGGGAAGAGATTCAAAACACTTGATAGTTCCGATTGAGCGATTGGATTGGCTGGGGCGAGTTCTGTGAGAGTCCGATCGAGACCACAAAAGGAGAAAGTGATGATCTCACAGATGCCGAAATACTCATCAGCGCGTCACCCTTGCTCGATTTAGTGACGCGAATTGCCTGCGAAGTCACGCGTTAAGTGGTCTTGGCAGGTACACTAAAGCAGGCAAGCATGGTGCAATGGCAGTTGCATTCAGCCAGTGGAAGTGGAATTGGGGTCCAGGGGAGAGGGAATGTAGGAAAGCACCGCCCCACTTCTCCGGCTTCGGTACAGGTCCCTCCACGCAGCAAGTACCCATGTACCCACCTGGTGCGCCACTTTATTAGTCAGAAAAGACCCCACAACAGCGCTTGCTACAGGTACCGGTTACCTATCATCATCGGCGCCATTGACATTCCACCCATTCTCTCCCTTCCAACAACGACTGCGCAAGTCCTCCAACGACGAGAACGATCAGAAAACACAGAACCGCACGTGAAGCTAAATCTACAGATCAGGAGGCTCAACTTTCAGTTCGCTGTTGCTCAAGATGGCGGCCGCGGCGCAGAATAATTTCTACGAGTTGTATCGTCGAAGCAGGTACAGCGCCATAGCATCATACCATACACACCCACATGCCTCACTACGGAGGCTGGATGATAGTTACCTTGTCTTAGACTGCGCGAGGCTTTGCTAACTAATGCCGTTTTCGGCTTCGTCTACAGCATCGGCGGTGCGCTCACGGATACCCTCGATGACCTCATTACCCAGAACAACATCGATCCGCAGCTCGCCATGAAGGTGCTAGCCAACTTCGATCGCGCTATCGCCGAAGTGTTGCAGGATAAAGTTCGGTCCCGGCTGACCTTCAAGGTGAGTGATGGTCGGGGTCTGGATATCTGTTTTGTCGGGTAGTGGGTGGCTAGAGACTAACTCGTGTCTCTCTACTCCTTAGGGAAGCCTCGATACCTACCGTTTCTGCGACGAAGTCTGGACCTTCCAGCTGAAGAACGTTACCTTCAAGATGGAGAATGGCGGACAAGTCGTCAACGCTGATCGAGTCAAGATAGTGTCTTGCACTGCGAAGCCTACGAACACGACTACCTAGTAATTACGCTCGATTTCGTTTGGTACATGTCCACGAGTACAGGAGAGAGAAGAGCATACTGATCAACTTGACGGACGTTTTTGACCATTGCACCATGACTACGACTGGGATATTGGGCTATTCGCATTTCTCGGAACAAAGATGCGGGTTTCGCTTTTGTCGGTGTAGCAAGGTCCTTATGCGCTTCACCAAGACTGCATACACATCAACGGTTGAAATGGAGGAGATTTGCTTCAGACATCAATTGAACTGAAAACTTGATAAAAAGTATTTATTAGAAAGCATCGAGCAGAGGTCGTTTCAGGAAGACATCAGATACAAATTGAATGCAGGACACGGCGTTTGGTGTTTGGTAGTGAAAGGGCTGGGTGCCCAATAGGTAGACATTTAATGTGATACGATTTCCCACGCCATTTATATCATTCATGTGTAACTGCATACAGTTAACTTTATGAACACAGAGATCTTGTGGATATGAAGCATGAGTAAAAAGAGCATTCATTTCCTCTATTGCGCAATAGGGGTTATCAAATGCATAATACAGACACCAAGTAGCTCCCGGCTCTCTAGATGATATCTAATAGGAACCATAATCATCACCTATCATGCGTCGAACTACCTAAATCCCCAAGAAGTGGAACATCTTCATCCACTTCATCTTCCTCCTTCAAATCAGGCACCTCTCCTCGTTCAGCCGCTTCCGCTCCCTCGTTACCTTCATTCCCCTCCACATCACCATCCACTTCATCGGGACTATTAGCAGCCTTGCGCCCGAGGATAACATTCCCTGCCACGAGCAATGCGGCCCCGGCCCACCATAACGGCGGTAAGCTCTCGGCGAAGATGGCTAGGCCCAGTAGGGCCGAGATCATGAAGTTTGTCGATGTGTTCATTATGGAGACTTGGGTTGTTGAGTTGCCTTTTGCTAAGGCTTGGGTGAAGAGTGTCCACATCTGGGGGTTTGTTAGGTTTGTTGATACATGAGACGAGATTTTGAAAAGGAGGGAGAAAGAAGATGAGAGGGAAAGAAGAGGGAGACGCTTACTATTATGTTGAATACGATATTTAGCCCGAAGAATGCCTACAGATGCCAGTGTTAGTGTATGAATTCAACTGTAAATAGTAGTGTATTTAGAGTGTTTCATCTTCTTCCTCCTTTTTCCTTTCCAGGGTATCGGCGGAATGATAGTAGTCAGGAATGTTGTAGTTATCCCAACGCAAACAAGCTCTCATGTAAATAAAGAATAGAAGATGAGAACTTACACCTCTGACAATGACTTCTAGGAATCCGCTACCGCTTTCTAAGCCGAGAAAACCAGAGATGCTGCGCGCGATATGCGCCGTCAGGCCATCCGTAGTTCTGGTAAAGATGAGTTTATCAGTCTGTATTTCTTAAAGCAGTGGCATATAATAAAAAGGGGATAAGAGGGCGGCATATTGACAACTCTTCGGCATACCCCCGGCCTGCATACAGCTCATCATAACTCATCACGACTTGACATCTCAACTCACTCGACCTCAAAATACGACTCTCGAGAACCAAAGTGAAATCCACCCGCGGAATTTCTTTTTCTTTTTTTTTTTGCAAAACGACAAACGGAAAGTAAATAAAAAAACAAAACAAAATATGATGAACGAAGCACGATTGTACTCACAACTTAGCAAACACGCCATTAAAAGCAGCACAAGCACCGCTCGCAACAGCATACACGATCCACCTATTCCTCGCGGGGAAGGACATATCCTCAACTTCTCCGTTTTCTTTCCCGTCTTCCTCTCTGTTTCCCTTACTGGTTTTCGTTGTATCTTTCTTAGTGTCCCTTTTTCTGTGTTCCTCTTCTTTTCCCTCACTTTCTTCTTTCAGTCCCTTAGTGGGGGCTGGTCTCCGCTGTTTCAGAGTACCGGAAGTAGACGGTCCGGGATATGGCCCGGGATTAGTAGACGAAGAGGAAGAGGTCGCCGGAGGAAAAGAGACGGTGGGAGGAGAAGAGGTAGCGGGATCGGAGACGGGAACGGGCTTTGAAGACCGTTTTTTCGGCATGGTGGGCGGGTAGATCTATAAGTGTGTGTATAAGTATCAAAGTATATAAATAGTAGTAGTGTATCCAATAGCCTATAGCTATGGAGACTCAGATACGTGTGTCGAGAAGGGCAGTTGAGCTGAGAATCATGTGCCGGGGCTAGAACAAACTACCCGACTCAGGGGTACAATACGAGCAACAACACCAAGCAAGCCGCAGCAGTATGGTGGATGCGCAGGTGTGGTGTACGTATCGTGGTGGCTGTGTGGGTTTCTTTTGCTGGGTCCCCGTTGTCCGTGTCCCACTGATTGGTACATAAAAGAAGCCGAGAACCGTTTGTTTCATGTATGTATTCTGACAGTAATGTACGACCCCCTTTCTCACTTCTTTCTTCTTCACAGTGGTGGGCTTGCCTGCATGAATGAGGGTTGTCGCTACGTCTCGGCTTGTCTTGTCTTGTCGTGTCGTGTCCTGTTGCATTACAGTAGGTAGGTAGGATGCAACCCACTAGGTTAATGAATAAGTGACGTCCTAGGATCCATACACGTGGGAAAATCGCCAAGAGCCGCTGGTGGAGTTCTGGACGCGCGTTAAGAGGTCAGGGTCCTTGGCATTTACACCCAGATTGGGACGTGGTCTAAGCGATTTCTTGACTGAGAAATAATAATACTACGTACACTAGATACATATATCGAGTAGTCTGGAGTGAAGAACGGTGCTGGAAATACTATGCAAATTGAGGAGTGATAAATGTTTGTCAATTTTATTCTAGAGTCGTAGTCAATTGAGCTCGTTTCTTGTAAATAAACCTTGAAATGATGTTTATAAGTAAGATTCTTTGCGTTGTTCAATACCGGTACCTATGCCGAGGTATGCAAACGCCCGTTCCCGTTGCATCAGCCATACGCAACGTACCTTACTAAAAATAAACAAGCTATACTCCACTCGGAGCTACGATCTGTAATACGTAGTACAGAGAGATATAAGCAGATCTAAATCATACCAATAGAGATCGAAAATAGTTCACGAGCTTTTCACCTAGTCCGCAATGATTATCAGCGCAAGTTCGAAGCTAGAAAGCATTGAAAGTCTATTCATTATTCAAAACCAGCGCATCATCTACTTGCAAGTTCAACGCCATCAACATCACCCACATCTTCATCGCCATCCATAATCTGTCCCTGACCACCGCGTAACAAGGCGTTAGATTCCTCGCTCCCGCTTCCAAGTCTTATGCGACCGCCGCTGATATGATTCACCTTGTCCGAAATCCACGCGGCCATACTTTCTATGACGTGCCATAGCTCTTCATGGCCCTTGGCAATCTCATGTTGCTCACGTGGATTCTCAGCCGCTTCCACCTTGAACTGGTATTTAAGACAATCCTTGACTGTCACCAGTCCTGTGAGTTTACCGTGGTGCTCAATCAGAATCACTCGCGGCCCAATCTTGCGGAACATATCCATCACTGTCTCAAGTGGCAGTCGCGGGTGCACCGTCACCGGCGTAGCGTCCACGTAGCGACTAAAGTCGATAGCAGCCGAGGACATGCTAAAGTCCATGTGGTTGGTCGTAAAGTTTGGTGTCATGGGTGTGACAGCTGGATTCACCCCCGATGGTGAGAAATGGCACTTGGCATGTGGGTTTATGGCATTGGATCGATCCCGGCGCAAACGATCGATGGCATACCGTAGTTCTGTTCTACCTATGTATCCGACAAGGATATTAGTTCGGGTATTTTCGACGATGGGAAAACCTTGGTAATGCGGTTCTTTAAGCAAATCTTCGATGGACTCGAGTGTCATCCCATTCACAGGGATCGCCACCACATCACTCGTCATGACAGTTGATACCGGAACGCCGAAGTTGTGCTCCTCTTTATTATCGAGGAAAGGAAAGCCACTGAACCAAATCATGCGGTCAGCAATACCACCCTTGCCGAATAGCTCTGATACGATCTTGGTAACGCCCACAACGATCATTGTTGGCAAGATGTAGGTTAAAGCCCCTGTAAGCTCAAACATGATGACCACAACCGAAACTGTGATATGCATGATACCGCTCAGAGCAGCCGCAGCACCCAAAAAGGCATAGGTACCAGGCGTTATACACGGTCCATCCGGTGGGCAAGCAGAAAAGAACGGACTATCTGGATGTGCGTGGTAGATGGTTTGCATTATAATGCCGACTGTTCGGCCAAAAGAAGCCCCAATCGCCATGGAAGGGACAAATATTCCGGCCGGTACCTTGCAACCGTAGGAGATGATGACTAGGAAGACTCTAATCACTGTTGCTAATGCCAGCGACATAATGTTAGACCAAGCTTTGTCCTGTTCGCACAGCCCACGATAATCTTCAGCTCCTTCGCATTCTAAGAAGAGAATCTCCATGCTCTCGGTCATATCGATTCGTAAGAATGCGTTGGGATAGCAGATGATGGCTGTTCCTGCGGCTAGAATGGTCGCCTCGAGAACCGCCCATTTTGTAAGATACTTCTTTCGAAATGCTTGCACCTGGAGGTTCCACTTGATAACAAAGGCACCGTATAACCCTCCGAAGATACCGATGAATATGTATGGTATGATTTCAAATAGATGCCATGACCTATCGTATGACACCTGAAACATAACAAGCTGGCCAGTTCTGAAAGGATTCATGGCAGCTAGGACGGCGGTTGCCACGAGAGCACAGAAATAACTTCTCCATAAGGTTTTGAGCGGAAAGTGACTCGACATCTCTTCTAAGGAGAAGAGAACGCCACCAATAGGACTACCAAAGGCGACCGCTACGCCGGCAGCAGCGCAAGCACTCAGGATTTCTCTGGTCTTAGAGGCGTTATTCCGATACTTGGCGAATAGCCTCGAGATAACATGACCTGTGCACACCGCATAATGCACACTTGGGCCCTCTTTTCCCACAGAAAGGCCAGATCCTATGGCAAGAGGAAGAGCGACCGACTTAATCAGAAGTGTCCAAAAACCCAGGAAGCCTTTCATGACGAAGCCAGCAATGATACACTTGATCTCCGAGATACCCGATCCGGCGGCGTAGGGAGCGAAAGATTTAACCAGCGTGGCGGCCGTGAATGCAAAGGCAGTCTACTAGGCTTAGCTTGCAAAACTAGGGATACAGCAGGGACGCAGCTTACCCCAAACAGAATATATATGAGATAATTTACCGGCTCAAAGCCGGCCCATTTGTGCCACTCTGGACAACCGTTATCTTCTCCCCAGCAGCAGAACTGCTCATTAAGATAGAATGCAGTGGTACAGTAACCCGTCTTAGTGTCAGAGAGCCACTCGGTTATGATGTTTAGAAACGCAGCATTCAGACCAATGGCGGCGCCTATGAGAGTGACGACAATCCATCCCTGGGCAGCGTCGTAGGATTCCCAGAGCCGGTATCTCCAGGAGACTCTGCCGCGGTCGTGTAGTCCGGCCGCCGCCGCCTTTCTCCGTTGCGCGTTCCGTCGGCTACGTTCTCGGGCCGCATCTTGGACCCAATCTGTTCAGGAATATTAGTAAGGTGCTAACTATTGGTCGCATTCGTTCGCATGCGCACCTATTGTCGTGAAATCCTAAGTAGACAGACATGTTAGAACTGAGGCTGACTGAATTGGCCATTGTAGATTCGAGCTAGGACGCACCTCATATCTCTTGATTTCAGCAATCTCCTCCTCGATCTGGTTCTGGACAGGGGCGCTGCCATCTTCGCCTCGCTCGGCTGTCGAGACAGCATAGGAGAATCTCGAGCTCACGGAAGGTCGTCGGAGGGGTTCGGACGGAGCGAGGGAGACCGAGGAAGATTGTGGGTTCATTGCCTCGATTTTCTGGACATTCTCGCTCGACTTTTCACTTGATGGTGTAAAAGGACTCGATAGCGCTCAAGATGCGAGTGGTTTAAGTGGAATGGTATTGATGCGCAAGTTGTTTCTTGTAGTTGATGAGCATGGGGAAAAGGTTAAGGGCGACACCTGAGGTGTTGCGCCGGAAGCTCTGCTGTCTGCGTAATGATCTAACGTAAGTACCTTGTTGGCGCTAAGCCTTTAGCGTGCCTAAAGTAGCAGGGGTCTAGAAGCCTCATTAGCCTCTGTGGGTACAGCGGGATCCCCTGTACTCCCAATGTAGCTCCAGGGCTTTTAATAGGGTCGCGCGTCTTGAGGGCACTCACGCGTATAGAGATTGTTAGTCACTTGAAGCAAGAGCCTCATCTTCCACATTTACAGATTTTCATATCTTCTTTGCGTCACACTGATCGAAGTAAGTTACATATTCCAGGTTCGTTGCTTATATGTACCTTACTAAACTCCCATCCATCATTCTACATCCTCTCTTTTTAATATTGCTTCACTGAGAAGTTGAAGCACTGAAAATGAGAGAGAGTTGAGAACAACACGGTGACTACCAACCTGGGTATATAACTGGCGATATCAACAGCTTTGGCCAAATATCAGAATATACGTTCGAATACATATCATGAGTTGTTACTAACTACCAACCCTTCACCAGGAATTTCATACCAGCTTTCACCCGCTCTTACTTTACGGTCAACCACAACATCTACGTAAAAACCGGGGTTCGATAGATCAAACATCATGCCATACAATACAACCGCGATCCCTCCTAGGAAAGAGGTCACCGGCCAAGCCCAGCTACCATGTAAGCCATTAGTTACAAACACTCCAGGTCATTTACTGACCAGACGTCAATCAATAGTATCCAGAGTGAAGAAGATCATAGCCCAAGATCAAGACATCCAAGTCTGCTCTAACAATGCCGCATTTGTCATTACACTAGCTACCGTGAGTAAATCCCATACGCTCTCAAACCTTCCATCACGAGCTGAGACGGTTATGATATTAACATCTCACACAGGAGATGTTCATCCAATATCTCGCCAGCGAAGGCCTGAACATGGCAAAGCTGGAGCGCAAACCGAGACGGAACATCCAGTACAAAGACCTCGGTAAGTCGTTCCCACTAAACCCAGAGTCTAGTTTGTCTTGATCTTATCTAACCCCACACAGCAAACGCAGTCTCGCACCAAGATAACCTGCAATTCCTCGAGGACATCATCCCCAAGACAGTGCCCTACAAACAAATCAAAGCACACGCAGCAGCCACACGCGCGAATCTCAGCGGTGGCACCAAAGCCGGCGCCACTGAGCAGTCTGAAGAGACACGCCCTGCTGCTGCGTCACGACAGCCGAATGGGAAGAAGCACAAGGGACGTGCCAGTGCTGGTGCTGGCGGTGCTGCTGCTGGGAATACCAGTATTGCGAGTTTCGTAGGGGCTTCTGGGGCGCGGATTGTTAGTGAGGATGATGCGTCTGTTGACCCGAATGAACAGTTACAGGATGAGATTCGGCGGGCGAATAGGGAGGATGAGGATGTTACTATGGCTGATTAGTGGACGGTTGTTATGGGACGAGACGTTATTGCTTGTGATGGAGGGGTTGGTGTCATGGCATGGAGATGGGTCGAGATGCCGTGGTTAACGCGCTGGTCGTTATTGTTCTGTATAAATACTGTTTGATGGGCGACGTTCTAACATGACATGGAGATCACGCATTATATTGAACACCGATAATTAGCTGGTTCACTGTTGAATGGTTCTTATTTTGCGTGAAAAACCAGCATGGCTATCGCCTGGATGTATTTCGTGGGTATAACCCGAATTCATGCCTGTGCAGCATAATCCTAGGCCAGCTCGTCTTCCCACACTACTCTGACCACAGATCCAGAATACGATAATGAACATTATCCCGTCTTTTACTCCTCCATCTCATCATTCAGAGTAACACCAGCAGGCAATCTCCCCTCCCTCAACATCGTCTCCAACCTCGTGATCTCGTCTAGGCTCGTAGCCCGCTTAATCAAATCCTGCAACCGCTTCTTCTCCTTATCGGTGAGCTTGATCCTAGACATGCGCATCGACAGGCCAGCGGTACCGCCCCCGTTTTCGAGAGAAGAGGAACCGCCGAATGCCTTGGACTTGACGTTCATTATCTTCGTCGCGAGATCTGTGGGCGCCTCGCCAGTGCCAAATAGTTCGCTGGCGTGCTGGCGCTCTGCATCCTTCACTTTGATGTAATCCAGAAATCGCACCGAGGGGCAGCGCCAGAGGACCCAATACCGGTAGTTCTGCTCGGGAAAGTCCCACGTCAGCTTCTTGTTCTCCTGGTACATTGCACATAGATATATGAGACGTGGAATAAGCTCACTTCTTTCTTTGTGACGGGATTGTCTCGAAGGACAAGGTGTGTCAATCGTGGGAAAGACCCGAGGGGGTCTAGATCTGCGAGCTCGCTCAGGCTGTTCGACTCTAGTTGGAGGTTGATGAGATTTGGAATCGAGTTGAAGAGCGTCGGCTGTATGGAGGAGACGCGGTTTCGAGCTAAGAGGAGCGTGTGTATCCGTGGCGAAAGCGGAAAGTTACTCAGCACTTGAATATCATTGTCGACAAAATCTATGGCATCTTGGGGCTGGATGGTAGATAGACATGTTGTCAGCAGATGCACCCAGCAGAGGTAGTGATAGTAAACAGAACACAACATCAACAACTGTTCCCCCCATCAATGCTATACATAAAACAGGAAAACAGCGAATAGGCAAGGAAATGAGAGATACGTACGCCTGCGGCACCCAAGTTCTCAATGGCGGGAATGCGATGTCCTGTTCAGGCCCGACAAAGGCTCGCTATCAACTCTGCTCTTCTTTCTTCCTTGGCTTGACGGCTAGATCAAATAGATGTGTAGTATCTGTTCTTTTCTGACGTACCTCGAAGGTCGAGCTCGCGCTCCTTCAGCGCATTGAGCCATGACGGTGAGTTCTGGAGAAGCTCGGCCGTGAGCCTCATTTTTTGGAGAGGGACGAGCTTGAGTGCAAATTTACCGTTTAGGACCC
This sequence comes from Xylaria arbuscula, assembly GCA_022385695.1. Classification (NCBI taxonomy): domain Eukaryota; kingdom Fungi; phylum Ascomycota; class Sordariomycetes; order Xylariales; family Xylariaceae; genus Xylaria; species Xylaria arbuscula. The sequence goes on along the minus strand of MU279358.1, from coordinate 380,972 downwards.
AATCGAGGCAATGTTGTTTTGGTTCGGTATGGGACGAAAGGGAGTAGGTGCGTGGGGTTGAACAATTGCTGTCTATCGGGTTGTTTGTTGTTAGTTCATAGGTAGTGTGAAAAGTAGCAAGGCTGAAAGATGGGGCAGAAATTTAGGGAGTCGATTCCATTCAGCCTTCCCAGGTTCTTTTTACAAGGTGGGGCTGTACTGCCAGCATTGCAACCCCGGTAATATTGATGTAAAGGAAGTACAATCATGGATTAATGCATCTAGCCGCATTGATGACGGGGGGTGTCCTTGTTCAACTTTAGATTCATTAATCTGATCCTATTTCAATGTCTAATGAACAGACGGTGCTCACATGTCATTACATCTAAGATCATGTGTGTTACCAGTTAAACGCTAACTGTATTCACTCTATTTTTCATGCTTCACTCAACGAACTTACTTCTTTTTACTGAAGGCATACACTATCTTAGTCGACCTATGAGCTAAGGTATGACGAAGCCTAGAGCTTACGATGACACTATGAGATCAACAAAAGCGACTCACTAAGTCTGATTACTGAATGCGTTCCTGAATAAACCTTTATGGGCTCCATAATCACTGAAGCTACCTAAAGAGCTCAGCTTGGGGGCGCATGTTCTCAATCGTTTGTCAAGACAAAGAATGCCGTTGACAAAACTGTGTATAGTGTTATTGTAAGGACAAAGCCTTTCTCTGGCCGCTCCACGAGGTGTTCCAAGTATATAGAGCCTCAAGTACCAGCGGTCTTCAAGAGAGCTATCTAGGAAGCTAATTAAGAAGAAGAATAAACCCGTTATACAGCTTCCTACTAAGATCCAAGAGCTTACCTATCAACAGGTGATTTTCCTTTTATAAAGACGTATTCGACGAAGACGGTAGATTTCTAGGTCAACCTGCAGTAAGAGAAGACGTAGATGAGAAGACTCCTATATCGGGAAGTACTATCAGCAGCAGAGATTCTCACCGAGTACGCAGCAGCTAAGCTCCCCACCACCGAGAGGCTATGCCCATCACACACACACCCACAGCAATGCAATGGTCGCAAAGGGAATCAATCGCGATAGGGCAATGGCGAGACATGACGACGGGCTCGTCACGTCCAGGACACCACCAACCGCGAATACGGGACCGAGAGAGCACGGATTCACTCCGCAGCGACGCCAGTCTCAGCAGCTCCAGCGATTCCGCTTCTAAAGCTCAAGACGTCACGGCTCATCTCAAGTATCTAGTCCGAGGCTTCCTACGGCAAATGCGCGCTTCGCATATTTCCAGTGACGACACGAAGAAGCACCCGAGCAAAGAATCTTTTGTGCCGTCGCCAAAAATCACATTTCTGATCGATGAGCCCAGCAATCTCGTATGCCAGATTTGCCAACAAGCTCCGTTAAAACTGGCGATTACGGCAGAAGATCCGGGGCCCGGAATCACTTGTATATTGCCCTGCGGACATATATCGTGTTGTGGCTGTATGAATATCTGGTTCGAAAAGCACTCCTCGTGTCCCTTCTGTCGCACTGGTATGGCTCACACTGATTGCGGGCATCAGGTGAAGCCACGTCTCGTCGCTCAGGATACTATTCATAGTCTCCCTAAAACCCTCTCAGAGGGAGGTAAGATTGGTGCGTTGTGCTATAAGTGCACCGAAAGAGAGAGAAGGGAAGTATCTGTAGAACGCTGGAGTAAGCTTGCCAAAAGGTACAAGGCTGCGCGGCGCGAAGCTGAGGACCTGGGTACTGATGAAGCTGTAGATGATATGCGCAAGGCGCAGAAGGCTTTCGAGCAGATACCGGAAGATGATTATTGGGTGCTGTGGAGGAGAAGGCATCACCAATGGTGAGTTTGCTTGTTCCTTTGCCGTGAGCGTATTGTGAAGTCGCTGGCCGATGATAGCATAGTCTTATAGTGAAGATCTTCTTCCATGTACAATTCCCTATTTGTTTTGTTTAGTATATTTAATTGTTAAATTTCTTAAATGCACAAATAACCCGAGATGATCAGAGCAGGCCGGCTTGTTGTTGTAACCTTTTCTAATGTTAGCTCACTTGGCACAACTTACCGTATGACCCGATTACTTCTCTGCATGATCAGATAAAAGTAGAAAACGCCACAATCGTAGAGTTCAATTCCATCTTTACCGAATACGGAACTTTGTTGTTCTGCGCTTGAATAAAGAATATTCACAAGCGTATCTCGTACCTAGAATTTGTGAGAAAGCGCCAGTTTGGATCAGCATTTTATAAAATTGCCGTGTTCAGAAATCGATCTCTATTTTGAGACCCGGTCCGGGCCACGGCGGAAACTTTGGGCAGAACTGGCCCCTGGCAGTACTGGGTTGCTGCGCTTACCCTCCTGCAAAGGTCAGTAATAGCCTATTAAATCGTAGAGTATCGTGACTCTTTGAATTTAAGAGGTCTATCATATACGACTTACATGCTCGGATAGCCTCGGACTCCAATGATGCTTAACTCGGCCGACAACTCAGAGTTTACGGCGCGTTTTACTATCACGATAATTCCGAGCAATAAAGCAGTAAGCGCTATCGAACATACTGTGTAAGAGGATATTTAGCTGCGCACTAGTAGCGTAGCTTGTTTCTTGTGAAGCTGCATTACTTACCGTAGCATGCAGAGGCGGGCAAGGAAGGGCGAGAACAGCACGCCACGGACAATCCGCCGGCATCGTAGTGCACTGTAGAGACGATTCGTTGCCGTAACAGTGCATGGCGTAAGCATTAAATATCGTTGTATTGTGGGCTGTGTTTGGGCGGCAGGCAACGTGGATACCACCCAAGCCCAACTCCGGGCATCCAGAGCCAATCAGAGCCGGCGAGAAACGACTAGGTAGTTGCCGTGCTTCGTGGTGTGCTAATGAGGCCCAGTTGTTAGAGCTTCGCTTACGCAGTAGGCGCGCTGCTAGTGGTTTATAACTGCGCAGAAAAATGTACTACGCTAGCGAGGCTGTGAGGGAAATACTAGGCACTACCCCCCCCCCCACACCACCTATTCAACAACTGTTTTAAAGCTATTTTCAACGAAATGACTCCCTGACCTAGCTCCTATAGAAAATGCCTGGCGCACGCCAAAAGGTCAGATAAAACTACACGCAATATGGGACGAAGAAGCCCTTCATACAACTGCCGAAGAAGGCTGGGCAAAGTTATCTCAAGGGACAATTAACCAGTGGGTTGAAGGTAGGTGTGGTAGGGGGGGGGGGGGGGGGGGTAGTGCCTAGTATTTCCCTCACAGCCTCGGCTAGCTAAGGTAAGTGAGCACTCGGAGGCAGGTCAGGGTATTCTGCTGCACATTTCCCGGATTGATCTAGACTGACCTGCACACTCAGTCTTCTGACCCGGCCCCTGACCTTCACTAACTGTCTGCTGCGCCCTACCGAAGAACCCTTGATTATTTTCCGCTAAAGAATGAGCTCAGCGGCTTTCTTCGCATATGCTAGGTACGCCACACTGCGGTAGCTCTATGTCCGTTGACTGTCGGTAGATCCGTTCATTTCCTGGACTGATCGACCCTTCCACTGCATGGCACTGTCGTAGAAAGAGGCATGTTGTTGCTGATCCAGCTAGCTGTCACGTCTACACAGCGAATCAATCACCGTTTCACTATTGGAGAGTTTCGCACGTGTCGGACGAAGACGATGAAAGGGGAATGTCGATCAATTGTTGCTCGCTACCGCTTCGTGTAAGTAGGTGTGTACTTACAGAGTGAAGGTGAACCCTGGCCGCCATTGTCAAAGAGTCGGGTTGCACTCCCTACGGTCTACTACGGTAGGCTCTTTTGCCAAGGCTTCAAAGAGGCGTCTAACCAGAAACCAAGGGATCCAAGATAATTACCAAGACAATACGGAGGCCATCTTTTCCCGTCTACGCAACACTACAGCACACCTTGCCGAGTGCAGTTAACACCCCAAAAAACGAGGTCCAGTTTATCCGGTACCGTCCGGACAATTTCTGCCCCTTTGTTCCCGTCTCTCGTCTTGCTCTCTTGCACCTTGCACCTTGCATTCCTTCAGAGCCTTCCTATTCCAGTCTCGCCAGCAGGGGGGCAGTATTGCTCATCACCATTTGAGGGGCTCGCATCGTAGTGACTGCATGCATTACCATACCATACACAGGGGATACTGACCTGACCCGACTATCCATACTGATCATACCGTACCATATCTACGTCTTAACTTACTAGCAAAACACACCATATTGAACTAGGTTCTTCTTTTACCTACTAAGTACTGTACTAAGCAGTAGGTAAGTGGTGCCTGAGATAGTCTAGGCGCGCTATAATATAGTACGCTGGCCAAATATAGTGCACACGCTACAGCACACACTTGGTGGTTCGACTGGTGTAGTGCACATGCTAGCTTCACCTAGCGTATGTGAACTGTAGGTACCCTGACAATGCGACAGCGCTGACCTAATCTAATCCTTCGGCTTTTCTCGTCAACCCCCGCGTGGATGGTGTCTGTGAGTGCCAATCCTCATTCGCATGACTTGGCCTCCGTTGTGCCAGGTATCAACCGTCAGTGTCTTACTTGGGTATATACAGTACCTAGACTAGCGGAGACACTGCAACATTGGCGTCTTGTCTGCCACCTAGTGGTCTGATGGAGCGTACTCGGTAAGCCTAACATCCAACATCATAGGGTGGCACGGGTCGACCCGAAAGCGACCACTGTCTTCCTTCTTGTCATTGACAGCACTACCATTGTTTATTTTTTCTACCTTTCAGTGTAGGCTTTGTTATTCCCTAGCTAGCTGTATTCACCCGCTGTCAAAGCTTACATGTAGGCACTAGCCAGGCACGGATCCCGACACCGAGAAGGACGTCAATGACCTAGAACGGTCCGACGAGATCGCAAAACCCACTGCCGGACCACAGCAGCACCACAGCAGCACCACAACAGTGCTCGCACCCGTATCGTAGCGCACTTACACAGTCATACTGTATAGATCTGGGCGCGGCTAACGATTCCACCTACTAAGTAACCCCCCAGCTCCCCCATCTTCCCATCTTCGTTGAGGCCGGACCCCCGTCTCCCTGCTTCTGCACAGTCCGTCCATTCATCTATCGCATTCGACCCTTCTTTTCTCCACCGACTCATGTTTCTCCCTGCATCTGCTCCCCGACACAGGGCTGGGTGCTCCTCGTGGCTCTTTTCGTGAAATATCTCCATCCACCCGCTTCCCCATCCCGCTGGCACATCGGTGCATAACTACTCTGCCCTACATACCACCGTCCTGGGGTTCGCATTTGGAATTCGAATTGTTATCGCCCCATGAACGAATTGTATCGTGTCCTCCTATCTGCGACTAAACCGGCCGCCCACCTGTAGGCTAAATCCCGAGGGACGTATTTACCGACTCTCCAGGTGCCGTGTCGACGGCCTCTGTCGCACCACCTGAGCCCACTCCGACGGCTCGTCGGCAAGCTGCAGAATGCCGAGTTATCTCTGTCACGGCTTCCGCTGGCACCGGAAGAGCGTCCGCTATTTCATCGTCAAGAATGACGTCGAAGATGCCGCCACAGAATGGATTGTCTCACCGCGGAGCGAAGCTGCGATTATAGAACAGTTTTATACCGAATTCAACTTTCTCCCCTCTGTCAACCCTCCTCCATCACAAAATGGTGGACCCTCGCCTTCATTTCGAAAACATCATCATGCGCCTTCCAATGACTCCTCTTACGTCTCACGTACCAGCTCTTCCGAATACCACGGCTCCGAAGACCCAAGATATCCTAACAGCAATGGTACGAAATCGAGAAGCAGGAGCGCGTCACGACAGAGTAGTAAATCGATGAGCCGGCCAAGAACAAGCGGGCGCGACGACACAATCCCATTCCCTCCTCTTCCGCTACTCTCACCATCCTCCATCGCCACTAAAAGCTCCGGTGGTTATTTCGAGAATCCGTCACCAATTAGGTTATTAGAAGAATTCGATCCTAGGGATGAGACCATGGTCAGTGGCCCTTGGGCTTATGTGGCAGACCATGTGGTGCGGGTCAGCACCTCAGTTTCCATTGCGGATGAAATGTTCCGCTACGAAGCGCGTATGAAGCGAGACCCGAATAGGGCCATGCACGGGTCGAGTGACGAGTACGGGAGGAAGGTGTTCGGATCTAGCAGCAAAAAAACAGGGTGGCTGGAAAAGCTACGGGATCAGCTACAGCGAGGGGAAAGCATCAGGTGGTATGTCGTAGTTTGTGGCGACGAAGAGCGGGAAAATCCTCTTGGTTATGATGAAGATGAGTTAATAGAGGAGGAGGAGGAAGACGAGGAAGACGAGGAAGAGGTGGAATATGAAGAGGAAGAAGAGGAAGAAGGAAGCAGCTCCAAAAGTCAAGATCGAACTTGGATACGACAATCACAATCGACACAATCGACCGAAGCAACGACAGCGACAAATTTGTCTGTTATTGAAGGTGGTTTCGAATACCGACTACCGGAACTCGCTGGTTTAGCGATGAGAACGCCGACAGTAACTCCTGAGCGCAAGAGGAACAAATTCATTCCCCCGCCCGTACCGCCCAAAGACTCCCCCATCTTACCCTCATCAACTCCACCTAAATCACCTCTTCCTCCCGAGCAGGCTAATCAGCTTGGACGAGAGAGCCCTTCACATCCGAGGTCTGCTCGTTCTACTATAGGGCTTAGGAAGCTATTTTCTCGGCGGAAAGGATCCGAAACATCAAGCCTGGCTTAATATTGTGGCTATGTTCAACTTCTTTTAGTTGAGATGCGACATTCGGATAAATCATCATCTTTCTCCGAGGCCTATGCCATTTCATGTCATATTTTACGATACTTTCCGACGACCATATTTTCAACATACCCCGAGCATATTAAGCGATAATCACAATTGCGGCCAACGCAGATTTTTTTTGCATGGTCAATTTTTCCCTTGGGCTAGTTGCGATATGATATCACGATACTTCAATTTCTTGGGTCTTTTTCGATAAGCTCACGGCGCTAACGTGAACAACCAAAATAACAATACCCACCATTGTTCCTATTATTATTCTTTTTTGATACGATGCATGCGGCGCAGGTGTTTTTTATCCAGGGTGTCTTATATCAACCGGTGGGGGTGGATTCCATTCAAAATGTAGCGAGTTTTATGTCAAACGATACCTCAATGGTGGCCATACATGATCCCACATTCGGACTCAGTTGTTCGGAGGTCATGGCCATTTTTTATAGCCGCCAGCAAGGCAAAGGCATGGGGGAGGCGGGCGTTCGAGAGAAAAAAAGAATACCTACTTACTATGTATATCATAAAAAAGAGGATGCATTTTGGCTCTCTTGTTGACGGGTGTCATGTCCAGAGGAACATAGCATCTGGTTTAATATCAAGTCCTACTCAACTTGGGTTTCAGCTATCTTGTGCATGTTTGAATATACCATCTCAGAACGTCTAAGTAATAATATGGGAGCGAACTCGACGCAGAACGTCTCATACCAAGACACAGTATGGATAAAGAAAATGAAAAGAAAGATGCCGCCAGCATATCTTACCCTCGCTCCTTTGTCTATTTTTGTCTCTCTCGCCGTAACTTGCCGGTTGGTGTAATCCGCGATACCGCACACCACTCGAAAGCGGCGCAGCTCTTTGAATGAAGATGATGATATTACGCTGATGTGAAGAGTCCTACAAGAACGACGACGACAAGGCGTGATAAGAATAAGAATACGACGCCTAAAAGCGAAGGACGGTACGCAAAGTAGGTTATACTAGACTAGAAACCGCGTGAACGTGGCACGATGTTGAAGTTGAGTAAGATCGAGCTCACGTGTGTATACTTGAATGCATGCACAGCCAAACCAACAACATATCTAGCTACTTATAATACTCATGCTATGCGGCGCATGATATAAGTTTGTTGAAGAATGCAAGAAACTCACCGGGATTCAAATCCTTTCGCAGAAATTCGGCACGAATGTCTCGCGTGGGTTTGGTAGATATATGACGTCGCTGGTGGGATTAATATAGGTGATGGGGTTGAAGCTGTGCTGTGCTGTGCTGTGCCGTATGGTTCATGTACGTTGGGAAGCTATGGAACTAACTTGCGTTGTTGGCTAGGAGGTTGATTAGGTAGCTTACTTAGCTGGTTTACTTACCTAATTCCAAACTATTCAGCTCTTAAGAGTCTCAACTATTATTATGTAAGTAGGTAGAGAGGGGTGGACGTCATGGCATTTTCGTAGATGCGGGTTTGATCAGATTATATACTCATGTTATATATTTCAAGGTAACTTTCACTTGTAGTGAATGAGCTTCATGCTGGGCACAGTCAACCCCGAGTAGATTCTTCTGTCAACTAAGACTTATACAATAAGTATGAGCCACTACCTACCTAGGTATCTTCCTGTCCGAGATAAGTATTGCGAGCGAGTTCCTCGATACGTCTTTTACTTAGGCATTGATGGAATATGCAGGTTTATCTTTTCTTAGTATTTACTCCCTTCTCCAGGGAATTCCATGGTAATGAGCCAATCGATCAATCTCTCACTTTCCATCATCTTACTAGTTATCAACAAGTATCACAACCACGACCTATCTACATGACTCCCAAAGCTCCATGTTCTTACCCCATCTCGTCCTGGACTTTACTATCTGCTTACCGATCTATCTACCTACGTGTTCAAAGACCCCAGAAATCCGGATCCCGGCTTCGCATTTCGAGGTCAGTGCCTATACAGAGTCACGGTACGGTGCGGGAGGCTTCCGTAGCCGGAGTTGACTGGATTTCATATTCGTAGCATATTTGGTCCAAGCAGTGATGGCTTCTAGGTTATTGTCTGAGACTAAGTGCTCCTCACTCCACACCGATGGCGATAGGCGCTTCTTAGTGCTTGGGTATCAATAGCTTAAAGCAGGGAGGCAGTTGTGGCTTTCATATATCAAACCGCTTCATTACGGCTCCTGATTACGGGCAGATATCTGGAGCTACGTTGATCGGTCTTTAGTCGGCGCTGTTTCGGCTGGTCGGCGATTAGCGCATTTTTGGCGTGGCGGAGGGGAATATGGGGCGGACCAAACGGAGTTTATTGTTGATATATCCTAGTGTAACCAGTCTTTATTCTTATCAGTCAAAGGAAAACAAGCAAGAGCAAAAGAGCACTGCTCGGCACTTACCCTATTCACACAAACCTTACACTACGTAGCCTATCTAAACCAAGATAAGAAATACCTAGATACCGAACAGTAGTACCGGGAGCACTGAGCGGGGTTGCCGTCATGCAAGCACAGGCCGGAGTTAATGGACTTATACATGAGATCATCGTTTCCATCATTCTAACTGGTGTTTCTCATGAAAGCGTCCCGTCTTCAGGCTTTAAGCTTTGATGATTTCGAATGCTTAACGCCGAATCGATCGGACGGTCGCTGATTACGAATGATGGCTCGATAGTGTGTGTTCGAGCTACGGTACTTATATGAACTTCGCATCTGCCTCCAATCCGTCCGTCATCGACTCTTCCTCCACACCCCTGTCCCCCTCTCTCTTTTCACATCGTTGACTCGAACACTGCGACTTATTGACAACTTGACTGGTGCATCTGCTATTCAAACACAGCTGCTCGTCATGTCTTTCCTCCCTACCGCCCCACCACCAAAGAGCCCCCTGGCTCGCTACCGCATCTTGTCTCCCACCGCCTCTGTCCGTGTGAGCCCGCTATGCCTCGGCTCCATGAACTTCGGTGATGCCTGGAAGGACAACATGGGTGCTTGCGACAAGGATACCGTCAACCAGATTCTTGACTTTTTCTATGGCCAGGGTGGTAACTTCATCGATACTTCTAGCAACTACCAATTTGAAGAGTCTGAGATTTGGATTGGTGACTGGATGAAGAGCCGTGGGGTCCGTGATCAGATGGGTAGGTGCTATCTCATATTTTTACACCATTAAGCGTCTTCTTAGCTTCATCTGCTTTTTACGGATATGGGGTTTCTTCTATGAAGTATACGCTCAGTTGATGACGGTGCAAACCCTTGATCATCGAGCCATGCCTCGAAGACCTTCAAACTCGCCTATATCTTATTTGAAGAGGCACTTACAAGGATCGCAGTCATCGCTACAAAGTACACGACTAACTTTCGAGCAAATCACACAAATGAGATCGGAATCAACTTCCAGGGCAACGGAACAAAGAGCTTACACGTATCTGTCAACCGATCCCTGCAAAAGCTCCAAACAGATTACATTGACCTGGTTAGTCCTTTCAAATTAGCCTCCTACGCTGCAACAGTTATTCTTACCTTTTGTTTTAGCTATACGTCCATTGGTGGGATTTCAGCACTTCCATCCCCGAGGTCATGCAATCTTTGAACCAGCTTGTAACAGCCGGAAAGGTTCTCTACTTGGGCGTCAGCGACACACCTGCTTGGGTGGTTTCCAAGGCAAACGAATACGCCCGCAACCACGGTCTCCGGCAATTCTCTGTCTATCAAGGCCGCTGGTCAGCCGCATCGCGCGACTTCGAGCGCGAGATCATCCCCATGACTAAAGACGAAGGCATGGGTCTTGCGCCCTGGGGTGCCCTAGGCGGTGGGAAATTCAAGACGGAAGAACAGCGCAAGAAGAACGAGGGACGCTCCTACCCGCCCTCGGAAGCCGAGGCCAAGGTCAGCAAGGCGCTCGAGAGTGTAGCGAGGCGGAAGAACACGATTATTACGAGTGTCGCCCAGGCCTACGTCATGCACAAGACGCCTTACGTCTTCCCCATTATCGGTGGGCGGACCCTGGATCACCTGAAAGCGAACATCGAGGCGTTGAACCTGTCACTTTCCGAAGAGGATCTCAAAGAGATCGAAGGCGCGGCTCCGTTTGATCTCGGCTTCCCGAGTAATTTCGCTTACCGGAGTGGTGCTGAACACCCTGGTGATGTGTGGTTGCTTAAGATGGGGGGTCTCACTGATTATGTCCCTGAGACTAAACCGATTGTCGCGAAGAAAGTTGGGGAATAGGTTACCCATCGGTCTCTTGCCGAGGCGATCTGGAAATGGGCTAGGCAGCATTCTTAGACCAATCGCTACCTATCGCTATCGCTTGCTTACTTTAGCTACCCCCTCGGGATTGGCCAAGAATTGGGATTCTGGTGCAGGTATTTGTTCATCCGATGCGTGGTGGCTTCATGGTATCTGGGTCAGCGGTTTGGCGCTCTGATATCCGGGCGGTGATACGCGTGGAATCGTGAATGTGTCGTGGTTCGCTTTGCGGAGAGACCGACCCCTTTGGCAGGAATTGGAGGATAGGTCATCTTCACGTCCAGATGAATTTCTTGATTGACTATGATCTTGTAGTCCTTCTCGCATAGTATATAGCGCATACATAGAACTATGTGCAATATTAGGAACTCAGTTCGAGAGCCTGTGCTGATTCATCATGTGGGTCGTGGCGGTGCAGTCCACCCCGTAGCCGCCGGGCCTCCGTTTTAACATCGGCATATTATAGCAATAAAAAACTCGGGGGCAAAGTTGAAACTTTTTCTTTTATATAATAACAACTATGACAAGTTTATAAAGCTAATTAATATTTAATTAGTATTAACCCTTAGATCTTGACTAACTCCTATTTAAGCTACGATTGATTGCCGCCTATCGCCTGGTCCCTCCTCCTACCTAACCCATCCGAAACAAATATTATTTGCATCGAATGCCACAACGTCATCTTCCGCCCTCAAACTCACTTTAAATAGTACCGGCCACTGGTATGGGTTCGGTAGGGTCGCATCTATGCAGGCTCCCATTCAGCTAAAACAACCGTCCTCGAATCAACGACCACAGAGTATACCTACATACGACAAACGGCCCCCAGTGGCAGTGGCTAGGCTCCCAAGAACACCGATATGATTCGCTTCAATGTCTCTTTAAATCTTATAAGCTACCTTTCATTCGCCTTGTCATTTAAGATGACCATCTGTTGCCCCTTGTGCAGCCCCAAAAATAGCAAGCAAAGGACTGACCAAGACGCGGAAATATAGGTTCCAACTAGATGTTGAGCGGCTTACAGTAGCACAATTTGGTGGCACAGATTACATATTCACGCATGAAACTGCCTTGTATCATTCAAACCCGCCCCATGCCGGTAAATTGATACAAAAGTGATTAGCACTACAGAGACTAGGCATATTAATATGTACATTTCCTCTGCGTCTAAGTCGGTGGTGCCCTTTATAAAAACAATACCCTCATGGGCTTTTGCATGTGAAAGCCTGAACAAGAGGATGATTCACAAAAGTTGAGATTATGGAGCCTGTCATAACAAGCAGGATAGAGCCACTGGCCGATGAGAACATCGCATATGGTCACGATCAGTCGGTGCTCTCTGAGCTGTCGCTAGTCGACACCATCTCACCTTTACAGACATCTCGCCCACCATCGCAAGATGCTGCCACCCCGCGCTGGCGACCATTTTACCTACGTCGATCTGTTTTGTTTGGGTTCATCCTAGTGTTTATTCTTATCATTGTCACCATTGAAGTTCTTCTTTCCCTTTCCAATCGGAACCAGGGGCTTGCCACGAGTACGTCTGCTCAGCATTATCTTTGGACGTATGGACCGACTGCTTTTCTGACAGGTGTGGCCGCTCTCTGGGCACGCACCGAGTACCAGAGCAAGCTGATAGCTCCTTGGCTCCGTCTATCCCAAAACCCTGCTCCTGCTTCCAGAACGCTGCTTCTGGACTACTTATCTCAGTTTTCTTTTTTCGCTATATTTACATCTCTGAAAAATCGAGATTTCACCGTCTCCATCGCAATTACCGTATCACTTATCCTCAAGCTCTTGATTATCATATCAACTAGCTTGATATCTCTTTCATGGACTACGCTTCACCAAGACTCCTATCCTATGTCTCTCCGCGACAAATTCGTCGACAATAGCACCAAGCTTTCGACCACCGGTGATTTTGCTGTATACATAATCCAAGGCGCGCAAGATCAGAACCTCACATTGCCTGAAGGTATATCTAGCGAATACGCATTTCAGTCTGTGCAAACGAACTTGCCTGATGCAGTAGAGACAACCGTCATCGTGGATGGACTTGTTAACTCGCTTCAGTGCCATCCTGCGAACGTAACGTTACTAAAGTCTCAAATCTCATCAGGAGAAGCAGGCTTTGGACAAGAGCCCTTGAACTTGGGTATTTCGTCATCTCAATGCAATGTGGCGCTTGCACGGCTCCCTGACGTTGCGATATATGGTAATTCGTCGCTTTTCACGAGATTTCAACAGATCCAATGCGATGAAATTTCTGATGATCCCGGAAAGCGAATTTTAGTGGTGTTTGGCAACATAACTAGACCTCCCGCCATCTCCTCCGAGAAACTATCAAACACCAGTAGCGCAATACAGTCTCGCGTTGTCGGTTACACCACATCAATACTCAGTAGATCGACAAGTCTGCTCTGCACACCACAATACGCTATTGACAAAGTGCGAGTAACTCGAAACAGTACCCGAACGAAGTCCGTGAGCCGTGTGATAGGGAAAGCTCGAACAACGCTCAACTCTGTCACCGCCTGGAATATAATGGAAGCGCAGTTTGAAGCTGGCGAGGCGTCGCTGAATTACGTTGGCCCTTATTCAGACGCCATCAATGTCTCGACGACGCCTGTTAATGTAGATAATTACATGTTTACGGCGCTGAAATCTCAGTTGGAGCCGGGATCGCGAGCCACGGACCTTTTCGAGATCGAAGTTTTGCAAAAGGTTGCTACCAACTATTACAAGGCAATAGGCGCGGTTATGGCCAAACAATCTTTAATGGTCCCGACGTCAGTGGAGATTACAGGCTCCGCCACTTTAAACAGGAGTCGTCTCATTGTGCGTTCTTGGATCGCGCAGTGGATGGTCGCCTTGGCTGGTTTCTGTGTCATTTTAGTATCAATTTCGCTTTTCCTGGTTCCAGCAAAAGGATTCTTGCCGTGTAGCCCGACTACTTTTCCAAATTTGATATCGACCTTAGTCCAAAGCCGACAACTCGCGACCCAGCTACAGTTTGCTGGAGCCTCAGATACTAAACACCTTGTGGAATTCCTGAGAAGGTCAACATTTCAATCAGCATTTGTTTATGATCCTACACTTGACGAGAAACGGTTCTGCGTCATCGATACAGATTGTGGTGGAAATGATAGGCCGAATCCCCAAATCAGTGCAAAGCTCTTGCATCCGATCATTCTTCATCCCGCTTCTCGCTCTCTTCTCTGTGTCAGCGTGGTAGGCTTGATAATTTCTCTGGAATTATTGCTGCACAAGTCTGCTACTCAGGATGGCCTTGGAGACGTTGGTTATGACACCTATATACATTATACGTGGACCGCGATTCCAGCACTCCTTTTCGGTGCGCTTTCCATGATTTTTGCCGCTGTGGACTTCCAAATAAGAACGTTAGCACCATATATGGCCCTAAGGAAGTATATTTCAAGAGATGTATTCGAACGGCTCGAACTTCTTGATATGACAGTACCAATAGCGATATTCCAGGAGTGCAGGCTCGGAACTCTTTGGGCTTTACTTACAACCATCGGATTTCTTCTGGCTTCGTTGTTCACCACTTTTTCAGCAGGCTTATTCCAAAAGCTAAATCTACCCACAACAATACCCCTCACTCTTCAGCCAAGCCGTTCTTTTGATTCGCCGTCGAATCAACCGTCCTATGTCATCAACAAAGAGATTCCTTCCTTAATTCTCGAGGGCAATTTCAGTTTCCCTCGCTTTACATACATGGACCTTGCCTTCGTAGAGCTTAAGCCAACTACCGTCATACCGTCCAGTTTCGATAAATCTACCGTTTCAATCTCGGCTGTGGTTCCGGCAGTGCGTAGTAAAATGGATTGCGTTTCATATGTGGCCCCCCAATTGCGCATAAATAACACCGCACTACAGTTCGATGGCCTGATCGAGATCTCAACCGACAGTCGAAACCTTTTCCCAGTTCTCAATTATGATATGGTTTCGGGTAATACCAATTCCACCTATGCTGGCATAGCATACCCGTTCTACCACGGCTCCGATGTACTTTACTTTTGGGCTAAGATGG
Organism: Xylaria arbuscula; assembly: GCA_022385695.1. Taxonomy (NCBI): domain Eukaryota; kingdom Fungi; phylum Ascomycota; class Sordariomycetes; order Xylariales; family Xylariaceae; genus Xylaria; species Xylaria arbuscula. The sequence goes on along the minus strand of MU279358.1, from coordinate 365,907 downwards.
ATTTTGGCGCAACACCAGTGGTGCAGCATGCAGCTGCGCTGGTATGTAATATGACATTCGAAGCCTTGGACGTCAATACAACCTTTACGAATACCGCCTTCGACTTAGATCTGCACGAACACCCACGCCCGCTTGAGGATACGGTACGAAACACATCTGTCAACGACTGGAACTTGGCATTTCACGACGACTTCTATAATCTTGCCACCATAGATGTTGGCCAAAAGCTCATGGACTCATTTTTCTCAATGGTTGTAACTTCCCCATGGGCAATCCCTATGTCAGCCCTTGGCGACCCAGCCGCGAATAATGATGTTATAGACGCCATCAAACTCCATAATGGTATCATACTGGCACAAGAAGTGACGGCTATACGAGGTCCTGCTAGCGAGTCGAATGCTACCATTGTGGAACCTATTGGTCCTGGCGACAATGACGCCCAGCGTACCATCAACGCCACAGCTACCAATACTGCTGGTAGATATCGTGTTGTCCAGGACGAAGCATCTACACATATCCTGGTAGCCCTGCTAGCAACCACACTGGTTTTATTTATCGTAGGTTGGGTCACTAGCCCCAGGACTGACGTGTTACCTCGCAGCCCAACGACCATCGCATCCGTCCTAGCACTATTGGCAGGCGGGAATGTATTTGATAGATTGCCAACAGATAAATCGTTTCTACTTCCGGAGGAAACTCCTTCTGCCCCTTGTAATTCTGAAACACGATTCTGGATGGGCTGGGGAAATTTGGCGGACGAAGAGGGCATACGGTATGGCGGAGAAAACGAAGGTGGCGTCAGCCAGTTTGGGATCTTTGCTGTTGACAAGGACGATATAGACCAGGCTTAGTGGGCTCTAGGGGTGTATAAAAAGGATGGACGATACCGCTTGTTGAAGTTATCGGTTGATACCTAAGATTCACTTAGATCCTAACGCTTTTAATACCAAAGTATTGAGAGTTAATGAGGTTTGTGGAGATGCACCTTCTTTTGAAATCAACGATTAATAAACAGTTCGAGGGTGTTTTTTTTTTTTTTTTTTTTTTTTGATATCGGAGCTGTTACGATATAAAACAAAGAGATTAATTAGATTGTATATAGCATGAGGTCATTTAAAGCCTATTAAACATCACCGCGCAACAATAAAAGTTTTATAATATCCCCATAGTCAGTTCCTGACAAAAACCAGGAGATTTGTTGTTGACGAAAAACAAACACATCTGAAAGTTTCCCGTCGACCGCTCCATTTATCACTAGCCTGCACGAGGTTTAGTTAATCCTACTCATCTAGATCTAGCCAAGAGCTAAAAGGCGTAAGCAAAATACAGCAAAAGCTTATTATTTCCCGGGTGCGAGGCAGCAACACATTGTGGTACACTACACTAGAGATACATAAATCTAAAAACAAGTTCAGCATGTTAATCTATGCTACGCGGCAACTACGGTATAAAACTGTCACAAAGTACAAAGAGACATTTGCATATAGTTAAATAATTGCCTACGAAGGTTTTGAGACCTTGGTGCAACAACAAGTGTCTTCACCTACCCTAAAGTGCGAGGTTTCTAACAGTAACCTTAAGTTTAAAGCTGTATTCACTGGCTAGCATAAAGTCACGGAACAACTAAGTTTAATCTCTAAAACTGGGACGGACCTCCTTGTTACGGCTGAGGAAACCCTTCGTTCAGTTCTTGCCAAGATCCTTTGCGATGCCCTGCTGTTTTAGGACCTATTTCACGATGGTTTTAACGGTGCTATTCGAGGGGGCAAGTACCAGCTTTTCTTGATGCAATATCCAGTTGACAAGCCATTTCTTGCTCACTTGTGTGAAGTTGGGACGGGTGAACGCTCTCGCCGCGAGACGGTCTTCTCTTAAGTCTAGCTGAGAGGCTTTGCTTCGGGATGCCGTGTTTTGAAGCAGAGTCGGACATGGATAAGCCATTATCTGTTACATAAAACATTAATTAACCATAAAATCCTCGCTGTGAGACAGAATTGTAATCGGAGTCGTATTCCTTGAGTTATTGCGTTGCGAAGGGTTAGATTACAGATAAACAAATGCCGCCGCTATAGTGAATTTGGGGGTGTACAACCCTACCTTACAATTGGACTAATCGACGACCCGAGCGCTGGCCCCGGCACTAAACCACCTCTATTGAATGAAACTACAAGAGCAGGGCTTTTCAATACCATAAGAAGACTAGGAGATACTTCATTAATGGCTAGGTTTTACTTCGAGGTTGTGATTTAGTTAAGGACTTGTGTTAGAGTGTTAAGTAAACAAAATAAGCTAAATAAGGAAAATAAGGTAAATGAGATAAAATAATAAAGGGAAAAGAAAATAGTAAGTAATAAGGAAAATGATGTAATATAATTAATAGGGGCACCGAGACTCGCGCCTAGCGCGAGTATGAGTGATATGTGTGAGGTCCCCGTACAACAGATATCAAGGTATGAAAGAGAGGTAGTGTCTCGACAAGGCTAAATTGTCTGGCTTGATAGTGTTACTTATTTAGTCAGACTGCTTTTATATTGATAACAATATTGATAGAGGCAATATTATTGAGACTTGTCATTTTCTTTTATACATATATATATATATGTGTGTGTGTGTGTGTGTGTAAGCTAGGGGAGAGAGAGAGAGGAAGGTTTGATAGTCACACTCTATTTCATCCACTTTCTGCCCGCGGAGACCTTTAATTAGCTTCGCATCTAGTGTTAGGATCTTAGGATATAGTATAGAGTACTCATGTATTGTTGTCGCGCGAATAAGTCTAAACCTCTTGGCGACCTAGACTTTAACTATATACATAGACATTATTTGTCTTTAAGGATCGTGACATCTAGCTTTCGGTGATCCGTTTAGTCACCTAGTCTACTACTTACTCACCCACTCACTCAGTTTTGTTATTCACAGTGAGTAGGTAAGTAGATATAAAAAGTGTCACTATACCACACACGGAAGAAAAGTCATCTGGACCCCGACCTAGATCTCAACGATCTAATGTAGACGCGCCTCATCTAGAGAAGCGTATCATCGCATCATTTCGCATAAAAGCTAACATCACGCTCGTCATTGTTTTTTCTCTCGGGTTTTTTTTTATTTTCGGATCCCGTCTGCCGGGGTCTACGCATGCAAGTTCTCATCCCATCCCCAGCATTTCTATATTTCCCCCACAGTATTTGAACTGAGTCGTCTACTAACAGTTATATATAAACACATGTATGCGCGTGTTCGCGTGTGCACGAGGTAGTGTATCATTACATATTTGCCTAAACGGCCAGCTCATGATCTCGATCCGCAGCGAATCTGACGCACGTAGATCTATAAAATGAAATAAAATTGGAAAACAAAGGAGATATGTCGGTAGGGAACTACTGGTTTAATGATTCTGGTTCCTGCAGTGCGTGGGTAATGCCTAAGCGTTTGCGTTACGTTACTCTATTGAACGCGTAGCTCTTTTGAAAAGGCACGTTGCTTATGTAGCACAGATACTATGTATGTTCACGTTGTGGTGTCATGAGGTAACAGTATGGAGGCCGGGTGGCATATAATCTTAGTAAGGTATACCTATATGTCTATATGTGTTATGTGATATATAGCTAAGTAAGCATATATGTTATGTAAAAAGCAAATAAAGGCTTAAAAATGGGTTACAACCACCGACGTCTTGGAGTATGATGTGTTTCTCGTTCGTGATCCGTGGCTCGACATCGTCTTCTCATAATTCTCGCTGCGATGAGTAAGGTAGGTGAAGTAGGTAAGGCGTACACTATTTAGTAGACATGTGAGCTGCGCACGGCCATAACAAAGCTTGGCTAAGCCCTGTTGGCTTGGGGGCCGTCACCAAATAATCCTCAAATTCGGTGTGTATACCTGCACATACACTACACTAGTACACGGCATCTGAAAAATATAAGGGGGGAAAAGATGAGCTATCACTTTCTTGTGGGTATGATGTTGGTGATTATGCATTGCGCAATACCCACGTTCTGGTGGTAGGGGTTTAGTCTTGTGTTCTGCAGAAAATAAAGATAAAATAGAAATGTAATGGAATAAAAAAGTAGCGTGGAGAAAGGAAGAGACAGATTGTTAAGTTGGGCGGTTCATTGCGGATCATATGAGTTTGCTATGGCAAATCATCTCCAGCCTCTTCTACAAGTCGGCTGAAAATGGGTTTAGTAGGTAAGTCGAGGCACGGACATTGGATGAGTCGAGCTATATGCACGCCTGTCGGCATGAAACTCGAAGAGTGCAGGAAGCATGCTACAGTGAGGTCATCGTGACAACTCTGCCGGCTGTATTGGGTGTCTGTAAGTTCGGCTGAGTTCGCAACCTGTCTGAGGACGTTGGCTAAGTCAATTTCAATAGGGCGAATTTCTAAAAAGTCTTGAAACCGATATCGCTTCACTGTAGGATATCGACAGCAGTCGCTCATGATGACATGTTCGTGTCGACGTCTGCATTCGCTTCGAGGCATACTGCAACTCAAATTTCCCCTGAGCGGTAGCTGCCATGCGGCTCGTTTAATTGAACAAAATGTTCAGTCCAGGTGGGGCAGCAATCGTTCGACAAGACTCTTAGATGCAGCTAATCTGTTGAGTTGTCTTAGACATCTGTTCAAACAGGGACTGGCTCCATTACTTTAGTCCGCTCATTGCTCACCGTCATTAATGGATGCGCGCACTTTATTCCAAGTTTCGTGTTATAACTCTAGCGAATACAATTGCAGCTTCTCAGATTCTTATCAGATAGAACTGTACACTACTGGGTCATCTCAGCAAGCAAAGAAGCAAGCAAGCATCCCCCAGGAATGGACTATGCACGTTCTCCAAATGTTAACCGAGTATTTCACGTGGGTAGCGAAACCAACGGACACGCCGTAAGTCTACATGTAGTACTCTAGAAAGGGCATTGTCGAAGCCGAATTAGTCTCTTTTCAAGAGGTTGCATTGGCGTCGCTGAGCTTTCATCTGATCTCGTGCCTGATCAGCAGTAACGGTTGTCTATTTCTTCTCCCGTCTTTGTCTCTTTCTCAAGCTTTGACACCCGGTCTTTGCCAAGGAAATCGTGCATCTTCACCTTGATTGCTTGGCTCAGTCACCCCCTCCCATGTCCATGACTGACCAACCATAGTGATTATCTTCGTCAAAGTCGACTTTCCTTAATATCCGTGCCGTGTCTACTCCACAGGTTACTCCGCACTGCGACTTTGATTTCCCAGCCATGGTGTGAGCATGTGAGAAGAATTACAAAAACAAAATCAGAGGAAAATAGAGAAAGGTAACACCCAGCGCAACTCTAAAGTTATCCAATTAAGACAGTATTCTATACAATCTGTGCGACCCCAATGTAAACTGACCAATGTGCCTAGTGTTCCTGAACCCGTACCCCCTAAAAGCCTGAGCGCGGTGAATTGAGTTTTTTTCGTCTCAATCTTTTTCAGGAGATGCGCATTTCTCCGCAGCGGCCTCTGCAGTTAGCGGGAACTAAATAGCAGGGGTGCCGTTGAAAACAGCCCAGGGTTGTTCCGGATAAATTCAAAGTCAGCGTTAGCAAAGCCAAGCGGCCCACCCGCGAAGCTTGTGCCCCTGTGGACGGAATTCACGGGTAGGTACAATTAGCTACGCTCGGAGGAAGCACAGTCGACGATCTATGCCACGACGGAAGTAGAGGACTCTTGTTCCAGATGAAGGCAACGTCTGAGTGCGAGATGCGGAGGGGGAGCGCTGGCTTAAGAGTCGTAACCCTGTGGAAGACATGTCTTGCCGTCTTCCTTCTCGTCTCTCTCCTTTTCATCTTTCAGCCTACTGCCCAGTGGCACTTGATCGTTGCTAGCGTCCCCGGTCTTTTTGCTTCAGCTGTCAGCATGTGGAAGAGTGTCTTGTTCCCCGCAGCAGCGGCAACGACAGGGCTGTTGGCTGGATCGACGTCTGCCACCCTCCTGTACGTGACTTCTTATGCCGGTACTATCACGACGCTGGACCTGGTCGAGGGTGCCGCGGCCAAGCTTGAGACCATTGCGAGCACTACGGCATGCGGAGCCAATCCTTCGTGGCTGACCCTGGACTACTCCAAGTCATTCCTCTACTGCTTGGACGAGGCTTGGAGTGGGCCTACCGGCTCCGTCACGTCCTTCTACACCTACGCCAACGGGACCCTGCTGCCACTGGCGAAAGCCAATTTGATAGTCGGGCCTGTCAACACAGCTGAGTTTGGCGTAGGAGGACATGGACTCGCTATTGCTTCTTAGTAAGTGCAACCAAACTATCACCTGGTAGGGACGAACACATGATCCAGAGAGGTTTTTTCCAAGTTTATATTTAGTCCACTATGGTGTTGATCCCTTAGTGGAGATGTTCGACATGGGGCTATCTGTACACTAACAAGAGTCGTAATTCTAGCGCGGGCTCCGGTGTGAACGTTGTGAGCATGTCCCCAGATGGCGGCGTCGAGTTGGTCCAGAACGTGACCTACACGCTTAGCCAGCCGGGGCCCAACGCTGAACGGCAGGACGCTCCTCACCCCCATCAAGCGCTACTTGATCCCACCGCGGGATTCATACTCGTGCCAGACCTGGGTGCCGATTTGGTGCGCGTCTATCAGGCAGATGCAGGCACGTTGGATTTGACGGCGATCTCACCGTTGGTGGCCGCACCAGGATCGGGCCCGAGACACGGCGCCTTCAAAGTGGCACTCAACACGACGTACTACTATCTGGTATCGGAGCTGGCCAATACCATCACAGGGTACGAGGTCCTGTATAACGCGAACAAGACGCTCAGTTTCTCAGAGCTCTTCACAATACCATCGCACGATGACGATCGCAAGCTAAATGACACGGCGGCAGTAGCTGAGGTCCTTGTGACGGTAAGTGAAGCTACATCTTAAACAACAACATGAAGAAAAAAGAAAGAAAAACGAGAAAATAGAGGGAAATATATTCCGCAAACCGTAACATGTAATGGGGAAACTGTAGCTAATATTGACCGCGCGAAGCCCGACGGCGGATTCCTCATCGTATCCTCGCGGTGGGAATACTCGCTAAGCATCCCGAACTTCGACCCGAGCAACAGCACGGACATCGCGTCGGACCCGCTGATAGTGTACTCCATTGACAACAAGACGGGGTCTCTGAAGAAGCTGCAGGAATTCCCCGCCGGCGGAGCCGGCCCGCGACACTTCTCAAGTAGGTCAAAAGTGAAATAAGTAAAACATACAAAACACACCAATTTCTTTCCCCTTTTTTCTTCCCTGATTTTCTCCCCCTTCCTGCTCGCCGACGGCGGAAAGACACACATCCGGCTCGGAGCTAGCTGCTGAAAAGACCCCTCTTTCCTATCCCTCATTCCGGAAAAAAAATAATCGTTCGGTTTTCTATCTTCCTGTATCATGAAAGTGGGCTTCACTGACCCCGCCCAGTCAACGGCGACGGTAACCGCATCGCAGTGGGTCTGCAGGGAGACGGGCGCGTAGCGATCATCGAGCGGGACGTCCGCACGGGCTTGCTCAAAGACTTCGTGGCGACAGCCAATGTGGCCGGCGAGGTGAACGCCGTGATCTTCTATGAAGATTATCACGCGAAGAAGCGGGGTACAGGTCGTCTAAGGGGATAAATCTCAGGTGATTCTTTTTTGTTCGTCATGGATTTTGTACTGTACATACATTCATACATGCACATACCTCAAGGCTAGAGACGATGCCCGCGGAGAAGAAAGTACGGAAATGTCAAGGAGGAGCCCCTTTCGTTCTTTTTCTACATATGGGCATATAAGCGAAGGATTGCTCGCTCGTCATGCTGAATAAATTGCTGGGTTTGATAGAGCAAGACCAATCATATATAACACTTAGAGCGTTTTCTGCTGTTCACATGTCTACCTGCAGCAGGAGTTCTCCTCCCCTAGCCTTCTGTCCGGTGGCGTGGTGAGCCTCAAATCCATGGAGCCTACACCTGGGGTAGACCGGAGTGGTCTGCGGGGTTCGCCCCTTTTCTCGAGTCATATGGGACGTTTTTATATTGAGTATTGACGACAAACGTGCGGGGTGAAGGTGGGTGAGTGGCCAATGCCGTAGTTGGAAATAGACAGACGGCGATGACTGCATTCGATACATATTAATTTGCCACCCCACGATCGACTCAGCCTGGGGGTGTAACAACATGGTGTGTTGCAAAACCAGGGCGACAACCAGGACAACTCAGCGGTCTAGATTAGGTGCCAACCCCTGGATTCGTAATCTGTGATATATGTAAACGAAGATCTCTCAAGTTTGGCTCTGACATCAAAGAGCACGGCAGGGTTCTATATTTAATTTTGTTGGGAAGGGGACAGCATCAGACGTTATAAAATGGGTATACTGTACACAGGAAAGAAGCCGTGACGTCGTGTATGGCACGGGTTCTGATATCCATGACATGGTGAAGCAGCACAGTTACATCTTGGCATTCAGCAGCATACTGTGTCGTATGTGACTATCCGTGTCATCTAGGCTAGCCCAAGGACCGCGCGGCTTACGCAATGAACGAATCGAGACCCGCGGGAAGCCGGGCAGCTTTACTTCCAAGAAAGGTCTGATGTTAATAGGGCAAGTCGCTAAACTTGTCCGAAAAGAGCTCGAAAGAAAAAAAAAACTTGAGATTGAAGTTACAGTCGCTAGGCTGTTGCCGACGCACGGACTCTGCAAGAGCTGGCCTATGTATCTCGCAGGCAAGACTGCATAGCGCAGTCACAATTCCCGTGCAGGCTCCTCTTATGGGACTGTACCGTTGCGAAATACACCAATTAGTGCTCGTTCATGCTCAGGAACCGCACTAGACTCTCTTGTCCTACCATAACGCGCTTGGTGAGCTAGCCACCACGGTAAGTTCGAAGAGATGATAGCTTCACGGTAATAACTGTTATTCAAGCTTTAGTGATCTCGTGACTTTCGGGTATAGTTACCGATTTTACGAAAGGTGTCAGGCTCCCCATAATCATAACTGGTATCGATATATATGACGACACCCCGCGAACAAGGAAATCTCGCATTACGCATGAAATGGTAATTAGCGATAGGATACAGATGAACCTGGTGGGGAGGGTTAGGATTGGAATTAGAATTAGGATATGATTATTTGAATGGTAGCGAGACGGTTCGTGACTGAAGTTTGTAGCTGTTGTATCACCGGTCGCAAGCAGTAGTCGTCAGAAGACCTCGATAGTGGAGGCTATATTAATGGTTTTAAGGTTCGTCACGGTTGGCGTTCCGTTAATACCTATGTTCTGGCCTTCCCGTTGGGACCGTTGCTATCTTCGCCGAATTGAGCTTTGCGATCTGGGGTAGGTATACTACATCTCGCATTGAGAGGTAGTACATTTAGTGTTAGTAAACTTGGCGACACTTATTAGCTTTGAATGTTGATCATATTCGGTACGCAGTGTATGCTTTGACATAATGTAAAGAGCGATTTAACACAGGTGAGACAGCAGTATCAAGTTTGCTCCTATCTATCGGTCGAGAGGAGCCCGAGCTTGTATCATTCTCGGCTCCTTCCGGCTGTCAAGCCTTATGGGGATGGAAGGAATCCTGTCGCGTCACCTTACTGTAATGAGGTGTAGAGCCTGACCTTAACAACGTTCGCCAGCTCTTAAGGTGTGTTCTTATTAAGGAATGTGGGGTTTCTGATTGGAGCTTGAGGTAGGGTTGCCAGTATAGGTGCTTGCCAAGTTGAGACTCTTTATTAGTATTCGGCCCGTGAGACAACCCACCCGTCATAGGCACCATATCAGCCTTTTATATAGTAGATGCTTTATGACCACTTGTCTGCCATCTCGTCTCGTCAATATGACGACAATGAAGTATAGGAATGATTCGGGCCTTGAAACTTGCTTTCTTTGAAGTGCGTATATCTTTCAATGGCTAGCTATAGTCGAGTCGTTACCGACTTGTCATTTAATACTCTCATTTTATCCGCGTTGCGTTTGGTACGCATACGACTATGTACCCTATGCCTTCTAGAATGTGTATGTAGTTGACAATATGCTGGCTTAGAATGATATTTGTCAAGATGGTGATATGGTCTAACGGACGCCAAGTTCACCTCAGCATCTGGGTGGGAATAAGTCATACTAGTATTCAATTTAGTATAGCGCTCGGGAGGATTATTCGCGTAAGCGAACGCCGCTAATTAGGCCATCTTCAATGTTATCGCCGTACTAGATACTACAGCAATATAGTACTTAGTAAAGAAAGCTGGTGTTTAGTATGTCCAGAAAGGAAGGTCAGGCGGTTCGCGATACGCATAGCATAGAAATTTACATTGCAGCCGCAGCAAGCTGGAAGATAAGCCGTGCTCGTAATGGGAATGTACAGCAACTGTATCTACGCGGTATAATCCGTGAGGAGAGCCTTACACTAGTAAGTTAGTTAGCATACACTACGCCTGTTGCAGCCAAGACTCGGGGGAGCAGATCACTCCATCCAGCGGCGTCCGACCAAGCCGCGGGAATCGTTTCGTCTCAAGTTTTCGCCCCAGAAAGTTAATAATACTACTCTTTTGTGGGCATCCGAAACCGATATAGCGGAGTTAGCTTGATTCTCTCCTATGCGTATATGTAGCCTTGTGTATACTTGCTACGTACTACAAGTCGATGGAGATCAAGCCACGTTGTGACCTCTCCGCCTCATCAATGCTATACCCACATCACGATGTCAAAGATCTGACTGTTAAAAACTGTCACAGCACGAGCACTTGGAGAGATTCTAAGACGCCATCGGAGTACTTCTTGTCGGCATCTCCATCTGGCTGCAAATTCAAGGACTTGCTCGACCCACTTACACGTAATGTAAAGTAGTTAGTGTAGGGCTCTAACCGAGATTTCATTTTGCTGTAGTGTACACTACAGTTGGTAGTTGAGATTGTGTTGGCAATCAACGATAGATAAGATCTCAGCCTTGAAGGTTCATTCCGAGTTACTGTATGGTGAGGAGGGTAACGACATGATAATGAGCGTGCTCAGAGCCCGTACATGTATCCAACTAACATGACTCATGTGGCAGCATGGGGTCATGCGAACTGTGAGAACCTGAGGGTTATAGCGGTGTTTAATTACGAAGGAGGCGACGCCTTAGCGGCGGGATCCCGCCTTTCGGCGTCTTGGTATGGCATTTTTGTGAGTAGCCTTTCCAAAGAGTAGCGTACTTTTGTATCTGGGATGCAACGATCCGGACCCTACAGTTCATGCAACGCTCATCCATGACACCTTTCATCCGAAGTCTAGTATTCGTTAGTATACACTATACTGGGTACCTGACATTTGCTATGTGACCCTTCAATGATCCCCTCTTCTTATACGGCTTACGAAAGTAGCATGTGGCGACAAGCGGAAGACGAACAGCCAAGACTATAACAAGTAGTTTGCATGTCGTTCACCGTGATACTTGCCTATCAGGGTTGGTATTTTCCAAGGTCTCGGCGGCTACACCATAACCTCCCATGGAACACATGCATGATGCGGGGAAGTGATCAAAAGCTCGTGCGAAGACAAACCGTCTCTCTAGTGTTCTTCGGCTATAACGTCAGCGATCTTATGGCTTTGCTTCGCAATCCTCACGCAGGAGGTCGAGTGGGGACGCAGCTCACAACGATGTTGGAGCAAACGGTCAATATAATCTGAAGCAGCAGGTTGCTTTGAGGCTCGTCATTGCAGTGAAGGGTTCTCAAACAGACGTCTGGAATTGCATGATTTACGGTCTCTGCTCTCACATTGGGCGCTTCTAATAGACTCAATAAGGATAAGATGAGAACACCGAAGCGCCTGACACGAGTGCATTTGCAGGACTGTATCATGACGAACAACCATCGCCAATCGACAATCCGATCTAAACCACCCGTGTCCGAAATGAAGGTAGAAGGTCCACTACGGATGTCCTGCGTTACACCAGTTATTCAACTAAGTGAGTCGTGAGTCTGTAGACTCACCAAACTTGGTGCATCACCAGTCATCTAGTTAGGAGCATAACAACACCGTAGCGCTCTCCGAATCTCTAAACTACGCACGGGACCTTGCTGCTAGTATGGCTACTTCTATGGATCCTGCGCTGTCTGGTTAGTGTAGAGAACTCTAGCACCAATTCCGGGAGATGAGAAGGATCTATTTCTCACGCTTCCCACGCGAACGCTAACTAACACCCGTTGGTCTAAGCCGTGATAGGAAGCAATTTTCTGGGGTATGATTTATGGGCATTGTGGAGAAAGGTAGCCGACGGAACTGGGGGGTTAGTGCCAGGGTCAGCGATCATCTCTGTTGCTGGGCGTCCGTCCCGCGTCTGCAGCTATGGCGGTTTCGGTCATGGTGTTGTCGGTTGTTAACTTGCAGTATCTGGTCTAGTGCAGGGTAGGGGTGCTCGCTGGAGATCCCATCAGAGCAGAGCGGTTGGACCAGGCACATTCACTCACACCACTAAGGCGCCGGGGGTACTCTGATTGTAGATACTGGGCGGCTGGGATTGGGATGCTGCGTGAGAGTAGTAGTCTAGTAGGTATATCCTAGTATACCTAGTATACCACCTACACTCGGCTCGGTACACTACTCTCTTGAGCAGGTACCCCAGTCCCCCGAAAATCCCATTTCAGAACATAATAAGCTCTATACTGTGCCTTGCAGGCGGGTTGAGACCCTTTCTCAAATTTCCCCTTCGTCACACTCTTCGACCTCGCCCGCGAATGCTCGGCTCTAGGGTTAAATGCGACTCCGTTTTATAACAGTGCTGGTCATCCGCCTTTGGTTACACAGCTTGGTTCTCGGCTCGTCATAGGAAGAACAGCGAAAGGAGCTGGTCGTCGTCCGGTCCGCGGAGCAAGGGTAGGGAGGTTCGCCGTGTCGTCGCCTTTGCGAGGCATCCAACACCAGAAGATGCCGCCATCTTCGACAGGCGATTCGCCTTTGTCTGCTGGAGCTGCGAGCTCCTCCGGAAGGCCTTTCCCTTTGCCTTCAAGGGATACCTTTTCAATCGACATATCATCCCCACAATTGAATGCCGTCAACGGCTCGTCGGCCGTCAAATCGCCTAATAGCATTAAACCCCAGCGTAATCCAAGCTTCAGTAGGGAAGGAATTCTGGGTTCAGCGCAAAAAGCACGGAATCTTTCACAGGCGAATGAACAAGCCGGCTCCGGTGCCCTCGGAAGCAATGGAATGCAGAAGACGCCAAGTGACGAGGGAACAATAAATCCACTAAAACGACGGAACACAGATGCAACTGTGGATTACCCTCGTAGGAGGGCAACGATCGCGGTAGGTTCTCAGAGCGGCCACCTCAGTTCTTTTGTTATGATGTTTAGTCATTTTTCTTGGACTTCTGAAGCTGATTCGTCTATAGTGTGAGGTATGTCGCTCTCGAAAGTCGCGGTGCGACGGCACAAAACCAAAATGCAAGCTCTGTACTGAGCTTGGTGCGGAGTGTATCTACCGCGAACCTGGGATCAAACTCGATGCTGGAGATAAACTGATTTTGGAGAGGTTGAATCGTATCGAGAGCCTTCTTCAGATCAGTTTAGTGAACAGTAACCCGAATGCGATGCACATCTCTCACGACTCGCCGCCCATGAGTAATGGCACAGCTCTTAGTGGTGACAATGTCATCATACCGAATTCAAACGGGAATTTTGTGTCTATCATCCCAAGTGGAGGGTTAGGAACTTGGACGAGCCATACACCCGGAACAAACATCTCCACGATGCCCAAGGTGCACACGAGTGCCGCCTTGCATCTGTTACAATGGCCCTTAATACGAGACCTAGTTCAGCGCCCATACGACCCCCAGATCATACTACAGCTAGAATTAGCAAGAGAGCCTCTTCACTCTCTAGCCAAAACTCCTTGCGTCGATTTATCGAACACAAATGCGTACATCGAGGCATACTTCGAAAGAGTCAATGTTTGGTATGCCTGCGTCAACCCATACACGTGGAGAAGTCATTATCGCACAGCTCTCTCCACCGGTTTTCGCGAGGGCCCAGAAAGCTGCATCGTCTTGCTCGTGCTAGCTCTCGGACAGGCCAGCTTGCGCGGCAGTATCTCGAGAGTTGTACCACAAGAAGATCCGCCTGGTCTACAATACTTCACGGCTGCATGGTCACTCCTGCCTGGCATGATGACCGCTAACAGCGTCCTGGCTGCTCAGTGTCACCTTTTGGCTGCAGCCTATTTGTTCTACTTAGTACGGCCTCTGGAAGCTTGGAACTTGCTATGCACGACGAGCAGTAAATTGCAATTGTTATTAATGGCGCCAACACGCGTACCCGACGACCAGAGAGAGTTGCTGGAGCGGATCTACTGGAATGCGCTGCTCTTCGAGAGCGATTTATTAGCTGAGCTGGATCTTCCACATTCAGGTGTCGTCCAATTCGAAGAAAATGTTGGTCTGCCGGGAGGCTTCCAGGGAGAAGAGTCAGAGGCCGTGGGGCGGGATGACTTGTGGTATTTCCTGGCCGAGATTGCTCTCAGAAGACTTCTCAACCGAGTTAGCCAGCTCATTTACTCCAAGGATTCAATGGCTTCTACAACAAGTCTCGAGCCCGTCGTCGCAGAGCTCGACTTCCAACTGACTCAGTGGTACGAGAGCCTTCCACTCCCCTTACAATTCCCATTCACCCGGACAACTCTGCCCGATCCAGTACAAACCGTGTTACGATTACGGTTTTTTGCCTGCCGCACTATCATCTATCGTCCATACATACTGGCAGTTCTGGACAATGAACAAGCCGTCCTGGATCCCTCGGTACGAGAAAGCTGTCATAAATGCCTTGAAGCATCTATCCGGCAGTTGGAGCACATATCTGCACAGTAAGTAAACCTTACGCTATAGCCCTTGGTCTAGAATGCAGCCCCCTTTTCTCGGGGTTTCAATTTTCCCCCAATCTAACTGTTTGCCCGTAGTCATGCCGGACATATGCCTTACCTTTGGCAAGGCGCGCTTTCTATAGTGTCCCAAACACTATTAGTAATGGGAGCAACCATGTCGCCGTCGTTATCCAATATCCTCTTGACATTAGTACCGCATCGAGATGCCCTGGATCAGATCATCAACGATGTCATCATGGACATTGAGAGGATGGCAGTCTTGGCGCCCAGTCTCAGCTTAGCCGCTGAAATCATCAAAGAGGCCGAAGTACGCCGACGCACATTTCTCAATAGCTGACGAACTAATTCAGCTCGATACGACATCTCGTTAAATTCACCAACGACTCTCTCCGTCGGTCCGTGAATTGTGGATCAACTGAAGGCCCAGCCGTCGGATGTCATAGTCTCCGTCTCGAGCGCGGCCGGTACTCACTTACACTGATATCCCTTTACGAAGTGATATCAGCCCACGCGCTCGGCATCGTTTACTTCATCGTATATCTTGGCTGGCTTGCAGACAATGCAGCATTAGCCTCGGTTATTCTCGGAACGCCCGGGGTTCTCCTTTCAAGCGAAGACTTCACCCAGATAGACATGTCTGCGATGTGACGCTCAATCTTAGCGATGACACACACGGGTCTTTCGGCTGCTCCTACGCCTCTTCAGCCTTACCGTACTCACGTTTTGCATGCGACCATTTCCTAAGCCGGATTTTGCAAACTTTCCAGTTCGTACGGCCGCTCCGTTTTGGTATGTGACGACGGCCAAGAGCAAGACATTCCGGGCCTCAAGCAGCCTTCACGCCAGGGACGTGTCTTTTGGGTTACACCAGGGCTCTTAGAGTGGCAGCTCAAAGAACAGGTGACGACGTGTGGTTGGGCGGGGAAAATCGTGGGTGAAGGTAACGGTTAGGCTGTACGGCCCGGTGTGCCGTCAACTCCGCCAATCTCTTGCCTATTGCCGAAACAGGACGGATTGAAACCTCAAGAAGCAAGCATTGGGACGTCTTTCCCCAGCTTTTCCCCGGACTCTTCAGGAACCAGGGCTCTATCACCAACAATGCATATGCGCGACGTCACGCACGCCCACGGAGTTCACTCGGTCAAATTCTTGATTACACTAATCTTTGCCATATTGCTTACACACATCTATTCCAGCTTTGATGACGCCTATGAGCTTCTTAATGCATGAAGGTTTATTAGAGACATCGACTTGGCCTGGAAATAAAAGAATGGATAACAAAGCTAGCTGGCTAGCTGATCTTGGTTGTAATTTTTCGGGTCGCAATCTGACTACGCCAGCAACCTTGTGTCTTTGCGATTTTCTGTCTAGTTCTTCTTTACAAGCTGCAACATTCTTAGTGGGAATGTCATATATACCCGAAGGTGGCAACATCTTTTTCTTAGTCTTGGTTCTCGGCTGGGGTTTGGTGGCCGCATCTTCTCTACCTCGGTGTACCTGAAAATCTTAGCCTATATAGTATTCAACAATGCGGGTGAAATGTTTAGGGCAGTCCTTAAAGATTGATAGTTGATCTTACAGATCCTACAGAAGTTTAGTATATATACAATCACAAGTAAGACTCAAAACGCCTTATTATTTCATCTTAAGGTTTGCAGAAGATCGTGAATATCAGAACCGTTTAGTCATACAACTTTCCAGTTGCTTAGCTTCTATTCAAAGTGCAAAAGAGTTGTGAATACAATATCTGCCTTGGGCCAAGCTTGTAACCTAACACTGCGGCAAGTGTGACGATTCCTGCATCATCCCACTCGAAGGATTACCCTTTCAGAATCATTCGTTCTGATACTCGCAACCCTCGGCCGTTTTGGTCTTAGTCATTTAGCGCCCTATACCTCGCCCGCATAAAGTCGGCATGCAACATAAGATCTCCTGCGGCCGGGATAGACCATGGCATCAGACGAAGATAAGACGAATAGGATTTGCTTCGGCACCCGGATTGCTACGAAGCACGCCTCAATATGATGACAAGGGGCGCCCAGCAAGATATTCCATGAATCAGAGCTCCACATCGACTCCAACTTCCAAAACAGAACAATCCCTTTTTCTGTGACGACTTGCGTGGCCTTGGGATTAGCTCACTAACAGCTCACCATATAATGCGTCACGCGATGAGTTACGTGCTTAACTAATATGCAAATAGGAAAATAAGAGGATCAGTGTTAATGCAAGAATCTATCAATGCGTCGTCTTCTGAAGTGAATCAATCTCTCATCTAATACTCTAACAAAAGTCCAAAGAATTACCTAACCCCTGCTCACCCCGCGTTTTCGCTTCGAGGGTAGTGTCCCATACCCTTAACTGTGCTCCGCGACATCCTATCCCTACGTCGCTCAAAGACGTACCGTAGCATACAGTCTACAGTAGTATCGCTCTAGGCTGTAACTGAAAAAGAAAGTTTAGACTTACCAAAAAGTTAGAGACCCCTCATCAGATGCGTATCGTCTGAAACAGCCAAGAGAAGCAGCCAAGACATACGAGTAACTAAGACTACCTTTTACGCGTGTACTCGGCGATTTCTGTACTAACTGATGCGTGTGTAGTCTTTTTTTCTCGCCAATCTGACATTACTCGGCTAGTTTACTTTGCTAGCCTATTTTACTTAATGCGGGTATTAGGATTTCCCCTCTTGCTAACCTAAGAAGGCCGCATTTCCCACGTCAACGGCTTTTACCCACGAAGATAAGATCAAGCCAAAGTACAGTACCGTTAGTACACAGGGTACAAAGAGACATTGGTATATAGCTAGATAATTTCCCACGAAGGCTTTAGGACCTTGGTGCAACAACAAATGTCTTTAACTTACCCAAGGTACGAGGTTCCTGACAAAAGATGAGAAGAAAAAAAGATCTCGACTTCATGATCCTTCTAAAATAGCATTTTGACCTTGAAGCTGGCATGTATTGCGAGGTGGAGAAAGAGGACATGTTATATAAACAAAAGATTTACGTACGATCCACATATAAACCCCGATAGATGGGCTTGAGGGCTGGACCTTCTGTTTCTATTTTTTACCACAACATTGTTCTATACAGGTGCCGTAGTGCGTTGTACAGGCTGCGGAGTAGCATAGGCGGCCAGGTATATACATTTATATTACCTACATATATCTCGATGGAAGACAAGAATAACTGGATGGACGAACAAAAAACATGCCGCGGTATCCGTTTCCACGGGTTGTGTCCATGATCGACGGATGCCTAATTAACTTTAGCCAGCTGAGAGTCTGTGGCTTCACTCTCTTCGTCTCCTTCTATACTGGATGTCCGTATGGATATACTCACTTTAAGTTATACATGTGGTATGTGGCGTGTAGAGGTATACTTACGAGTTCGGGATACGGGTATCACAATATGGAACAAGGAGAGTTATACTGTATATATTGTGAGGGAATTCAAAGCATATTGGAGACTACTGCCCATCAATAAAAGTATTTATTGTATCCCCTTGGTTGGTTCCTGACAAGGTGTGCAAAAGCTGCGAGAACCCTCCTTACTAGCACACTCCGAATTTGCACCCATATCTCCTATAACTACCGACGTCGTTACACTCGTGTAATACATATATACATACATAGTAGAACGCCCACACCACACCACACCACACCATAACACGCGAAGTAACACACACGCAGCCACATACATACAGCAAGCCCCCGCATTAAGACAGAAACCAGACAAGAAGGTGTGTATAACCCGCATATTATAACCTCGTCGATACAGCGGGAAACACGAGATCGGTAACACACTCTCTCGCGTCGAAGCGCAGCAAGAAAACACCACTAGGTGCTGTCCAGCGGAACTTGGCAGTCCCGCCTTCTCTTCTTTGGGGAGTTTCGTCCGAGGCCCATCGCATCGAATGCTTATTAATTAACCAAACAGATAGATAGTTGAAGATTATGGTGGTGGTGGTGGTGGGTGATGAGTGGGAGAGCCCTCGTATTCTTGCTCCTAGATATATACGTGCATATCCTTCATTCCAGAGGTCGTATGATGATAGAGGGCAATAAATCTCTGGCCAGTAGAAGTCGGGGAAGCTTGAAGGCGTATCTTCGGACATAGCAGTATAACATCGGACTTATAGGCAGTTCGTGGAAATATTTTTGTCCCGAACTTCGAGACGGTAGAGCAGTCTGGTTCTTTCTAGAGGTCTTTCGCTATAGCTACTCGTCACACATATCGTTCGATGAGCTTGCTGGACATGGGACATCCCGCTAGATCTCCTAGACAGTACGTACCTGCATCAGCCTGTGATCCAATACCATTTGATGAGCGCATGGAGTAGTCTACATGTATTGATTATCATTAGCTAATATCCTATCATCATATATAGGTAAGCAATCCTTATCAAATAGGTTGTGTACTAAGAACAGCGATGGCGTTATTGTATTGACTCTCTAATAGCTACGGATAAACCAAAAGTTCAGCTTGATTGCATTATTCAAAGTCAAAAGTTGAGATGTATAATGATATGTGTATGTCTAAGTAAAAACGTAAATGAAAAACAAATGAGAATTTCTCACTTTCCTGCTTCATTTTTATTTATATATTTTTTAAACATTTAACATTTACCATTTTATATTTCTATATATAATAGGCGCTTGGGAAATGGTTTTCAGTCCATTGTAGCTGCTTAGGTATAGACGCAGAATAAACTGCAAAGGGTAGTTCACAGCTCTGTTGCTTATGATATGTTGCACCCGTTTCATTTAGGTGGCAGTGATAAAGTGATACAATTGGTAGTGAGTGTTTGTGCTCGGGCCTTCTATGGTTTACCGAGTATCTTATACACGCTACAAGTGTGTGTACTGACTGCTTGACTTTCACTACTGTCACACTAGGATTAGCCCCTATAATACCGTTAGATTTCACACTGGCCCAACGGCGTTGTTTTTACCCAAGTGTGGGAGCTATGCTTCCTCCATACCGCTTAATGGTCTTGCCTATCTTAGAGCCAACAACAGTAACATAAGAGGATGATAGTGGGAATCAATGTAAAGAACGCGATGATTTATAGTTTGATTGTAAACCAATGGCTTCGCTTCCAGTTACCTCTACCCATATCTTTTTCCGGGGGTTTTTTCACCTACCCATAACCTTGTGGCCATTGGCTAGTGAATTTAACATAGCAACTGGAGATATTTATGATTGTGCTTGGAAACCCCAGTACTAGGTGTGACTAGGTGAGGTGGGAAGCTGAGTCGCAATTGCAGTCTGGCTTGCGTTACCTTTTGGAATACTCTTTATGAATGGTTGATCGACATATAGTTGGACCCTGGTGCGCTTGGCAGTTTCCAGCAACATACTCTGTAAAGATCTAGAATCCAGTGGCCCAAGCACCGGTTGTTGAGCACCAAAAGAGACAGCAGCGAGAGATGAACATTTCCAAGCCCCTTGCCAAGTTGATGACAGAATTGTTGAGATTAGTAGCCCTATGGTGGCTAAGACGAAGACGGTCGGTAACGTTAGCCATGCCCATCGGATGGAGATACATGTCTCGGATTGTAGGACCGACCCGACAACATCAGCTAACACCGCACCTTGGCCGGTTTGTCTCATGCTCGCCGTCATTGTGGCGGCTAACGACCCAAAGTAAGCATTGGCGGTAGAGATATTCGCCGTCCCCTCCTGGTAAAAGGTCTTCAACCAGTAATTTCCGAAAAGATCTGATGTGCTCGCGCGATTTGATTCGAGTGAGTTGACGTCAAAGAGAACGGAGAGAAATTGATTGATAGCCAACGCAGGCGTGTATCCTAACAAATATACGCAGTCTTCTGGATACCACGTGACAATCTCATTGCTAGATATTGGATTTGTCCTATTCCTGGTAATAGGGACAGTGTTGATCGTTGTCGGGATGCTAGAGGGGTTGCAACCAACCCTTTGCCCATGACGAAGTGTCGTGTCCACAGCATAAGACCACGTAAGGTTCTTGGAGGTAGTGACTTCGATAGCAGAAATGTTGGACTTCTTCATGGGTAACGATGAGATCACAGTCTCCAAGAGTACGGCATTGATTATGGTCGCATTTAAAGTTTTAATACAAGGATATAATGAACAGCGAACTGCCCATGGATGCTTTGGAAATGCCTCAGTATCTCCCATTGCCGTATTACAGCTAGCATCGATGTTGAGGGTTAAGAAGTCGAGAGTTATCAAGTCATCGAAGGGTGCGTCGCCTATTGATGGATCGAAACCGAGAGTCTTGCGAGATGAAATCAACGTGTACGGCGTGTACGTATAAGATGTAGTCCGGCTCTCGTTCGTCCAACCGACCCTGGCGTCTTCTCTCGACCAGTGATAACTGGGATCATTCACCCAATTATCAAGCCAATAACCTGGAAAGGTCTCATTGATGTGAATCAGCTCCAGTATCTCGTGACAAGAATGGCACATTCCAAGGGTTGAGAATTGAGGGAATGTGCAATTGCCAGAGTCGCAGCGAAAAGACGTGATGGCACCGGCGCCTGTTTCCGGAGGATCCACGATACCATTGTAGATAGCAGAAGCCATCTTTGGATCTAACTGAGAATGACCCGGGTAGACTCTAGATCCAGTAGTGTAATTGTTTACTTGTGGTAGCCACGCGAAATTGTCGGAAGATGGTGATAGGCAGTTGTAGTACTGAACGATTTGTTGAGAGAATGGCGCAATCGCCAATGTCCCAAGGGCAACCAAGCAACCACAATTAGCAAGATGACTAAATAGCAGCAGTATTAGTAGTTGATCGGGTTTCGCTAACATTGGAGCCCTTACTGTTCACGCCCATACCCATGTGCCAGCAGTTGCAATTTACCCAACAGGCCCCGTGTAGCCCCGTCGAATGTTTCTATGTCAGATAAAACCCGTGACGAGGCGAACCATTGCCATTTTGTCTGCCCAATACCTAGAATACAATCGATTAGTTAACAAGTATAAGTAGTCTGTGTCATGGTATCATACTAACAAGCTGAAAGCACGCTCGTCAAGGCGCCTACCATAGCACCAGCGAGTAACGACACAACGCTGTTCGTCGAGATTCCATACGGCCATTTCGGTTGGGGGACGCCGTCGTGGGCAGCAAGGAATGTTAACATCCCTCCTAAAAAGGCGATTGCCACGATACACCAAAAGACCTCAAAAGCCCAGGTATCTGTCCAAAACGACTCGAATTCCTCAAACTTGCTTTTACATCGCTTTTCCCGTCCTTTCTCAGTTTGGTTTGGTTTGGAGGCCGCCTTGTGCGTTCTGGCTTCGATGAATAGGGGTGGGCATGAGCTACATCTGCCGGCGTTGCAGGCAGAGGAAATACCATCGGCGAGAAATGTCGCGTATTCACTGACATCGGCCTCCCGTTCCTGGTGAGGTGCATGGGCCATACTGATGGAGGAATTCCTACTGATTATATAAGCAATCTGACGTTCCTCTTCTAACAGCAATTCTGCTTCTGTATTAGCAACACATCGAGAATGAATTCGTCTAGGAAATTTCATGGAGCGAAACTGCGATGGATAGTGATTTTGAAAGTGAAAGGGGAAGGGAATACAGACACATAGCAGCAGTCTCTAGCAAGAAATAGTGTGGTAGCAATTGTTCTAATCGATTGAAACGCTGCATGATGGTGAAATGAATAATGTGACTCTGGTGTCGACAGACCTAGCCCAAACGTGTCTCATACTGATTATCTAGGGCTACACAGCTTCATGATTGGCACTGGGGTCAAGGACTGAGTCGTTAATAATAGCGATATCCGACTCCTGACGGATTGGTTTCCGAAGGATTTTATAAGGAGTAGGACACGAAACTCTCTGAAGCTACAATAGCAATTGGCAAATGTTCAAGTTCGATGGAGACTGGATAATGTAAAATGGTAGTATGAGGACGATGTAGCGACTGGCGAGGGTTTAGATTTGGCGAAGAGTTTGAGTCCTGTCTTGGAAAATTCTGGGGTTTGACAGGGTTACGTATGTATGAGTCTACTATTGATTCTATTTATCAACACTTCACATACAAGCATATAGATGTTAACCAAGTTAGTGGGGGTTATGATTTCGTACGCACGATACGAACCAGCGTTGCCGCGATGTTCTATCTACTTGGCCTACTAACACGAGTCGCTTTGGCGGCGGCAATACCGAGGGCGAGATACGATGAGTCTTCAGAGCAGCTGCATTGTTCTGTGGGTAGTACATTAAGAGAACTTAAAATATTGTCAATGTCTTTTTCCGAATAGTAGCAGACAGCCGAACCTAGGAACAATCCTTTCAGCAGGGTAGCGCGCGGAATGAAACACTCAGGTACATATGAATCGTATTATCAGAGTTGTTGGGCTTTGATTGGCCACCAAATGCCGCAAGGCTATGACAACGGCCTGGAAAGTCGTGAATAAATAGCTTCCGCTGCCCTTGACCCTTGACGCATGTAGCATTGGCGTTATGGCGATCGAAAGTTAGCTGGGGTGTCGGAAGCAGCTGGCTTCTCGTATGTAAAGTCATAATTCCTATAACCTCGTCAACTCTAATCTAGCAAGTCTTTCATTTAGAAACGTGCATATATCTATAGTACACTATAATTTTAACAGATTCTAATTAAGATATTCGCTAGGAGCTCCATCTGAATGAACATAGCTAGATTTAAGATAAAATATAGGTGTTAGAATTGGCAGGCACAACAAATCACTTCTGTTCAGCAGCTACTTAACGGGATATCATTAAGTACTAATGGTTCCTATGCTGGCGGTTGCCGGTAAGGTGGTATTTTTAGCCTGATGGCTCGAGTCGAACGCTTCCGTTCGCCACCCTTGCCCTCTCTGCATATTGCTTTTAATGTCAATATTTCCTTTTCTCTCTTTTGTTTCTCGGGGTTGAAGTTTTCTCCCTGCAATGGCCTTCTATACTCTATTAGTACTGTCTGTATATTTACCATTGTCAATCATATATTCAACTTCTGATCAAGTTCATGTCGTCTCTCAGCACAGTGGTTGTATTTAGGGTTGAGACCATGAGGGTCCCTTGCGACTAGGACCTCAAGTTCTGGCAAATCAATTGAAAGTAGTCCTACATCACTCTATAGAAAGTTCAGCTTATCCTTACGAGAAAGCTACATCGTATTAGTAATATTACTCATATTGTCACACTGCAGTCCAAGCGACTTATTGGCTGCAACAGGACCGACTCGGAACCTACCGGAGGATGAATTCATTTGTAGTCACATTAGGACCCTTTTCTCTCTGGATACAATGATCGGAAAGATGACTGTAACTCACTAGGAAAAGCCAGCTTGCAACAGTGAGGCGGCCATGCCGATTGGAGTTTTGGTAGCAACAATGGCATTGGCCGGGACAAAGACCGTTGTAGCCCTAGGTGGGAGGATTAAACGTTTAAATTTTAACAATATTCTCTGAAAAATACTTTACCGACCTTAATGCTCCGGTAGGCAAGGTAGGTATTTTCTATTACAAGCTATAATATATAGGTTATATAAGCTACAGGCTACAAGTGGCTCAGTTACAGGACATGCCGTCTCACTTTCACATTAAAGAATCACCTCTATGTTTGATTCGTCGTCGTTAAGCGGATCGCCCTCACCGGAGCCGGAATTCCCATCACCCAACTCGAGCTGTGCTCTGAGCGAATTCCAACTTGCTTTATTCATGCGGTGCTCTGAGAACCGTCCCCTCGTTGTAACTGAACTAGTAAATTATCTGTGACCTCAGTGCGTTCGTTGTGCAGACATGAAAAATGGGTTCCGTGAATATAAAAAGGGATTCGATTGTATTTAGTAACTTGTCGAAACCGCGCTCAGCTCAGCCGGGAATCCTAACGTTTTCTATTCTTGCACGTGCTGATATACTCGTCTATTTCTTAAATAGATAAATATATACATATACAAGTCAAGCTTCCTTTTTCGTAAGTAAACGTGTTTATACGGTAATCCGAGAAGGACCTATCTAGTTACTACACCACGCGGCATTCAGGACAGTTCTGTTTAGTCAGTTCCTCATCTCAGGTACCAAACATGAGCCTACCCCCCTTTTCCAGTAGTAAATACAGTCATAGCACATCACAGGTACATAGCCCATATGTAGCACACACATACGTCAATCTCCCCTGCAAGGAGCCAGTCACCACGCCCTTATATACTATCTTAACACAGCTCCCATTCAAGCAGTCGTCACTCGAATTGACGTTCTCTCGTAGCGGGTAAGGGTCCTACTCGACTGGAAACACCGACACCTTATCCCGTTTGCGAACGCGAACGCCCGCGGGTTCGAGTGGCGGGGGCGGTGGCGGGTCTGCACTTGTTCTTTTTTTTTTCAACCCCTTTTTGCTTTTGCCCCTTCTTCTGTATACATCCTGTTATGTTTACATTTTACGATTAATCGTATCATCCATCCATCCATCATTCTGAACTTACTGCTGCGTGGCTCCCGTCACTTGATTATCGATTGATTTGTCTTATCCTATTTGAGGCTTTGAGCGTTGGTGGTGGATGATTGATGTGATGAATACTTTTGTTTATGAATGCCATTGGATTTGCTTACTATTTGCATTCGTGTGTATTGCGTGCGCGCGCGCGTGTGATTTACGCGTTGGACGCGAGTTCAGTCACGTTGGCATTGTATCGCTTGAGGCTATTCACACCTCGCGTCTCTAAGACATACCGACGGACTTTGGAGGTCAGGAATACCAACAAATTGTACATATAACCTGAAGAATTCTAGTTGCGTGCGGAAGTACTCCGGGTGAATAAGGACTTAGTCGCCCCTGATACGTTATTTCTGTGATTTGAGTCTCTCTCTAGACCCTCATCTAAGGTTGGGGGTACGCTGTATTCGTACTGATCCTCTTAAGGGAGCTGTGCATTGGTGACATGTTGACGCAATACCCCTTGGTATTTTGACCTCACATT
The DNA here is from genome assembly GCA_022385695.1 of Xylaria arbuscula. Lineage (NCBI taxonomy): Eukaryota > Fungi > Ascomycota > Sordariomycetes > Xylariales > Xylariaceae > Xylaria > Xylaria arbuscula. The sequence continues at coordinate 340,115 of MU279358.1, read as the reverse complement.
TGTGTCTATTCGCAGTCAATCATTGATTTTTTTTTCAATTGTTGACTATTTAATTTATACCTTTTCTCTTTCTACTGTTTCAATTCTTGAAATCGATGAAAAAGTACTCATATAACCAACCGACAACTCTTCATCTACTGCCAATCCAAGGACGGCACGAACAGTAATGACGGCAAAACAACAAGCAGCACAGTCATATGCAAACACATAACCATAGGCTCTAAGTCAGTCGCGAGACTTGCTTTCTTACCTTCTAGTGCGCGTAAAACCCCTGAACATGTCACTCTCAGGTCACTCACTCCTGATCATTATAAGTCATGAATTATGAGATAAAACCCTGAGTACAACTATCAAGAAAAAAAAGGAAAGAAAAAAGCAGACCGTTTAAAGAGTAAACAAAGTTAACAAGGCCCCTGCGATGTATGTATGTATTCGATGCTCTAGTTCAGTACAGTTTATAAGTCCAGACTAGACATCCTAACCAACCAAGGAACATACACCCACTATACCATATCAAGACACCTTCATGTTCATCTTCGTCTTCATATCATATAGGTAGGTTGGTATACATATATACATAATCTCTTAACCCTCATGACTCAACCCACCCTCATCCATTTACTCATCTTTTCTTTTCCCAGCATGACTAAACGCGTAGCATGCCCTTAACAAGACCAAACACCAACGACCCCATCCCGCCTCCCTTCAATCAAATACCCATCCTTAACCCGCACATGCTCAACAATAGCCGGGTTCCGTCCGTCTTCAGCCTCAGTGATACCTGCACCGCAGTCCCACTGTCTGGACTCCATCTTGTCGTACACCTTCACAACATCCTCGCAGGCGGCACTAACGATGCGTCTGTCGTCGAACATCATGCTTGTGATGGGATTGTCGTATGCGTAGGCGTCGAATATGGAGCCTGTGCGGAGATCCCATATCTGTTTTATAGATGGTTAGTTAGTGATCTGAGAGTAAAAGAAAAAGAAAAGAAATCTAGGGTCGACGGATTTTGTGTAGTGTAGGTAAATGAAGAGACAAGACTCACCCTTATGCTACGATCTAAACTTCCCGTTACGATATGCACATCGTCGAATTGCAGACATGTGACAGGTCCAGTATGCCCAACAAGACTGCGATGGACTTGTCCACTACGTAAATCCCACAGTCGCACCATACCATCCGCCGTGCCGCACGCAAGCGCCGACTCGAAAACCTGCAGTGCGCCCACGAAATCCGCTGCACCGGAAGCCTGACGGGAAGTCTGTCTCCATGTGCTTTCGCCCGAGCCGAGAGACGCAGAGGCTTGCGCGGCGGCCCACATGACGTCTAGCGTCTGTACACAGCGACCTTTTTCCAGATCCCATTGCCGCAGCGTCTTGTCCGATGAGCCCGAAACGAGCACGTCGCCACGGAGGTGAAGAGCAGTGATTTCGTCGACGTGAGATTGGAGTACCAGTAGCGGACAGTCGGCCATGCTTCCTTCCGGAGGGTCAACTGGCTGGTCGTCTGGGTTCTCAAAAGCCATGCCGTCGTCTTCCTCATCATCTCGTCCGAATTGGCTGCCCTGGGGGTCGTAGTGGGCCTTACTCAGGTCCCATAGCCTCACTGTGGCATCCGCAGAACCTGTGACCAGAATGTTGTCTTCTACCTGCAGCGCGCGCACCGATGCCGTATGACCTTCCAGCGACCCTATACAGCGTCCAACGTTGAGATCCCATACCTTGACTGTATCGTCAAGCGATGCCGACACCATGGTACCAAAGGGCACATCGAAATCCAATGCCGTTATTTGGTCAGCGTGCGATTTGATTTCCCTAATGTTGAAGCCAGGATCGAAATGTTCGTGCAGTATGGGCATAGATTTCCGTCGCATCGTCTTATGTCGCTTCGGCCGAGTTGGCGTGCTCGACGCAGATGGCATCTTCTCATAGACGGATTTTGACATAAACTCATCGACATCTTGGTCTGTTACCAGGTCATCCTCGTCAGTTCTCGGCGCGTTGTGGGCGGCTATAGACTCGGCTTCCTCAACCAGTACTTGCGCTACTTCTATCCGGCTTTCCATATCGACGACTGTGACAGCTTATTAGTAACAAGTAAAAGCACTATTGGGGCATCGCCGCTTCTTACTATCGTGCTCTAATAGTGCCTCTTCTTGCTCTAGACCTGCCAGTCTGTCTAAAATGATCCTGCGCATGCCCGAGAGATTGGCGATTTTGTTGTCAATCTCTCGAATCTCACTACTAGCCATGTTTTTCCTTATAGAAAGCATTTCCAGTTCGTGCATCATAGTAGATCTCCCCTTCTTGAGCTTATGCAAGTGTTGCGGGCTATCAGAGGGCATGGGCGAGTCTTCTATCATCTTCCTTCCTCGAGAGACTCTCCTCCTGTGCCGCTTGTTATCTTCGGTCAGGTCGGGGAAGCTCGCCTGGAAGCCCTGGAACAGAGAATACGCATTTTCGTCTTCGGGGATGTTTTGTAGCATGTCGTCGGAGAGGAATGCAAGGGCACGAGATTGTATTTCGGAGGTCGAGAATTTGGAGCGGACGAGATCGGTAGGTGTAGTCCTGGTCATGGAGAACATCCTTCGCTGCACCCCCGGCCGCGCGAGCTGCTTGTGGACGTGGCCCATGGCGGCGTGGTAATGACTCCCATTAGGATCGACGGCATGGCCAGCGAGATGACTTGCGGTGGTGGTGATTTTTCGAGTGAAGGTTTCTATACCTCGTTGCTATAAAGTTCTATTAGAAATATTTTGATTTTGGCGCATGGTAGACGATGGGAAAAAAAGGAAGGGAAAAAAAATAAGAAAAAAAGATCAAGTGAGAAATAACATGAAAAGAAAAGACAAAAGATAAGAAAAGAGAATTGGGCGCTTACCGAGAGGATAGAGTCCTCGCCTACGGCGGCTTCGTCGTGAAAGGCATTGTGCAGATCTGAATCATCCATGCGCGTGTTCTCGTCGTGGTCGTGTGTGCGTCTGTATGTGATCAATCTCTGCCCACCTCCACCGGTGTTGCTTCCTGCTGCTCGAGATAGCGGAGCTTAATCGCCACGGGTAACGATCGTAGAGCGGCGCATTCGACTGATGAGCGAATTAAAAGACAACTATATGATAAGTTGTATTCCGGTCGACTTCGAGAGTTGTTTAGCGACCGATTCTATACACGTTGCAGCGAATTGACGCTATTCACATGACAAAATCCGGCAGATGACTTTGGTGAAGTAGGTCTGCTAGGCACTGGGCAAGCTCCAATGTTGGTGTTACCAGGATATTGCACCTAAAGAAAGTTGCATTGCACGAGCCACGCGCTCTCGGTCGCAACACCGTAGCGAGCTCCGTTTGCAGCACAGTATGATGCGCTTGTGCATACTACATTTCTTGCTCAGGCTTGGCACACGATAAGATAACGAATCCTCCCCTCCCGATTTTCGAAGACTGCCCCCACCAAGAGCTGTTTGTTAGTGGGCATTGCCCGCCCCAGTGCCGACCGACAGTCGGTCCAAGTAAAAGACCAATTGGAGACCCAGGAAAGGACGGAGAGTCAACTAAAAGCACCCAAGGTCAGACGGGAGACACAAGCGTTCCAAGGTTGTACAGAGCAAGAGCGAGAACAGCACAATCATGGATACCATAATCGACCTCAAAGATGCCTCCAAGGTACTCGACCTCTCCAACATCCGCTTCCAATTGATGTGAGTAGCTAATCTACCTCCAAACCCAGCGGGAGTTTCATGGTCTTAGCCCCTACTTTTCCTCTTCCTCATATATCATACCTTATACATTGTATATCCCCTTACTGACTCCACATAATAGCCGCCTAGAGGATACAATTACCTTCCACCTGATCGAGAGGGTCCAGTTCCCCCTCAACAAGAGCATATACGTGCCTGGTGCCGTCGACATAGCCACAGACAAGACCCTGAGCTTCATGGACTGGTACCTTCGCGAGCAAGAGAAGCTCCAGTCCCTGATCCGCCGCTACGAGGCCCCCGACGAATACCCCTTCTTCCCCGAGACTCTCCAGAAGCCCATCCTCAAGCCCCTCGACTACCCCCAGATCCTGCACCCTAACAACGTCAACGTCAACGAGCAGATCAAGAAGTTCTACATCCAGACCTTCCTCCCCGCCGTGTGCCCTGATTTCGGCCGCGGGGATAGCGGCGAGTCCGCCGAGAACTACGGCTCCTCGGCCACCTGCGACATCGCCTGTCTCCAGGCCATATCGCGGAGGATACACTTCGGCAAGTTCGTGGCCGAGTCCAAGTTCCAGTCGGACCCGGAGACGTACACGAGGCTGATCAAGGCCGGCGACCGAGATGGTATCGGCGAGTCTATAACCAATGCAGCTGTCGAGAAGCAGGTGCTTGCGCGGCTTCGACTCAAGGCACAGACGTACGGAACCGATCCGTCTTCGACTAACATAAATGGCACGGGGAAGATCAATGCCGATGCGGTAGAGTCAATGTACAGAGACTTTGTGATCCCCATAACAAAAGAGGTCGAGGTCGAGTATCTCATGCAGCGATTAGACTAGATGTTCGGCATATAGACAGAGAGGGTGGGCAGTCGTTCATATGATTTTCATACGCATGAGGAAGAGCCAAAGGGGTAAAAGTAGATGGAGGGACGAAAATCTTTTCTTTTTTACTTCTTTTGGGATTCCTTCACGACGGAGGACTCAGATATTCGCCTACAGCCTTCACGGCATCCACGAACTTGCTAGCTTCAATCAAAATCATAGAGCCCATGGGCTGGACGCCCATCTCTTGAAATGCCCGTTTACTATCCGCCACGGCGTCGTCGATCTTTGTGAATGGATAGCTGCCATGTGCCACGGCGTGTTTTTGTAGAACCTCATCCTCGGGATGGAAGTAGTATAGCGCGGCGTCCTGCCTTCCTTTCTTCTTTTTCCTCTCCTCGGCTAGGGTTGACTCGATCTCGTGGTATTTCTTGGAAATGATCAGGTAGTGCGTGAACTCGTACGGCTCCTTGTCATCGACGGCATCCTGGATCTCCTCTGCCAGCATACTGTATAGCGGCGGTGCTACCTCGGAAGGCATGTTGATCAATCGCTCGGACAGCACGAGCCCGACATGCTGGCCGGAAGCGAGGAGGTCGGGTATGGGCGCCAGAGACTCGTTCGTTTTCGCCTTCTCGCTAATATATTCGATGAGCTGGGTCACAGGCTTCTTCTGGCGGTGCTCCTGCACGTTCAGGACCGTCACGAAGGCGAAGGGGTCGGCCTCCTCGCCGTCCGTCTTGACTGTGGACCCGATGGAGGGCTGCGACAGGATCAGGTCTGCGAGTGCTGACACGTCGAACAGCGTCGCGTCGACATCGAAGAGCTGCCGTATCAGCGACTTGGTCCCGTGGAAGTCGATCTTCTCGTTAAAGTTAAACCATTCGAAGTCGACGTTCACCATGTCGAAGTCCTACGGTAGGGAAAGGAACGTTAGTCAATTTCAGCTGCGCTGCATTACATGCCCGGTATAAGCGGAGGGTGAGAGAGAGTACGGGTAGTTTTGCTCACCTCATCATCGGAGCTATCGCCATCTTCAACCATTTTGTCGGCTGCTTCAGCAGCGCCATCTGCCTCTCTCGCTCGCTTTTTCGCCATGCCTGGTTTTATGTGGGGTTTACACTAGAAGATGAAGTCGTATGCGCTCAGGAGGGGTGCAACCGTTGAGCTTGAGGTTGTACTTGAAGTTGTATGTATGTCAGTAGCCTGACGGGGAGATGCGTTGATGGTCGGTCGCACGGTGGACACAGAGCTTGGGAAGCGGCTTACCAAAAATTTCTGTCCGCATGCCCCTCACTAACCCTCTTTTGGACTGGTAGAGTCTGATAAGGATTCTTTGTAAAATACGTACACCTCCTGTTGAAGTTCATACTAGGTAGGTCTACGTACATGGCTGCAAATGTCGACGGTTCAGTTAAAATATTTCACTTCCCATTCAGTATCTTGAACAGCTATTTGCATGTGATATAATTTTGAAAATTAAAGACTGTAGGTTACACTTATTCGCGGGGTGTACAGACTCACTGGATATACCTAAGAGGACGGTAGCTCTACGCTATAAGTCAAACCTGTCAATACCATAAGTATCTTGTCGGACCCTTATGACTTCACAACAAATCTCGTCAGCAATGTTTAAAAGCGTAAAAGATGAACCATTACATCTCGTTAGCATTCAAGAGCCCTAGTATTCACTTGTGTGATCAAACTAAGTCGTTAACGTTGGGTAGATGAGTAGATATACTCCGAAGTACATCTATACACATAATCATCTATACACGAAACTACTCATTTCAGAACAGAGATCTCAGTGCATACTAACCTCAGGATCTAACAATCCAATTCCCATACCAAACAATGAACTGAATCACGAGGAGAACAAGGCGGTTAAGTACTGCCCAGAAATACACATAACGAAAAAAAAAAAAAACCTACTGTAAGCCTTTGAACTGCCGACTTCGTCATTTGTCTGTCATGTCTGTCCCTGGCTGGCTGGCTGGCTGTCATCCTACCATCCAACCGTCTCATATATACCTACATACCTATATCAATATACTCCATGTATACGCAGTACGACCTACCTGCATCTATCGGGCGTCATGCGGCTGGACCGAAGCGCTCCTATGGGAATTTTTATTAGGTAAGAATATGAGAACTGACGAACCTACCTCCTTCCCTCCCTTGTCTTCCTCTGTCTTCCTGTCTCGTTTCCTCTTTCTTTCTCGCGCGGTGTGAGCGCGCATAAAACACGATGAGCAATGCATATAGTACGACACGGCGAGGAATGCAACGCCGGCGAAGAAAAGGAAATCAGAAGGTAGGTAGGTAGGTAATCGTGGAGAGATATTTAGCCGGCCGAGAATTGGTTTACATGTCTTGTGAATCGTGAGTTGTAAGATTTCTGTTTGGTGTTGCCCACCGGTTTGACTAAGTACCTAGTATCCATTCTCCCATTATACATCGTCAACCGCTCCCTTGGAATGTACGACTGCACTTTCCACCTACGGTATATCAAGGTACTTGCGGAGTGAGCCTAGTGTAGGTACGTTAGAGTAGCTTTTAGAATCTCGATTTACCTGGGCCCACGTAAAAATGGCCTCATATGCTTGCTTGCTTTAAGAAACGTGAGTACGGCCTAGTTGGAGTTCATCCGCGTTCTATATCGAATCATTATCAACGAACAACACGCTGGTTCTCTGGCCATGTGGTGACGGGAGTGGTGAGGAATCCTGAAAGTTTCAATAAATGTATTGGAGAAGCCAGGCGTCCATCGCTCCTTGTGTTCCCCATCTGATATTCTACCTGCTCCTGTATTCTCGGCACGTTACTTGGAGAGCTTAAGGCGCGATGCATTGCATACGCGTACGGCTTCGGCACGTGTACATACTAGGTGTTGTGTCTGGTCTGGGAGGCACGCAAGAGAGGAGAAGGATGAGAAACACGGAAAACACGGCTTCATCTCATATATGTACAGCTGAGAGGACATCGCTCGGACTATGCGTCGTAGTTCAGCCTGAGTTATGAGATGGAGACAGTTACGTACATGTTGGACTTCGGCATATCGTTGCGTACTCCCCGTTTTACAATTCACATCAATTCAATGCACGTAAGCGGAGAGTAGAGCAAGAGAAGTGGGAGCGTGAATCTCGTATGAGAGGAATTATTATTGAATGCTTTTTTGATTAAAAAAATGCAAACGTGCGATTATCAAGGGGTATAGAACTTGGAAAGCACATATCCTCCTCCTCAAGTACGTACTTACATATACCTATGTATGTAAGCAGAGCAGAGCAAAAGCAAAAAGCACACAATGAGCTTCGCCAATATCAACGCCTTGTCATAGTATGAATGGAGAAACCCGGAGCTATCCATCCAGCTATTCAATGCATTTTCAGCGATTCCTTTTTCGTTTTGTTCTAGATTCCTGCGGCCCGGAGAAGCTTGCTTCTCTCAACTTGATGCTGGGAGAAAATGCACGAACGGGAAGAGTCAGCGGTGTCGCGCCCGGTAAACGAGGCGAATGTAACGCCGCCCCCTCCATCTTTTTCTCTTCCCCCGTCCCCCGTCCACCTGACACATCCCCCCGGGATTTCCAGAAGATGCAAAAAGCCTAGCCGGGCCCAATGCAAGCGAGCCTTGTCATGCAGCCATGTCCAATTAATAAATGCGCTATGTAAATAATTGGGCGTGGCGCTGCGCAGACAGATAGACGGAATCGCGATGGCGCCATTGAAGAATTATGTGCGTTGGAAACGTGTTCCTTTTTGAACTGCCTGTCTGTCTGTCTTCGTTTAATTGACGGCATGGATTGCGTCTTATATAAATATTATTGCGCGTAAATGCGGGCCCGCCTGCAGGCACGAGCGATCGAGATGATGGAGAGGGCACCGGCCTCGGACAGCAATGCAATGCAAGCCCATTTTCATTTCATTCATGAGAATTGGGTGAATGCTGTCGCTCGTTCCGAGTCCGGTGTGGCTGCAGGAGTGAGTTGCAGGCCCAAACCAACGACGGCATGGCCCGAGCTCATGGATTTGAAGTGCTTCCTACTCTCCTCACCGACACCCCCCGTGCTCGCCTGGATAATCTCCCGTCGCGCCATCTCGATGTCGTGCCTGGCCTGCTTGATCAGGGCCGGGTCCCAAAGTGGCAGGATCCGGTAGTCCAGGCTCTCCATGATGCACCGCTCGGTGAAGTTGACCTGCTCGCCCGTCCAGAGGTTGTTGCCCCAGTTCGCGGTGAAGTACTGCGCTGGGTTCTGCAGGTCCTCGACGAACTTGTCTGCGATCATGAGGGCTGCGAGGATGATGACCTCGGGGAACACAGAGTTGATGTGTGTTGCATGTCCCGGGGCCGAGGGAAGCGTGTGTCGCTTTGAGGCTGGCTGACCCTGGCGGTTTAACGGGAATGCTACACGCCAATTGCGGGAAAACTTGGCATTCAGAGAGTCCAGAATGCAGACCCCCAGGGCAATGATGTCCATGGGTAAATTGGCTCTTGCCAGCATCTGCTGGACTGTGGGAATAGATGGCGTGATGAATGAAGCCCCTGGAGGTAACATCCTCGCGAGGTGGGCGGCTGGTCCTGTTGAAGTGGTCAGTTTATGCACGGGAGACGAACAAATCATTAGTCTTATGCAGACACGAACGGACCTAAGAACTGGGAATTGGGGCCCTCTGCATCGTCGAGTGAGACACGGGGACTCTGGTTCGCAGATGAGTTGCGAGTCGAAGGCGGCGGTGTGGGCAGATTCGACAGCGGCTTGTAGAATTGCCTGAAGTAGCTCTCGTCAAACTCGAAATCGTCGTCCATCGGTACCGCCTGTGCCACCGAGTAGCTCTTGGTGTGACCCATTCTGATCTTAGTCCTTTATGGCGCCAGGAAACGGAATTGTATTCTAAGGCGAGGATTCCTGCTCATATTCCGAAAAGATAAATTGGATATGAAAGTGAAAATTAATATTCACAGCAGTGGGAATAAGTAGTGTCACGCGATCAGGCTGTTGGTCGCAGCTAAAAGGTCGAAGTGGCGGACAACTTGCGGTGTAAGTGGGCGCCGGGTGGTCGGAATGAGCGAGGTACACAACACTTATATACGCAAAGAGGGCGAAATGGAAGAGATGTCCAAGACGTGGCAATCCGGAAGACAGGACGAAGTAGGAGGGAGCTCAATCAATTCTCGGGAGAAAAGGAAAAGTGAACAATCGAGACGGGAGAATATTGTAGATACATATACTATGTATGTATGTATGTATGTCTGTATGACAATTTATGTTTATGTACCCGGGCTGGGCTGGGCTGGTGGAGGTACCCTAGTTTGATCGATGACCTGCCACCCTGTGGAATCAAGGACCAGGTGGTTCGGCTTTGTCTTGTCTGAGGGGCCTGAGCTGTTTAATATGCAGCTGCCGCGCCGGGTGGGAGTCGGAGCTGCGAGCTGCGAGCTGCAAGCCACAAACGGATGAACGAGTGAATAGAGTGAACTTGAATGAATAAATGGATGAATGATCAGGTCAGGTCAGGGCTGGAATTATGTTCAATAGCAACACCGTTGTGGATACCTACCCATCACCTCAGAGGTACCCAGTGTACATGTAGCGTAGACACGAGACGGGCTAGGTGATGGACTGTCAAAGGAGCATGGGTGCTGTCAGATGCATCGATGGTGTCAACTATGTACTTGTAATCTACAATAATACAGGTGAGTAATGTATGAGACTAGCACGTATCTACCTGGTATAGGGATCTGGGATCCAATAAAAATATACCATGACCAGATACCGACCCTGAGTCTACCTACTGTACAACAGACTACAGGTAGTATTAACGCTAAATATATGGCTGTGCCTTGCATAGTGTATGCATTTGGGTATATCTATATAATGCAAAAGCGGTACAAATACTGTATTGAAATAGATATTGAGGAGGTAAGTATTGGAGGGTTTATACGCGCATATGCGAGTTTACTAAACCAAGGTAGGCAATGTAACGCAATGTTCCATGTCCCGGTTAACCCGACAAAGTGTTCTATGACGACGAATTACGAATTCACGAGTCAAGAGCTGGAAGCTTTTCTACGGCCGAGAAAAGGGGGGGAAACAAATGGGGCCCCTGAACTGTCCAGGTCTACCTGCCAAGGGGGAGGCGTTACGGTAGCTGTCTTGGTCTTAGTACGTTTATGGTATTTTAGCACGTGCAGGACTACCCGAATGCATGTGTATGTAAAATCGCATTCGCTTTACAATAAGCGTCAATTAACATTCTTTACTTAGTCTATGTAAGACAATCTGTTCAGCCCGTCGCCCGTTTATAGTATATGTCTAAGGACGGGAACCCCATAGGATAGTTTCAGTCTCTATGTTGCGCACGAGTTACAAATTCCCCAAGATCTTTTGCAACTAACTTTCTGAAAGACATTATTAACCTAAGCTTCGTTCACTTTTTGTCAGCCTCATTTATCCTTGAATGACCTAATGGGAAGCTTTTTTTTCTGTCGTGGGCGTACATAGTAAGTTCTTCAATGTCTTAAACCGCCCATCAGGTTGAGAACCTCTTCACCAGAATAAGTCCATCATGACGATCTGCGAGCTGAGTATCGCCTTTTCTCTCCGATGTATCACGTCTTGTTCTTAGCGAATGATGATAGAGTGAATACGACTCAAAACTTGATCACGTACATCCACAATAAACAGATCGACGAAAACGTCGATTTGCGGACCCTAAAGTCCCAGTTATTCTAGAACAGATCACCGATGAGGGTCTCTGCCTTCTACATATGACGCCGGAGACGATTTTTTGCAATGAAACTGCCATCTGGAATCCCAGATGTCTTACTTCTATGTTTGCACTGCAAACCGATTACACTATACTCAAGGTATTCGAATTGAGTTGCTAGTATGACGTCATTAACAACGACCATCTCATTCAGCTCTTCGAGGGTATCGGCACACAAACACGATGTGTGTCCGAGGTATACGCCGCGTTTGTGATCCAAAAATGGATCTTTTGGATGCTAGGCCCGACGACTCCGAGATAGTGCGAGCCTTGAAGGGTTTGAGGCGACTCTGTTTTGGGACAGTTTTTATTCTGGGCTTGACCTTTAGCAAAAGTAGAAATTAAAAATACTAATACTCTTTTTGACTGAAACATACACATAGGTATGCATAACGATGGGTTTAGAAGCGATACGAGCCTAGCGTAGGAAGCATGGGTCGGCGTCAACAATACGAACTGAACAACGTACAGTACTCGAATTATAGTATTTATGCCTCGGAAGTTTATAAAGTTCCCTGCGAATATCTTTATGCTTTTACTACCTAGTATGTCTAAAACATATGACAGCCGTCACTATCACTTAAAGTTAAATTTTACTTCGCGCATGCGTGGCTGCCATGCTGTTACTTTATTATCACCTCGTGTTCTCCCGCTTCGTATCATGACCCTGGCGAGCTCGGGTGGAGTACAAAGGTCCCCACCATGCTGCACTCCGCCCCGCCAGCCCTGGCGATCCGGCTCAATTGTGCAAGGTACGCGTACACAGGTACTATATTTACAGCGCCAAACACTGAACTGTAGCCACCCCTTTCCACCAGAGATCGAGCCCTAGCGGACCCCAGCATCGGGAAGTAGGCTATTCAGGTACGCTTATTAGTGCCCAGCACTTATTTAGCACAGCACAAACAACAGTACTCCACGAGTTTAGGGGTTCATGTCCCCTTTCCTCCTTTACTGTGCAGATAAGAAGATTCGAGCTCGGTCATCGCGGCCTTGCGTAGGCGGTGAAGATCACTACCTAGTGAAGAAAATAGACCGCTGTCCGGATTGCAGGGTGTGGTGTGTCGCCCAGCCCAGCCCAAACGGAAAACTTGGTAACTCGACGCTACATCAAAATGCCATGTGGGAAAGTTGGCATGGGCAGATACCAACATGCTTATACATATAGTATATGCTGATATCTCGTGCGGACGCGGCCGATAGCTCTTTTGTTTCCTTATATTCCCTTTCTCGAAACAATGGTTTTGTTTGTCAAGCCACATCAACCATACTAAGTAAACCTCTCACCGCCATCACGGGAATCTGGAATGTTGATTGCGTGATGGGTTACACGGCACAAATACCTACATGTAAACTGCAGCGAACTCCACATACCGGCACTTCTTAGCGGATGACGAATGCCCATATACCCTGTACGAGTTATTCCCAACCAAGAGAGAATTGAACAACAAGGTACATATAACCAAGGGGCATCGGTTATCTTATCTTGTGAGGCTTACGGTCTTGGACGCGGCTGCGAAGCAATTCAAATTTCATCCTCGGTCACCGACGTGCTTCGAGACTTGCGCTATGCGGCGTTTATCAATTAATTCTCAGTCATAACTCTCGACCCGCTCCTTGCCGGTGGATCTATTCTCATTGGGAAAAATGCGGTGCAGGGCTAAGTATGTTTCTAGAATGGACAGCTTTGCTGTTAAAACTCTTGTCCATTTATTTACGCTATAAGTCCAAATGGTTGAGCGTTTCGATTAAAATTCCAATGGCCCTGAATAGTTTTATTACTAGGGATAAATTCCCTAGGGCCCCTATTGCCTACGGTGCAACGCCTTTAACCTAAGGGGAGACAGGATTGTCATTGTCAAGCCCCTCCTTCGAGCGCTTACTGGGCTTATAGAGGTTCTAAAACACTAAAATAATATCACGATAGGTAAGCTACAAGCTTTAAAGTTGAAAAGATCTAGAGTTGTGGTCGATTTCTACTGGTATGATTAACTGATTGAAAACTGTAGGTACTGAACTGACTAATCAGAGGCCTGTTCGATGGACTTGAAATGTAGTTTTGGGAAAGTCTAGTCATGAACTTCTGAAGCTACACTTTCCACAGAATCGTTTCCGCCTTCCAATTCTGTGAAAAGCAAAGCTTTCCAATGAAAGTAGCACCACCTTAGACCGTCTACCCTGTGTTCTCTCTAAACGCGCAGCCGAGCAACCAGCACAGCCAACTCATCTTGTTACTCACTCATTCAATCGTCAGAATACCGCGCCTTTCTCTCGTCTACATACCAGGGCGAGTGTCTTCTATTTTTAGAACAGCTTCATTTGTTTCGCGAGCCATGGATGCCCCTGCAGCTGCCGTGATGCTCAACGGAGAAAGTGGCTTGGTTTATTCACTAAACAGACGTATCAACCACCCCCAAGCAAGGGAATGGATCGTTTTCCAAGGCAGCAAAAGATTTATAGGCAAAGGACCAGATCGAGGAGATTAGGAGCTAGGAGGCTGGCCAGCCTTTAACCAGGAGTTGTCCATGCAACGCTCATTCAAAGGACATGAGGTGACAAGTCGAATGGTAGATTTCATTCCATCAGGTATATATGGTCCGTTGATGGTTCTGGAATTCTTCGACCAGACATTATGGGCGGCTCGACATCGTCGCCCTATGACAACTCTAGAGATCAAATGGATTATGAGACGTCTGCTACGTAAGTAATCGGTACCCCTTCTTTCCAGATCCTTCATAAGGTCATACTTTGGAGAAAAGCTACCTCTAACATCCCTAATCTGATTGGGGATAATGATTGCTAACTAGATATTACATTACAGTGGGCATCCAGGAAATTCACCGAAAGGGCTTCGTTCATACCGGTTTGTCCACTATCCTGACTTTAGAATCGCATACACCTTGCTTGGCTCACCATAAGCAGATATTATGATGGAGAATGTTGGTATTACTGGATTCGACAACAACAAGCCCAATGAAGACGTTCGCAACATAACTGTCCACATAGCAAGCTGTGGCTCCAGTGAGTATTGTGAACCGGACACGGTATAAAAGCTGACACTTGATTAGTTTGCGAACCTAATAGCAAACCAGTAATCACGTGCCTTACGTATCGGAGCCCAGAGGTATACTATGAAAAAGCTTGGGGTAGGAGCACAGATATCTGGTCGTGGGGTATCATCGTAAGTCTTCATATCTCATCGTGAAGCCTATGCATATATATCAAAGCCCCTCCTAGATTTGGTGAGCTTATTGAGTTTATAGTTCGCCCAATTACTCCTCGCGCAGAGAGATTTTTCGTCGCCAGGCATGTACGATGCGATCCGTACCGGCCCATATGACGACGTGACCCAGGTGTTGCGCGAAAGAATGGCTGGCGACTTCGACTTGTTTTCTATCCCATTCTTTACTGAGGGAGACCCGTCCTATTTACAACCTTTGAGACGCCCTAAGGCAATCGATAGACACAGATGGATTGGCGATCTCCAGCAGAAGGGAATTGAGCTGGTAAATGTCCAGTTCTTGGTGATTGTATTGAAACCACATCCTGAAGCGCGACCTACTGCGAATGACATTCTGGAATGCGAGTATCTTAATCTTCCCGTAGCGTTATAAAAACTCGAGAGTATACACAGGAGTTAGAATTTTCCATAGTCGCGAGGCCCTTAACCCACCTTCAATACATTGCTATTTTTATTTTGACCACCCGCCCTCTATTGTAGTTACTGTCTCATAATATCACCTACAGCGGGATAACCCCAACTGATACGCATCATCAACCGACTTTCCGGAACCATGCATATTTCAGACGTACGATCTTAAACCCCATACCTACGTAATAATGGTTCACCAATGACATACTCGCAGCTATCCCAATCCGGACTTTTCTCCAATATGTAGATCGATTGCATACCCCATGCCCATGCCAGTACTGTCCGTGTTATGACTTGGTACTACTTAGTAAAAACGTGCAGCATAGCCACGATGACGATTGCACGAGTCAAGCATTGATGTAGGTAGTCATGCAACGGTGCTCTAAACGGTGAATGGGGTAATTAATGATCGTCAGGCACGGGCGATCGGTATCTCGCATGAAAGCCCACTAGCTTGGTGAGCTCCGATGATCTGATCTGGGAGAGCAGTGCGTGCGGGTTAGGCTTTGCACGCTCCATGCCAGGAAAATGACGATTTCTGGATTGGCTGCCTCTCATCTGAAGCTGTGAGCTTCGTTTTTTTCTTTCTTATTTGCAAATTGCTCTTACTGCGGTCGCTATTAAGCTTAATTCGTCTCAGCTTTCAAAACGGCGATTTTAGCTCTATGCACTCATTAAGCTAACCTAGGGTCTCACGGCCCACCCCATCACGGACCACCCAAATGACGCGTTTTCTCCCAGCCACCTATTTCTTCGTCTATATAATAACTCAACAACCACTTGACTTCAGAAGCTCTTTTTTCCCTTAATCTATTCGTTTTTGACTGCTCTTTCTCACAATGCCTTTAATTGACCGAGAATACCGCGCGCTTGCGGCAGTAGGCGACACTAAACTTGGAATATCATAACGGGCAGCCGCTAAAAAGTAGGCTGTACCCCGCAGCTATTTATGCTGCTATATTAAAGATATTTCGACCTAAAAAAAAGCATATTAACTGCTTTAAGCTTTATTTATTTAATTTAAAGGTTAATTAATTTATTAAATAATTAGCTAAATTAAATTAAGCTTTATATTTATTATAATTATTTTAAACTTTAAATAATTTTGCTATATTAAATAAATAATAATATATATATTTTTTAATTTAAAATAAAATAACTAATTATAAATATATTAATAATAACGTGTTTTATTATTAAGTGATAAATATTATTAAGTGACAAAAGTCTCAGGTTTTTTTACCTTTTATTATTTAAACTTTATTTTCTTTACCTACAACAATAGACCACGCGTTAAAAAAAGCTAGGTTATTAACTGCTGCTAGCGCTTTTAAACGCAACCCTTACATTTTTATTTACAAGCTTGCAAAAATGTATAGCGTTCTCGACAAGACCTTCCGCTGCAGAATCGCCGGTGTTGCGCCCCGGCGCGGCAGCAAAGATATAAAGTCGAAATTAACCGACTCCGAAGAGCAGGCGATTATACAGTTTATAATTTACCTAGATTTGAAAGCGTTTCCCCCCCAGGTGTGTTATGTTTAAGATATGGCCGACCGACTATTAGCTAAGCGGGGTAGCTAACCTGTCGGAAAGTGCTAGACGACGCGCTTTATAAACTGTACACCAGCCCTCCAAACGCGTTTAAACCGTCAAATCAACTATAGCCGAGTCCTCTGCGAAGATCCTACCGAATATAATACGTATTACAAACGCATAAAAAAAACTATTAAGCATTAAAGCATTGCAAAAAAGGATATATACAATTTTAATAAAACAAGGTTTATAATAGGCATAATTACAATTAATATAGTTATAACAAGTGTTAAAAAGCAAAATAAGCCTAGGCAAGCCTAGCAAGGCAATTAGAATTGGTTTACAGCCGTTTGTTTGATTAATTTACAGGGTTAGTTGGTGCTGCCTTTTATTATTTTAAAAGGGAAAACCTACCTTGCCTTTTAATATTGCAATAGCCCTTTACTACTTAAATAGCAAATTGCGGTTTTATATAACAGCTAGATTAATAATAATCTCGGTTTAAAATAGATTAAATACTTTAATAAGTATACTCGACCGCGTTTAACAAGCATAAAACATTTTTTTATTTTTAATAATTACAAAAGCTACTATTTGAAAAAATTTAAGAACTATTGCTAAAAAAATGGTATTTTTACCAAAATAATGCCTGCATATTTTTCTCATAAACTTTAGCCTTTAAACATAGCATGTTTTAGCCCATTAGAAAAAGCATATAGTATTAAAATCAGCAATATTATGCAAACAGGTATAACGCATGTTTTAAAGGAGGACTTTTTACCTGCGTTTTTTAAGGCTTATATTTAAGCAATAACACTTATAAACATTATATCTGGGTTTAAAGCCACTGGCTTTATTTTATTTAACCTAAAAATTGTTATTTTAAGGCTTAATGTTGCGCTAATTCTTTTTACACCGTTGTTAAAGCCTAAGTTATCTTTTACTGTTTGGGTTTTAAAAACCCTTATCATTATTAAAAAAGCCGTTTTGCAAACTATTTACTTAAAAACCCAAATTGCTAGGCATTAAAGTAGCTTACCTAGCAAAATTATTAACGCTATAAACTTATTATTAAAAGCTATGTACTATTTATTACATAGGCAAACGTTAATACTAAATAAAGTAGCTAAGCTTTAAAAAGCCAACTATATTTTTAGTAAACGTTAAAAAACAAAAAATAAATAATTATAAACTAAAGAAGTACTTACTTAATCTAAAGAAACAGATCTCTAGGTTTTTAAAAAAGGTGGTAGTTAAATAAATTAAAAAAATAGTAAAAGAAGTGGTCATTAGGTGAGGGCATTTACGCGCGTGCGCCATTGTGGCATATGCGGCAACACCGGTTATAATGCGCACACTTGTACAGTAAATGTAAATATATTTAATAAAAAAGATTTCGATTAATTTAAAGTAATTTAATTGCGTTATGGTTGTTTTTTTTACATTGTGACTTAAATAATGCTTAAAACTTTTATCATTTAATGATATTTATCACTTAATAATAAAACACGTTATAATTATAATTAATATTAATATTTTTTTTAATTGTTTTAATATATTTAAAATTTAAATTGTTTTTTAAATATATTAATATAATATTAATAAAATAAAAATTAGCTAAAACATTAAAAAAAAACTATTAAAATATTATTAAAGCTTTTATATATTTAACTTTAAAGCATAATATTAAAAAAAGCAAATAAATAATTTATATTAAATATATAAATAATTTTAATAATATCTTTTTATTAATTATTTTAAAAAGCATTTATATTTAATAATAATAATTTTTTAATAATAATTATAAATTATTTAAAAATTAATAATTTAATTATTTATTTAATAAATAAATAAATAATTTTATTATATTAAATTAATTTTAAAATATTTTTATATTATATATTTAAGCTTTTTATAATAATTATATAAATAATAAATTTTTATTAATTTATTTGCAAAATAAAATATAATTTATTTTTTATAAGCTTTATTATAATTATATTATTTAATTATTAAATATAAAAGTTTTTAATTTATTAAAAAAAAAGTTAAAAAATTAACTTAAATTTTATTAAATATTTGTTTTAATATTAAAGCTTTAAAAATAAATATATTAATAGTTTATTATAAAGTAAAAATTATTATTTTAATTTTAAATATAATTAAATAAACTTAAAAAACAATTAAAATATAGCTATAAAATTATTAAAAAATATTAAAATTAAAATATATTATTTTTTACATATTAAATTAAAAAAGCGCTATTTTAACCGCCGTATTTAATTAGTGCGTTTTGTTATTTTTAAGGGTTTTAACAACGAGCAGGTGCTATAAAGCGGGGTTTTACGTAAATATTTTGTACTTATATTAGCGTAATTTAACAGCTTTTGCTAAGTGTTTTACACTTAGCCTTATAGTTTAACAAAAGCGCAACTGCAAAACTTTTAGCTTTAATTAATTTGTTTTAAATTTTTCGTTAACATTTTAAATCTAGGTTTTTATTTTTAAAAAGCTATTTTTGCTTTTTTTAATTAGCAAGTTAAAATAGTTTTATTTGTTTGCGCAAATTTTTTTAAGCTGTCGATTTTTTTTATTATAGTTATAAACTTTTTTTATTATTTTTTTTGCTTTTTAAAGTGTTTTTTATTTTTTTTTAACTATAAAGCTTAAGTTAATAATATAATACCCGTTTGTTTTAATAAAAAAGCTTGTTATAATGCCAAGTTTATTAAACGCTTTATTAAGTAAAAAGCTTAAGAGCAAAATGCGCAGCAAAAGGTTTTGCTTATAGCTATATAACGCGTTACACGCCGGAAAAAATTGCAATAAATATGCTTTTTTACACCCGCAAACGCTAAATATACTTAAGTTAACATTGTTAGCATACTGCAAAAGTAAAAAAAATAAAGCCTTTTTTTTTTTTATCGCTAGGTAGGTCGTTAATTAAAAGCAAAATATTGCAACTTTACTAAGCTAAAGTTATAGCTTAATGTAATTTAAAAAGCAAACCAAGCTACTATAATAAACTTTTTTAATTATTTTTGCAAAAATTATAAAATTACTTTATAAAGTATATTATAAAAGTATTTTCGGCAATATAAGCAGCTATACGTTTAAAAAACTAATAAATATATAAATTTAAACAATAATAAAAAAGTTAAAATTATTTTATATTAATATATTATTATTATGCTAATAATTTTATAATAATATAATATTACGTTAATATTTAAATACTGCTTTTATATATTTAATATAATTAATAAATAAATAATTAATTAAAATAATTTATTAATTTTTTAAATATTTAATATTATTTATAATATAAACATTTATTTTAAAAAACGGCATTATATAAACCGATTAAAATTTTTTTTTTTTTTACATATATTAAATGTTAATTTATAAAAATTATTAATAATAAAAAAAAAAAACTTAAAAATAATTTTTAAAAAAAACTTTATAGTTTTAAAGCTATTTATTTTTATAATAAAAATAAAAAAATGCGTTATAAATTAATTTAATTTAATAGCAAATATATTGCCGCGCAAATTAAAACATGCAAAAATAATGCCAAGGATAAATTATCGAATAAAAACGCAAAACTATTAAAAAAACACTTTAGCTAAAATTATATATTATAAACGCTTTAAAACACTTTGCTATAAAAATTTTTTATTAATAATTGTTTATTATTTTATTATAAGCAAAAATATATATATAATAATAATTAAATTTATTTATTATAAAAATATAAATAATAAATTAAAGCTATATATATTAATTTATATATATTTATATATTTATTTATTAATTTTTATAAATTTCTTTTTTTTATATTTATTTAAAAGCTAATTTTTTATTTTATTATCGTTATTATTAACATTATAATAAATAATAATATATTTAACGCTTTAAGTTTTATTAATATAAAAGCTATATTTAAGGTTAAAAATATAAGCTTTATTAAATATATTACGTTTTATTAAAAGAAAAAATAGCTTAAGCGATTTATGTTTTGCCGATTTAACAGCTTAAACATTTTTAAAAATAAAGCCTTTTAATACCTTACGTTATAATATAATATAGCATAGCAATCGTTAAATGCTAAGCAAAAAAAACCCATGTAATTAAAAAATTATCGCCGCGGCGCGGCTAACAAAGCGAATAATATAATTATTTTGCACTTTTGCTAAGCACTTTGCTAATTTCGTTTAAAAAAAGCGCTTAATGTTATTTAAAATTAAATAATATAGCATAATTTAAAGTAAGCCATATTTAATAATGCGTATATTAACGCTAAGATTAAATATTACCTTTAAAATGCGGTTATTTATAAGCCACAAAAAAATATGCTAATTAAAATGCTTACGTATATTAACGTTACGCATAACTTATGCGCCAGGCAAAATATAATCCCTAATAAAGTTTGGCAAAATATATTGCTTAATTTTAAAATTGTTAAGCTAAAGCAGCAAAAAAAAAAGTTTAAAAGCAGTTAATATTATATTTAAAGCTAAAACAACAAGCAAAAAATACGGGATTTTATTAAAAAAATTAAAAGCAAAAAAGCATAGCATATAAAGGCAATCCTAAAAAAAAATTACAACAATTACTTTTATAACCGTTTAATATAAAATATTAAAAAACAAGCGCGCAAAAAAAAAAAAAAAAAAAGTATATTAAACCAGCTATTAATTTTTAAATACCCGAGCGGGCATAGCTAGCCAAGATTTTCTGCCATTAACCGGAAAGTTTAAGCTATAAAAATTTTATTAGCTTTTATATTTAAGCCGTTAAATTATAAATAGCTTTATATAATAAGCAAAAAGCAGTTAAAAATAAATATATTTAGCAAAAAACATAATTTAAGGTTTTAATAAAAAAAAAAGTTTTTTATATAAAAAACGCAATGTTTTTAATGCATTAAAAATAAAAAGCTATTATATAAAACAAAAGTATTTTAATTTTATTAACCGTTTATAATAAATAACTATTTTAACCGCAAACATTTAAAAAGCATAAAAAAAAATAAAAAGCGCAATATAATTTTTTGCAATTATTTTAAATGTAAAAAAAAAAAGGTAAAAATAAAAAACTTAAATTATTTTAAATTTTATATAATAATTATCCATAGCATTAAACTTTAATAAAATAACCGGGTTAAATTATTTTCGAAAACCTTTTATTATATAATTTTAAATTTTATTTTAAATTAATAAACAACGCAAAGCTAAACTATAAAATTAGCTATAGCTATTAAAAATGTTAAAATATATTATATAATAAATAATAAAATAATTAAATAGTTAAGTTATTTAAAAACTTTTAAAAATAAAAGTAAAAAAAAAAAAGCTTATATAATGAAAAAAATCTTTTATATAATTAATTTTCTTTATTTCATTATTTAATTTAAGCTTATATTTAATTTTTAAAATAAAATTTAAAAAAAACATTTTTTAATAACATTTTTTAATAAAAATTACATAGTTAAATTTTTAATTTAATATAATAAAACAATATTTTAAAGCTTAATTACTTTTAATATTTTAATATAAATTATATATTTAGCTAAGCTAATAATATAACACTATAAAAACTTAAAAATTATTATAATTTTTTTTAGCTAATTTTATTTTATTATTTATTAATTAAATAATATTAAGTTTATTTTATATAAGCTTAGCTTTTTTTATTTTTTATATTTATTTTATAATTAAAAAAACATTTAAATAAGCTTTATAAAAAATAAATTAATTATTAAAAATAAAAAATATAATTTTAAATTATAATATTAGCTTAATAAATATTTTATAATTAATTAATTAATTAATTTTTACTTAGGTTTAACCTTTTTTTTATTTATAATTATTTTCGGTCGGTAAAGCTAATTAATTAACCGACGCGGCTTAGGTGATTTTCATTATTTATTTAAATAGTCGATAATATACACTTTTTCACTAGCTTTACCGCTTAGCTTACCGCTTGCTAAACTAGTTATTTAATTTATAAAAAATATACCGTTTTTAATTTACCGCTTATTTTTATGTTTACTTATCGCCGACTTTTAAGCACCGCTTAGCTTATCACTTTTTAAATATATCACCGCTTGTTTAAAATAAATTTAAAATGTAAAAAAGCATACACATTAAAAAAATCACCTAAAATAGCAGTTTAAAAAACACATAAAAAAAAACAACTTTAATATCGAAAACGAAATTTTTAAAGATTCACAATAATTAAAAGCGTAAACGCAATCCCGAAAAATTAATTAAATAGCCTAGTGTGTAGCGCATGGCCTAATGCGCTTAAAACTGCACTATGGCAACCTTGTGGCCCCAGGCAAAAGCATAGCCGACTAAACCACGCAAACATGCCACATACATTAACAAATACCTTTAAAACGCTTTTTTATGCGTAAAGCAAGCTTAAAATTAACTTATTTTTGCTAATATAGTTAAGTTAACAATTTTAAAAATGTTGTCTTTAGTTATAAAAATATAAAGCATGTTTAACATTTAATTTATTTAAAAAATCTTAAATAATATGTAAAACAAAGTTAAAAAAGCTGCAAGCATTATATCATTTATTTTAAACGAGATAAAAAATAATATAAAAGATATAAACGTTTTGCCGCAAAAAAAACTTTAAAAAAGCGTAAAAAATAAAAACAAAGCTAAAAAAGCTGCAAAAAAAACAATTAAAATAAATAAAACAATTACAGCTATAATAAAAGAAATTAAAAATAATAAAAAGTAAAACCGTATAGCCGCTATGTTTTTTTATATTATAATAGCTGTTAAAAGTTTAATAATAAATATATATAATATATAAAATCTTTAAATAGCTTTTAAGCAAATTTAAAGAAAAATCATTATAAACATTAAAAATTTATTAATTATTATAAATTTTTAAGCTATAAACCTTTATAATTTAAAAGCTTATATTAACCGCGTAATTAAGCAAAATAATAATAAACATATAATAAACATTAAAATAATATTTTTTAATTAGTTTAAAAGCAAAAACCTTAGCATTAAAACAGTTATAATTAAAAAAATGAAAACTTTAAAATAATTTATAAAAAGTTAAATTTATAAAATTAAAAACAAAGCATTTATATAATTTTTAATATATAAAATATTTGTTTATAAAATTTAAACAAACTTAATAAATATAAAAAAATTTAAAGCTATTTAAAATAAAATATTATTAAATAATAAACTATTTATTTTAAATATAAACATTAAATATATAAAATAGCTTTTAAATTTTTTTTTTATAAAACCTGTTTTATTTATTATTATTAAATTTAAAAACTTAATAAATGCTAATAAAATTATTAATAAAAAATTTATTTAGCAAAAGCAAATGTTTTAATGTAAATTATATAATAAAAAAAACCAATTAAAGCAATGTTTTTAATGTTAAAATTATAATTATATAAAAACCTAATATAAAATAATAAAAGCATATAGCGTTTACGCTAAAAAGCATAGCTTATAAAACTGCTTTACCTAAATTAACACCACCGCACCTAAAAAATGTATAGTTTACTAAAGACCACACGCTACATAAAGCGAACAATGCCTTATAAAAAAAAACAAAATAGCTAAAATACGGGCCGCATATAACGCGCGCCCGGTTTACCATCCCACCTCAGAAAAAAAGCCCCAAGATTTAACACTAAAAAAAATAAAAACAACCGCTAAAAAGCCAGGCTATACCTAAAAACCGAGGACTTTAAAAAGCAAATCCCCTATTAAAAAAGGACACAAAAAAGTTAATACCGGAGACATACGCATATATAGCAATAAAAAAAACAAGCTTAGCTCGAGATTTAGCAGCTAAAAACCGATTTAAATTAAAACGCTATTTAAAAAAGCGCTTGGAAAAATCAACAATAACTTATAAACAAAACAGCTTAATAGCTAATATATAAACCTTACTATTAATATAAATTAATAAATAAATAATTTATATTAAGCATATTATAATATAACGTTTAAAAAACGAAAAATATAATAATAACGATTATATTAAAAAATTTAAAAGTATTAAACTTTAATATTTTTGCTGTTTAAAAACCGTGGAAAAATCCGTTTTAAATAATCACACACTATTTAACTAAAGCTTAATTTCACTTATGCTATTTAAATAACAACTAAGAAAAATTAGCAAATTTATGCTTTTTTAATAATAAAAAACTCGATTATTTAAAATAACAATTTAAAAAACACTTAAAAAATATTTATATATAAATTATTATATTAATAAATAAAAAACAATTAATTATTTATAATATATATAATTTAAAATAAATAATGTTAAATAAATAAAATGTTTTTTTTAAATTAAATTAATTATTTAAAAAATATAATTATAAAAAATAAATTATTTTAAAAATTTTTAATTTATATTATAAAATATAAAAAAAAAACATATATTAAATAAATTAATTAAAATAATAAAAAAATATAACTTTATAAATATTTTTTTTTAAAAAATTATTATATATAAAAAAGCAAAAACATATATAATAATTAATTTATGTTTAATTATAATTAAATTAAAAAATAAAATAATATAAAGCAAAATAAATTAAAGTATAAATTATAATTTAAATTATTTTTTTATTATTATTATATTTAATTTAAAAATTATTTAATTATAAAAAAAACTAATAAAAAATTAAAAAAAACTTAATAATAAAAGTTTTAAATAATTTTAAAATAAAAGCTTTTAAAGTTAAAAAAGTTAAAAATTATAATAGCTTTTAAAAAATATATATATAATATAAACATAGTTATTTAAAAAGCCGTTAATAAAATAACTTTTAAAAAACGTTTTTATAATAAATTTAAAAAAAATAAAATAAAAAATGTAAAAAAATATTTAATAAAGCAAAAAAACTCCAATATTTATATAATTTAAATAATATTAAAAAATTATAAAAAATTTATTAAATAATAAAAAACATTAAAACAAAAATAATTAAAAAAGCGCTATAATAATTATATAAAAAAAAAGTGAAAAAAATAATAAAATTATTAAAATGACTTTAAATAATCACTAAATAAATAAAAAACAAAAAAAACCAAGCATTAAATATTAATTTTAAATTAAAACACTTAATTATCGGACAAAAAGCGGTTAAACTAAAAAAAAAAGCACAATTGCTTAAGAAAACGTTTTTTTTAACCCCGCTAAGTGCTAACCTAAAAAATATCGAGAATGTTATATATATAAATTAAATACCTACATTAGCAATAACACCCGAGGAAATAAAAAACGCAATTTAAGCGACGCTAGTTTTTAAAACACCAGGCTTAAATAAAATCACTAACTTAATTTTAAAAACAGCGCTTTTATAAATTAAAGTACACTTTATGCGGATTTTTAATCATAGTCTCGCCTTAGGACACTGCTTAATATATTTCCGGCAATTTACTACGGTTATATTACGCAAACCGGAAACAAACAACTATATAATCCTTAAAGCATACCGTTTTATAGCACTTTTAAACATAATAAGCAAAATTATAAATATAATTATTATAAAGCGAATAAATTACCTTGTTAAAGTTTACCAGCTTTTGCTAAATATATATATAAAAAATAAAAAGCTAAAATTAATTAAGCATGTTTTATATATTATTATTAAAAAAATTTATTTAGCTTAAAACCTTGGCAAAAGGTAAATAGCAAGTTTTTTTTTATTAAATATAATTAAAGCTTTTAATAACGTTTTATATTAACAGCTATTATATAATTTATAAAAGTAAAAAATAAAAAAAAAATTATTAATTAAATTAAAAGCTTTTTAAAAATAAAAAAAATAAGCATTGCTATTAATAGCTATAAGGTTATATAATATAAAATTTTTATAAAGATTTTATAAAGCTTATTATTTTTTTTATTTTATATTTTTTTTATAATGCCGATTTTATTAATAATTGTAATAAAAAAAATACCTTTATTATAAAATATATTAATAATATAACTATTTTAATAATAAAAAATATAATAAAAAAAACTTATAATAAATTAAAAAAAGCTTTATAAATAATAAAACAATAAATAAAAACGCATTTATTTATTTTTATTTTTAAAAAGTTTTAATTTATATATTTTATTTAAACAAAAAAAAATTAATATAAAATAAAAGCTTTAAACTTTATAAAGCAAAATAACGTTAAAATTAATATATAAATATTTAAAAGTTATTATAACCATTAAATTTCTTTAAAAATTATATATTAAAAAAATATAATAAAAGTTTATAAAAACGGTTATAATTATAAAATGTTTAAATAATTTAGCTTAAAAAGTAAAGCTTAATAGTATAAAAAAAATTATTAAAAAATTGCTATTTTATAAATGTTATATATATGCTTAATATAATTTAATATAAATATATGCAATAAAGTTTATATTAAAAAAATGTTAAAAATGTTATAAATTATTTAAATAAAAACAGCTAAAATAATTATAAAAGCTTTTAAAGCAATATTAAAACTTATTTTTTTTTTATAAAATAATAAAATTAAAAATATAACATAAAAACAATAAAAAAAACTTTTTTAATTTAAAATATCTTTAAGCTAAAAATGTATAAGCTTAATATATAACGCAAATAAAAATAAATAAGCTTATTTAAAAAAATTAACTAAAAAATACAAAAATTAAAAAAATTAAAAAAGGAAATATAAAAGATAATACCTTTATATATTACATTTTTTTAATAAAAAAGCTTAATAACACATATAAAAAAAAACGTAAAAAAAGCAAAATTTAATCACTAAAAAAAAATTAAAAGCAAAAAAAACATATTTTTAATTTACACTAATAAAAACAGCATTAATAAACATATTAACGCAGCAAATATATGTTTTAAAATAAAAAAGGTAAAAAAAACATATATAAGCTAAAACACTATTTTCACTATATACGCAGGAAAACTTTAAAGTATTAACATAACGCTATAAATTACATAAAAAAACCGAAACAAAGGATATAAAAAGGTTAAGGTTATAATATACACCGATAACTAAGCGGCCATTAAATCGTCGGCTATTTCACTAGGGAAATTAAAAGCATATTTTTTAAAAGCAATCACGTAATAAATTTAAAAACTTTAAAAAATGGCTTACCTATGGAAATCCAATGAATCCCAGCTTATAAAAACATTTTAAAAAATAAAAAAGCTTATTTAATAGCTAAAAAAACTATTAAATAAAAAGAAAATAATACCTAAAGTTAAAAAACAAAACAATTAAAAAAGTTATTTTTGTTTAAAATAATGTTAAAAATATAAAATTATAAAAAAGTTAAAAAACATTAAAAAATAAGCTAGCAAATTAAAATTAAAAATAAAACCATATTTTATTATATATTTAAATTAATATAAAAAATATTTAAGTTTTATAAAAATCTTAATAAATAATATAATATAATTTTAATTTAATTATATATAAAAGAAATTTATTTTAAAAATTTATTTTTTAAATATAAAGTTTTAAATATTATAAACTTAAAATATAATTATAATAAAAAACAATAAATAATATTTTATATATTATTTTAATATTAATAATTTAAAGATTTTTAAAATAAAAAACTAAGCTATATATTAAAATAAAAAAACTTTTAAGCAATTTTAAATAAATATAAAATAATTATTAAAGCTATTAAATTTATAAAATAAACATAAATTTTAAAACAATTTAAAATTAAAAAATAAATAAACAAAGCTTAATATTAAGTAAAAAATAAAAGTAAATAATATATAAAATTAAAAATATAAACTTTAAAAATAAATTAAAATTATTTATATATTAATATAAAACTATTATTTATTTAAAATTAATATTTAAACATAAATAAAAGTTAAAAATATAAAAGTAAAAATTAAAATTAATTAATTATAAGTTTAATTTTTAAAACATAGTAAAATAAAACAATATAAATTAATATTTAAGCTATATTAATTAATTAATTAGCTTTATTAACTAAGTATAACTATAAATAAAAAAGCAGTTAAAATTAAATAAAAATTAATTAATTAATTAATTAATTAAACTTTTACCTTTAATTAATTTTTTTTAATAAAGCTTTTAATTATATTATAAAAAAAAATGTTTTATATAACTTAATTATTAATAGCAGCGCTTAAACTTATTTTATATTTAAAAAACTAAACTTTTATTTAATTAATCCATGATTATACTGCAGATGTAGCGGTGGCCATGCACTTAATAATTTAGCCCCCTAGGCTAACTGCGAAAAGTACGCTGCGCATTTATTTCATCCCTTTTTTTCTCTTTTATACCTCGTACCATCGTGTATCCACGGATCTAAACATTTCAATGTGCGGAAAAAAATACTGCCAATGTCCAACCAAGCAGGCGAAAGGCCACTGAAATCGATTTAAAGCATTTCCTTAGCATTTGTCGTCACTTAAATCATGGATGCCATAACACCGGTGGCACGCCCCGTAAAGGGACTAGAACTAGCCGTCGCAAATTTCAGCGCCGCATTTACAAATGACTAGCGCCGCAAGTTTTATAAGACTCGCGCTGTGCCCGATGCCGATTTAATCTTTGTATTCACTGCAGAACTCGATTTTGCGAATAAAAGCAAAAAAGGTTAAAATGTTAAAAGTTAAATTTCCAAGCTTTTATAATTAATTCGAGATTTTTATAGCATTATTAATATATTTATATTATTATATCCGGAAATTATAACATTTATTTAAAAAAATATATAATTAATAATATAAGTAAATATTGATTTTTTTTAAATTTTTTAAACTTTTTTTTAATTAATTGCAAATTATTATTAATTATATATTATATTATAAAATAATTTTAAAGTTATTTATAAATTTAAGCCGTTTTTATTTATTTTTTATTAAATATAAAACTTTATATTAAAATTTAAAATTATTGCAAAAGCTTTTATTAAATTTTCATGCTTTTATTATTTAATATTATAAATATATTATTAAAACAATTTAACGTTTTTATAAAAATATTTAATTAAGTTAAAAAGCATAAATAAATTTAAAAATTTTTTTATAAAATTTTTTTATAAAGTTTTTAATTAAAACTTTTAATTAAATATAAATAATATTTATAAATATAATAATAATATAAAAAATGTTATTAATTTTATTAAAATATATATTAATATATAAAAATAAAAGCTTTAAGTTAAAAAATAAATAAAAGCCGCAAAAAAAAATAATTAAAAATTATTATTATATATATATAAAACAATAATCATTTTATTTATTTATTACTATTATAAAAAATAAAATAAAATAAATATAAGTGTTTTTTTTAAATTATAAACTATTAATTTAATAAATAATATATGTAATAAAAAAATAAAAGTAAAAGTTTTTAAATGTAGTTTATATTTATAATTTTAAAAAGTTACTTAAGCAAAACTAATAAAAACGCTTTAATAACACCGTAATATAAATGTTTTAAATAATAAAGTTTTGCAAATAAAACAACTTTAAAAGTTTTTCCTTTTTATAATGTTTAAGTAAAAATAAACTAATTTAATAATCGTAATTATAACTTATTAACCCGTTTGCAATTAAATCGGGAAAAAGCGTTATTATATTAATAAAGTTATAACTTTAAATTTCTTGTTGTTTTTTTAATAAATGGTTATAATGCAAGCATAATTAATTATTTTTTTATTTAAAAAAAATGCTTAAACATTTTAATGTTTTATTATTTTGCTTATTATAACAACCGGGAGTTTTTTAAGGCTAAAATTATTATAAAATTATTTATATAATAAAAATTATTAACTTTAATTTAATTGTTTAACCAAATAAAAAAAAAGCTATAAAAATTTAAATATAATAATAAACTAAATAAAATTACTAAGTTTTTTTACGATATCACGCTTATATTAAAGCCGTTTTATATTATAATAAATAGCTTAAATAAATGTAATTATTTAAATCGGTTTAAATTTTTAAAAGCGCTATTATTATTAATTGTTTTAATAATAAACATAAAGTTGTTTTTAATAAACCGCGCAAGTTTTTTAAAAAAACTATAAAAATATTTCGGCTTTATAATTTAAATATTTATAAATAACTTAAAAGTTTTAAACGATATTATAATATATATTATTAAAACATTAAAATTTAAAAATTAAAAACTTTTAATTAATAAAAAAAATTATATAAACATTAATTTATAATGCCGATAATATATAAATAACTCGTTTATTTTAATAATATTTTTATACATTAATATAATAATTTAAGTTTTTTTAAGTAAATTTTTAAGTAAAGGAAGTTTATAAATAACTTTATAACAAAAATATTTGTTAATTTTTAAAAAATCTTTTAAAAACGTTAAAAAAGTTTTTTTATTTAATGTTATACTAGATTTTACGTTAAAGCTATAAAAAAATAATTATAAAGGTTTTTTTATAAATTATTATTTTAATATAACTTTTAATTTTTAAAAAACTTTAAAAAATTATTATAATTAAAGTTAGCTAATAATATTTTAAGCTAAAATATTTTCATAACAATATAAATAACATTATTTTAATATATAAAAATTTAATACACGTTAATAAAAAATATCGATTAATTTAATTTGCTTTAATAATTAACTTTATTTTAATAGCCGATTAATTTTAATTTTAGTATGCTTTTCATTAATCTTAAAAAAACAAATCATTTTATTAATGAAATATATATTACCTGCTTTAATTTTAATGATTTTAAAACAACGCTTAATTAAAAAGCAATAGTAATATAATTTTTAAAGTTAGATAATATTATTATAAAAATACCATTTAAACGTTAATTAAAGCATATTATAAAAATCACGCAAAAACGTGGGTTTAATAAAGCCTTAGCTTTTATTTTATATTTAAAGCGCATAAATGATTTAATTATAACTTTTTAAGCAATTTTTAACGTATATTTATTTCTTAAATACGCATTAACTAATTAAATTTAACATATTAAACAGTTTTAAAATAATAAATTAAAAACGTGGTTTGTTTAAAAAAATTTAATTATTATAAAACACAACTTAGCATTAAAGCCATGGCAACTTAAATTATTAAATGTAAATAGCCACGCTTTTTTAAAATAGGCTTAAAAAGCATATCACTATGCGTTAATACGCCTAATCGTTTCATCACGGATACTTTTAAACCGAGAGCAAAGGGAAATGATTTTCAATACCATTAATAGTCATGATGTCGCACAGCTGGACATTTTCCTCATGAATGCTATGCTTGCTAAGGTGGTAGGTCACGCGCTCCAAAAAGCGGCCGGGGGCGGCCATCTCGATATCGTCGAAAGACTGCTCGCAGCCAAAGCTGACGTCAATGCTACTGCTGCTAAATATAACGGCCGTACAGCACTCCAAGCAGCAGCCGGAAATGGCCATCTAGATATCGTTAAGAGACTGCTTCCAGCCAAAGCTGACGTCAATGCTGCTACTGCTAAATATAACGGCCATACAGCACTCCAAGCAGCAGCCGGGGGTGGCCATCTCGATATTATTAAAAAACTAAGGCGAGCAGGCACCGACGCGTGAGGAAGCCAGTGTTTGTTATTCCCTAGTTAATTCCCGAAGATATTACCAGTTCGTTTATCCTATTATTAACTGTCGGGGATCCATACCTGAAAACCTGCGGGTAAATGAGATTACAACGCAGACCATTACGAGGTTTATTTTCTCGGGGAAGCTATACCCACTCATGCTATATAGCCAGTTCCAAGCTTAAACTTCCGACGTTAAACTTGGCGAGGCTTATTTAAACTAAGTCCAAAATCCATCGCCGAGACCTTCCACCACCTCCCAAGTGGCATAAGGACCTAAGTACTCATCCTTTGGGAAAGCACTTTAGGCAGGCCGAAAAGTCACATCTTAAAAGCCATAAAAACATAAATACATGGGAAGAAATCAATGTACGTATTACCCATGGAAAGTTAACTTTAAACTATATATGGGTGTATGTTTACAAGTTCGACAAGCATGGCTATTACCAGAAGTGTAAAGCTAGGCTTGTTGTACAAGGAGACCAACAGCCTATTAACAAAAAAGGAAATACCTATGCATTAACCTCAGCAGGAAGATCTTTTCGAACCTTAATCGCTATAGCAGCCAAGTTCGACCTCGAATTAAAGCAGTACGATGCACTAAACGCATTCGTAAACGCTAAACTTGACAAGGAAATCTACATGCGAATGCCTCCGAGGTATCGCAAGCCACAGACTTCACTCCGATTACTTCGAGCGCTATACGGCCTTAGAGTTTCCGTTGCTATGGCAGCGCGAGCTTGCTCAATCCTTGAAATCCATAGGGTATTAAGCAATTCCTTATGAGCCATGTTGCTATAAACCACCGGTGCCATGGCATCGTGTTTGCTTTCGGACGCAGCAAGCTAGCAATACCTCAGACTACAAAAGATCGTGGCCAAGGTACCGCAAGATACTTGAGGTCTAGAAATGGAGCACAGCATTCGTGCCGACCGTTAGGTATCCAAGGATTCTTTCCCTGTCCAAGAGCCGAATATGGCTTTGGCTCCTACGCGCCGCGCGAATCCAAAATTGGCCTACCAAGGCCCTAAGCAGCCTCGCCTTCGAATCGAGGATGGCCGAAGAAGCAAAACAGGCTCCCTCTCCATATGCCTCGAGCCGATATCGCGCCTAGACTTACACCGCACTCCCGGCTCTAGTATAAGTTCGCGAACCGGCAGAGCAGCTCGCCAGGCTCCCCTAAGTCAAAGGGCTACCTCGATCCTTTTCTTTGTTGCACCATGGTCCGACAAAATGTTTCAGCTAGCCTATACCTTAAAAGCTGCTTGAAAGCTTAAAGGCTCGCGCTAAAAGTTGCTCTCCCTTTAAAACCAAATGAAACCTTTAATAAGGAGACTTCATTAGGTAAAAAAGGGAGGTATAAACGAAGCAAGATTAAAAGTCTTTGGGAAAAGTAAGCGGCATACACTCCTATATCACAAGTTTCGCAACTTAACTCACGGCGTGGCAGGTATTTAACGCGCTTCCCCTGGAGTCGAGTTTTAAAGCCACGGACTCTAATGGAGTTTATGAGAACTATCGGTCATAGCATGAGGCCTTAAACATCCCGGAGGAAAAGACTTCGAGGTGGAAAGAAGGGCCCGGCCTTTAGTTCCCTCATGCAATATTTTGATCTCCAGTGCATCCTCGTGGAGCAAGGCGCCCCTATCAATACGAAGGTTGCAAGACAAGTCCGATTGGTGAGCATTCTGTTCGGCGTTGTGACAGGCAATTATGCTTACCTTCATTTGCACTAGTACATCCAGAACGAACTACGAGAGAAGCTCGATTCTCCGTTAATTGTATAGCCAAGGCGATGGCCACGGAGACAGCACTTCATCTACCTAATGAAGCAGCTTTTAGAGAAGGACTGGACGTTGTTTTCCGTACCTGCCATGCGCGTCCATTTGTGGGCATGGGTATCATGCAGCATAGGTAGCGCTTTGCGTATTAGAGAGCTTGTTGAATTAAGCGCACGAGGCTACAATTGCAACCAGGGTTTTAAATTTAAGGTATGAATCGTTTTTTAACTAAAGCAGCACCGGCGCAGCTAATGACCCCTTAGGACTGTAAACTTACCGTAATTCGCAAGGAAAACGGCCAGCCTGGCTTAGCTTTTAAATTTAAGCAAGACGCTAAAGGTATAACGCTTAAGCCAAATTAAAGGTATCGTTAAATCATATCTTTTGTGCTTTCGAAACTGCGGCTTATACAATGTGAAAGACCACGCTATTTTATTTACGAAGCCTTAAATAGGGAAAGTTTGCATTTAAATCTTATATTCCCGGTACTTGCTATCATTTTGTCGCGCAAAGCACTTTGAGACTACGAAACTATTAAGGAGCTTTTTTAAATTCCCGCGCTGCCTGCGGAAGAGAATCTCCAATTACTATGGAAAAAAAAATGTTATTGCAGCCAGTGTTTCCCCGTTTCCGCAGAGGTTTAGGCTTGGTTTAGGGAATGAAAACAGCTAATAAGATAGCGGATTAACTCCGTTCCCTGGGCATTTAAGCCGGGTTTCCAAAGCCGCTCACAACCCACGACTTTAAAGCAGAGCATTTACAGCTACTCGGTTAATCGAGGAAACCGGCTCAAAAAAAGCAAAGTATTAACGTGTTTTTTAAACTTAAGGTATAGTGCTGCTTAACAACAAAAGTCGGCAAGCTATTAAAGCAAAAATATTTTTAAATAATATTAATTAAAAAATAACAGCATTAATAATTTTAAGCTTTTTTTTTACTTTTAAGCTAATAATAAAATTAATAAAACTTTATAAGCTATTAATATTAAATATTATTTATAATTATAAAAAACAAAATATATAAATAAAAATAAATAAAAATTAACATTTTTTAAAAAAAATTATTAAAACTTTAGCGTAAAAAAGCCTTAAAATTAATAAAAAACAAATTATAAAAATAAAAAAATAATTTATTTGCAAACGCTTTTTTAAAATTATAACATTAAAGCTATATTAAAAAAAACAATTTTTTTTTTTTTTTTAACTTAATAAAGCATATAATGCTTAAAAAAAATATAATCGCAAAATTATTTTTTATAGCTATTTTTTTGCAAAGTTTTAAAAAACTTAAGGTTTTTAATAATATAATCACGTTATATAAAACAATATTAAAAATATAAACCTTTATAAATTTTAAAATTTATTATTATTTTAAATTTAATAAAAAGTTAAATTATATATTTAAAGCATTAATATAACTTTATTAACTATTGTTTTTTTGTTAAAAATAATATATTAAAAATAAATAGTTAAATTATTATAAAAAACATTTTATATTAATTATTTATTATAAGCTTACTTTATATATAGCTTATTTTTTTAATGTTTAATAATTTTTTTAATTTTTATTTATAACTTTTTTGTTATTATTATTAAAATTATAATTAATATAATATTTTAAAAATAATATTTTAATTATTATTTAAATTATTATTAATAATAATAATATATAATATATTAATAAATATAAAAACATATTTTATATTATTTTTTATTATAAAATAATTAATTTAAAATTAAAAAAAATAGCTTATTATTATTTGCAAAAGTTTTTTAAAATATAAAAGTTTTATTTAACCGATTAAATTATTATTTAATTTAATTTAAAGGCATTTTTTATTTATTTATAATTAAAGAAATTTATTAAATTTTTTTTATAAATTAATAATTAATTTTTAACTTTTAATAAAAATTAAACAACGCGTTTTTTAAAAAAACACTTTTTAATATAAACTTTATAAAAAAAATTAATCGATTTTAAACGTATAAATAACATTAATATTAAAATTATTTAAGCTTGGTTTTAAAAATAAATGATTTTAATTATATAAAATATCACGCTAAAAAACTAGTATAATTTTAATAAAAATAATATTATAAAAAATTAAAAAATAATAGCTTAATATTAAATTATGCAAAAATATATATATATATATATATAAAATAGCTTAGTTTAAAAATATAAACTTTATTTATTAAATGTGTTTTTATAACCGGTTAAATTTTACTATTTTTAATTATTTTTAAAAGGAAATTTTTTTAAGCATAATGGTTTTTTTTAAATTTAATTTTATATAAAGGTTAAAAATTTATAATATATATAAACGGTTAAACATGTAAAAAAACTACGTTTAAATAGCTTTAAAAATATTTTTATTAATAATAACATTTAATATTTTTAATAAAAAAAAACTATTAATTTATAATAATTATAACTTTTATATAATAATTAATTTTATATAAAAATATTATTAAAATAATATATATTTATTATATTTATTATTAAAAAGCATAACTTTTTAACTTATTATTTAACAGCTAAAAAAAAACGTTAATAATATTAAATATTTAATTTAAATAAAAAAATATTAAATTATAATTAATTAAAATTAACCGACTTTTTTTAAACCTTTTAATTATTAATATTAATAAAATAAATAAAAAAGCATATATTATACCATTTAATACGGTTATTTAAGCTAGCTAAAAAAAGGTTTAAATAATTTAACGTATATTTTATATAATTTAAAAACTTTAAAATAAATTATATTTATTTAACCAGTTAAATTAAAACCTTTACATTAAACGGTTATTATTTTAAAAAATTAATGAAACGTTTAATAAAAAAAACATTTAATTAGCTATTAAATAATAAAAAAAAATGCTTTAAGCTTAACTAAATAATATATAAGCTAAAAAAAAAAAAAATATTATTAAATTTAAATTTAAAGTT
The DNA here is from genome assembly GCA_022385695.1 of Xylaria arbuscula. Lineage (NCBI taxonomy): Eukaryota > Fungi > Ascomycota > Sordariomycetes > Xylariales > Xylariaceae > Xylaria > Xylaria arbuscula. Next base: position 303,303 of record MU279358.1, on the reverse strand, counting down.
TGCTAATATTAAAAAAATTTGCTAAATATAAGTTTAAATTAGCTATATATTAAAAAATAGCAATAATTTAAAATAATTAATTAAATAATTAAAAATTAAAAAATAATAAATAAATAATGTTAAAAAATAAACTATATATAAAATAAGCTTATAATAAATAATTAACGTTATTATTTCGGAAAATTAATAAAACGTTTAATAAAAAACACTTAATTAATTATTAAACAATAGGAAAAAAAAGTGCTTTAAATTTAACTAAATAATATATAAGCTAAAAAAATAAAAAAAAATCACTAAGTTTAAATTTAAAGTTTGCCGGTATTAAGGAGATTTGCTAAGCGTAAATTTAAGCTGGCTATATATTAAAAAATAGCAGTAATTTAAAACAATTAATAGCGCTTAGCTATATTGCTATTGCTAATGAATTAATTAAATAATTAAAAGTTGAAAAGTGGTAAATAAGTGGTGTTAAAAGGTGGGCCATATGTAGGGTGGGCTTATAATAGGTGGCTGACGTTAAGTGGCCGTAACTTTTGGTCTCCGCAATCACGGGATCCCCGGTTTAGCCTACTTTGCAACCCAATCAAGCTAGAAGGAGTCTTTATCACACCAGGACTTTGCCCATTCTGCCTTTCCAATGGCAGCTTGGAACCATGTCGGAGGTTTCGACAGTTTCGCGATGCTTAAGTTTAAAGTTGCCATTTCCTCGAGCACTGCGCTAAATTTACTCGGACTTCTGCGCCGATTTCATGTCCTTATCTTTCATGCTTATTAACACTTGTCGATACTAAAGACTTCAAGCGCCATTTAATAAACTCTCACTGTCTGCTGCATAAACTCTAGTCCCCTAAATCCATGCTGCGCCCTTTCGAAGATATGAATGAGGATGGAGTCGAGCAGTCTTCAGCAGCAGGGGTGGTCGATCCAAAACCAAAACAACCGCCGCCGCCACCCCCTCGCAAGTCCGCCTCTCAACTTTTGGTTGCACAATATAGTTACGATGCCTCACAAAACGATAAACAGTCGTTTCGGGAAAGTGATCGTATACTTTTTTTAAAACGGACAAGATCGGATAATAATTAATGGTTTAAAAAATTAAACGGCAAAAGAGAAAGTTTTCCTGCCAGCTACTATATACCTGCCATTTAAAACTACATAGTAATTAATTCGACTACCTCGATTATTATCGCTTTTGTTAACTACGAGATGTGTTGTTTGCGTTTTACCAACGGTAACTCGAAAGGTTGCAAATAACAAACTATGGAAGCCGCCGACGCCAAGAGTGAAAAAAAGTGTGTGTATTAGCGTTTACCCTAGGACTATACAGCTAACTTAGCTAGGCTTAACTGTGGCCGCTAGCCAGTCGTTTTATTAAGTATTAGTAGTTACGAGACTTCACCCGTATGCTTTAAAAACGCATGCCGGCCAACCCTAATTCTCGCCCGGATGCCGCTGGGCCGTAATTGCGGAGCTAAACCTAATCGTTTTAACCCATAGGGAGCGAAGGGCTATATATCGCCTTATACACGCGCGTGCTTCCTTATTTCCTTTTTTTCAGCATTTTGTGCTTATGTTTCCGCTGTTGTAAGTTGTTTTTTAAATGGTAAGCTCGCTATACTATTGTAATAAAACGGCTTTAATATAATAAAAACTTATTTTATACTTTACTTCGTTTTTATTTTATAAGCTCGGCATTTATAAATATTGGCGAGACTAGCATTTTTTTTAATAAAAAATAATAAACACTGTGAAAAAAATGAAAACATTTCAAGGGTTTATTTTATAACGATTTAAATATCGATTTATTAAACAATTAATAATTAAAAAAGTTTATGCTAAGCTTGAAATGAAATCTCGCAGCTATTTTAAAGGGAAAAAAATGGGAAAACACTTTATAAAAATTAATAACATTATTTTAAAAGTTAATAAAACTATTATTAAATATAACGATTATTTTTATAAAATTACGTTATTATAATATATTATAATAATATAATAAGCTTTATTATTTATAAATTAAAAAAAAAGCTAAAAAAGAAAATATTTTAATAAAAATAAATAAAAAATTTTAACAAATTTTATATAATTAATTTAAATTTAATGATTATATTAATTAATATATTTATATAAATGTTTTTTATTAATAACTACGTTTATAAATAAAAGTTTATTATTAAATATTTTTTAAATTAATATATTAAATAAATTTATATTTTTTATATTTAATAATTATTATATATTTAATAATATAATGTTAAAGGTTTATTAAACATTTATTATTAACATTAAAATATAATTGTTAAAATATAGCTTTAAATATAATAAAAAGCGAAATAAATATCGCGAATTTAATTATATAATAATTATAATAAATTAACATTATAATATAATATTATATATTTATTTTTAAACGTTAATATTTATATATAATTTTTATAAATTTAATTTTTTAATTATATTATTTAAAAAAAACCGAAAAACTATTAAAATTTACATAATTATATATATATTTAATTAATGTTTTATATTAAATATAAACATTATTTAAATAAATTATATTAATTTAATAAAATTAAAATATAATAATATAATAAATATAATATTAAATTTTTTAAAATAGCAAATTTATTTTTAAATATAACGGTATATATATATAAAATAAAAGTAATATTAAATATAAATTTATTTATTTTTTTATAATTTTTTTTAATAAAAATAATAAAAATATAAAAATATAAAAATTAAAGGTTTTATATATTTATATATAAAAATTTATATAATTATAGCTTTTTTAATGTTTATTTTTTTTAAATAAATTTATTTATTAAATAATATTTTATTATATTTTGCTGTTAAATTTTTAAAAATATTATATAATGTTAAAATATTAATTATTAATGATTATTTTTAAAGTAATAAAATTAAACAATATTAATTTATTTTATTATAATTAATTTATATTTTAAAAAGCATTTTTTAATAATTAAACGTTTTTATATAAAGGTTTAAATAATGCTTTAAAATTAATATAAGTTTATTTTATTAAAATTTTAGCTTTATTTTGCTTATTTTAAGCAAATAGCAAAAATATTAAGTTTTATAATGTATTAATTGTTAATTAATAACTTTTAATATTTTAAAGGCCGATTGCTTTTTTATAGCTTTATAACACCTGTTTATATATCGCTTTAACCGCCGCTAGCTTGCTTTAGTCGGCATAAAGTTTACTTAAATTATAAAAAGCCTATTTTATGCTATAATCGCTATTTAATCCCATAATAAAGCATTTTACAAGATGAGATAAAAGCCGATTTTAAAGTAATTAAACTTAATGCTTATTTTATAGTGGCGTTTTTACAGTTACACAAGCTACCGTTGCTCGAGCTAAACTATTTTTTAAGTTTTTACTTAGCACGGAAACGGTCCAAGAGTATACATAAGCATACATGTTATATCCCTTTAATTTAATCGAGTTTAAAGTTAAAACAAACGACTTAACAAACCTATAATTATATAATATATTAATTACGCGATTAAATTTTAATTTATTAGCTAACTCGTGTATTTATATTAAACTATCCGTATTATTAATTTAAAGCAGTTTAAATTAAATATCTTTATTATTAAAATATGCTTATTATTAAAATAAATAAGCGGCAAGTAAATGTTGTTTTTAAATTTGCACGTATAAAAGCTGCTATGTTAAGCAAAATGTGCGGTTTAAATATAAGGCTAGGTTTAGCGTATTTATGTGAAATTTTACCTATGGTTTTTTATAAAAACAAAAATAATTAATAAAACAATTAAAACGTGCTATAAATATATACCAGCTATAGCAAAGGCAAAAAAAAGTTTATTAAGCTTTTTTATAAGTTTTTTTACATTAATATTTATATTAAAACTATTATAACTTAAAATTATTGCGAGAAATTTAAAGTTATTATGTAATAATTATAGTTTTTAATTTAAATTTAATATTTTAAATTAATTTATAATAATTATATTATAATAATAATTAAGCTTTAATATGCTTTAAAAATAAACTAGCTAATGTTAATTTTTTTATTATTTATATTATTGCTTAGCTTTAAATTATTATAATTATTATATATAAAAAGCTATTTAATATTACCCGGTAAATTAAGCTAAGCTTTAATAGCTTTAATTACTTTTTTTTAATCTCGTTATAAATTTAGCGTTTTTAAATAATTAACGTTAAAATGCTATAGCAATATTTACTTTTTTACTTTAATAAAACTTTGCTAAATAAATGTTTTATTTTTAATATTTAATTAAAATATAATAAAGTATTTATTTTTATATCGCTTTTTATATATAATAGCAATTTATGTTTTATTAATACCGTTAAAGCTATAAAAAACCATAATATAACGGCTTTTATTTAACGCTATTATTTTTTATATTTTTATTAATTTTTTAATTTTAATAATAAAGTGTTATGTTTTAAAAACGTTAAATAAACTAAAGGTAATAAAAAAGTTTATATATTAAGCTTTTATTTTTATTAGCTTTAAGTTTATTATAGGAATATAATATTTTAATATAATATTTATTTTTAATAGTTTTTTTTAACCTTTTTTTTTAGTCGTTTTTACGCGTTTTACCGTTTTTCACTATAAATTAACGGCATATAAACGTTAAATATACTAAAAAATAAATATGCTATGTTTTTTTTATATTTTATTTAGCGGCTATAAGCTTATGCTTTTTGTTTTACAGTTATAAAATTGCATAAAAAAGCCCCGCGAAAAGCCTTTGCGGAAATGCGTGTAATATAACGTAATTAATGCTTTAAAAATTACTTATTGCTAAGCTAGATTTTTTTTAAATAGCCTAGGTAATAAATATATATTTATATACCTGCTTTTATATAATTATTATAAACTAATAGTAAAATAACCTATTGAAAAATTAAAAGTGATTAAAAAACCTAATAAAAAACACTAAGCTAAATTAAAAAACAAGCCATAGCATAGGTATAATCACGTGATATGCAGCTTTATAAAAATTAAAAGCAAAGCGTTTTTAATGCTTTAAAAGCGGGTAAAACACAAAAAAATAATGAAAAAAAAAACGGTTTATATAATAATAAAATGTTTCCTTTATAATTAATATAGTTTTTATTTCACAATTTAATTTAAATATATAACAACTTTTTAAAATAGTTATATAAATAATACTTTGTTTAATTATTTAATAACTTTATAATAATAATTATTATTTGTTATATTATTTTATATAATTTATATAAAAGCTTTAAATATATCACGCTATAATAAATTTAAGGTTTGTTATAATAATTTATTTAACAGGCTAATTTTTTAACATTTATTTTACCTGTTTTTTTATAAATATAATTCTATAGCGGAATTATTTTTTAAAACAATTCGATTTCACGCTTTGAATAATATAAAAAATAAAAAATAATATGCATTTTTTATTATATTATCGCATTATTTATAAATTAAAATTATAGTTTAAAATCGGTAAAAAATACAATTAACAAGGTTAAATATTTATTAATTAACTTAAATTAACTTGTAAAGTTTTACGAAAGTTATAAATTATTGAAATTCCGGCTGCTTTATATATAAATAAAATAGCACAGCTTTTTCCATGCTTTTTATGCTTTTCATTTACTAGGTTTTTTGCAAGCGATAAGCATGGCATAAACTTTAACCTTAAACCGGCTTAACCTTTTAGCTTTTAATTTTTTAGGCTTAAATTACTAGGATTAAAACCTTGGCCACGTTTTCATTAAACCTTTAAATTTATTTGTCGCAAAAACCGTCCGTTTTAGCTTACTAAATAACCGGCTATGTTAAATTTAAACCATTAATGCAAACTATTAGCGGTTTTATAATGCTTTTAATTAAATGTTTATTAAAGTTTAGCAGCAAACGCCGAGGTGCTAGTTTTTATAAGCTTTTAAGCGCGTTTTATTAATTTATAGCAATAGCAAATAAACAACCGAAAAAAAGTGGTTTATTTTAGGTGTAAAATGCTAAAGCAAAACTAAAGGCGTGAAATATACGGTTTATCGCTTTTCCGTCGAGAATTTTAAAGCATTTAACTTGTAAATAATTATTGCGTTATAGCAAACCTTAAAATTATATAACTTTAGTACGCGGTTTATAACTATTAAATTAATGCAATTTAAAAGGCAAAAAAGCGTTAACTCGAATAAAAACTATGTTTTATAATTAATGATAAATATAGCTTTTGTTAATAAAGCCATAAAAAAAAAAAGCCGAAAAAGCTAACTAAATTACCTCGGCTATAATAATTCCTTAAAGCTATTATAGCAATAAGCATAAAACCTATAATATTGCGTAATCACTTTAGCAGTAAATCGTTTAACATAACAAACATTAGCAACCGGTTTAAATATTACACGTGCCGGGCATAATTACATTATAAATAATAGGCATTATAACGGTCGGTAAATAAATAAAACAATGAAATAATGTAACAAAATAAGCAAATAATATAAATAAGTAAATAAACTAATTATAATTAAACAAATTGCTAATATAAAAAACTAAGCTAATTTAATGCTAGTTAAAAGTTAATATAATGGTAAAAATAATGGTAAAAATATAAATAGCTTAATGGTAAATTAATTAGCGGGAAAATTAAATAAGCAAATATATTATCATTAACAGCTATTTAATAAATTAAAAAAAACCATTATTATTAAAGCATTTTATTTTTAAAAATTATTTTCATAATTAAAATATATTTTAAAAAAAAATTCTTAGTTTTTAAATTAAGCTATTTTTTATAAATAATTTTTAAATTTTAATTTTTTAATATTAAATTATTAATATTTTTTTTTATAATGTTTTTTTTATTAAAATTATAATAATTTTAATTATTAAATTTTTAAATTTTTAAAATTAATTATAAATAACTTTAAAAATAATATTATTTATTTTTTAAAAATTAATAATTTTTTTTTAAATTTTTATAATTAAATATTTTTATAAAAATTATTATATTAAATATTTTTTAAATATTATAAAGTTATTATTAATTTAAAAAAATTATTAATAAAAAAATAAATTATTAATTATAATTTAAATAATAATTTAAATAATTAAATAAAATTTTTAAATTTAAAATAATTTTTACAAGTTTTAAAAAGTTAAAAACCTAGGTTATATATTGTTTAATTAATTTTAAAAAATTATTTAAAGCAATTTTTATTGCAAAGTTAATTTTTATACGTTATAATTATTTATCACGTTTTAAATAGCGTTTAAAACTTAAGTTTTATTATATTTAAATATATTTATATTTATAAATAAAAATTTTAATTTAAAATAATAAAAATAACAAAGTTATTATTATTAAAAATTAAAAGGTTAATAAAAGTAATATAAGTTTTAAAATAATTAAAATATAAAAATAGCTTAAATATAAATTATTAACGTTAATTTATTTTAATGTTAAAATTATATATTAAAAAATACCGTTTTATTTTAATATATTAAATTATTAAAGCATTTATTTATAAAAAAATATTTAAAAAGTTTGTTTTTATGTTTTTATTATTTTAATAATATTATATATAACATAAATTTAAATAGCTTTTATTTTAAATTAAGCCTTTATAATAACCTTTATATAAAATATAATAATATTTATTTTTATTTTATTAAGCAACATTAAATTGTTAACTTTTATAAATATATATTTTTAAATATTTTTTTTTTTTTAATTTATTACTTTTTATTGCGAGGCGTTTTAATAGCATTAAGTTTACATTTATTTATATATTTAAACTTTTTATTAATAATGTTATTATTTTTTTTTAAATTATTAAATTGCTTTTAAAATTTTATTTAATATATTATTTTTTTATATTTTTTTTTAAAACATATAAAACTTTTTATAATAATATAAAATTATAATATATATTTATATTGGCTTTTTTTTACTTTTTAATATTTTATAATAAGTTTTATTTTTATTAATTAAATATTTTTATTTTAAATAATATAATTTAATATTATTTATTATAAATATTTATAAAGTTTATATATTTATTATTAAAAATTAATTATAAAAATATAAAAAAACTTCTATTATTATATAATAATATTTAATAAACTTTAAATGTTTTTACGCTATATATAATTTATTTAATAAGCTTTTTTTTAAAGTTTTTGCATTTATTTTTTATATTTTCTTTACCGCGGGGTAAATATTAATATTGTTAATAATAAAGCAATAATAAATTTTTGCGCTATTAATTTTTATTTATAAAATTTCCGTTTAATTTATCACCTATTAATAACGGTATTATAAAAGCTAATTATTATTAAAAAAAATATAATGGCTTAATATTTTTTTATTAAGCTTAAATATAAAGTAATAAATATTTTAACCTTTAATTAAATATATATTAATACGTATATATATTTATATAATATAGTATAAGTTTAAAATTATTTTAAAAAACGTTAAATTTAATTTATTAAATAATTAAAGCTTATTAATACTTTTAAATAATAAAATTATCCCGAGGTTTTATTATTTAAAACTTTAATTTTAAATGTTAAAAGCTTTAAAAAAATTGCATAAATTTTTATCATTACATAAAAAAAACTAATTTTCTTTTTAATTTAAATTATAATTATATATTTTTTAAATAATATAATATTAACCGAGATAATTTAAAAACTAAAGAAAAATTAATAACTTTTTATAAATAATTAAAAATATCCGTTTTTTAATAAAAACACCTATTTTTTAGCAAAAACAAATATTAATTATATAATTATATTATATTATATTTATTATTATAATGGTAATATTTTTTTATAAAGTAAAGTAAAATAGCGATTGTTTTTTTAAATTGCAAATAATAATTTAAAAAAAAAAAAAAAAACTATTATATATATAAATTATATAATAAAGCTTTTATTAATAAACGAACCGTTTAAAGTGTTATTATTTTAAAATTAACTTTTATTAATATAAAAACAGCTTATTTATATAACCATTTAAGCTATTATAATACCGCAAATAATTAAACATAGTAAATAATAATAAAACATATATTTATAACTTAGCATAAATTTTAATTTAAAAACATTTAGCTATTATTTAACATTATAAAATATTAATAATTTATATTATTATAATAATAAAAAATATTTTTATTATATTGCTTTTTTTATATATGTTTTATTATAAAATTAATTATTTTAAAATAAAACTTAAAATAATAATTAAAAAAATAAAAATAACCCCGGCATTTTAAAAAAAAACAAACTATATTTTTTAAATAAAGCTTTAAATAAATTGGAAAAAATTAATTATTTTTATATTATTGCTTTTTAATTTAAAATAATCATAGCTTTTAAAACCTTTAATATATTTTATATAATATTATTATTATATTAAATATAACTAAGCTTTAAGCTTTTTATAAAAGCTTTTATTATAGCAAAGAAAAAAATTTGCTAAATTTAAACTTGCTAATTAATTATTAAAACTTTTATAATAGCTGTTTAACCGCGGAAAATTACTTTAAAACTATTTATATACCCGTAATTATTGTTAAATATTATGCTTAAAACGGGCTAAATTAAATACCTTTAATAATTTAAAAGTTTTAAGCAAATATAAAGGTAAAGTTTAATATTTAACAATTAAATTAATTATGCTTAAAAATCGAAAAAATTATTTTAAAAAAATATGCCATTATATAGCCGGGTTATAACATATTAATAAAGCGGCTATATAAGTTACACGTGCTAAATATAAGGTTATAAGTTTTAAATTTATTAAACGCGTTATATGTAATAAAACGCGTTTTTTCGTTTATTTTTAATATTTTTTTTAATGTTTTACGTAAAGCTATTTAGCTTTTGCTTAATTAAAATATAAGCGCTAAAGTTAAAAGTTTATTTTATTGTTTAAAATTATATATAAATTTATAACTAAGCTATTTAAGTAAAAGAAAATTTAAATAATTAAAGTTTTAAGCAATTATAACAAATTATTATATTTTAAATAAAGTTAATTTTAAGCTTTAAAATTAATTTTTGTTATAATGTATTATATATGCTAAACATAAAGCTATAATTTAAACATGCTTTAAAATAGTTTTCCCGCAATTTTTTAATGTTTTACGTAAGGTTATTTAACGGCTAGCTTTTACTTTTTTAATTAAAGGTAAAATTTATTATTTAATAAAGCTTTAGCTACTATTATTTAATTTTTTTAATAGGTTTAATACTTTAAAACCTATGTAAACGCTTGCTTAAATTTATTATGTTTAATATTTAATTAAATGTATTTTATGCGAAAAATTCATTACGCAATGTTTTTTTATTAATAAAGCTAAAAGCAGTAAAATTAACTGCAAAAAGCAAAAAAAGCTAGCAATTTTACAAGATTTTATTTAAAAGGTTTTTTTAAAAAAAATGTATTATTTTTATTATATTAAAATACCTATTAATAATTATGCTTAAATATTTTTTAATTTATTAAATAAACATAATTTATTAACATTAAATAATTAAAAAATAATAAATTATAATTTAATAACTGCTTTTATTGCGTATTATTATATATCTCGGCGGTTAATTATATACGCACCGGTATTATATTTAAAATAATAATAAATAATGTTATATTTTAAAATTATTTCAGCAAATTTTTTCCCTTTTTTTTTGTGTTTATTAGCTTAAAATATATTAATTAATAGCTAAGTAGTAAAACATTAACTAAAAGCTCGGTAAAAATTACGCTAAGCATATAATATAATTTATTTAAATAATTAAATTTAACGCAAAAAAAACTTAACATAAAAAGCAATAAACTTGTTTTTTTACGCAATATAAAAAAATAATTTTTTTAAGCTATAATATATTCGCTTTTTTATAACGTTTAATTTAACTTTTATATTAATAGCGTTAATAAATGCCACACTTATAAAATCGCTTTAAAATATAGCAAATTATAAAATAATATTATTTTATAATATAAATTTATTTTTTTAAAATAACAATTTTTAGCTTAATATAACTAGTTATTTTTATTATATATTAAAATAAATATATGGAATTTAATAAGCGTTTATTAAGCTTTGCGCTTTAATTATTTTGTAAATTAATGCGCTATTTTTTGTCCTGTTTGCTGCGATTTCGCGATCGCGCAGCGTTTAAACCGCCTAATAAAGTTTTCGGCACACTGCCACGTTTATCATCCCCTCGTTTCGCAACGTCTCGTATAGCACTTTAGCTACGTTAATATAATGCATGTTTAATATTTCTTAAAGCGTTTCGATAATATGTTAAAACCAGGCAAGCTAAAAAGCATTAATAAGGTTAATTTATTTGTCGGCTAATTTAGCTACTTTATTAGCTTCGGTTAAATATGCCGAGAAAAAACCAAAAAATAAAAGATTTTTTACCGTTAACGGGTTAATATTTTAATTTTTTAAAAGTAAATAACTTTGCAACGGCTTTGCTAAATTTAAATATTTATAGCTAATAAAATAAAATATTTTGCATGTTTGCAGTTTTTAAAATACATTATCTTTGCGCAAAAATAATATAATTAGCTATAATTAAAATAACAAACAAAGATTTTTTATTATTTTTACTTTATTTATAAAAAATAAAAAGCTTTTATTAATAAAACATTTGTAATTTTTCGGCGTGTTAATAAATGTTATAAAAAACATATAAAAAGCTTAAAAATAAACTTAATTAAATTATAATTTATTAAAAAGCAATTAAATTTTTGTTTATTTAAAAAACTTTTTAATTTTTTTTTAAAATATCGAGGTTATTTATATATATTATTAATATTGTTAACCTTTAACTTTTAATTTAATGTTTTAAATTAACTCGAGTTAAATAAATTTATTAAAATAATTATTAATATTTTTTTAACGCGTATTATATTCGTAAACATTACCGAGATTTATAGCCTCGTATTTAAAACGTGTAATATTTTTATATAATATTAAACGTAAAATAAATAATTATAATAAAAGTTAAATAAATAAAATGTTATAAATATACTTATATATAAAATAATTAAAGCTTTTTAACGGTTTTTTGTTTAAAATGTTTAATAAGTTAAAAAAAAATTAAAAATTAAATTTTTTAACATTAGTTAAATATAGCAAATATAAAAACGTTTTAAATTAAATTTATATAAAAAAACTAAAAAAGCAAGCAAATTTATTAATTAATATTTTATAATTATTATAAAACATTTTTAATAACTTTTTAATAGTTTATATAGTTAATAATATTAATAATAATAGTTTTATATAAAGTGTTAAACTTTTTAAAAGTATTTTTTTGCTTAAATATTATTTTAATAATTGTAAATTATTAAAATAATAGGTTAAAAATAATTTTTATATAAAATAAAACTATTTAAATTTTTTTAAAAATAATTATAATTTTTATTAAAAGCTTAAATTAAGTATAATAAAACGTATAATAAAAATATTAATTATTTTTACATTAATAAAATTTTTTTAAATATAAATAATATATTAATATTTAAGTTTAATTTATAAAATTATTATTAAATAATTTATTATAATAAACGGTTAATTTATAATTATATTAAAATTAAAATGGTTATAAAAACTTAAATATAACGAATTTTTTTTATATTATTTAAAATTTAAAAGCAATTAACGTTAAAAATTAAGCTTAATAAATAAAGTTATATTAAAAATATTATAATAATAAATATAAATTATAAAGTTATAATATTAAATAATTAATTTTCTTTTTTATTAAAAGTTTTAAATTTAAATATAAAAAAATATATTTAAATTTATTAAGCCATTTAAAATATTAAATTAAATTAATTTGCAAATATATTACATTGTTTTTTTTATTAAATATAACCGTTTTTATAACGTTTTTTTAATGTAATTATTTAAACTTTAAATTATTTAATTATATTAAAAATAATTTATTTATATTAACTTTGAAAATTTTTTAAAATAAATAAAAAAAAAAATATAATAAAAAAATAAATTTATTAAAATAATTTATATTATAAAGTTAAATAAATTAATTAATTTTTAAAACATTAAAAATATATAAAAAACATTAAAATTATAAAAAAAAAAAATTATTATTAATAATTAAAATATAAATTTTATTTAATTTTAATTTTTATTTTTATTTAAAATTATAAATTTATTAATATTATATTATAATATATAAAAATTAATTGCTTAATTATATAGCTTTTTTATTTTAAAAATATTAAAAATTTAGCTTAATATAATATGGTTTATAAATAAGCTGTTTATATTACCGAGTTGTTTATTTTTTTTTATTTTTTACTTTTTTAATTTTAACACGTAATAATTTAACTAATACTTTGTTTAATAGCTTAAAAAAATTTAAATCGCTTTAATAATTTAAGCAACGCGTAATTTCGATAGTTTTTTTAATTAAAAACGTGTTATTGCTATATATAATATATTATATAAAACTATACGCGATTAAATTAAAGGTCGCAAATTAAAACATAAAATTTAAAACTTAAAACTTGAAATAAATATAATTGAAAAAAAATACTATATAAATATATAAATAATTGAAATATTTAAAAAATGCTTTTTAAAATCGTTAATATAAAAAATATAATTAATTTTTTGTTTTAATTACGTAGCAGCAAACGCATTAACAAATATTAAACTAAGCAATTTATTAATTATAATTTAAATTTAAAAATTAAAATAAATCGGAAATATAATAATTAAAAAGCTTTTTATAAAAACTTAAATATTATTTTTAATTAATTTAATTTAATTATAAAAATTATTAGCTTAATATTTATTATTATATATGCCGATAAACGTAAAAAATCAAAGTTAATTTAGCTTAATAATCGAAAATAAATAACCGTTATTAAATGCATTAATTATTTTAAGCTAATATTATTTTATAAATTAATCGCGTAAAAGCGGCTTATTATTTAACTAGGTAATTAAATTAATTTTAATAGCTAAATAAATAATAAAACAAATTTAAACTAAGTTATGCATTTTAATAAATATATTAAAATATATATAAAAAGTTTATACCGTTTTTTTATTTTTAATAATTATAAAACTTATATTTTAACTAAATTTAAAATATATTATAAAAATAATAATATTATTACGTTTAATATGTTTTTTTATTTATTTTACCTTTTTTAATTTTTAAATATAGCATTTTATTTGTTTTTAAAACGTGTTTATTTTAAAAAAAATCAAATAATTTATTAAAAAATCGATAAATTATATAATTAAGCTTAAGTTTTTTATAACGTTTAAAACTACGCATTTTACTATTTTTAAAAAAAACATATTAAATTTAAATTTAAAGCAGTTAATTTAATACTTTATAATTTAAACGAGGTAATTAAAAAGCTTAATATATGTTTATAAACGTTTATTTTAAACCCGTCGCAATTAAAAACGGCTAATATTTATAACTTTTAAATATTTTTAAACTTTTAATAAATAGTTTAACATTTTACTTTTATTAAAACTAAAATTTTTATTTATATAAAAAGCTTTTTAACATTAATTTTAAAAGTTATAAATTAAATAGCGAAAAATATATAAATTATAATATATAAAATAATTATTATGTAAAATCGAATTTAAATGTTAAAAAAAACTAATATAGCTTTTTTAAAGCGTTAAAAAGTTAAAAAGTCCCGAGTATAATTTAAAAAAACCTTTATATTTAAAAAATTTCAAACGTTATAAAATAAAAAAAATAAAAGTAAACGTTTAATAATTAATAATAAAAAAAAAATTCGTTAAAATAAAAAGCAATAAATAATAAACATTATAATAATTGCGGTAAATTAAATTATAATTTAAAAACTTATAAAATTATAATTAAATTAAATATAATTAAAATATTTTGTTTCATAATAATAAAAAATAATAAAAATAAACGATTTAATAATATAAACGATTTATTAATAAACAATATTAAATAATAATATATATATAAAACAAATATAAATATATTTATAAACATATATATTTTATATTTAAATTTATAAATTATATAAAAAAATATTTTTATATTTTTAAATATATAAATAATATTTAAAACCAAGCTTTTATTTAATTAATAAATATTTTAAACATTTATAAAATAATATTAATAAATTATTATATTTTATATAATATTTAAATTTTTATGTTTATTAAAATAATAATTATATATTTTTTTAACTTAATTATAAAAATAAATATTTTATAAAACATTTATATTAACTTTAAAATTATTTTTATTAAAATTAATAATATTTATAATATTATTAGCTAAAAACGTTAAAAATATAAATTATAAAAGTTAAATTTTTTTTTTAAAATAATTTTAAAAAACATTAAAAAATTTAATAATATATTATTTAAATTAACATTATTATTAAAATTAATTTTATTATATAACCTTTAATATAATTTATTATTATAAACGTTGTTATTATAACTTTAATTATTTTTAAATATATTAAATTATTAATAAAATAATTAAAATATATATATATATATATAAAATAATAATAAATAAAATAAATAATAAAAAAAAATTTAATAATTAAAAATTAAATGAAATAGCAGCAATTAAAAAAAAAAAAAAAAAACATAAATTAATAATATAAATTATTATAACGGGGTATATAAACAAAAAAACAGCAAAATTATCGTAAAATAAAATATAAAGTTAAATTTAAATATATTTAAATATTATAATAATATAATAATATAACTTTTTTTTACGCAATTATATTAATATAAAATTTATATTATAAATTATAAATAATTTACTTATAAAAAAATAAATTATATATAGTTTATAAAGTTATATAAAACAAGTTTTATATATTTATAAAATTATTTATTATATATTTATTTTAGTTTTATTTTTTATTTTTAATAAGCTTTAGTTTTATATAAAACTTATTATATAAAATATATTTTTTTATTATAATATAAAAGGTTAATTATTATATAAACTTTTTATAAAGTTTATATAATAATAATTTAAAAAAATTTAATATAATTATATATTATTAATTAAATTATTATATATAAAACTAAGCTAAAATATAAATAAAAAATTAAAGTATAATATAAAATATAAAATTTATATATTAAAATTAAATTTTTATTTTTATATATTTTTACATTTTATTAATTTATATTTTTAAGCTAAAATTATTAATTAATATTAAATAATTAAAAAAAATAATATTATATATAAATAATAAATAAAATACATAATTTATATATTAATTTATTAAATTAAAAAAAAAAAATTTTTATATAAAACTTTTATATATATATATATCGCTTTATTAATTAAATTAATAAATTATTTAAATTATTATATAAATATTATTATATAAAATTAATATAATAATTATAATAAATTATTAATTTAATTATTAATTTTTTTTATATAAATTTTAATTTTTTTTTTAAAATATATTTAATTTATTTAATTTAAATATAATAATTTTTATAATTTTTATAATTTTTAAGCTTTTTATATTATTAATTTATTTATTTATTATAATTTTATTTAATTTTAATAATTTTTTAAACTTTATAAATATTAATATTTTTTTTTAATAATAAATTAAATTAATTAAATAAATAAAAACTTTAAAAAATAATTAATTAAAATATAAAAAAATAAAATATTTTTAAAATAATAATAAAAATATTATAATTTTAAATAATTTATTAAATTTTTATTTTATAATATAATTTTTAATAATAAAATAAATAATTATTTAATTTTAAATAAATTGTAAAAAATATATTAAAAAAATATTATAAAAGTTTTTATTAAATTAATTTTATAATTTTAAAAATAAATAATTAATATTAATTTTTTTAAAATTATAAATAATTTAAATTTATAAAAAATAATTTTTATTTATTTAATAAATTTTTATTATTATTAAAAATATTAATTATTAAAATATTTATATTATAAAAAAATTAAAATAAATGAAAAATATTTATAATAAATACCGTATTTTTTATTTAACCTAGTTATTTTTTAATTAAATATTTTACCATATATTATATATTAACCTTAACGTAACTTTTTAACCATTTATTATATAATTATATAAAATATACCGTTAAATTTAAAATTAATAAAAACATTTAAATATAATCATTATTTTATTATAAATAATTTCTTTTACTTTTAAATAATAACAAACGTTTAATATATATATTTTTATATATAAATGTAATATATAATAACTTAATTAATATTAGCCGTATAATAATATAATATATACCTTTAAATTTATATTTAAATAAAAAGTTTAAATGTATTTATTATAATTTTATAGTTATTTCATTACGTAAATTATTAAACAATACGCTAAATAAAAATTATTTTAATGTTTATTTTAGCGTATTATTTTATAACTTACTTAATAAATTAAATATAAATTTATAATATAATTAGCAAGCATTATCTTTGCTTTATTATATTTTTTTTAGCTGTTAAAAATAATATTGCTTAATAAAGCTAAACGATTTAAAGCTTTAAAACCGCAAAACCGCGTTTATTTTTTTATTAGCTTGGCAAAAAAAGCTAACAAAAGCTTTGTTTTATTAACTACGCTCCGAGTTAATTATAATAAATTAGTTTAAAATGTTTTCCGTAATATAATGCAATATATCATTATATTATTTAAGAATTTTAGCATTTTTACGCTTATTTAATATAATTCCGATTAAAACAAATATTTTTCCTAGGTTATAAATTTTGCTAATGATATACTATGGGAAAAAGTATTATATTTTGCTTAAAATGCTTAAGCAAATAATTAACACTATGTTAAAAAAATAACAAATAACATTGCTAAAGGCTTTTTAATTAAAGTTTAACATTTATTTAATAATATTTTTATTTTATAAAGCTTTTAAATTAATATTATTTACGTTATATATGTTATAATATTAAGCTTTGGTTTTTTTTTATTTAGTTTTTAAATGTTAATTATTTTTAAAAAAATATGCTAAAGCGTTAACGCTTATTATATAATAAAGGAAACATTTACGCAAACAATTATAATAACGTTATTAATAAATTAAAATTTTATAAAATAAAAGCAAATAATAAATTAATTAATTAATTATTTTTAAGCATATTTATAAAAAATATATAATAAGTTGCATAATAAAATAATATTAAATAAAAATTAAGCAAAACTTAAAAAATATGCTATTTTTTTAATTAAAATAAAGTTAAATGTTTTAATTAACGCAAATAATTATTATTTTTACTTAAATATAATATATAATTATAAGGTATTTTTTATAAAAAATAAAGCAAATATTAGTTTTAAATTAAATATTATTTAAAAAAATAATATTTTATATATATTTTTTATAAAAGCAACGCTAATAATACTACGGTTTATTAAGGATTTTTATTGCTTTATTAGCAAATTTTATATATATAATTTAATAAATGATAAAACGGTAAATAATTAGCAAAAAAAATATTACATTATAAAAACATTTTATTTTTATTAAACCATTATAAGTTTTTTTAATTGTTTGAAAAAACTTATATATATATATATATTTAAGCATTAATTATATTTTAAAATGTTTATTATAAATAAAAAAAGTTATTTTTAAACACTTTTTTCATTAAAGGTGTTTTCTTTGTTTATAAACCAAATCTTTACCATAAATTTAAACTAGTTAAAAAAGTTAAAAAAAGTTAAAAACAAGTTTAAAATAATAAGTGTTAAATCGTGTAAATAAAAAGTTAATGGTAAACTGGTTATTATTTAAACGCTTAAAAAAAAGCAATGTATATTAGCGTAATATAAAGCGTATATCATTGCTATTAAAGCTAATGTTAAGTGTAAAAATCATTTTAAAAAAAGTTGCGCTAAAATTTAATATTAAACGTACGGTTTATATTTGCAAATAAAATATGCTATGATAAATGTTAAAGTGGTTAATATAAAGCTAGGTTTGTTTTATATCGGTGATTATTTGTTGCTTTTATATAAAACTCGAAAACACGGGTGTATTTATCCGCTTTACATTATATATAAAATTAACAATAAATTATTACCATAAATTAAAAAACAGGCAAATTTTAGCTAAAAAAAATATTATTAATAATATATTATAATTAATATATATAAAAAAAAACGTTTTTTAATTTATAATATAAAGTAAAAATATAAAAAATATAATTATATTTAATATAAAAATTTAAATTAACATATATATTTAAAAAGCTTTTTTTAAAACTTATTAAAAAAATAATGCATAAAATATAAAAACATTATAAAATAAATATAAAAAGCTAATAATTAAGCTTAAATTTTATTAATAAAATAAAGCTTTTTAATTATTTTTTCAATTATTATTTTAATATTAAAATTTTTAATTAATATAATTTTTTTTATTAATTTTTTATAGTTTTTTAATTTATATTAATTAAATTTAAAATAATAAAAATTTATATAACTTTTTTTTATAATTAAAATATATAACATGGTTTATTATTAAATAACGCGTATTATTTAATAGCGCATTTTTATTACTTTTTATTACTTTATAATAAAATATTTTAATTAAAACACCTTTAATTAATTTAAATTAATCGTTATTTAACTCGCTATTTAATTTTATAATGATTTCATAAATTTTTAAATTATAACCTATTTTATTATAACTGTTATAACATTTGCTATTTATTTCTTTTTATTTTAACGGACTTTTATTTTCACCTTTATCGGTTGTTAAGCGTTTATTTTTTGCTTTGTTATTTTATAGCTTTTAAGATTTCTTAATAATAAAAGGTTTTCCAAGCTATACACGCGATTTTTTAACTTTCCGGCATTTAAAAAAAGCTAAATTAACTTTTTATAATATATATATTTAATTTTTTATAAAGGTTATTTTATGCGTTATTACATTTATATTTTTTGTTATTTAATTTACCGCATTTAAAATTAATGTTAAAAAATGTAACGGACCTTAGGTTCGTTATAGCGTGGTATACTCGGAGCTCCCGTGTGGATTGTGCTAGGTAGTATAACAGGTAGTGGTTATTGTTGTGGGATTACTAAGTGGTTAAACAAGGTAATGCTCATATAATTATTCCAAAAAGTCGCTATATGCTTAAATTAAATTATGAAGTAAAAACTATATTAATTATAAAGGAAACGTTTTATTATTATATAAACCGTTTTTTACTCCTTAATTTTATAGTGTTTCTCATGTTTTTTAAAAACATTAAAAACTTGTTTTTATTTTTTATTAAAAATTAAAAACCGATGTCACTTTATCTTTATTATTTTTTAAAAACCATAATTACGTAACTTTTTTATCTTAGCTATAGCATGTTTTTTAGTTTAGCTATATACCTTTTATTGGGTTGTTAAGTCACCGTGGTTTATTAACAGGTCACCCTGCTGTTAATTTATAATATTATCCCTTTTTTCCTAGGTTTATTATCCGCAATAAATACTAGTGCGTTTTTTCCCTTTAGTGAGTAATGTTGTTTTTTTTCCTTAACCACTTGTTTTTTAAAACATGGCTGGTCACATTTTTAAATCGCGCAAGAATTGTTCACTAAAAGTTGTCGCAAACTTTCTGATTTCATCGATTAGTTTGGTTTTAAAGTCATGCCCTGCTTTTGTTGTTTTAACAAGGGTTTTATTTATAAGATGTTAAAAGATCGCAGTTAATGCAAAAATTATAACGATGCAAACCTTTAAACTTGCGATGGTAATTACATCTCCCTTTACTTTTTTTTGCCAAATCCGCGCCGAAAAAACTCGGATAAACAAGGAAAAACGAGAAGCAACTAAATAACTCTAGGAGTTGTTTGCCCGCATAAGTTATTTAAACTATTAGTCCGAATTTTTGCATGAAAAAGGTGTAAAATTTATTTAACGTGGTTTTTAAAATTTAAATAAGTTAAAGGAGCAAAAGCGTTTAAAGGAAAAACAAAGGCGCCTCGCCGCTAAGTCCCCTCCACTATCTTTTCCTAGGGTAGATTAAAGCGCGCTAAATCTTTTTTTTAGGGTCGACTTTTCCCTTTAGGCCTTGGTTGGTTAAAATGTCGTAGGTGGAACTAGTTAACCATTCACGTTATATCTTTTAAGTTTTTCTTAGGTTTTTATATAGTTTTTACATATGAGTATTTTTTTCATTTAATTAAGTATTCATAGGTTTTATTGTTTTAACGTGAATTTAATATTTTTTTAACATTGTATATGTTTTTATTTGGTTTAACTTTTAGTTTTATTTAAAGTTCGGCGTTTTTTAATGTTAGTTTAAATAAAAAAATATGGAATTTTAGCTATATTTTAGCTTTTTTAGGTAGCTTAAGTTAATAATTAGTTTTTAAAATAACTTTTTTAATTTTAAATAATTTAATTTATTTAAAGTTAAATTTATTGCTTAATTGTTTTATTTTAATATTATGCTTTAAAAAATATACTTTTTTTTTTTTTTTTATAGTTAGCTTTAATAACCTGTTTTTATTATAGTATTTTTTCATGCGGTTTTGCAGGAATACTAGCTTGTTTTGTAGTTTTTGCTATAATCCGATGATTTTTTTCGCCTATGTTTCCGCGTTAAGTGCCGTTGCTTTTTTAATCGTAGTTTTTTTTACTTTTAAGTTAAATTTATAATTCGCTTTAAATGGTAACATTCCCATTAACTCATTGTTAAGATTATTATAAGCATACTCCGCTATAAGCAATAATTTAACCTAGTTGTTTTGCTGTTTATTAAAGTAACAGCAAAAGTATTGCTTTAAAGTTTAATTTAGTTGTTTTATTTGTTTATTTATTTGTAGGTAATAAGCCGTAAACATGCGGTGCTTAATTCCCAATGCTTTTATTAACGATTAATAAAACTTAAAAGCTATAATTATCCCTTTATTAATAATTGCTTTGTTTAAAATTCCATGTTTATTAAAAACATGTTTAATTATTATATAGGTTAAATCTTTTGCCGTATTTAATTCCAGGTATGGTATAAAATATCCATACTTCGTAAGTTTTTCCATAATGACTAAAATTAAATTATATTTAACTTTTGTTATGGGTTTTTTTAACTTAGGTAGCTTAATTATAAAATTAAACGCGATTAATTTCCAAGCCTTGTTTGGTATTTGTTTCGGTTGTAATAACCCGTATGGTTTATGCCGTGGTGCTTTGCTTTTTTTACACAAGTTGCACTTTTGTAACATTTCCTTAATAGTGTTTTTCATTCTCTTTTAATAAAATGCTTAATTTTTAATTCTTTGGGTAGTTTTAAATATTCCTTGATGTTTTGCGAGTGGGTGTTTGTGAGCTATTTTAACAAGCTTTTCCTTTAACTCGGGTGGTATTTAAGTTTAATCTTTGTAATAAATAAGGTTTAATAAGCCGTTGTGTTTTAAACCTTTTTTATTAAACTGGTTTATATTATTGTAATAATATTTTAACGTTATGATTATTAATATCCTTTGCGTGAGTTTTTTATAGTTTTTATGTTTTATTACTAATAGCATTAATTTTTGTTTTGTTTTTTTAAGAAATGTTTAGCTTTTTTTGTTTTTTTTTGTTTTAATGGTTGCTTTATCGACTTAAAATGTTTACTTTGATATTTTTTTTTCCCTTGATGTGAACAATGGTGAAATTAAACTGTGATAAAAATTTTAACCATTTTATTTATCGTTTGTTTAATACCTTTGATGTTATAAATGTTGTAAGGTTTTTGTGATCGAAATACATTATTACCGGTTTCTTTGGTTTATAAAAGTAGTGTTCCCATTTTTTAAAAGCTTGAACAATAGCCATTAGCTTTTTGTTTGGCAGTGTATATTGTGCTGCGGGTCCCGAGAATTTCTTTGAGAAAAATGCTACCGGATATAATTTTCCGTTCTCATTTCTTTGGCCTAGTTAACCGCCTATTGCCATATCGCAGGCGTTAACTTTCACTTTAAATTTTTTATTGAGGTTAAAGAGTTTTAAAACCGGGTTATTTATGACCAGGGATTTAACTTTGTTAAAAAAGTCCTGTTTTTTGTTTTCCCATTGAAAAGTTAAATTTTTTTTCATTAAATTTATAAAAGGTTTTGCGTGTTTATTAAATCCTTTAATAAAGCTTTAAACGTAGTTTGTAAATCCAACAAACGCCTTTACATCGCTCACCGATTTAAGTACAAGCCAATCCTTTACTGCTAAGATTTTGGATTCCTGGATTTATACCTTCCCTAAAGTTATTGTAAATTTAAGGAAATTAACTTTTTTTGTATAAAACTCGCTTTTTTTAGGGTTTACTTTAAACTTTGCATTTTTTAGTGTTGTAAGCACTTTTTTTACATGCTTTTAATGTTTTTTAAATGTTTTAAAATATATTAATATATTGTTTAAATATATTATTATAAATATATCGATGAATTCTCGTAATATATTTGTTATTTATGTTTAAAATGTTGCTAATGCATTTATAAGCCTAAATAGCATTACTAAATATTTAAACAGTTTATATAATGTTTTAAATGTTATTTTCCATTTATTACCTAGCGCTATTTTTATTTAATTATATACGTTTAATAAGTTAAATGCCGTAAACCACTTTGCGCGTATTAATTTGTTTTTTAAATTATTAATTTTAGGTAATAGTCCTATAAATTTAATTGTTTTAAAGTTTACGTTTTTAAAGTTTACATAAAGTTTTTATCTTTGTTTTCCGTTTTTTCCGACTTTTCTAAGCATTTATAGCATTAGTGATCGCGCTAATAACATTAAATGCTATATAAATCCCTTTGCTAAATTTATTTTAATATAATTGTTAAGTTTCTTTAATTAATCTCGATTTATATAATATAGTGAAAACAATTTTAGCACTGCCTTTTCCTTGAGTGAAATCCGGTGATCTTATACTCCGTGCTTTGGTAAATAATCGTGTGTTTTACTAAACACGTTGCCATAATCTTAATATTTTAATGGTATTTCATTGTTAATTGTTCGCTTAAGATCTTTGATTATAATGTAGATTTGCATTAATTGTTTATTAAAATTACTTAACACCTGTTGCTTAGGTTTTTTAGTGGTTAATTTTTTTTCTAGTATATTTTACTAAAGTTGGCCCGTTTTTTAGTTTACTTTGGGATTGCTTTCCAATAACCAAGGTATTCCCAAAATAACATTATACCTAAATATTTCCGTAATGTCGAGCGTAAGTTTTTTTTTGTGTCCGAGGATATTAAAAAAAAATGCTGTAGTTTTTTTTAAAACTACTTTGTTTTTATATGCAATAAAACTTTTATTAACGGTTATAAGTGGGTAAAGGTCGTTTTTAAGCCTTGTTAATATATTTAACCGCTTAATAACTTATAAAAAAATAAAGCTTGCTTAAGCTCCCGTATTTATAAACGCTTATAATTTATTTTTATAATATATTAAATTAATTTTTATATGTTTGCTTTTATTAATTATTATAACATAAAGCCATTTTAATTTTTAGGTTAATTGTTAATTTGTTATAACTGTTTTTTATTGTTTTTTTTAATTATTTTTAGCTTGTTATTGCTTTTATTAGCATATTGTCGAGTTATTTAACGGCGTTTATTGCTGTTTAAAACTTTTTAAATTATATTTTAATAACTTCGCTTAAATAGTACCTTATTTCTTTATTGTTTATTTCCCGAGTAGCAAAGGGTTTTTTATCTTTATAAAGATTTGCTATATTTTTAAAAGATTTTTTAATGGATTTTTATTTGTTTATAGCCTTTTTTAACTTTTTTTTTTTAAACGTGAGTTGGTTTTAATTAATTTGTTTTGTTTATTTTATCGTTTCGCGTAACTTTGTTACTTTTTATTATGCATAAATTTTACACCTATTATTAATATAGTTTTTTAGTTATAAAATTTATTGTATATATGCTTTAAGCTATTATAAATCCTTTGTAAATACTGCAAATCTTTTTAGGTTTTAATATATTAGTGTTATTTTTTTTTTATTTGCTTTATATAATGGTTATATTATGGGTTTTTTATTTAATCGTTTTAAAAACCACATGTGTTATAATTTTTCTTATAAATAAATAATGTATTAATATGTTATATAATATATCCATAGGATTTATTTGTGTTTTTTATGTTTTAGTTATAATTCGGCTAACTTTTAGCTTATTATAGTTTTATTATAATAAAATCTTTTGGCAATAAATCCGGCCGCATGGTTAAAGTATTCACTAATATTAATTCTAGCTTTTACTATTAGCGTTATGTTATACTATTATATATCCTTTAAAAATAGCTATATTTTTCATTTGTTTTTTATTTATAATGTATATATTATTGCTGTTTTAGCTTTTTTTATTTGTGATTTTTATGCGTTTAATGTTTTGCTAAAACATTTTCCTTATTAAATAAATTTTGCTATAAAGTTTTTTAACTATTTTTATTTGGTTTAATGATTACATTTTATATAATCGCAATTTTGTTTTTTTAAACATGATTTCCTTTTAAGCTAATTTTTATATTTACGATTTAAGTTTTTAACCTTGTTTTATGTAAAATCCTTGATTTTTTTTAGTTTAATATTTTCCTAGTTATTTTTATTATTGTTAATTTAAGTAAGATTTTCTTAAAAAGCTATATTTTTTTTAGTTTTATTATTAATGCTTATATTATGTTTTTAACAATTAATAAAGTTGCAAATACACCTGTTTTATTTTGCTTGTTTTAATTATTTTATGAAAAGGTGCTTTAAATACACTTGTTTTTTTTTTTTACATATGTTATAATGTGGCACTTTTTTAACGTGTTGTTATTGTAGTCGATTTCATTAGTTGTTGATTTTTAACATGGCAATGGTTATAAATAAAGCTTGTTTTGCTTTTTTTAGCTTTTATTTCTTTTTAGGCTTGTCGCAGCTTTTAGCGTAATGCCTTTTTTGGTTGCAATTGTAGCATTTAACCTTGCCGAGGTTTTTTCCCTTAGTTGTTGCGTCGAGTTTTATAGGTCCCGTATAAATACTAAAGGCCGTGAATCCTAAAATCCTTGCCTTTTTTATATTGGTTATTTATAGTGGTTTTTAGTTTTGCTGTTTTTTTTGCATTTTTTGTTTAAATAGTTAATTGTTGATTTTAATTGCTTTTGCAATATATTTTTCCAAAGTTTTTGGTTTTTTTTCTCGATAAAGATTATCCTGGACCTTATCCTTAAGTTTTTTATAAAAAATAGTTATGATGTTTTTTTTATCGTTTTATAAGGTTTTGCCGAGTTGCTTTTAGAACTCCGTGGCGTACTTATATGCCGGTTTTGTTTGCTGTATATTTAATAGTTTTTGTTTCGCCTGCTTTCGTTTCTCCGGATTCCCGTACATTCCGATTAACGCTTTCCTAAACCCTGCTAAACTTGCAAAGGCTTTTTTGGTTTTAGTTTGTTGATTTTCTTTTTTAACATTTATGTAATTATATATAATGGGTTAAAACCACTTTATAGCGTCTCCGGTTAAAAATCCTGTTGCACATAGCACTTATTTTAGTTTATTAGGCATTTCTTGCTTATAGTGGCGCATATAGGCTTGGACTTAAGTTAAAAATTCATTTAGTTAATTTTGCGTTTTATTAAATCGTGCTAATTTGTTAGGTTTAAACTTAGCTGCTTTAACTTATGGTTAACCGTTAAGTTTCACCACTTTTTGCTTTAAAAGTTTAATGGTTTTTTTTTATTGTTATTTTACATTAGTAAAGATTTATGCATTATTGTTTATATTATTTATAGCTTGTTTAAGCTAAGATTTTAAATTAATAATTTAAGCTTTTATATAATTATACTAAGCTTTAAATAACTTGAATTTATTGTTTGTTTATGCTTATTATAAAGTAAACATAACATTGTAATAACCACTGCGTTATTTTTTAAACATTAAATAGTTAAACAATTTAAAATGTAATAAACCTTAGGTTTATTATAGCGTGGTATACTTAAAGCTTTCGTGTAAATTATACTAGGTAATATAATAAATAATGGTTATTATTATAAAATTATTAAATGGTTAAGCAAAGTAATGCCTATATAATTATTTTAAAAAGTTGCTATATATTTAAATTAAATTGTAAAATAAAAACTATATTAATTATAAAGGAAACATTTTATTATTATATAAACCGTTTTTTACTTTTTAATTTTATGGTGTTTTTTATGTTTTTTAAAAATATTAAAAACTTGTCTTTGTTTTTTATGTTTTTTAAAAATATTAAAAACTTGTCTTTGTTTTTTATTAAAGATTAAAAACCGATCTTATTTTATTTTTGTTATTTTTTAAAAACCATAGTTATATAACCTTTTTATCTTAGCTATAGCATGTTTTTTAGTTTAGCCATGTACTTTTTATTAGGTTATTAGGTTACCGTGGTTTATTAACAAGTTACCTTGCTATTAATTCGTAACAAAAAACTTTTTTTATAAGCTAAAACTTTAATTTTAATAAAAAAAAAGTGTTTACTTATTTATTAAAGGTTAAATAACGTTTAAAGGTTGTAAATATTAGCCGTTTTTAAACGTGACGGGTTAAATGTAAACGTTCGGAGATATATATTTAGCTTACTAGTTACCTTGTTTAAATAGTGAGGTATTAAACCAAATGCGTTAAATTTAAATTTAATATTAATTTTTATAAAAATGGCAAAATGCGCGGCTTTAAAAGCAATAAAAAACTTTAGTTTTATAATATAATTTATTAAAGCTTTAATAAATAATTTGATTTTCTTTAAATAAACGCGTTTTAAAAGCAAATAAAATGCTATATTTAATAATTAAAAGAAATAAAATAAATAAAACGGCATATTAAGCATAATAATATTATTATTTTTGCAATATAATTTAAACTTTGCTAAAATATAGCTTTTATAATCATTTAAAATTAAAAAACAATATAAACCTTTTATTTATATTTTAATATGCTTATTAAAATGCTTAATTTAATTTATACCTGTTTTATTATTAGTTTAGCTATTTGTTGTTAGTTTAATTACCTAATTACTTAGTAAATCGCATTTAATAAATTAATTTAAAAAATAACATGCGTTTAAAACAATAAAAAATAGCAAAATATATTAGCTTTGCAAATTAATGCCTTTAATTGCTATTAACCATTTTTAATTGCTAAGCTAAACTAACTTTGCTTTTTTATGTTAATTAGCACGTGTTATAACAAGTGTTAATATAATCATTTCTATTATAAAGCCGGTTTTGTCGAAATTATATATATCCTCGTTTAAAATGCCATATTT
Organism: Xylaria arbuscula; assembly: GCA_022385695.1. Taxonomy (NCBI): domain Eukaryota; kingdom Fungi; phylum Ascomycota; class Sordariomycetes; order Xylariales; family Xylariaceae; genus Xylaria; species Xylaria arbuscula. The sequence goes on along the minus strand of MU279358.1, from coordinate 274,960 downwards.
AGCTTTAATATTTGCAATTAGCTTAAATTAACCAGAAATAACGCTTAGATTTTCACAAAGTGCTTTTTAATAATTATATTTTCGATTTATTTTAGTTTTAAGGTTTAAGTTGCGGTCGATAAATCGCTTAACCTAGTGTTTGCCGACGGGCTTGCCACCGCGCGATTTTAAGAGAAAATTAGCTATATTTTTATATTAGCGATTTTAAAAGGCATTTCTCGGGTATTTAAGTCGATTATATATTTCCAAAGCACCTTTTTTTTTAATTTTATTTAATTTACGTTAATTAGGTTTAATTTTGCCTATTAAAGTTCGGCTGTTAATTTAATAATATAAAGTCGTTTTAAAAACATTATAAAGCTTTATAGCAGCTTATTAATTAATTTTATTTAATTTGTTATGTATTGTTTAAATTGTTAAAAAAATTTGATTTTTTTTAAATTTAATAATTATTATAGTTAAAAAGTTATTATATATTAAAGTTTAAAAAAAAAAATTTAAAATAAACGTGCGTTATTAAATTATACGCGCTATTTAATAATAAGCTATATTATATATATATTAAAATTATAAGCTATTTAATTAAATAATTTAATTATTTTATTATATAGTTATATTATTTTATTTTATATTATTTTAATAAAGCAAAATTATTTATTGCTTTAATATATAAATATTAAATTATTAAATAATTAAAAAGTTAAAATTATAAAAAATAATTAAATAAACATTTTAATTAATATATAAAAATTTATATAAAAAAATATTATTATTTTTTGCATGCTTTTTTATTTTTTTTATTATTTTTAACTATTTAATATTAAATGTTTTAACTTTTTAAAAAAATTATATAATAAATAAATTAAATATTTAATATAAGCATATATTATATATATTAAAAAAAAAATTCTTTATTACGTTTTTTTATACGTTTAATAAATTAATAATTTTAAATAATATATAAAAAAAGTTTAAAAATAAAAATTAATGTTATATAATTTAAAATATATTATTAATTAATTAAATTATTGTTTAAATATATTGCAAATTAAATTTTTATTTTTTTAATTATTTATTTATTAATTTTAAATTATTTTAAATAATTTAATTAAAGTAAATTTACTATTTAAATATATTAAGCAATAAATTATATAATATTAAAATAATTTTTTTAATTTTATTTTTAAAAGCTTAAGCTAAATTATGCATAATATAATTAATATTATATATTATATTATAATATTAAAAAAAAATTGCAATTTTTTACAAAGCAAATTATTAGCTTAGCTAATGTTATTATATAAAAAGGAAAAAATTTATAAGCTGTATAAAATATTATTAAATAAAAAAACCATAAAAATTATTTAAATAATTATTATATAAAAAAAAAATATGCGTTTAATGTTATAAAGCTTGCAGTAAACCTAGTTATAATATATAAATTTATTAAAATAATGCAAAAATATTTAATAAATTTAATTTTAAATAATTTAAATTAATTATATAAAAAATTATTAAATTATTATTAAATATATATATAAAAGTTTTAAAATAAAGCCCGGTTAATTAAATAACCCGGTTAAATAAAAAATGCGTTAATTTATTAATTAAAATTAAAATTTTTAATGTTTAATTTAAATTATATATAATAAATATATTTATTAAATTATTTTTATTATTAATTTATTATATATTAAAAAAAAAATTTATTAAATTTAATTAAATAATTAAAAAATAATTTTTTTTTTATATATTAAAAAGTTTAATATTATAAAGTTTAATATATTATTTATTTATATTTTTATTATTTTAAAAATAATTAATTTATTATATATAAATAATTATATATTAAGTTTTTTTTAATAATATTAATAATAAATTTTAAATTAATATAGCTTAAACTTAGTTAATTTATATAAAAGTTATATAATTTTTAAAAAATAATTTTTTTTAGCTTTAAAAAAATAAATATAAATATTATATATTAATTTATTTTTTAATTAAATATAAGCTTAAATAATATTTTAAAATTTTATATAAATATAAATTTAAAAATTAAAATTAATTATTAGCTTATTTATTAAATTATTAATAATTAAATTAAAATTATGTTTTATTTGCTATTATTATATTTTTATATAATTAGTTTTAATTTTTTATATAGCTTAATATTTTATTTTTATTTTTTATATAAAATAAAACTTAAAAATATGTTTTTTTTATATATATTTAAATTATATATTTTAAATTTAAAAACGTTTTATATAATAAACTTTTTAATTTTTTAAATAATTTATTAATAAATATAATAATTTTATTTATATAAAATTTAATTATTAATTTAAAAGTTTATTATTTTTTTATAATTAAAAAAAATTAACGTGGTTTACCATTAAATAACGCGTATTATTTAATAGCGCACGTTTATTTTAAATTTTTTTTTTTAAACTTTAACATATAATAATTTTTTAACCATAATAACTATTAAATTTAAAGAAAATTAAATTTTTTTAGCAATTTAAACAATATATAACAAACCAAATAAAATTAATTAATAAGCTGCTATAAAGCTTTATAATGTTTTTAAAATAACTTTATGCTATTAAATTAATAGCTAAACCTTAATATATAAAATTAAACTTAATTAACATAAATTAAATAAAACTAAAAAAAAGGTGCTTTAAAAGCATATAATCGACTTAAATACCTAAGGGATGCTTTTTAAAATCGCTAATGTAAAAAATATAGCTAATTTTTTTTTAAAATCGCGCGGTGGCAAGCCTATTAGCAAACACTAAGTTAAGCGATTTATCGACCGCAACTTAAACCTTAAAACTAAAATAAATTAAAAATATAATTACTAAAGGGCACTTTATGAAAACCCAGGCGTTATTTTTAGTTAGTTTAAGCTAATTGCAAATATTAAGGCTAAATATAGCATTTTAAACGAGGATATATATAATTTTAACGAAACCGGCTTTATAATAAAAATAATTGCATTAACACTTGTTATAACATATGCCGATCGGCATAAAAAAGCAAAATTAGTTTAGCTTAGCAATTAAAAATGGTTAATAATAATTAAAGGCATTAATTTGCAAGGCTAATATATTCCGCCGTTTTTTATTATTTTAAACGCATGTTACCTTTTAAACTGGTTTATTAAATGCAATTTACTAGGCGATTAAATAATTAAACCAACAACAAATGGCTAAACTAATAATAAAACAGGTATTAACTAAATTAAATATTTTAATAAATATATTAAAATGTAAATAAAAGGTTTATATTGCTTTTTAATTTTAAATGGTTATAAAAGCTATATTTTAGCAAAGTTTAAGCTATATTATAAAAATAATAACATTATTACGTTTAATATACCGCTTTATTTATTTTATTTGTTTTAATTATTAAATATAGCATTTTATTTGCTTTTAAAACGCGTTTATTTAAAAAAAATTAAGTTATTTATTAAAGCTTTAATAAATTATATTATAAAATTAAAGTTTTTTATTATTTTTAAAGCTATATATTTTGCCATTTTTATAAAAATTAATATTAAATTTAAATTTAGCGCATTTAATTTAATACTTTATTATTTAAATAAAATAATTAACAAGCTAAATATATGTTTTTAAACGTTTACACTTAACCCGTTACGTTTAAAAACGGTTAATATTTATAACCTTTAAACGTTATTTAACCTTTAATAAATAAGTAAACACTTTTTTTTTATTAAAATTAAAGTTTTAGCTTATAAAAAAAGCTTTTTAACATTAATTTTAAATATGGTAAATTAAATGGCAAAAGGTATAAATGTAATAACGCATAAAATAACCTTTATAAAAAATTAAATATATATATTATAAAAAGCTAATTTAGCTTTTTTTAAACGCCGGAAAGCTAAAAAATCGCGTGTATAGCTTAAAAAACCTTTTATTATTAAGGAATCTTAAAAGCTATAAAACGACAAAGCAAAAAATAAATGCTTAGCAATTAATAAAAGTGAAAATAAAGGTTTGTTAAAACGAAAAAAAATAAATAACAGGTGTTATAACAGCTATGGTAAAATAAGTTATAATTTAAAAACTTATAAAATTATTATAAAATTAAATAGCAATTTAAATAACGATTAATTTAAATTAATTAAAGGTGTTTTAATTAAGATATTTCATTATAAAGTAATAAAAAATAATAAAAGTGCGCTATTAAATAATATGCGCCACTTAATAGTAAACCACGTTAAATATAATTATAATAAAATTAATTATAATTTTATTAAAATTATAAATATATTTTTTTTAAATTTTATTATTATTAATTATTTTTATATAAAAATAAATTAAATATAATATTTAATTAAATTTTTATTTAATATTTATTAATAATTAAAATAAGTTTATAATTTTAATTTTTTTTTATAAACCGTTTTTTATAAAGTTTTAATAATAAATTAATTATATTTTTAACATTATAATATTAAAGTAAAAATAATTATATAATTAAATTTTTTTTTAAATTTAATTAATTTAAATTTAAAAAATAATATTTAAATTTAAATAATGTTTTATAAAAATAAACGCAAATTATTTTTACAAGCTTAAAAAGCAAACTATATATCGGCTTTATTATAAAGTTAAATTATTATTATTAATAAAAAAATAAAGGATTTTTTTATATATATATAAAGGTTTTAAAATATAACCCGGTTAATTAAATAACCCGGTTAAGTAAAAAATATGCTTATATAATAAATATATTTATATAATGAAAATTATAATTTTATAATTAAATAAACATTATATATAAATATTTAAAAAAAAATTAAAAAAAGCATTAAAAATAAAATTATATTTACGTTTTAAAAAATTAAAATAAAATTTTTATTTTTTATTTTTTTAGCTTTAATTAAAGCATTAAAATTTATATAAATGTTAAAAATAATTAATATACGCTTTTAAAAAAAAATTAAAAACTTAATAATATATTAAAAATAATAATATAAAATAATTATAATTATTATAAAAATTATTAATACAAAGTATTAAATATATTATATTATAATTTTAAATTAAAATAATTTAAAAATAACTTTTTTATTAAATCAACTTAGCTTAAATATTTGTAAAAATATTTTATAATAATATTTTAAAAATAATATTAAAAAAATAATAATAATAATAATATTTTTTACGTTTTATTATATAATAAATTATATAAATTATAAAATATATTAAAAAATAAAAATATAAAATATATATATATTTATATTTATATATAAAGTTAATATAAAAGCTTAATAAATTATATATTTATTATAATATTATTTTTTATATAAAAAAAGTTTTAAAATTATAAAATATTATTTAAAATAAATAATATAAAATATAAATAAATAATAATTATATTATTATTGCTATTATAATTTTATTTAAATTATTATTAATATAACTTTTAAAATATTAAAAATATTATATATAATAATAATAATAATAATGCAATTTTTTTTAACTTAGCTATTTAATTAAGCTAGTTAATTTAATTTTTTATATAAAATTTATATTTAAAAACTTTAATAACTTTGTTAATATTATAACTATTAATATATAATTTTAAAACTTAAATTATTAACTTAATAAATTATTTAAATATATTTTTATTAAAATTAATAAATAAATATAAATATTATAAAGCTAATTAAAGCGTATATTATATTAATTATATTAATTTAATTATAATAATTTTTAAATATATTATTAATTTATATTTATTAAATAATTATATTATATTTTATAATAGCTTATTTAATATACTTTTATAATAATAATTAATTAATTATATTTTAATGTAAAATTAATTTATAATAGTTTTAAATATATATAAAACTTTAATAAAGTTATTATAAAGCTTTATTAATATTAAATTAAAATATTAAATATATATAAAGTTTTAATTAAATAAATATAAAGTTATATAAATATTAAACTTAAGTTTATAAAATAATTTTAAAGCATTATTTATAAAATTATTAAAGTTATAAATATAAAGTTATAAAATAATTATTTTTTTTATAAAAAATATTAATTATAATATTTAAATATAAAATAATTAACTAATTTATATTTTTTATTAAAAAACGTTATTAATAACGTTAATTTAAATAATTATAAATTTTATTTAATATAATTATATTAATTAATTAATTTATAATTATTATATAATTTATTATAATATAATGTTTTTTATATATTATAATAAATATTTATTTTAAATAAATTATAAACCCGGTATATTTATTATTAAAAATTTTTTATAAAATTATTTTTTTTAAAAGTAGTTATTTTTTTTATTTATTATTATTTTTAATAATATAATATTTTTTAAACTTTTGCAATTATTATAATTAAAGCGTTTATTTTTAATTATAATATTTTATTTTTTACATTTTATTTTTATTTTATTATTTAATTTATTAATATATAATAATTATTAATAATTTTTATAATTATTTAATATTAACTATTATTATATAATTAATATAACGCGTTAAATTTATATTTATTAATTATAATAATATTTTTTAACACTTTAATATTTATATTATAAAAATAAATATTATAATTTAACTTTATAAAATATTATTAAAAGTTTTTATATTTTTATTTATATTATTTTTATTATTATAATTAATTTATTAATTTGCTTTTTATTTTTTTAAGTTATTAAAAACATTAATATATTTATTTTTACTATTATATTTAATTTAAAACTTATAATTAATTTATTAATATTAATTATAATTTAAAGGTAAATTAACCGTAAAATAACTAAATATATTAATAGTTTTTTAAAAACTTAAAAATTATAAAAGTAAATTAATTATAATTATTAACTTTAAAATATTATAATTATTTTTAAAATTATTTAATTATTTAATTTTATTATTAAACTTATTATATTAAAGGTTTATATTAATTTTAATTAATTTATAACTTTATTATTACTTTAAAATAATTAACGTATTTTATTATTATATGGTTTTTATTATTATATAATTTTATATTTAAAAAAAACAATTATAACGTTATTAAATTAATTAAAATTATTCGAATTTTTTTTTATTTAAGGTTTTTACATTTATTATATAAATGCGTATATTATTATTAATATTATTATATATGTTATAATAACGCGCGTAAACCGATGTTTTTACCGAATAATTATTTTTTTCGTTATTTTTTTAACCTATTAAATTATCACTTTTTTTAAAAAACTTAAAAAGTTTTTTTTTTTATTAAAGTAAATATTTTTTTAATTTATAATTGTTTATTTTTTATTTTTTACCGTTTATTAAATATATAATTAACTTTTTTAAGCTTAATTATTTTATTTTATAATAACGTTTAAAAATATATTATTAAATATATAACTTTTAATAATAAAGCTATAACATTAATTATTTTAATGTTTAAAAATTTAATTTTTAAAATAAATTAATTATTAAACAGCTTTATAAATAGTTATAAAATTTTTTAAAACTTAAATAATAAAAAGTAATTTAAATAACGGCAAAGGTATAAAAACAATTAAAACGCTTTTAAACGTTAAAATAATAATTATTAAATTAAATAATATAAAGGTAATAGTTTTAAATTTAAAAACAACGTTTTTAAATGTTATTATTTATATATATGCTTTAAAAAACGTTAAAAAAAAGTTTTTTTTTAAAATATAAATTATATTTATATATATAAAGTTTTCGATTTTAATATTATAAGCTTTTTTTAATAAATTAAAATATATTATATTTAAAAGCTAAGGTTTATAAAATAAATAAACAAGCATTAAAATTATAATAATGTTATTTTTTTTATAATAATTTTTAAAGCTTTTTAAATAATAGCTTTTATAATTATTAAATATTAAAAAACGTTTTATATTAATTTAACATAGTTTAATAAACTTATTAAAATATTTAATTTATTTAAAATTAAATTTATTATTAATTTAACTATTATTTAAAATTATAATTTACTAATTAAATAATAAAAAGCTATTATAAAATTAAAAAGCAAAGTAAGTTTTTTTTTTAAAATAATAAAAAGTAATATTATTTAACTTTAAAAATTAATTACGTAAATAATTATAAATTAATTTTAATTATTTTATTATAATTATTTAAGTTTATTTTATTTTTTAACATTTATTATAATTATATTAATCGTAATTATATTTTTTATAAACCTTGTTTTATTAAAGTTATAAATATTTTTTTTGCAATACTTTTATATTTAATAACGTTTTTAACGCGTTTAAAATATACGTTATATTTATCGGAATTTTTGCAAAAAACTCGGCTATAATCGATTTATTAGTTTAAACGCGTTTAAAAAACTAGTATATAATTAATAAAACGCGTTGTTTAACACTTTTTAACCGGGTTAACCTTGTTTTTAGCAAGTAGTTAATTAGTTATATTTTTAATATAATATATTTAAAGCAAAAATACTCGCGCGTTTAAATTTATAATAAATAAATCAATTACATGTTTTTTAATTTTAATAAATTTAGCTTTTATATCGCAATTTTTACGCTTTAACGCAGTTTTATTAATTTAATAGCAAAAGATAATATAAAAAACTCGGTATATTTTTGCAGTTATTTTAATATAAAAATAAAGGTTTTATTAAATAACGCAAACGGCAATTTATAATTTATTTTTTTAACGTATTTTTTATTGCTATAAGTAAAAAAAATAAAATTAAAAAAATAAAAGGTTAAAAAATTTAAAAACGAAATTATATAATAATAAAAATTACATAATAATAAAACACGTTATATATTTAAATATATAAATAAATTACATTTTTTAAAAAAGTTTTAAAATTTTATACTTTTAATATTTTTATTTATATTTTATAATAAATTTTATTTTATATTTTTTATATATTAAAATAATTATATAAAATAAAAAATAAATATTTTAAGCTAAAAAAATTAATAATAATTAAAAAATATATATATATATATTAATATTAATATAACGCATTTTTTATTTAACTTGGCCATTTAATTAACCTGGTTATTTTTTAGTTAAATATTATACCATATACTTTATATATACTTTAACATAACTTTTTAACCACTTATCGTATAATTATATAAAATATACCGTTAGATTTAAAATTAACCAAGGATTTCAAATATAACCATTACTTTATTATAGCTAATTCTCTTTATTTTCAAACAATAACAAACCTTTTATATATACATTTTTATATACAAATGAAATATGTAATAACTTTGCGACTATTAGCCGTATAATAAAATAATTAACACTGTTAAATTTATAACTTAATAATGAATCCAATGATATTTTTTATTATTTTATAGCTATTTTATTACGTAAGTTATTAAACAATACGCTAAGTAGGGATTATTTTAGCGCTTATTTTAGCATACTGCTTAATAACTTACGTAATAAAATAGCTGTAAAATTATAATAAATATATTTAAATTCCTTGTTTAATTATAAATCCAACTGTATAAATTATTTTATTATATGGCTAATAGTTATAAAGTTATAAATTATCACGTGATAACGTACGGCCGTTTTTTATATGGTTTCACGGGGTGGCTAAGTTAATTAAATGGCTAAGTTAACTAAAAAATGCGTTATATTTTATTATAAATGAAAAAATAATTAAATTAAATATAATAAAATATATATTTTATATAATTTTATAATATATTTTTCATTTAATTAAGCTATTTAATTAACCGGGCTATTTTATAAAGCCATATAAATAAATAATAGCAAATTAAATTATAAATATTTATTAAAATATTATTTATATAAAAAAGTTTAGGTTTTTTTAAAATATAAAAAACCTTAGGAATTAATATAATTACGGCAAACTTAACTAAAATGGCTTTAACTCCGCACACTGCTAACGCAAAAGCTAAAAGTAATCTCCGGCAGAGCACCAAACATGGCGGATGATATTCCCAGAAGCGTGAATCCGAGTCGCAAGTTGAATCAGCCCGCAATATTACAGACTAGAAATGACTGGCGAAGCCAGACTCACACACTGCTCTGTTAACTTTGCATTACATCGAAAATTCAATGGCCAGAAGAAATATTTTCCGACACGCAGGTATTCGTCTCCTAGAGCACAGACGTTGATGGTATATTGAATGAATGGCTACGACAAGACATATTTTCTGGTCAAACACAATCGCCTGATGAAGAGGTACAAGAAATATATACTAGTTGCGAGAGCTTCCTCAACACCATATCTTTCCGCATCTTGGTCCTCGAGAAGGTAGAGCCAAGCTGGAAAATGTTTAACGAAAAGAGAGAAGGGTTACGACATGTTTGTCAATACTTGTATATTCTTGGTTCTTTCCAAGCAGGGATCTCTTCACTTGGACCCATTGTCATAAAGTAGTGAAGGTATAGTATTACTATTTGGTTTTATTAGCTTTTTTTTTTCAACCACCGAAAAGCTGAACCCCTTTATCCCTTCGCTCTACACAACCGCGTACGCTTCATTATCTGTCTGCATGGGGACACCATAAGCTCACCCCAGCTACCGACTACGTTGCCGAAGTGTCGTTTTTGGTTGAAGCTCAATTGAACATCAACTACCGTCAGGCGTAGCCGATCAAGGGGAGGTTTGCAAGTCCAATATACCCAGGCGGGATCTCTCTCCATGGGGTTGCATGTTACAGCTATCGGAAGGAGTCCAATTGAATTTATCCATTTTTGGCCAACACCCCCAATCCCTAGCCAATAGGACTTTTGTTGCTTCCCCCCTTTGTAGTATTCGATTGCCGTGTCATTCTACCGAACATAATACTTCAACGCGATCAAGGCTTGCTATTCAGCAAAATGCTGGAGTCGACTCCTATGAGAGGCAGTCTTATTATCAATTTCGAGTATAAAAAAGCCTTTCAGCAACTTGTCATCGCTACAATCACGGACAGCCAAAACTCAATCTTTATTCTATCAATAACAACATCAAACTATTGCTTTCCACTGTTGAATTGTGGGTTACGCAGATCATCGAAAATGCTTTTCCCATTCTTTAAGATCATCGCATCTGGGATGCTTCTGCTTGTATCACCAGCATCGGGCATCAGCCTTCCTAATCGGCAACCAACAGACCACTCGATGGGCTTCATTGGCTGCTCTATGGCTGAGAATGTGGCCCAGGGCTACGTCGCTGACGGGGGCAAGCGCATGTGGGGGCCCTACGGGACTGGCGCCTTAGTCGTGCAGTCATGGACAGACAGCAACTCGGCAGCCTGGCAGAAGTTCGACCAGCAGGCTGCAACGTTCGGAAAACCGAGTGCGGTCTGGGTGCAGATCTGCATCTTTGCCAACCCGGGTGCGACCTACGCCGAGGTCAAGCAGTTGATCGCCAACGCGCGGTCCCATGCCGCATCCAACGCGACTATCTACATCACCGGTCAACCCCAATATAACCCCGGCCAGTCTTGCTTCCTGGCTGGCCAGGGTGGTGCTGAGCTGACAGACCGCCTCGCTCAGCAAGCTGGGAACGACACGACCCAGAATGTGACATATCCCGGATCGTTTATTCTTCATCAAGCCGAAGTGCAAGACGGTTGCCATGCGAATATTGCTGGTCAGGCGTCATTGGGCAAGCAAGCTATTATCTTTTGGGGCTAGTATTGGGGTCTCACATGCCCATCCGTGTAGATGGAGGCCTATGATCCCCCTTATTTTTCTATCCTGTCGACGTTTGGAAATATTAAGAGAAGATTATATGTAGTGGTGCAGCACGGATGTGGCCTAGCGTACCAAACTCTTTTTTTCTATTGCTGTTTGGGTGTATTGGTAAAAGCAATCATCACAATTCTTGTACCGCATGTCTAAACGCTTATTATTGCACTATGGCCTCTACATAATATTATTAAACTCTACTTATATATCAAATACTCTTCGTTATACCAAAATGTATGGCTTTGAAATCACCTTAAATTTCTCGTTCAGCGGTTTACCAACAAGCCCGTGGCATTTCTAGGTAGTCTCTCTGGGAGCGCTGACAAGACACGGTCATTTTCCAATGCTTTCGTGAAATTTCTTGTCGAACTCTGGTACGAGAAGACGTGTTTTCCCGGCTTCAGTCTTCACGGCCTGGTTGTGAACGAACACCACCACGACGAACTCGCTGCGACCCAGGTTGAGACCTGGGTAGCAATTAGTCTTGAGCATAGACAACAATTCTTGAGTCTACGCTTGGACATGAAGACTCCCGTACCCAGCCCCAAAAGAAAAGAGAAGGTCAAAAATTAAAAACATAGAAAGAGAGAGAGAGAGAGAGGGGAAGAAACAAAAAGAAGGCCGATTGCTTCTACTATGTTCGCACCAACTAATATTATATCAACCTTTAAATTAGCATCCCTGAGCATCAAACATTAACAGCAAAACATTTCAAGACTAAACTGGTACAGTCTCTCTTAAATACTATAAATAACATTGTTGAGGGGCCACTATCTTAAGCCTTTGAATGCAGGGGAGGATGTCACTAAGGCACCATGGGGGGTCGAACAGCACTAATTCAATTTGCAAATATTGTTTCAAGGTAGGAGAATAGAGAGGTGAAGGTGATGAGTAAGCCTTGGTGTGAATACCACGTTTCGAATTAACAACTCGAATTAACCTGGATTAAATTAGCGTAGGGAAATTCCTTTTAAAACTCTACCACGTATTGGCAAATAGGTGGAAGGAAAATCTGGCATTGTAAACGATCATCCATGCGCGTGAATATACAATATAATAATACGGAGTAAATCTTATATAATGGACGGCGCTTTTAAACCCTTGTAAAAGCCCCTTTTTTATTACTTAGAAAAGGCAGTAGAAAAGGGTATCTTTAAAAGTGAAAACGTGGGCTATGACGTCGCTGGGTCTTTAATCCATAACTAGGGTTTACGACACCTATGCCCCGATATTGTACACCCGCCTTTATACCATCGGTAAGCTATTAACAAACTTAAAACGTTTAAAAGCTTTGTGAATATAAGGAAATAGAAAAAAAAATGTTAGCAATGTAAATCATTGAGAATGTTTTAAACTTTTTATAAGTAAAACTATTAAAAGTAAAATAATTTTACGATATAAAAACATATATGCACTTAATAATGTGCTAATTAAAGAAAGCGATTTTTATACACAAGGTTAACTTTAATAGGAAATGTTTAATTTTATCTCGATATAACCGGGACGTTAAAAAACTTATATTAAGCCCGTTTTAATGTTTTAATTAAGTTATGCCAAGTAAAAAAGTTTTAATTTATAACTTTATATTTTGCCATTTTATTTACAAATAATAAAGCTAAAGCCAACCGGGAAAAAGCAAATATATTTTTTCCAACTGTTATGTAATTTTTATCGCTATAAAAAGCACACTAAAATAAGCACCGCTAATATTTACCCGTAAAAAAATTAAAGTTATGCGAGTTATTTGCGAGTTTATGCAGCTATAGCTTATTTAGCTAAAATTGCATAAAATAAAGGTTTTTTTAGCTTTAAAAACTTGCTAAAAATTTTACTTTGCTAATTATAACAATGTTAACCTTATAAATTTATTATATAATTAATTTTTTTTTTAAATTATTTTAAAAAAATGTTAAATATAATATAATAATAAAAAAACTTAATATAAAATAATAATTATAATTTTTTTAAAAGTTTTTTAATAACGTTTAAAAATATAAACTTTAACATTATTAGCTTTTAATGTTTAAATTATTATAAATTTCATGTTTATATTATTTATTATTTATTATTTTTATTTTAATTATAATTATTATAAATTTTTTAACGTTAAAAATAAACTAAGTTTTAAATAATATAAATGTTATTTTTATTTATTTAAAAAAATAATTAATAATTTTAAAAATATAAAAATAAATGTTTTAAAAATTAAGGTTTATTATAATTAACATAAAAGAAAATAAACCTAGTTAATAATAATAAGCTTATATATATAATATATTATATTTATATAACGTTTAATTTATTAAAATATATTAAACTTTTAATAATATAACTTATTAATAATGTTAAAAAACCGGCAATAAATTTATTATTAAGGTTAATTATTTTCCTTTTTAATATGCCTTGCAAATTATAAGCTTATTTTATTAAAAATAAATAATAATAATTTATATAACGTTATATATAAATTATTAATGCATTTTTTATTAATTTTTTATTTTTTAATTTAACGTATATATTTTTTTACGTAAGTTTATTAATATTTACAACGTTTTTAACTATATATTAAAGCAAAAAATCAATAATAATGCGCTTTATTATATTGTAAACTTTATAAAGCAAAAATTAACAATGTTTAAAAAAAACAATTATTAAATATATTTTAAAGCTAAATGCGCGAGCATTTTTGCCTTGGCTTTAAAATGTTTAAAATATAGCTAATATTTTTTAACGCAAACGCGACGCGTTATTAATTAATATTAACTAAGCTATAAACTTTATATAATAATAATTTAATTTTTAAACGCATTTTAACCGCTAAATTAATTATTAGCAAGCTTTTAATAAAAATCTTAAAAATTATTATAAATAATTTAAGTTTATAAAATATATAATATATTTTATTATTATATAATTTTTATTATTATATAGTTTTAGATTTAAAATTTATTTTAATTACATTTAAAAAAAACAATTATAACATTATTAAATTAATTAAAAAAATTTTATTAAAAGTTTTTATATTTATTATATAAATGTATATATTATAATTAATATTACCGTATATATTATAATAACGCGCGTAAATTAATGCTTTTATTAAACAATTATTTTTTTTGTTATTTTTTTAATTTATTAAACTATCACTTTTTTAAAAAACTTAAAAAGTTATATTTTTTATTAAAGTAAATATTTTTTTAATTTATAATCGTTTATTTTTTATTTTTTAACGTTTATTAAATATATAGTTAGCTTTTTTAAGCTTAATTATTTTATTTAATAATAACGTTTAAAAATGCATTATTAAATATATAACCTTTAATAATAAAGCTATAACATTAATTATTTTAATGTTTAAAATTTTAATTTTTAAAATAAATTAATTATAAAAGTTTTTAAAGCTTAAATAATAAAAAATAACTTAAATGATAATAAAAGTGTAAAAGCAATTAAAATGCTTTTAAACTTTAAAATAATAATTTTTAAGTTAAATAATATAAAGGTAATAATTTTAAACTTAAAAACAATGTTTTTAAACGTTATTATTTATATATATGCTTTAAAAAACGTTAAAAAAAATCCTTTTTTAAAATATAAGTTATATTTATATATATAAAGTTTTTAATTTTAATATTATAAACCTTTTTTAATAAATTAAAACATATTATATTTAAAGGTTAAAGTTTATAAAATAAATAAATAAGCATTAAAACTATAATAATGTTATTTTTTTTATAATAATTTTTAAAGCTTTTTAAATCATGGCTTTTATAATTATTAAACATTAAAAAGCGTTTTATATTAATTAAACGCGGTTTAATAAATTTATTAAAATGTTTAATTTATTTTAAACCGAGTTTATTATTAATTTAATTATTATTTAAGATTATAATTTGCTAATTAAATGGTAAAAAACTATTGCGATATTAAAAAGCAAAGTGGGTTTTTCCTTTTAAAATAATAAAAGGCGGCATTGCTTAACCTTAAAAATTAATCGCGCAAATAGCTATAAATTAGTTTTAATTGCTTTATTAAAATTGCTTAAGCTTATTTCGCTTTTTAACACTTGTTATAATTATATTAGTTATAATTATATTTATTATAAACCTTGTTTTATTAAAGTTATAAATATTTTTTTTTATAATATTTTTTTGCTTAATGACGCTTTTAATGCATTTAAAATATATGTTATATTTATTAAAGCTTTTATAAAAAACTCGGCTACAATTAATTTAACAGTTTAAATACGTTTAAAAAGCTGGTATATAATTAATAAAGCGTATTATTTAACATTTTTTAACTAGTTAAGCCTTTTGTTTAGCAAGCAATTAATTGGCTATATTTTTAATATAATACACCCGGGGCAAAAATGCTCGCACCTTTAAATTTATAATAAATAAAACAATCGCATGTTTTTTAGTTTCGGTAAGTTTAGCCTTTGCATCGCAACTTTTACGCTTTGGCATAATTTCATTAATTTAGCAGCAAAAGGTAATATAAGAAACTTGGTATATTTTTACAGTTATTTTAATATAAAAATAAAGGCCTCGTTAAATAACGCAAACGATAATTTATAGTTTACTTTTTTTTAATGTATTTTTTATTACTATAAATGAAAAAAATAAAATTAAAAAATAAAAAGTTAAAAAATGTAAAAATAAAACCATATAATAATAAAAACCATATAATAATAAAATATATTAATTAAAAAATATAATATATAAATAAAAAATATTTATAACTTTAATAAAATAAAGTTTTTAATAAGCAAAATAATTATTAAAATAATAATTATAAGCTTTAAAAAATATAAGCAATTTAAATAAATTAAGTTTAAAAGTAAAAAATAAATTATTATAAATAAAGTTATTAATTTTTAAAATTAAGCAATATTATTATATATTATTTTTTTAAGCAAAGTTTACTTTATATTATAATATTATAAAATTACGTTATTATTAAATTAAATTATAAACTTTTTAAATAACGGCTAAATTAATAATAAAATAAACATTAAATAAATAAAACATTTCGATAAATATATTTAAAACTAAAAAAAAAAGTAATTATTATTTTTTAATTTTAAATAATTATAAAAGCTATTATTTAATAAAATTCGAAAATATTATTAATATTATAACATTATTATATTTTATATATTTGTTTATTTATTATATAAGCTTTAGTTTTTTAATTTAATTTTTTTTTAATATATTAAAATAAAAATACGGTTAATACATTAAAGGTTTAATATAATATTATTAAATTTATATTAAAAAGCTAGATTTTTTTGTTAGTTTTTTATATGTATTTACATTTGCTTTTATTAAAAAAAAACATTTAATTAAGTTTTAAAACAGCTAAAATTATATTTTTAAATGTAAAAAAGGTTATATTTGCATTAAATGTTTAAAAAATAAAAAAAATACCATTTTTCGACTTTAAGCTTTTATTTTAATTTTAAATTTTAAAAATGCTTATTATTATTAAAAAAACCAAACAATAGTTAATTTTTATTAAAATTAAAATTAAAAATCATTTTTTAAGTTTTTTAATTAAAATTTTTAAATTTATTAATTTAATTGCAAAGGTAATATAAAAATTAATAAACAAAAATGTGTTTTTACGCTAAAAAAATAAAAAGCTTTGCAAAATTAACTACATTTTAAACAAGCGTTATAAAATTAAAAATAAACAATTGTAAATTAAAAAATCTTTTATAATAAGCAATGCTTAAGTTTTACAAAAATTTAAAAACGATAAAGTAGTTAAATTAAATAATAAAGCTAAAAATAGTCGTTTAGCGAAAAAAGTACAAACGGGTTAACAGCGCTGTGGCATTTGCAGAAAGTCCGAACATAATGCGCAAACTTGTTAAGCAAATATAAAAACCTCTAATGAAAATAATTCCAATTGATTTAATTGATTTACAGGTGTTATGGTTAAGTTATTTAAGTTAGCGCATGAGAGGTCAAAAAAAGTGCGTCAATGACTTGTATGCGTCAATGACTTGTGTGTGACGTTAGGTGAAGAGCTAAAGACCTAAACCTCTATACCGATTCTTTGGCTTGCTAAAGCTAGGAGCAAGTGGCATCTCACAATAGGTCTTATCTTGCATCTTCTGTGTGTTGAAGCGATTGCACAAAAGAGGGGTTGGATGATGTGAGCTAAAGAAATCAGTAGTAGTTGAGGGAGGTGAGAAGAGAAATATAATGAAATATTAGTATAGATCTTGCTATAAGACTTTTATGCCTACGCGAGAATTTTAGATGCTACTTGTTTCCTAGGTAGAATGTATCGCTGTCTTTTACCTTTTTACACGTCACCGGACGCGGACCACTTCAACTCCTAAATCCCAATCAGCTTCTGATCCGGAAGAAGAGACATGCCAACCCGCTCATAATCCGGAAGAGGAGTGACAGGTAGCACTCCTCGAGACCACAACACTGCCACTGCTATTGCTATTAATGCCCCTGTGACGGACACTAATAGACCAATTTCGACCCGTCCACCCGGAGAGCGTCCAACTTGTGGTCTACCGTCTTCTAGTGCATCACCGGCCCATGACTCAAGGGGAAGGTCGAAGGGATGATCTTCCTCGTCCTTACACCATTTCTGGATTCTGCATCGCTTTGTCAGTCTTCAACGTCATACGTGTGTGAGTCTACGGGGTCGGCTATGACATACGGCTTGTACAGCTTCTCGATGTACAGCGACAAGTGCCCAACTTCAAACGACCCTTCCGGGGCATCGTTGTACAGGCAATACTCGACGGCACAGCGCAGCTCTTGCGACCGAGACTTTTTTAAAACTCTTCGGAGAATACCCGGTCGATCGATTCCCTCCCAGTCTGGTCGGTCTCGATGCTGGATCTCATATTCATACCCAGGGGCGTCGCCAGTCCGCCGTCGAATTCGAGTAGCAGTGATCACCTCCGCCAATAGGATACCGAAATCGCACATTTTGTCTTCGCGAAGGGTGCATCTTGGACCGCAAGGCCTAACGCAACATTCCAGTCGCCCAAATTGATTGGATCATTTGGCATACATACGGAACGCAGGCCGAGCGAGCAGAGATGGCTTGTCCAGCCAGTACCCCATAATAGGAGGGCCCAATTGACTAAACCGCGCATGAGCCTCGTGCGATCGGGCTCCCACGCTTTGTATTTAGCCTCTTCTTCAAAGAAGCCACTGAGGAAAAGGTCCCCGAATGATAAACACTGCCGCTGTGCTTCCGGCCACTGCTCTTTGTGAGCATTCTGGTGTGGTACACCATTACCGCAAATCACCTGCTCCCAATCGACGTCGATATCATCCCTTTCCCCGTCGAGAGTGACAGGTCTGTTTGGCTGGTAGTCGACAGATAGAGACATCCTAGTACCGTTCGGCTGGGGAGGATACTCGCGGAAAACAAATTGGACCTGGACGGAATCCCATAGGTCCCATTCCGCGACATTTGCGAAGTCACCAGGCTCTAACAGCTTCAAGGCCCATGCATTGGTCTGTTGAGCTATTTGCCCGATGGACCGTGCCTCATAAATAGCCTTAGCGCGCTCTGTGAAGGGAGTGTGGATGGATATTAGACGTGCGAGCCTATCGGTTTCGGCGGCATTGACATTGATATTTTCAGTGACCCCAAGGCGAGTTTTGAACTCTTCTTCCGAAATGGTAATGATGCTTTTGATAGAATTTTCTATTTGCTGAATGGCGAGGCGGAGTCTTATGTTGCCGTTCAGCGCAATTGCCAATTTCCTGCCCCAGGAAAGCTTCCCCTTCGAGGGGGAACGCCTGATCTTCCCAAACCAGCTCTTTGACTCACGCTCAGACGCGTCCCGGTCCTTTATATACCCCTTCCAGATACTCTCGATTTCCTCATCACGTTTGCGTATACTCTCTTTCGTCGTCAGAATTGTGCTGTAGTTGTCCCCCCAGATTGCGCGGTAGTAGGTGACGGGTTTGCCCCAACTATACTGCCATGTGCGGTACTGGGACTGTAAGGCGGTGTACTTGATATAATGCTCAATGAGAATGTTTCTCCAATTGAACACATCCCTTCCCTTTTGGACTATTTCCGGAAGGCTGTTGATATGAAAGGCCAGCTGGCCTGTGGCAAAGCCCAAAATCGATATAACCTCCATTAATAAAACAATTGAAGACTCGGCAACAAGTCGATGTACAAAGAAGTGGTGTCTGTGTTTTGGGAACAGAATCAGCGTTCACCGCAGGCCAAACAAGGTAAGTTAATGCCTTTTAACTTGTTTTAGCTGACCTGAGCCCAATTCTGGTTGTTTGAACTGAACTAGTCGCTTTTCTTGTTTGAACTGACTCAAATAACTACAGTTAACTTATAATCGGTCGGTCGGTACAGGCTATATCGGTCGCAGTCGTAGTAGGTCAATTCGTCTCGTCTGGCTAGGTGAGATTATCGCGGTACGTCAGTTGTATGGGTAACTTTAGATAATTTAAATCTTTATTTGAACTGCAGATAATTTGGTCAACGTTTACCTTGTTTTGGTTGGGCCAATTAACTTCCGTTCAAACAAGGTATTACCTTCCCTGCGGTGAACGCTGAACAGAATATTTCAGCTAGATGAGGAAACGCAGGCCCTGTTGAAAAAGCCGGAGAGTTGTTTGACTTGCTTATTGGGATTGCGAATCTCCTACACATCGCTGCAGCTGTGATTTGGTTATGCAAAAGGTATAACAACCAAGCAGATTTCGTTGACTCATATCACGCTCTGGCTTTATTCTACAGAGGCTTATCCATCTCGGCTTGGCAATAATTATTCTAACTGGATAGATCGGGTTGATTTGCCAGTTAATATAGCGATTCTGCGTCGCATCCTAGGCTTATTCTGCAATCTTTGTTGGGTTGCGACCATGGGACTTACATCATGGCCACCGAATTGGTCGATGCAGTCAGCCACCATGCAACCCTCCTCACTGAGCGATCTATATTGAACAGATCATTGGCCGCGTTCACCGAAATTCAGACTATGAGAAGTTCTTGCCACCCCAGCCTACATGAAGATTATGCAGTGTTCCAAGTTGGCGCATCGTCGGGCTCTCGCTGCACATGCTTTTGCAGCCAGCCCATCATACGGAAGTGGTGCGAGACCTTGCTACTCACACGAAGTATCTCAATGGCTAATGGTTTATTCAGAAAGACCCCAGGCACGAAAATTGTTGGCTTGACCAATCTACCAATTGCCACCGGAAAATGCACTGCTCCATGACCATACTGCGATTACCGGCGAAACCACTACAATGCCATCACTTGTCGGGAATTACATGCCAAAGCTCGTTGCTTGGGCACAGCTCGTGTCGCCGAGTCATGGCTGTCGTCAATTTTTTGACATTGCCCCTCCAGAATACTGGATTTTAATCATCGCATGTACCACCACGATCCTTAGTATTATTGTCGCAAGCGCAATCAGAAGCACATCTGTCTTTCACCCGATATCTTCGTTCTCATCAGGAGATGAAATGCACATTCCAAGAATCTCTGAAAGTGTGCACGAGCCGCCAGACAGACTGCACTGCAACCATCTAAATGGGCTCTATAGAGAGCTGAAGGACTCAATCAGCGACTGTATTAGTAGGAAATCGATCAGATGGGTCACAAAGCGACAGCATACCGCCTTTCGCTTACACGACCTCCTATTAGAATTGGTTCACTGGCGTACCGATATACGTGATGGGGACCATGCAACACTTCAAGCTTTGGAGGAAAATGACCCCGCTTTCGCAGATGAGATCCGTGATGTTCTAATATACACTTGCTACTCTGTTTCTAGGCTCCGAAGACTTCTTGAAACGAGTGCAAACGACGACGTAGCCATTGATGGTGAATTTGAAACTATTCTCGTCAACAACATTCAAGCCTCGGTACATATCTTGCAACAACAGGTTGCACCCCTCCGGGCATTCATTGACGCTCGACTGGGAGTAGGAGTGCCAGGTGCCATCAAGAAGGCCGCGAAAGAAGCGCTAAAAAATCGAGACACTTTGACGAAGAACCAAGGTCCTTCGTATGACGGAGGGGAGGACTCAACTGGTTATAACAATACACCTAGTCGTTCTGACGAAGAAGTGGGTGTCGCGTCTGATACTGCTTCAGGTGCTAAGGCAAAACCTGCAACAATTACGCCCAACGCTGCAGCTCCAATCAGATAAGCAAAACGCAAGGGCCCCGGGCCAGACCCTCACGGGCCACCCCGCCACCTGCTTTTTACGCGTTTACGCGTATTTAATCAATCGCGCCCAACTCACCCAATTCTAATCCTCTTACCTTCGTTTTTTTTTCGTTATATTCGTTATTTCGTACTGATCATGGCCATACCTTCTATTTCCGACGAAAAGCGTTGTTGGGGCGCGGTTCGCAATATTAAGCTTGGTATGGGTATCCGGCAGGCAGCCCGTAAGTGGGCTGTTTTGAGAACCACTGTACAACGCCGCCTTAACGGTATTCCGACCCGAAAACAGACCAATCGAAACCTCTAACTTTTATCACCATATATTGAAGCCCAGTTAGCTTATTGGGCGGTCGGTCAGGCGCAATTAGGCTATGCGCCTTTATTGGTCAAGTTTTAAAGCATCGCGAACGCAGTCCTTCGTTTATCCGGATTGCTACAAACGGTTAGCCATACGTGGCACCGCTGTTTTCTTAGCCGGAATCTATCCGTGAAAACTGCTAGATCTTATACGATTAGCTTTTTTAGAGTTAATAGCGCAATAATTAAAAATATCAACCTTTTCTTTAATCGATTTAATGTTTTAAAAGTTTTTAATATTTTTGTTAACCGCTAGTATAACGCCGATAAAATAAGGTTAATTAAAGTGTTAATAATAATTATTAAGTGATTTATAAAATTGCTAATTAATTAGCTTTAAAAAAAAATATTAATAAAAGCAAATAAATTATTATATTAAAATGTATTTTTAATAATAGTTATGTTTTTTTGCTATTTTTTATTTTTAAGGGTAAAAAAGTTTAATATTAATGGTTTTCTCGCTAAAATTTAAAATTATAAAAAAATTAACTGTTTTAAGCCTTAGCTAAAAAATAAACGAATAATAAAATCGCTTTAAATTAGCTTAAAAAGGTTTTTATTCCTTATATTTATAAGCAACACGGCAATGTATAAATGGTATTAATTTTTAATAGTTATAATAGTTATATAAACGACACTTTTTTAACGACCTATATATTAAACAAAGTTTAGCTCGTTTTTTACAAGCTTTATTGCAGTTATATTATTTAAGCGTTAAATGTAAAGGTTTTTAAGTTGTTAAAAAAACGGCTTTATAAATACCTTCGCGAATATATTTATATAGCTTTAAAAATACCCTTTTTAAAAAAAACCATGATAAAAGCATTGCGGTTAATAAAAATCGACATTTTATCGCTTTATATAATAAAAAAAGCATGGGAAATAGCTGAAATTTATTCGCGCAATTATTTAAAGCTATTATTATTAAAATATATAATATTGGAAAAAAAAAGTATAGCCTAAGCAAAGCTTGCAAAGTTAACAAATGAAATATAATTTAAAACATTAAAATTTTCAGTATTTAATTTTAAATATTATATAGCAACATTTTTAATTAGTTAAGATTTTTAGCGAAGTTGTTAAAAATTTGCTACGGATTATTTTACTTTTAATTTACCTGCGTAAAAGCTGGTTACCCGGAAAGCTTTAAAGGTTTTTAACCATTAAGCTAAGAAAATTACGTTTTTTAAAGCGTAAATTTAAAGCCTTACTTTAAAAGTCTTTAAAACGGTAAAAACTAAAGCAAAAAAAGGTAAAACCAGCGTTAAGAAAAAAATTCACAAAAATACCAAATATACGTTAAATTAAGCAAAAAGTATAAAATCGGATGATTTATAAAAATAAAACGGCTAATTATAACATGCTTAAAACCATGGAAAACCTTTTAAAAGCTATTAAAAAAAATAAATTAAAAGTCGAAAATTATATTACAATAAAAAACGCTTAAAAACAACGTTTATAATTATTTTTGTTAAAATAATTAACTTTAAATAAATAATAATATTAATGTGTAAAATAATTTAAAACCTTTGCGTTTTGTTTATTTAATTAATAAATTAACTTAAAATATGTTTATATTTTACATAGTTATTTTTTATACTTTAAAAAATAAAACCGGCAATTATAAAATAATTAATAACTTATATAACCTCGATTTAATGTGCGAATTTTAGCTTAACGGTTTTAAGCTCCCGAGAAATAATGTAATATATAATTTTATCGAGTATGTTTATATCACCGTAATTACTATTAGTAAAAGCGGGGTTAAATAAATTGCCCGACATTTAAAAATATATAAAGTTAAGAAAAAATAAAAATAAAAAGGTTATAATATATATATTAAAAAAAAGTGTAAAGCGAGGTGTTTATATATAAAAAAAATAAAAATTAAAAAAGTTATATTTATATTTAACTTTATAGCTTTAATTAAACGGTGTTATAAACCGATAAAAAAAGCGCTTATTAAAAAAATACACTATTATAAAATAACATATATTTTGCAATAAAATTTAATAAATAAACAAGGCCGCAAATCGGCTAAATATATAAAACGATTTTTTATACACAACGGCAACTCGGGGATTAACTAGGTTTTATATTTCGTTTTTAAAAGCTATTTTTATAGCATTGTTGCTTATTTTTATTTACCGCTTTTTAAAAAAACAGGTTAAAAAATAAAACAGTTTAAAAAGTTTTCCCTTTTTTTTTTTTGCATAACTATAGCATTAATAAATATGTTATATCAAGGATTTAACTTGGCTTAACGTATTTAAAAAATTAAACGTTAACATAAGCATATTAAAAGCCCGAGGGTTTAAATAAAAAGCAGCCTATTAAATTTAAGCGCTTTTATTAACGACCGGTTAAACTTAAAGGCAAAGTTTAAGCCATTTTTAATGTCGTTTTATATAATTAATTAAAAAATAAAGCCGTTTATATTATAATTAAATCACTCGGAGAACAGCTATTTTATTAAGCACTTTTATTAAAGCTATAAAGCTAGCCATGTTATTTTTTTGCGGATTTGCCGATAGTTAAACGGCATAACTATTTTATAAATCTTTAGCTAAACATAGTTTATATAATAAAAGCGTGGTAGGTTATTTCTTGGCGGTTAAATTAAATGACAAATAAACAGCTACACTTAAGGTTTAATAGCGTAAATAAAGCGCTATAAATATGCTTATATATAAAATAATAAAGCCTATTAACAGCTCCTCGTTTAACGAATTAAATAAATTAAAAAAAAACTTAAACGATTTATTTTTTAATTTTAATTAAATATAGCAAACATTTAAACTTATTAAGCCGAGCTTAAAAAAAAAAAAGCCAGCTTAAATTTACAAATAATCATTAATAAAGCAAAATGTTTTTTTCGCAAATAAATTAAATTTTATTAATTTTTTTCTGTTTAAGCTATAAAAGCTGCTAATACGGCTTATTATATACGAAATAAAAAATTTTAATTATTAACGTAAATAAAGCGACTTAAATAATCTTAGCAAAAAAAGTTAAATAAGCCTTTTTATTAGTTATAAATGAAAAATACCGTAGTATTATTTTATTATTAATATTATATTTATTTTAAAATTAAAAACGATTAATTTAAATAAAGCAAAATTTTATGCTATAAAAACTATTATATTAACTTTTTTTTTTGCTTTTATTTTTTATTTATTTTCATTTTATACTTTTTTTATTTAATTTTTAATATATTATTTTTTATTTAATTATTTTTAAATTAAATAAATAATATAAATGATAATTTTTTTTTTTTTTTTTTTTAGCTTAGCTATTAAATATCTAGTTTTTTAAACAATTTTTTAAACAATATAATATATTATTATAAAATTTATTTTTATTATTTTATATTTAATAAATAAAGTTTTATTTTATTTATTTATTTTATTTAATAAAAAATCATTTATAATAATAAAAGCTTTAAAACTAATATTAATAAAGCTTATTATTATTTAAAGTTTTTTAATTATATAAAAGCGTTAAAATAATATAATACTTTATCGAAATTTTTTAAATATATAAAAACATTATATAAGCAATTATTTAATTTAAAAACTTTTAAAAAATGTTTTTAATATATAATTATTTTATATTTTATATTACGTTATAACTAATAAATATTTAAAAAAACTTTAAAACAAGCTTTTATACTTTGTTAAAATAAATGATTTTATTTTAGCTTATTTATGCTTAAACATAAAGTTTAAAATTTATAATTATCGGCAATAAAAACTTTATAGCTAAGTTTATAGTAAAAATAATTAAATATAAGCTAATGTAATTACTAAGAATATTTTAACAGCTTTTAAATTTAAATCGCTTAATAATAAAGGTTTATGGTTTTATAGCTTATTATCGAGTTTTTAGCTTTAAAAAAGCTTAACTTTTAAACTATTTTAATAATATGTGAAATTTAATGCGTTATTATAAGCTATAAAATTAACGTAAACTATATTTCTTAAAATATATAGTATATAAAACAAGCTTTGCGAGCTAAAATTTAAAATATAAATCTTCGATAATATATTTAAAACCTAGTTAATTATTTAATAATATTTTGCAAATTAATTAAAAATTAATAAGTTTTCAAAGGTATTATTATGTAAAAATCTTAGGTTTTTTTTATAATAATATATAAAATATAAAAGAAATAATAAAAAAATAAACAATAAGCTTAAGTTTATAAATAATAGTTCGATAAATTTTTAAAACAAATTTATTTTATATTATTTAAAAAATAAAAACAGTTATATTAAAAGTTTTTTTAAATTATAAATAATAATAAATAAATTAATTAAAGTTTATTTAAAATAGTATAAAAAGCTTTTTTTATTAAATAAAATATAATTTTAATTAATAACCGGTATAAATAAAAATTTTAAAATTTATAATTAAAAAGCTTATTTTAAAAAATAATTAAATATATAAAAAAATCGCGTTATTATATAAAAAGTTAAATTTAAATATTTAATATTATTTTTATAAAGTTTATTATGCTAATTTTTAAAGTTATAATATAAATATTAAATTATTTTAATTAAATTATGCTTAAAGCTTTAATATTTTTAAAGAAGTTTTTTTAACTATATTATTTCCAAGGTTGCTTTTTATTATTTTGTTTTTTAAATATAAATAAAAAAGCTTTGCTTATTAATAATAAAAAATATAAAGCGATTTAATAACGTAAATTTATTTGCTTACACATTATGTTTTTTTATATTATAATAAATTTTATTAATGTATTTTCTAGCTTTTAAAAAGTGTAAAATATATATAATAGCATAATAAACCGCTGGTAATTAAAGTATTAAAAAGTCGATTATTCGCTTAAAAATAAAATAAAGCTCACGGGTTATAAAAAGCGTTAATTATTAAAAAATATAATTTTTAAAAACATGTGTTTTAATTATATAAATATAATTTTTATTAAGGATAAATTTAAAATAAATTTAAAAATTATTAAACAATTAATAAAAATAATAAATAAAAGTAAAAACGTTATATAATCGGTTAATTTTAAAATTTTAAATAAGTTTTATAACATTAACATTAAATATATTAAATATTATAAATGTAAATTATTTAAAAACATTTTAAATTAAAATTTAATTTAAAAGATTATTTAAATAAAAGATTTATATTAATTTATTTTTTTAATTTGTTTTTATAAAGAAATATGGTAAAATATATGCTATTTTAAGCTAATCCGGCTTAATTAAATTGTTTATTAAATTATTATTATCGTTTTAAAAGCCGTTTAAAATATAACGTCGATTTATTGCTTTAATAAAATTATATTTTGGTAATATTATATAGCAATAACGGTTATAAATAAAATAATCCTTTTAAAAAATTAATAATTAAGGTTTAATTTTAACGTATTATTGCCTGTTATTTCTTTATGCTTTTTAAATTATAAAATGTAAAGCCGGAGAAAACTGCGGGGTTTTTTTTATAAACGCTTTTATTATAAAATGTTAATAATTAATTAATATAGCAGCAAAAGCTGCTATAAAACCTTATTAAGCAAAAAAAAATTGTTAAAAAAATACTCGGTAAAGTTAAAAAACTTAGCAAATATATCTCCGAAATTAATAGGTTTTCTTTTATTAATTAAAAAATCGACCGCTTTAAAAAAAAACGTAAAAAGTAATCTTTAAATTCTTAAAAAAGCAAATATTTATAGGTGAAACGGACGAGGCAAGGACGGCTGTAATTATCGGCGGATAAGCCTGTGTCGAAATGTTAACAAATGGCGTGAAATCTACGGCTCGCATGGTTGCGCAGCTCCGTTTCTAAAAGAGGTAGGTGTGAAGAAAAAAAGTTGAGGATGCTTTTAAGTGAAAATTAGTGGCGGTGCAAAGGCGCTGCTATTTTCTCTTCGTTTAGCTTTAAAAATCCCCAATGGTGAAAAATAAAACTAAGCATAAAAAATAAAAAGGTAAGCTAATGCTTAAAAAAAAAAAAAAAGCAAACAATACTGCTAATGAAAACAAGCACGCAAATAAATATATATATAGTAGTATCGGCCGCTTTAAATGGTTTTATATACACTTCTAGGTGTGCTATAAATATAAACCTATAAAGCAATGCAGGTATATTAACTGGCCTTTAACCAGGTGCATTGCTAGGCAACAAACGGGGTTTAGCGTATTAATGGTGATATTTTGCGCGCCAGGAGCTCTCCGTGTGCCTAGGCTCGAGGTAATATCCAGGCCTTTTAAATTAACCCCTGTCGATTTTACACGACATTATTAATAAGGTTAGTGTGCTAAGGTGCTTTAAACGCGCCTTTTACTACTCACCTATTTTGCGTATATGCTATCCGACTTTTTTGCTATATCATGGAATAAAAATGGTTAAGTTTGTTGGTATATCAGGCGGTGCTTAGCAAACGCAAATCGTTAAGCTTGAAGTTTTCGACGCGTTATAGTCGTATTTCTCTTAAGTCCTTAACTTTAGCCCGAATAATAACGCTGGCTTCGAGGAAAAGTTTAACCGTTTTGCGTTATCGCAAAATATAGCACCTAGCTTAAATGCTTAATAATAGCAACAAATAAAGGTAATTTGCCGTAAATTATTATTATAATTTTATTATATATTAATTATATTAATTTATTATAATAAATAACGCCGTTTTTTTATTTTTTTAATAAAGCTTAAATAATTTTATAATAATTAAGCAAATATTAAATTTAATTTAATATAAATAAAATAATATTTTATTATTTATAATAAATTAAATTAAAAAATAATAAAATAAGCGATAATAATAAAATTAAGAAAAAAAAACAGTTATAATAAAAACTTTAAATATATTAAAATATATACCGCAAAGTTAACTTTAAGCCGTTTAATATAATTAATAAATATATAACAAATTTAAAAAATAAGCTAATAAATATTATTAATTATATTAACGTTAAACGACACGGCAATATAATTATTATATAAAAGTTAAATAAGTTTAAAAACTTTAAGCATTACACCCTCGCTTTTAACAAATAAATCAACTAAAAAAAAGCTAAAAAAAGGGATAATTTTCTTATAGCTTTGTTATAAAACCTTATAAGCTTAAACGCTGTTAAAACGTATAAGCGGCGGCGGGACGTTATAGCAATAGCTAAATATTAACATATAAATTGCGTTTTAAAGGTTATTTTTAATTAGCGGGTTATAATAAAACCGTTTGCCATTAAATAAAAATTTTCTTTAAATGATATAAATATCGGCGTTAAACAAAACTGCAAAATGGTTTTCATTTATAGGTTAAAATCGAACTTTAATTTTATATCGCTAAAGCGAAACCTTGAAAAGAAATTAATCACCGATAGGAAATACAAAGTTTTTTTAAATTATAACTTAGTATTTAATTTATTATCACCTAGCCGGATTATCGGAAAGGGCATTGCCGATATATATGTTAAAAGTTTTATTAGCAGCATTGCATTTTTATTACCTAGTGAAATCCCGTGCTCCTCGCAAAAAAAGGTTAAATATAAGCTATATATAACAACACAAATGGAAAAACGTTTTTCTTTAAATAAGCTCGACTTAAAACCTGTAATTAAACGTTTTTAAAATGTAAAGTTTTTAAAATTATATTGAAAAAAAAAAACGCATTATAAAGCTAGCAGCTATTAAGTTTTTAATATAATAAAATAATAATATTTAATATATTATAATTAAAAAGCTTAATACCATGCTTTTAATTATAAGTTTAATAATTTTATATAAACATTATTTTATAGCTTATTATTATTTTACATTATAAATAATAGGCATTATAATAATCGGCAAATAAATAAAATAATAAAATAATATAATATAAATAACTAAGTTAATTTAATATTAGCTAAAGGTTAAAATAATAATAAAAATATAAATAGTTTTAATAATAAATTAATAAAAAAATTAATTAAAATAAACAAGTGTGTTATATTAAATTATTTAATATAAAAATTAAAATATTAAAATATAAGTTTAAAAAATTTAAAAAATTAAAAAAGTAAATATTAAAGTTAAATAAATTAATTTAAAAAGTTATAATTAATAAATTTTCATTAATAAAAAATGTTAATTTTAAAAGCAAGCATATTTATTAAGCTAATTATTTAATTATATATATAAAAGTATAAAAAAAATTAATAATTTTTTAAATAATATATATTATATATATTATATATTTTGTAAAATAATGGTTTTATAAAATAATATTATTATTATTTAAAAAAAAATGTCAATTTTATTACAATTTAATAAATTACCGTTAATAATTATTTTTGCATATATATTAAAAGCAAATAAATTAAAAAAATTTAATATTAAAATAAAGCCTTTTTTTAAAATATTTCCTTTATAAGCTTAACTTTTTAATTTTATTTTTATGTTATTTTTAGCTTTAATTAACCTGTTTAAAATAAATAAATAATATAGCGCATTATAATAAAATTATATAAAACATGTTTTATTATATATATTATAATTAATAATTTTAAAATAATAACGCTTTATATTATTAACATTTTTATATATTTAGCTTTTATTATTATTACACGTTATATTAAAAAAACTTCGGCTTTTTTTAAGTAATTATATTTAATATATGCAATATTAAAGCCGGTTGTTAATGTTTGTTTTATTAAATTATTTATTACAAAAATAATTGCGTAACATTATAAATTTTATGCTTATTACTATAATAATTTTAAAAAATTATTATAGCCGAGGTAATTTAATTAGCTTTTTTTTTCCCATGGCTTTATTAATAAAAGCCATATTTATTATAAATTATAAAACATAGTTTTTATTTAAATTAACGTTTTTTTATTTTTTAAATCGAATTAATTTAATAGTTATAAATAACATGTTAAAGTTATATAATTTTAAGCTTTACTATAACGCAATAATTGTTTATAAGCTTAACGCTTTAAAACTTTTAACGGAAAAACAATAAACCGCAAATTTCACGCCTTTAATTTCGCTTTAAAGTCTCGCGCTTAAAATTAGCCTTCGACCTCGTGTTTAATTTAACGTGCATATTATACACCTTTTCAAAAAACCTTTTTAACTATTGGAACGCAGTGATGTATTTTCGGGCTAGGAACGGCACTTATAAACGAGTATTATAATTTTTAAACATTGGGTTGCGGGCCGTCGGTGGCATAACAATGTACTACATATATCCCGCCTTACGATGGGAAAACAAACGTGACCGCTTTTAAGGAGGGGTTTCGCATGCTCGTAAAGGAGGCCGATCTCCAAGGCAAGCCACGCGTTTACCTAATCACATACGCTGCAGCGGTGACTAAAGCGATGGTGTAATTTAATCGGCTTGATTTTTACACTTATCCCGAGTTGTTTACCGGTTCTCACATTTTTAAGCAGATTAAGGTTAAGCTTGAGATTTTGGCCGGTCGTTTATACGTCGATAAAAACGAGTGAAAAGCAGTGGCGGAGTATATAATAGGCATCGCTAATAATTTCAACAAAATTGCAGTTAATCCGGCTGCTTTTGTTTTAAAATAGTTAATAGCACGTCGTAAAATTATAAACGTGTTGCGTATTTTTATAAGCTATATTTACATAAGTCGTGAAATAAAAAGCGTAAATTTGCCGGGAAATGCAAATAAAGCTAATAAAGCAAAATTAATAAAATAAAATAAAAAAAATTAAAATATAAAATTAAAATAATAAAAATGAAAATATAAAAAATAAAAATAATAAATAATTTTATAAATTAAAGTAAAAAAAGCTATTATTTTTATATAATATAAAGAAAAAAAAGGTTTTTATGTTTTGTTATAAACGGTGTTATTATTTAATTAATTAACGTTTTATTATTTTTGCCGTTATAATATAACCGTGGCTTTACTAGTTATATGTTTTATTATAACGCTTTTATTAAGCTTTAAAGCAAAAAAAAAGCTATTTATTTTTATTATTTTTATTATTTGCTTTTAAAAATTTTTTAAATTAAAATAAATGTAAAAAAGCGGTATAAATATAATATATTTATCGGATATAACGATTACTTTTATAAATCACGTTATTATAATATATTATAATGTTATTTATCATAAGTTTTATTATTTATAAATTAAAAAAAAAATTAAAAAATAAAAATGTTTTAAAAAAAAAATTTTTTAATTAAACTTTATATAATTAATTTAAATATAATAAAACATAAAAATACCGTAATATTAAAAATTAAAATATTAAATGGTTAAAATTAAATAAATTATATTATTTAAATAAACATTTAAATAAATAAATTTATTAATAAAAATAACCATTTAAAAAAACGCAATAATTTAATAAAAAACTTTTAAGCTAACGTATATGATAAATAAGTCGATCAAATAAGCAAGCCGATTAAAATATTTACATATAAAAAACGTCCGTGCACGATTTTTAACTCTATGAAAAAATTTCGTAAAAATCCCGGACCTTTTTTTTAAAATCTATAACTATAAAAGAATCTCAAAAATAAATTTTACAACTTTTTGCGATTTTTTTACGTTAAAAAAAGGCTAAAAAATAAATTTACAAGGATTATTTTAACATATTTTAAATTTAAAATTTAAAAAAGAAGTACTAATATAAAAAAAATTCTTTAATTAAACAAATTTTTAAAAAGAAGTTTAATAAAAAAGGTCCGGGATTTTTGCGAATTTTTTTCATAGAGTTAAAAATCGTGCACGGACGTTTTTTGTATGTAAATATTTTGATCGGCTTGCTTGTTTGATCGACTTGCTTATCATATACGTTATATATAAATAGCTATTTTTATATTTTCATTTATTATAAAAATCTTTAGCTATTTTTTTTTTTTATTAATAAATAGTTTTTTAAATTATTAATCATTACGGTTACCGTTTATTGCATAGCTATATATCCCGTTTTTAACAAATAAACTACCTTAAATTAATTGCGCTGTTTGTTTCCCGGTTCGTTTTTCGTAAAAAAAGAAAAAGCGCATCCATGGCGAGTCCGACGCCGTTAAATGTTCCGGGAGCCACTGCTTAAGGTTTAAGACTTGCGTTTAAGCAGTTAGCCCGGGGATAATGGCTTTATAAGGTTAAAGGCGTCGGAGATGCGCTTTAATAATAAAAAATCACAACAAAATTCCTTGTTAATTTATTTTAATTATTAAAATTAAACATTAACGCTTTATATCTCGTTTATAATTAATGTTAATAAAATAAAAAATTTAATAGTAAAAGAAATTAATAAAAAGCAAGGTTAAATAATCGCCGTTATTAACTTAAATATTAAAGTATAAAATAAATTGTTTATTTTTAATGCTAAAGTTAAAATAAATCATTATAAAATAAAAAATCCGTATAAAAAATATAAGCAATATTATTATAATAAATACCTTTGTTTATAACAAGTTATAATAATTAAAATTATCGGCTATTAAGCGTGAAATAACTTAATAAATAACAAAAACTAATATTAAAAAATTATTTTACCTATATTTAAGCGGTTTATTAAAACTACGGCAATAAACGGCGTAACAAAAATAATAAATAAAATAAATAACTTGCAAAATATCTTTGTTAATTTATTTAATATGTTTATAATTTTAGCGAGCATTTATATATATTAACTATTTAAATTACACGTGATTTTTTAAATTATATAAATTTAATCACATTTAAAAAAAAAGTTTAATAATGATAATAATAATAATAAACGCTATTAAAACGTTAACGAGGAAAATATTATAATTAATAAAATATATAATAATTATTATAATTAAAATATTAATAATAAAATAAAAAAAGCTAATAAAATAAATGATATTATTAAAATAATCGAGGGAAATTATATTTAGCATTAAATAATAAATAATTGCGGTAATAAATAAAAAAACTTAACAAGTAAATAAATAATTTATTTATATTAACTATAAAAATTTATTATATTAAATAAATTTAAACTTAAAAGTTTTAATTATATTTTTCAAGTTAAATGGTTAATTATTATTTAATTAAACTTAAAACACTTTTTTTTCCTATTGTTTAATAATTAATTAAATGTTTTTTTTATTAAACACTTTATTAATTTTTTAAAATAATAATAATTTAAAAATAAATGTAATTTATTTTTATAATAATTTTTAATTTTTAAAAAGTTATATTATTAATTTTATTAAAAATATAATTTATTAAACTAAAATTTATAAAATAATTAAACTTTAATTATTATTTTACCATAGTAAATTAAAATATAAATTATATAATTATTATTAAAAATTATTAAAAAAAATTATTTTTTTTATTTTAAAAATTTAATATAAACTTAAATTAAATAATAAAATAAAAATAAATTAATTATATATAAAATGTTTATTTTAAATGTTATTTGCATAGTTTATTGTTTTTTTACACGTTTTTAATTTAATAAGTTTTTTAATCCATGGCTTTTTTTAACTTATAGCGTATAAAGTACACACGGGGTGTTAAATTATTTTAACTAAATATAACACTGGAAATTAAACCGCAAAAATTAAAAAAAAAAGCTATAAAAGTAAAATATAACGCAGCTTATTATAAGTTTACTTAAGCAAAATATATTTTATCCCGGGGTATTTTAAGTAAGCGTATAATGTAATTAAACCGTTATATTTGCGCTAAGGTTTATTTGCTATAATATTTATTGCCTCGCGTTTTATACCTTGCGTTTTTAATGTACCCTTTATATAACTTAAGGGTAGTTAGCAAGAGGAGCGCTATTTTTCTGCGTTTTTAAACTTATTAATGCTTGGGAAAACGCGTTAGCGGTGGGCTTTTAGTGCTATTTCCGCTAAACGATAAAACGTGTGAAATAAACCTTATAAAATAATATTTAAAAAAAGCATTTAAGCAACGCATTTAATAAATACAATTAAATTTATATTTAAATAAAACATTATATTATTATATAAAACAATATATTATAATAAGTTTAATGATATACTTTATTATAATTATAACGGATTTATGCTAAAAACTTTAAATTTAAAGTTTTATTTTATAAGTTTTATTATTTAGCAAAAATAATATTAATAGCTTTTTATACGTGTTATTATTTATTTATTTATTATTTTTTAAAAAAATAATTTTTATTATATAAAAAAACTTTTTTTATTATATTTTTTATAATTTTAAAAATGTTTTTAAATATAAATTATATATTTATTATATAAAAAAAAAGTTTTAACTTTGCTATTTTATTTTTTTAGCTATTTTTATATAAAGTTATAATTTTTAACCCGTATTAGCTATTAAAAACTAAAAGCTTAATTAATTTTATAATAAGGTTTTTTTTTTATAATAATTTTAAAATGTTAATTAGCGTTTATTTATATATTACGTTATTAAAATAATCGTTAAATTAAATATATAACTTTATAAAAGTCGATTATGTTTTATTTTAATAGCTTTATTTTTTATGTTTTGCTTTTTACATTTTTATGCAAAAATAAAACTATATTTAAATATATAACTATTTTTAGCTTTTTTAATTAATTTTGCTAATATATTATTAAAAATTCGATTTTATAATTTAATAAATAATTAATAAGTAAAAGTTTTAATAAAACGGCTATATATAACTTTAAAAAAAAGCTATAAAGTTTTTTCGAAAAAAGGTTTATATTTATTAAATAAATATTTAAGCTTTATATATATTTTAAAATTATTGTTCATTTAATATAAAATAATTTTTCATATTATAAAAATTAAATATATTTAATATTTATTAAATAATATTAAAACCATTTATTATAAAATTAATAATAATATTTTTTTAAAATGTTTATAAATAATAATAATAACATAAATAATATTATAAAATATAATAATAAATATTTTAAATATTAAAATAATATTTTTTTTAAATGGATTTTATTTTGGAAAATTATATTGCTAAATTAAAAACCCATTAAAGCTTTAACGTGAAATAATTGCTTTCACAACATTAAAATTTAAAGCAGCAATTTTAATAATTACGCAAGTAAACTTTCGAAACGTTAAGTTATTATACCGGCCGTAAAAAATATGCTTTTATTAAAATGCAAAGTCGTTAAAAACCCTGCTAACAAAAGCTTAGCGCCGTTTTAAGCGCTTTAAATTTAACCCTTTACGTTTTAAATTTCAATAAAGCGATGCGAGGAAAAGCCGAAAACCTGGTTTTAATAACCTCGGTAGCGTATAAAATTTAAAATCGGTAATAATAGCAAAGCGGGCGCAAATAAAGGGAAAAAAAAGCTAAAAGTAATAATTTTTTTTATTAAATCAAAGAATATTATTATTAAAGTTAAAAATCTAGCAAGTTTTAATATTATTTTATCGGTTATTATAAAAAAAATTAATAACGTTTTTTTATTAATGTTATTTCTTAACAATATATAAATATATTTATAATTAAATAATAAATTATTAACTTATTATTTTATTTAAAAATATTTTTAAATATAATTATATTATGTTATTATTAATAATAAAATAATATAAAGCAAAATAAATAATTTTTAGCATTATATAAAAATTAAGCAAAATTATTATATATATTAAAAATATATTATATATATTAATATAAATTTAAATAATTATTTTAAAATTTTAAGTTAAAAATGTTAAAATATAAATAATAAAACAAATAAAAAATTTTTTATATTAAATATAATATAATTAATTAAATTGTTATTATATTATGCGGTAAAATAAAAATAATAATTAATAAATTATTAATAAACTTAAAAAAACATATATAAATAAATAATAAAATGTTTAAAAAAACAAAAAATATTATTATATATACGCGTATATTTATAAAAGCTTAAATTATAGCTAAAATAAAAAAATAATAAAAATAATATTAAATATAATATTTATTAAAAAACCATTAAAAATAACACATTTAATAACATTATAATTATTTACTTTTAATTTTTATTTAATGTTAAGCTTCGTTTATTTATTTTTTAATTTTAAATTATTTTAAAATTTATGTTTATTTTATAAATTTAATAGTTTTAATGGTTATTTACGCTTATTTAAAACTATTTAAACGTTTTTTTATTTTAGTATATATTTTAGTTTTTAGTTTTAAAAATCTTTAAATTATTAACATTAAAACAATATATAAAGTACCGTTTATCGTTTTTTGCCGCAGTTATACTTTAAATTTATAATGTTTAAAACATTTTATTTAAATAAAAAATCTTTAAAGCAAATTTTTTCTATGCGTAATTAAACTAAAATGACGCTATGTTTTATTTTAAAGTTTTTATAAAGCTTAAGCACTTTTTATATTAGTTTAAATATATGTTAAAATGTAGTTTTACTTTTGGTTTTAATTTGCTAGTTTATTTTCCAATGTTTTTTAGCTTTTTTGTGATTTCATGTTTTTAGCGTTACTTTAAGCAAGAATGGCTTTTTTAATTGTTTTGCTTTTTAGCCTCGGGTGTTATTTCTTCTTTATTTGGTAGCTTTTTTAGCTGTTTAATCGGCTTTTTTATTTCTTGGGATGTTTTTATAAGCTGGGATTTATTAAACTTTTACCGGTAAGCCGTTTGCCTAAAGGTTTTAAATTAATTACGTGATTTTTTTTAAAATATATGCTTTTAATTTCTTTATTAATATAGCCGATAACCGGATAATAGTTTAATTATCGGTGTATATTTTTGCTTTAATTTTTTTAAATTTTTAATATTAGTTTTTTTGTGCTATTTATAGTGCTATGTTAATACTTTGAAATTTTTCTACATATATAATAAAAACAATGTTTCGGCTTATATATGTTTTTTTAGTTTATTTTATTTTAAGGCATATAGCTGCTATGCCGATATGTTTATTAATGCCGCTTTTATTAATATAAATAAAAAATATGTTTTTTTTATTTTCGAGTTTTTTTAGTAATTAAATTTTGTTTATTTTACGTTTTTTTTTTTTTGTAAATTAATTAATTTATTAAGCTATTTTTAATATATTAACCTTTTTAATTGCTAGTTTATTGCTAGTTTTATTGTAATTTTCACTAAAATAAAACATATATAATATGTTTTTACTATAATTTTTATATATAAAAAAAATAACAATATAATTAAAGTAATTAAATTAAAAATAAAAGTTTATATTAAATATATAAATATATTATTTTATTAATTAATGCGCTTTATATTTTTTTTATTATATTATAAATATAAACATTTTTAATAATACGGTGGCAATATTAATGCATAATATAACAATGAAATTCCTCGTTAGCTTATGCTTTTGCTTTTTTCCCGGCTTAATATAAAGCTTATTTATTAAATAAAACATTTATGTTTTAACCGAAACAACGCTTTAGTTTGCTATTTTCACGGAAAATAAAAAAATTTTAATTATTTAATAACATTATTATTAAGTTTTTTATTTTTATATTAAGCGGGCTAGTTTTTATATAGTTATTTTATGTTTTAAAAAATCGCTTTTTTTTAAAAACACATTTTAGCAAATATTAAAAAGCGTTTTTGCTTTTTATTTTTATTTCCCCGTTTATTAATTTAATTTAAATATTTTTAATTAAAAATATCCGTTTATAAAAATATTTATTAACCGTAAACTAATGTTTAAAAGCTTTGCTTTTAAGTTTTATTTTTTTAAAAAGCCTTTAAAATTCTCGGATATAGTTTAACCTTTTAAAATATTAAATAAATTAAAAATTCGAATAAAACGTTTGTTAAAACATAGCATATAAAAAGCTTTTTATAATATAACCCTTAATAATAACCTTTAATAACTTAAGCAAAGCTTTTTGCCACTTTTTAATAATAAGCTTGCTTTTATTTATTTTTTAATTGTTTTTAAACACCTGTTTAACGTGATTAACCTTGTTTAAAAAATATTTTTAAACTTTTAAAATTAAATGTTTATAAATTATAACATTGCTATTAAAATAAGCTATTATATTATATAATTAAATATTATTGAATTTAATATATTTATAAATTATAAAAAAATAATTTTAATTTATAATTTATAAAAGCATTTAAATTAACTATTATTTTTTTATAAAATATTTGCTAAAACTTTTAATAACCGCGTAATTTATATTAATAATATTATAATATTAAAAAATAATTAATAGTTATAAATAAAATAATTTAAAATAATTTTTTTTATTGCTTTGCTTAATTCTTTCGATATTTTATAAATTAATAAGCTTTAAAACCGCAAAGACTTTATTTTTAAAATCGGTAATTAATTATAACCGAAGTTTTTATAATAACGTTATTAAAATTAAAGCGTAAATTGCTATTAGCTTTAATGCGTAAATTTAATTTTTATAATAACGCAATTAAATTGCATTAAGCTTTGCTTGTTTTTTAGCTTTGAGAAAAAACCGTTAAAATTATTTTTAACCGGGTTAATGTCGTATTTTAGCGCCGTTAACGCAAACATTTACCACGGACCGCATATATTATTATAGCATACCATTAAACTCCTAGCTATAATTATTTCCTGCATTACTTATATTTTTTACCACTGCAAATAAATATTTAGCTAAATAAAAGCCTTAATAGCAAAGGGTTAAACTTACCTACGCTTTTTTTATAATCGCATTTAGTTTTTTTATTATGTTTATTAAATAGTTCACATGTTTTAAATGCTAAATTTTATTAATTAAAATTTCGCTAATAAAAAAATGTAAAACATAAAGCGCGTTATATTATTTATTTAAATATATATTTAAAAAATATAATATAATATAATATATTTTTAATTAATTAACTCGTTTATTATTAATAGCTAACGGTATTTAAACGGTAAATATAAATGATTTATGTTAAAGTTTATGAAAAAAATTTAAAATAATGCATTTCGATTAATTTATAATTTAAGTTTAAATTAATTTGCTAAAGCAATAAATAAAAAATTATAAACTTAAATATTATTTTAACATTTTACATTATTTTTATAATTAATAAATTAATTTTTTTTTTTTTTTATTTATTAAAACTTTTACGCGGGTTATAAATAAATAATTTATTTTAATTTTATATAATTAATAAAATAATAACGTTAAAAAATAAATTTAAAACATATAAGCTATTTTTAATTAAAGTTTTGTTTATATTAATAAAATATATAAATATAGCCAAGCAATTAATTAATTTATTTATAATAAACTTTTATATTATTATATTTTTAATAATTTAATTATAAGCTTTATTTATTATCATTTAATTTAACTTAATAAAAAAAAGTTCAAATATTTTTGTTTTATTATTAAGCTCGATAATTATATTAAATTTATTTTAAATTTTAATTAATATAAAGAAAATTAATATAATTATAATAATATAATTATTATCTCGCGTTTTTTTTTTATTTAATTTAAAAAGCATTTTTTTTAAATTAATAATATTTTATTTTTACTATTATTTATTATTAATAATTTTATTTTATTAAAGTTTAAAAACAAGTAAAACTTAATTTTAAAATAAATGCTTTATATTATGCTCGTTATTTTATTAGCTATTATATAAATAAATTAAATTTCCGGCTTTTAATTACCGTTTAATAACAATATAAAAAAAAAATATTTACATAGCTATTAATACCACTGCTTGCAAAGCCCGGATAGTATAAAGATTATAGCAAAACTTTTTAAAAAAAACTTTAAAAGTTAATTTGTTAAAAATTACTTAACATAAAAATAAGCAAAGCTTTTAATATATATTTCCAAGGGATATTTAAAATCGAAATTTTATAAATATATTAATATATTTAAAAATAAATAACAGCTTTTTTTATATTTTTTATTTAATTTTATATTTTACTTTGCTAAGTAAATATAAAAAGTGAAAATAATGCTATATAAACTTTCGATTGTTTTTTTAACGATTATATTATCGGCTAATAAAACACCAAATGTTTTTTTAAAATAATACGTGAAAAAAAAACAAATAATAGCTTAAAATTAATAAAGCTTAAAAATAAAATTAAAAACTTTAAAAATAATAATAATGTTTAAAGCTAATAAAGTTTATTTTAGCAAAATTATATTTAATAAAAACATAAATAAATATTTAAAATTTGTTTTTTAAGTAATTTATTTAGTTTTCCGGTAAGATTAATGATTTTTTAAACAATTATTAATAAATAAAATAACTTTTATTGGCTATTTTTATTTGTTATAAAATAAACTAAGCTTAGTTTATTTATAAGCGTATTATTAACATAATTAAAAAAATATGCCGGCTATAATATAACCTTTGCTATAACGTAATTATTAATTTATTATTATTAAAATTATTTTAAGCTTTTTTTTTATACTTGTGTTATTATTATTATATGCGTTAATTATTTTAATTTTTTGTTATGCAAATAAACGTGCGGCTTTTTTAAGCTTTAACTTTTGCTTAGCGAGGTTTAATGCTTAATTTATCTTTAAATAATCATAAATAAAAGGCCGGAAATTTGCTGCATAGCGAGAGAGTTCACGTTTTATATACCATAGGCCTGTTTTTACCACGGCTTTTTACATTTCGCAAATCCTTGTTTTAAATTTGTGCTGCTTTTAAAAGATTTTACGCCTAGCGCTAATCCTTAAGCTTTCGTGGAGTTTGCGCTATATTGCCGGCGCCTCGTATAGTAACGTAAGCAATTTTACCTCCCGCTATTGCAATTCCCAGCTATAAATAATATTGCCGAGGATTATATTAACGGTGTCGGTTAATAAACCGCTTATTAAAAATAATTGCTGTTTATTCTCTTGTTTTTTTTTCTCGATTTTATCTTATATTTTTATGTTGTAATTTTCCTCGGCATTATTATAAAATAAAAGCACTTCGTTATTAAATAAATTATATAAAAGCATTATAACGTCGGCAAATAAACTTCGCTTTTTAAACGTAAAAACTATAGCCGCTAAATGTATAAATTTTTTACTTTAAAACAAGCAACGCATTTATTATTAATGTTTTAAATAAACTAGTTTTTTAATATAAAAGTTAAACTTATATATATCGTTATCGGTAGCAAGGTTAAAATTAACGCTGTAAAAAATCTTATGGTTATATAAATTATTATCCCGAAAATATTTAACTTGCTGCTATGCTTGCTGCTTAAGGTCGCATATCGTCGTTAAAAGTTTTTTTAGCAGTAGCTTGCGTTTTTTTGCAGTTGGCATATTTTTAAAGCCCGTGATTAACGGCTTTTTTTTTTATCCCGTGTTTTTATGCTTATTGCCGAGCTTTGTTTTTTAGCAGAGATAATTTTAAAAATCTCGGTAATTATTTGCAGTTTTTTTATATAATTTAAAAAAAATGTTTTTTAAGCAAACTTAATAATTTACATTGCTTTAATTTTATTAACAAATTAATAATTATTAATTTTATATTTATATAGTTATTTTTTAAAGCGCGTAATTAATTTACCGGGTTTATATAGCTTTTATAATTTTTTAAGCGTAGAAAGTATTACCGCAAACATGGCAAAATATTAAAATTGAAAAATTAATGTGTTATTTTTTAAAGCAAAAAAATTAAATAAATAATGTTAATATAATTAATTTTAACGTTAAAGCTTGCAATAAACATGCTTAAAAGTGTTTTTATATTTTAAAATTTAAATATAAAGATTTTTGCATAATTTTAATTTATTAGCATAAATAAAAATGATATACCGTTAACGTTTTACTTACGCAAATAAACTTTAAATTATTTAATAAATAAAAGCTTTAACAATGAAATTTTAATTTAAATTTAATTTAAAAAGCAAAGTTTTTATATTATTTTATTAACGTTTTAATTAAAAAGGTTATTATTATTTATTTTTAAAATGTTTACGTAAAACGCGTTTATTTAATTTATAATTAACGGCAAATGAAATAAATAATTAAAAAAAAGTAAATTTATATAATTTTATTTTAAAATATAAAATTATAAACAGTAAAAACCATGGCAAAAAAGATTTTATATAATATAAAATATTTAAAAATAATTAAAAAAAAATATATAATAATAATTAATTAAATAAAACAATAAATGATAAAAATATAGCTTAATTAATATAAAAAAAACCTATTAAAAAAAACCGTTAATATAAAAAAATTATTATTTATTATAATAAAGGTATATTTTAAAATAATAACTTGTTTTATAAATTATTTAATAACCGCTTTATAAAAAATAAATAATTTAATGCATTATAATGGCTATAATTTATATTTATATATATAATTTATAAAAATGCTTTATTATAATAATTAAATAAAAAAGCAGGTATAAATAAAATATAGCTTATATTATATATGTTTAATGTTATATTAAATGAAATAAATAATAATTAACGTAAATTTAATATATAATAATAATAATAAAAAATAATGTTAAAATTATTAATTATTATGGGTTTTTTAATAAAAATTAAAAAATAACAGTTTTAAAAGAAATATTTTTTAATTTATATAAAATAAGTTTAAAATATTAAATAAAGGTTTAATATATATAAAACGCTGTTTAAATTAATGTTATTATTAATATAATTTAAAATAAAAATAAATAAAGCGGGGTAAATAAAAGTAAATATAATATTTTTTTTTATTAATAAAATAAATACGAATTTTCAAATATAAAACATAAGAAAACAAATTTAATATATTTATAAATTATATTTTTAATTTAAAAAACGTTATATTTATTAAGTTTTAATTAATTAACTTTAATAGCTAATATATATTAAAGTTTTAGCTTTATTAACGGCTTTTTTACACACGTTTTTTATAACGAGACTTATTTAGCACGCTTTGCCTGCTTTTTTAAGTTGTTTTTAAATTTGCGTTATAGCAGTGTTATAAACAGCATTTTAAGCATTTAACTTAAACTTGCTTATTTAGCGTTTTTTAAATACATTTATATTGTTTAAACGTTTAAAAAAATTAAGTTTACGGAATTTTTTATAAATTAACGAGCGTTTAACCGGTTAAATTAACTTAGCATAAAATTTATAAAATATAAAACATTGCAAAGAAAATAGTTATTAAGGTTAACCTTTAGTGATTTTATACGTGGATTTATTTTATATATATTTTTAAATTAGCATTTGCAAAATAAAATGGAAAAACCATACCGGAAATCTTTTAACCACTTTTTTATTTTTATATTAGCAATATTTATT
This sequence comes from Xylaria arbuscula, assembly GCA_022385695.1. Taxonomy (NCBI): domain Eukaryota; kingdom Fungi; phylum Ascomycota; class Sordariomycetes; order Xylariales; family Xylariaceae; genus Xylaria; species Xylaria arbuscula. The sequence goes on along the minus strand of MU279358.1, from coordinate 230,478 downwards.
TAATTAAATAATAAACGGGCTTAAACTCGGCAAATTATTAAATTTTAAAAAATAATAAAGCTTAATTAAATATATTAAACATTAATTTTATTTTTTTAAGCAAATGTTTTATAAACTTTAATTTTTATTAATTAAATAAATTAACTTTAAAAAATTATAATAAAAATTATTAATTATTGTTTTACTTTTTAAATATTAATAATAAAAAATATAAAAAATAAATATAATTATTAAAAGCAAGCTAAAATATATATAAAAAAATAATTAAAATAATTTTAAAATTATATATATAAACTTTAATTAATATAAAAATATTATGCTTAATGTTTTAATTATTTTATTTTTTTAAATAATTTAATAAGTTTAAACGTAAAGTTATTAATTTTAAAACGTATTATAATAATTATTTTTTTAAAAGCTTTAAACATTATAATCATAGCGATTTAAAAAAAAAAATATTTATTATTACCGAGTATATAATAATTATATTAAATAAATAATTTTATAATAAAGTTTTAAAACTTTTATAAAGTTTATATTAATAAAGCAAAACTAATATAATTTTAAAAGTTTTTATTAAATTTTTTATTTATAATAAAAAGTTTAATAATAATTTTATAGCTTTTAACGGCTATTTAAAAAAGAATTATATAATTATTTATATTATTAAATTATAAATTTATATTTTACTATGCAAATAATAAACTAATAATTTTATTATAATTATTGTTTAAAATTTAAATTAAAAGCGTTAATTTATTATTATTTATTATAATTAAATCGGTTTTTTTTTAAAAAAAAAAGCTTAACGACATTAATATAGCTATTATTTAAAGCTTAAATTAGCAATGTTTATTTATTATTGTTTGTTATAATTAAATCGGCTTTTTTTTTATAAAAAAGCTTAATAACGTTAATATAACTATTATTTAAAGTTAAGTTTAACGGTGATTATTTATTATTATTTGCTATAATTAAATCGGCTTTTTTTAAAAAAAAAACTTGATAATTTTAACGTATTTTTTATTTACCTTTACATAAAGAAAAGTTTTTCCTTTATTGTTTATAATATTTACATTTGTTTTTTTTTAAAAAAATTATATTATATTTAAAACTTAAGTTTTTAAAAAAATAGCAAATATTACCGTTTAATTTATTAAATTAATATAATTTATATTTATTTTTATATTTTTTATAAAATAAATAATTATATTTAAAAAGCTAAGAAAAAACGCGTAAAATAACGGATTTTTTAATAAAAGATTTTTTTTATATTATATTATTTAGCTTTATAATATATTTTTGCTATTTTTTCTTAAAAAATCTTAGTTTTTATTTATTAAAAAAAAATTTAATAAGCTAGGTAATTTTTTATTTTATATATTTATATTATAAATTTATTATATATTTTTAAAATGTTTAAATTTTAAAATTATTTTTTTTTATTATTTTTTATTTTTTTAAACATTTTTATAATTAAAATAATAAATGCATGTTTTTATAAAATATTATTTAAAATTATTTTATTTAAAAATTATAAGCGTTTATTTATAATAAATCTATTAAAACAAACTAACATATAATATATAAAATATTATTTAATTAAAAAATAATGTAAATTTAAAGTTAATTTTATTTTTTAAACTTTAATAAAAAAATTATTAAGTTTTATTATTTTAATTTTTATATAAATTTTATTAATTAAATTTGGTAATTTTATATAATTTAATATGTTATAATTATTATTTATAAAAAATAAAGCTTTAATAATCTCGTAAAAAATTATTAAATATAATGTAAATATTATTTATTTAAAAATCGAAAATGTTTAATGTTTATTAATATTTATAAAATTTTTTATTTTTTTTAATTGCAATTATAAATATAATTTAATTTATTAAACGCTTTATTAATAAATCGTTAAAATTATTTAAAATTTTTACCATTTTTTAAATTAAGTTTTAATAATTTAATTTTTAAAAACATTAATTTATATTAATTAATTATTTTATAAACAAGTTTTTATTATTATGTTTTGTTTTTATTAACGAGCTTTTTTTTAATAATGCTTTATAAAAATAAAATAACATTAAATTAACCATTTTGCGAAAAAATTTGCAATTTAACTAGTTTACACTTTAAAATAATCTTATTATTATTTAAGCTTTTTAAAATTTTTTACTTATTATAATTAATAATTAAAAGCCGTGATTTCGATTTTAAAATAATATGCTTAAAAAATTTAAAAAACTTTAATAAAAACCTTTTATAAATTAATTTCCTATTATTTTACGGTATATTTATTAAAGCCGTTTATAATAAATATATATTTCGTTATATTTTATATAATTAATTTAAAAAGCTTTTTAATATTAATCCGCGATATAATACGTTTATTAATTACTTTTAATTTTATTTAAATAATATTAAATGCATTTTAATTTTTTATAAATAAAATTATTATATATTTATTTAAAATTATATATATTAAGTTATTTATTTAATTTTTTACGGGTTTTATTTAAACGGGTTAATAATTATTCGATATAAAAAAAAAGTTTTATTATTTAATTGTTTTTTAATATTAGCTAATATTTTTTAAACATTAAAATGTTATAAAATTTATTTTATTTTTATTATAATATATAAATAAAATAATATGCAATTAATTATAAAATATATTATTAAAAAAAGTAAAATTATTATATATTTTTTTTAATATTATTTAATTTAAAATTATTAATTAATTTAAAAAAATAAAGTTATATAATTTTTAAATTAAAGCGTTAAATAATTTAATTAACGTAATAAACCGCGTTTTATTTTTTAAAGCTTATTTAAGTTTATTTTTTTATAACGTTGCGTTTTAATATTTTTTAAATTATAAACTTTTTTTAAAAAAAACGGTTTTATTATAAATTAGCGCATTAATTAAACCGGAGATAAGCCATAAACCAAAAGTGAAACTATTTATATTATCATTAAAATGTTTAATAAATTATAAGATTTTATTAATTACCGGTCGAATTAACGGGTTATTAAAAGCTTTATAATGCCCGTTTTTATGTTTATTTTTATTAATACCTACGCGTTAACCTTATTGTTAAAACCGAATTTTATCGGCTTTAAAACAAGCTATAAAAAAATTAAATTTAGCTTTAAAATCTTTATAAAAATCCCACTTTTTAATAATATTTAAACAAATATTAAAAATTTCGATAAATTTTACAATGTTTACTATTAAGTTTACAAGCTTTATAAAAATATAAAAAATTATTAAAAAGGTTAATAATTATAATAAACTTAAATAAAAAAAATATCGATTTAAAAAATAAAATAAAATATTAAATAATTAAGAAAAACTATTTCATTTATTAATTAAAAATAATATAGTTAAAAGAAAAAAAAACGGAAAAAAATAATACGCAAAAAATAATAAAAATAAATAAATAAATATATACGCGTGTAATAACGCATGCTTTAATTAATAGCTATGTTATAAAATAAAGTAAAATAAAAAACATAGCTGTTATTTTTTATTAACAATGCATTACTTAATGAAAAATTAATAAGTTTTTATATAAATAAACCATAGGTTAATTAAATGGCGTTTTTTTTCTTTAAAAATAAATTTAAACATAGCCACGTTTTAAAAAAATTACATTAGCTATAAAAAAAACAATAAAAACGCATATAAAACGAAACGTGGGTATTAGCGGCAAAGCAAAAAAAAGCTTAATTAAAAAATAATTAATTTAAAGTTATAAAACGTTTTTTTAAATGGTTTTTTAAATTGCTATAGCAAAACTTAGCTAATATAAAGTTATTAAACTAATGAGTTAATATTTTTACAAATAAATTAACGTTAAAAATACGTTTAATAAAACGTATTTAACGCCGTGGGTAATAATTTATTAATATAAGTTTAAAAACGTAAATATATAATTAATATAAATAATATTATAATTATAACATATATAATTTATTAATTATATTATAAATATAATATATTATATAAAAAAAAACGCATATATATATTAGCAAGCTATAAAAATAAAATTAAAGCATTATAAAAAAAATATAAAAACTTTAAAGGAAATATCATTAAGCTTAAAATAAATCGGCAATTTTTCTTTAATATTCCCGCTTTTAATATTATTGCTAATAAAAATACCAGCTTTAAAAAAGCGGCCTGCTTTATTTTTAATTTAATTGCAACAACGATCGCATTAAAACTCCGCCGTACCTAAAAACCTAAACCTATTTACTTATTTTATAATAATTGAAAATAAAACCGTAACAATAAATATAATTAACTCGGGAATTTAATATCCCGGGGTATAAAAAATATTCCTTATATATTATTAATAAATAATATCATTTATTTTAATAATAATAAGCTGTAATTGTTTATTAATTAATAATAAATTATAACGCGTTTTTTAAACATTATTTAATTAAAAAACGCAGAAAAATAACGCTTTTATTAGCTAACCTTTATATATATAAAACACGGGGTATAAAACGCAAAGTAATAAATAGTAAACTTAGCGTAAATTTAACGCTTTAATTATATTATTTAACATTATAGCTAATAAAATCGGATAATAATAAAATCATTGCTTTAATTAGCTGTTTTTATTATATAGCTTATATTAAAAAACTTATTTTTATTAAATAAATCCCTTGTTAATAATTTTATTAGCATTTTTTAATTTTATAAATTTAATAATAATTAATAATATAAGCTTTATAAAAAATATTTGCAAAATTTATTTTATATATTTAATTTTTATGTTTAAAATAAATGGTTTACTGTTTAATAATATCTTGCTTTAAATATTTTTAAATTTATTTATATTTATTATATTTATACGGATTTTATATGCAAATACTTTATATGTTAAAAGCCGTATTAATGCACCGTTTTTAATTTTATAAGTTTAATTGTTTATAAATTGCTTTAAAGTTTTTATATTTTTAATTATAATAGTTTTAATGCCGAGGTTTTTGCTTTTAAGTTAATTAAAAAATATTATTTTAATATTTATTATATATTTATTATTACTTTGCTTAATAACGCAATTAATATATGGTTTTAAATTATAAAAATTTATAACTTTAAAATTTATAATAATAAATAAATTTTAATATTTATAATGATTTTTTTTTATATTTGCTTAAAGGTTATAATAAAGCTTTATATATTATATATATTTATAATTAAGCTTTTTAACTTTATTATAATTTATAAAAATATAAAAGCTATGCGGTTTTATATTTTATTATTTTTTTTTTTTTTATTATAGCTATAATTGTTTTATTTATTTTAATTGCTTTTTTGCTGCTATTTTAACTTTGTTTTTATTTTTCACGTTTTTTTATATTTTTTTTTATAATATAATAACAATATGCTTTATATTATTTTTTTTTATATAAAATAAATGTTATAATGTTTGCTTTATTTTTTATTTCGGTTTAAATAATATTTAAGGTTTTTTAAATAAATTAAACGTTAAATATATTCATTGTTTTTACAATTAAAAATGTTATATTTAAAATTATCAACTTAATTAAATTAGTTAGTATAAGTTGTTTTTATGCTTGTTTTACGCAACGAAGCGCGTTTTAAAAATATTTGCTTAAATATATAACATGCTCGCGTATTTCGATCGGCTAAGCTGTTTGCTAAAGCTATAAAGTCGTTATAATGCCGTTTAAACGCATTAAATAATACGCTATATATTAAACTATTTAATTAACTTTTTAAAATAACGCTTAAGCTTTTAATTGTTGTTAATTTTTAAAAGTTTAATATTTAATGTCAAAGTTATTTTTCCTTAAATTAACGTTATTAAAAAATATTAAAATATATATTTTTTAAGCCGGTAAAAAAAAATATATATTTTTAAAACATATATATTTTATGTCGGCAAAAAAAGTATATATTTTTAAAACGTATATTTTTTACGTTAATAAAAGAAATACGTACTTTTAAAATGTATATATTTTATGCCGGCAAAAAAAATATATACCGGGAAAAACAACTTTAAATATTAAATATGAAATTTTTAAAAATTAAAGTAAAATAATGCAAATATAATTTTTTTTATGCTTATAAAAGCTTTTAATAATAAAATTAACTTTTTTAAGGTTTTTTTAATATTATAAAGGTTTTTTTATAAACATGGGAAATTACTCGATAATATTTGCAACGTTTAATTATAACGGGTTTTTAAACAAAAAAGCTTTACTTTTTTATAATTAAAAAATTAAACATTTAAGCATATAAAGCGTATTATAGCATTATAATTATAATAATAAAAATATAATTGTTTTTATGTTTTTTTTATGTTATTTTCTCGATTTATGTTTTTTTTTATATTATTTATTATAGCTTTATTTTTTTTAAATGTTTTTATTTTAAAAATAAATTAAGTTTAATTATATTAACTTTTAATATTTTTTTTAAAATGTGGAAATTTAACAACGTATAAAAAAATTTACAATTAATTTAAAATATTGCTTTATATTTTTTATTAAATAAAAATAATTATAATAATAAATGTTTAAAAAAAATATTTTAATTATAGCTGAAAATAATATAGTATAAATTAAAAAACTTCGTTTTATAATTATGCTTAAATTTAATTTTATATATTATTATTGCTTATTTATTTTATTTTGCTTAAAAAATTTTAGCTTTTTTTATTTAGCTTATAAATAAAGCCGATTTTATGCTTTATAAAGCAAATTAATTATTATTAATATATTTTATAAAATTAACTTTATATAATAACTTTAAAAGTTTTTTAAATATAATAAAAAATGTTAAATATATAAAATGTAATTACATAAAATAATAAATTTATATAATATATTTTATATTTATTTTAAAATAAAAAAAACCTTTTTTAAAAAAAACAAAAGAAATATCATTAATTTTTAATTAATTATATAACGTTATATTTTAAAAAAAAATATTAATTAAAATATTAAAATAAAAACATAAGCCGACAAATAAAAACGATTAATTTATATAATGTTTATATAAAACTAAGCTTAAAAATTAACATTTTAATAAGCTTTTTATAAAATTTAAATGAAAAAACATAATTATTGCTTATTTTTATTTTATGCTTTAAGTTATAATGTGAATTTCTTTATGCTACGTTATGTAAATGCGTAGCGCTTTTGTTTTAAAAAAGTTTTTCATAAGCTTTTAAATATGTTTTTTAAAATGCGTTTATTTAACAAATACCTGGTTGCTTTTTTTTTATTTTTTAATTTTTAAAGTTCTTTTAAATTATTATTTAATTTTTTTTTTATTAGTGTTAAAAATTAAACGTTATTATTTATTAGCTTAATTAAAACATTTTTAAGTGTATAATATAGTCCGGCTGCTTAACCAAGCTTTGAAAAAAAACTTTCCTTAATTAAATAAGCATTTTATAAGTTTTTAGTTATATAGTTTTTGCGCTTATGCGTTGCGCAGGGGTTTTAAGTGAATTATATTTAAAAAGCCGTTATTTCGTTGATTGCCACACGTTTGAGAACTGCATTTCCAAGGGGCCATTCCCCGTACATTGCCTTAGGGTTAATAGGTTTTTGGGGGAATAACGAGCTTAGGGCATTGCGCTGGCTGGAACGCTTCCGGCCTAGGGCCGGTGTTTTGACTTGTTGTAAACGGGAGGTGTTTAAGTGCATATATTCTTAGGCGACTGGTTTAAGCACGGTGAACTTAGCAGGAAAGCTTTTTTTTTAGCGCTTAAAAAGTAAAAAGCAAACGTTGCTTATTTTATAAAATTAATATTTATTTAATTTTTAGTGTTTAAACGCAAAGAAATATATATTATTTTAATTATTAATATTTTAATTTTATTTTTTTAAATAATTATTATAAAATAAATTATAATGTTTATTATTATAAACATTATAATTATTATAATAATAATAAAATATATGCCGTTTAAATTAACGTTTTTATTATTTAATAAAGTTAATATATTTGCTTAACTTTTTTTATATCTAACGGTATAATAAAACTTTTATTGTTTTATTTTTTATTATTTAAAATTAAAAAATAAAAATGTTTTAAATTAACCGTTTAATTATTATTGCTTTAATAATAATAATTATTAAATTTATTTTATATTTTATTATTTTAATAAAAGTTTTTTTTTTTAATTATAAAAAAAGCTAAATATTATATTATAATTTATAAATATATAATTTAACATTATTATTAAATAAATAACTAATAATTTTTAAAATAATAATATTATATATAAAGTTTTTATAAATAATAAATGTTTATTTTAGTTTATATATAAAGCTATTTATTAAACATAATTAATTTAATATTATTTATAAAGCTTTAAATAATATAAATAATAATTTTAGCTATTATTAAATTAATGTAAATTTATTATTAAAGTTGTTTTTATTAATGCTTGTTTTTACATTATTATTAACATTATTATTAACATTATTATTAATGATAATGTTAATGTTTTTATTTATTTAAATATATTAGCATTAATTTATTTAAAGGTAAAAAAATTTATAATAAACCGTTAATTTATAAAAGCGTTAATACTCGAAGCTTTACGTATTAAATTATGTTTAAAATGTAAACGTTATACGGTTAGGTTATAATTAAATGGTTTTTAAAGATTATTTTTACATAGTTTATTTTAAAAAGTCGTTATATATTTAAATTAAATTATAAAATAAAAACTATAATTAAATATATAAAAAATATTGGTTTATTATATAAATAGCTTTTTTTTATTAATTTTATTATTGTTTTATTTATTTTATAAATTATATAAAGCGCTTGTTTTATTTACTTTATAAATTTTTTAAAGCATTTGCTTTAATTATTTTATAAAACTATATATTATGTGATTTTTTTTAAGCTATGGCTTATTTTTTAGTTTAGCTAAATATTTTTTATTAAATTATTTAATTATTTTAATTTTTTAATAAATTGTTTTTTTATTAGTTTATAATATTGTTTTTTTTTCCTAGGTTTATTGTTTATAATAAATATTAGCGTGTTTTTTTAATTTTAATAAGTTTATAGGTTTTTTTTTTTTTTTTAGTTTTTTATGGTTTTTTTTTATTATAATAAATTATATTGCAAAATTTATTTTGCTTTTTTTTATAAAGCGTTATTATATTACTTTTACTATAATTAAAATTTTTAGCTATAAAATTATGCTTTATTTTTATTACTTTAATAAAGGTTTTTTTTATAAAATGTTAAATAATATTAATTATTATAAAAACTATAATAATATTAACTTTTTTATTTGCGATAAAAATCACGTTTTTATTAATTTTTTATATAATATTATTTTAAAATATTAACGGTTATAAATATATAAGCATAAAGTTTTTAATAAGTTTTAAAAAATAAATTATTAAGCTTAAAAATTATTAGCTTGTTTTTTTGTTTTAATTGTTAAATCAAGTTTTTTTATGAAAAAAATATTAAAATAGCTTAATAAAGTTTTTAAAATATAAATAAATTAAAAACATAAAAGCATTTAAAAAAAACAGCGTTATTTAAAAAAAAAATTAAGTTAGCTTTTTTTATAGCTTTTTTTAGCGTTAACTAAGGCTTTTTTAGCTTTTTTTTTGCTTAAATAATTAAGCTCGCTTTTTTAACGTTAATTAATTAAATTACCGGTGGTAAAACTAATTAATTATTTACTTTATATTTTTTAAGTTTTTTATAAGTTTTTAAATAATTTTTACGTATAAGTATTTTTTTTATTTAATTAAATATTTATAGGTTTTTTTATTTTAACGTAAATTTAATATATTTTTAATTTTATATAAATTTTTATTTAGTTTAATTTTTAATTATATTTAAAGTTTAACGTTTTTTAATGCTAGTTTAAAAAGTAAAATATAAAATTTTAATTATATTTTAGCTTTTTTAAATAATTTAAGCTAATAATTAATTTTTAAAATAACTTTTTTAATTTTAAATAATTTAATTTATTTAAAATTAAGTTTATTGCTTAGTTATTTTATTTTAATATTACACTTTAAAAAATACACTTTTTTTTTTTTAAAATTAACTTTAATAATTTATGCTTATTATTATAAGCTTTTATACGGTTTTATAAAAATATTAGTTTATTTTATAATTTTTATTATAAACCTATGATTTTTTTTTGCTTATATTTTTATTTTAAACGTTATAATGCTATTAATTATAATTTAATTTACCTTTAGGTTAAATTTGTAATTTACTTTAAATAATGATATTTTTATTAATTTATTATTAAAATTATTATAAATATATTTTATTATAAATAAAAGCTTAATTTAATTGTTTTATTATTTATTAAAATAATAGCGTAAATATTATTTTAAAGTTTAATTAAGTTTTTTTATTTGTTTATTTATTTATAAATAATAAATTATAAATAATTAATATTTAATGTTTAATGTTTTTATTAATAATTATTAAAACTTAAAAATTATAACTGTTTTTTTATTTATAATTGTTTTTTTTAAAGTTTTATGTTTATTAAAAACGTGTTTAATTATTATATAAATTAAATTTTTTACTATGTTTAATTTTAAATATAATATAAAATATTTATATTTTATAAGTTTTTTTATAATAATTAATATTAAATTATATAATATTTTTATTATAAGTTTTTTTAACTTAGGTAATTTAATAATAAAGTTAAATATAATTAATTTTTAAACTTTATTTAATATTTACTTTAATTATAATAATTTATATGGTTTATATTATAATGCTTTATTTTTTTTATATAAAATATATTTTTAAATTATTTTTTTAACTAGGTTTTTAATTTTTTTATATTTATACTTTTTTTATATTTAAAATAATGTTTTATATATTTTTTAATGTTTTAATAATAAATGTTTATACATTGCTTTTATTAGTTTTTTAATTATAAATTATTATTTAAAATTTAAATATATTTTTTTATTTTTATTTTTATTTTATTTAGTTTTAATAATATTTATTAAATTATTTTATAATTTTTTTATAAATGTTTAATTTATTTATTATAATTAAATAAAGTTATAATTGCAAATATAATTTTTTATTAAATATTTTTTAATAATATTTAACTTTTAATTTTAGTTTTTTATAATAATTTTATTAATTTAATATATTTATTATTATATTTTATTTAATGTAAAAAATAATAAAATTAAATTAAAATAAAAATTTTATTTATTTAATTTATTATTTGTTTAATATTTTTATTATTATAAATATAATTAAGTTTTTATAATTTATATATATTTTAATTAATTTTTTAAGTTTATAAAAATAATGTTTTTATTTTTTAAATGTTTAAATAATAATTATAAGCTTTTTATTTAATAACGTGTATTATTTTACTAGTTTTAAAAGAAATTTTAAAAAATAAACCATTAAATATAATTTATTATTTTTATTTTATTAACTTAATTATTTGTTTATTGCTTTTTTGCTAGCATTAATTATTATTTTAAATTTTTTATTTAAATTAAAAAGCTTTTAAATAAGTTTTTTTAATATAAAAACCTTAATTTTTTTTAAAAAATTTACGTTTTTTTTTTTTTTAAAATTGTTTTTTTTTATTAAGTTTATAAAATGTTTAACATGTTTATTAAATTTTTTAATAAAGCTTTAAATATAATTTATAAATTTTATAAACGTTTTTATAATATTTATTAATTTAAATATTAATTAATTTTTATTGTTAAAATTTTAAATTTTTAAATTTTTATTTTTTTAAAGTTATTATAAATTTAAAAAAATTAACTTTTTATATATAAAATTTGTTTTTTTTAAGGTTTACTTTTAATTTAACATTTTTATAACGTATTTTTAATATTTTTTAAAGTTTTTTAAATAAATTAAAATATTATTAAAACATTAATAAATTTAAAAAACATAATTAAAGATTTATATAATTTATAACGTGTGTAAAATGCCGTTTTTTATTTATTTTTTAATGTTATTTTAATTTAATTATATACGTTTAATAAATTAAATATTATAAATTATTTTACATATATTAATTAAATTTATAAATTATTAATTTTAAATATTAATTTTATAAATTTAATTATTTTAACGTTTACGTTTTAATAGTTTATTATTAATTTTTAACGTTATTTATTGTTTTTTTTTAATTTTACGTAATATTTATAATATCGGTGATTTTATTAATAATTTTAAAAATTAAATGAATTTTTTTTTAAACTTTTTTATAAAAAATCTTTATAGTTTTTTTAATTGTTTTTTATTTATATAATATAATAAAAATGATTATAATTTTACTTTTTTTTAAATGATATTTTATAATTTTATAAATTATATTTTAATAATTTATTATATGTTTTGCTAAATATATTGCTATAATTTTAATATTTTATTAATATTTTATTATTAAATATATGCTTAAACTTTTTAATTATTATATAAATTTATAATAATAATTTAATAAAATTGCTTAATATTTATATTTTAAGTTTTTTATTAATTAATTTTTTTTTAATATATTTTATTAAAATTAGCTTGTTTTTTAATTTATTTTAAAATTGTTTTTTTATTATTAAAATATTTTTAAAATAACATTATGCTTTAATGTTTTTATAATATTAAGCATAAGTTATTTTTTATGTTTAAAAATATTAAAAAAAAGTTTTACAGTTTTTCTTTAAATTATTTTGTTTTTATACGCAATAAAACTTTTATTAACGGTTAAAAATAAATTAAAGTTATTTTTAAGCTTTATTAATATGCTTAATTATTTAATAATTTATAAAAAAATAAAGCTTATTTAAGCTTTTATATTTATAAACGCTTAAAGTTTATATTTTTAATATTTTAAATTAATTTTAATATATTTGCTTTTTTTAACTATAATAATATAAAGCTTTTTAAGTTTTTTTTAAAAATAATTATTAATTTATTATAATTATTTATAATTATTTTTAAATGAATTTTAATTAATTATTATTTATATTAATATATTATTAAATTTTTTAATTATATTAATTATTATTTAAAACTTTTTAAAACATATTAATATATTTTTATTTAAATAATATTTTATTTTTTTGCTTTTTATTTTTATAAAAATTTATTATGTTTTTAAAAACTTTTTAATAAAATTTATTTGTTTTATTATTATTAAAACTGGTTTTTATTTAATTATAATTTTTTTAAGCTTTTTTTTTTTAAATATTAATTAATTTTAATTAATTTACTAAGTTTATTTTATTGTTTTACATAATTTTATTGCTTTTTATTACGTATAAATTTTACATTTATTATTAATATAATTTTTTTAATTATAAAGTTTATTGCAAATATATTATAAATTATTATAAGTTTTTTATAAATATTATAAATTTTTTAAGGTTTTAATAAATCGGTGTTATTTTTTTTTTATTTGCTTTATATAAAGGTTATATTATAAGTTTTCCATTTAATTATTTTAAAAACTATATATATTATAATTTTTTTTACAAATAATTAATATATTAATATATTATATAATATATTTAAAAAATTTATTTATGTTTTTTATTTTTTAATTTTAATTTTACCGGTTTTTAATTTATTATTATTTTATTATAATAATGTTTTTTAATAATAAATTTAATTATTAAATTAAAATATTTACTAGTTTTTATTTTAACTTTTATTATAAACGTTAAGTTATATTATTATATATTTTTTAAAAATAATTATATTTTTATATTATTTTTAACCTTTAGCGTATATATTATTATAGTTTTAACTTTTTTTATTTATAATTTTTAAGCGTTTAATGTTTTATTAAAGCATTTTTTTTATTAAATAAATTTTATTACTAAGTTTTTTAATTTTTTTTATTTAGTTTAATAATTATATTTATTATAATTATATATTTATTTTTTAATATAAAATTTTTTTTTAAGTTAATTTTTATAATTATAAATTAAGTTTTTAATTTTATTTTATATGAAATTCTTAACCTGTTTTAATTTAATGTTTTTTTATTTGTTTTTTTAATTTAAATGTTATTATTAATATTAATATTATATATTTTATATTTAATAAAATTGCAAATATAACCGTTTTATTTTGCTTATTTTAATTATTTTATAAAAAGTGCTTTAATTATATTTGCTTTTATTTTTTACATATATTATAATATAACATTTTTTTAACGTGTTATTATTATAATAAGCTTTATTTATTATTAATTTATAACATTGCAATAATTATAAATAAAGCTTATTTTGCTTTTTTAAGCTTTTGTTTTTTTTTAAGTTTATTATAAGTTTAAACGTAGTATTTTTTTTAATTATAATTATAATATTTAATTTTGCTTAAGTTTTATTTTTTTTTTATTATATTAAGTTTTATAAATTTTATATAAATATTTAATATTATTAATTTAAAGGTTTATTTTTTATTTATATTAAGTATTTATTAACTTTATTATTATTTTTATAAATATTATTTATATAATTAATTATTAATTTTTATTACATTAATAATATAAATTTTCAAATTAATTAATTATTTATTTTTATATAATTTATTTTATACTTTAATTTTTAACTTTTAATAAAATGTTATTATTAAAGCGTTATTATTAACTTAAGTTGTTTTAGCTGTTATTTTCCGGAATTTTATTATATATTTATATACGGCTTTTATTTAAAACATTAAAAACAGCTTTTTTTCCGCTTGTTTTTTTTTTAAAATTTTCATATATATTAATTAACGCTATTTTAAACTTTTTATAAAATTTAAATGTTATTTAAGTTTTTTTATTTATATTGTTAATATTATTATTTTTTATATAATTATTTATTATCGGCTAAAATATTTTAATGTGTTTTTTATAAAGAATTTTATAGTTATTATTACTTTATTTTTTTTTAATAAAAAGCTATTAATGTAATGTTATAAATAAATCTTTACTTAAGTTAAAAATCTTTTTAATTGTTTTTAATTATTATTATAACAAACCTTAGATTTGTTGTAGCGTAGTATACTCGGAGCTCCACGTATTAAATCGTGCTAGGGGTATAACAGGTAGTGGTTATTATAGCATGGTCACTAAGTAGTTAGGATTGCTCCTACATAGCTATTTTAAAAAGTTGCTATATGCTTAAATTAAATTGTGAAGTAAAAACTACAACTAAATGCATAGGAAACGTTGGTCTATTATATAAACAGCCTTTCTTTCACCAATTCCCTTAGTGAGTGCTTTTGCTCACTGGACTCACTGGCTCACTTGACTCACTCTCAAAGTGAGCTCACTTACAGGGTGATCTAGGGTGAGTCGTTACGTGACTCTCCTGATTGGGAACTGTGGCTTGTCTTCTGGTACAGTTCCTTCCCCTCGTTGGTGCCATATCGCCGCTAGACCCCTCTCAGTGGCCTGCGCCCATGTTGGCTTATAACAATTATTAAACTTAATTAACTTAATTAATTTAAAAAGCTTAAATTTTAATAAATTTATAATTTATGTTTTTAATTATTAATTTTATTGTTTTAATTATTTAATTTTATTTTATAAATGCGTTAAAAAATTTTGCATTATTACGGGTGTTAACTTTAATTATTGCTGTAAAAATATTATAATTTTATGTAGTTATTTTTTAAACAATAAATAAATGCGATAATTTAAAATATAATAAACCGTTAATTTATAAAAGCGTTAATATTTAAAGCTTTACGTATTAAATTATGTTTAAAGTGTAAACGTTATATAATTAAGTTATAACTAAATGGTTTTTAAAAATTACTTTTATATAACTTAATTTAAAAAGTCGCTATATGCTTAAATTAAATTATAAAGTAAAAACTATAATTAAATATATAAAAAACGTTGGTTTATTATATAAATAGCTTTTTTTTTATTAATTTTACTATTGTTTTATTTATTTTATAAATTATATAAAACGTTTGCTTTATTTGCTTTATAAATTTTTTAAAGCATTTATTTTAATTGTTTTATAAAGCTGCATGTCACGTGATATTTTTTAAGCTATGGCTTATTTTTTAATTTAGTTTAATATTTTTTATTAAATCGTTTAATCACCTTGGTTTTTTAATAAGTCGATTTTTTATTAATTCGTAATAAAATTAAATATATATTTATATTAATAACATTATTAAGCTTAATTAATTAACGGGATTAATTATTATTAATTATTTTATTTTATTATAAATTGTTTATTTTTTGCGGTTAAATTAAAAAAACTTTAAAAATAAATGTAAAAATGTTTTTATTATAAATTAAATTATAATTTAAAAGTTTAAAGTTTATTATTTTAAAAAAATTATAAAAGATTTAATAATTAAAATAAATAATTACTATTATATTATTAATAATAAAATGCCATTAAATTATAAAAAATATTAAAAGTTATAAAAAAAACAATTTAAAAAAATTCATTATATAAATTAATTATTTATATATTTTTAAATAAAAAAAATTAAGTAAAATATATTTACTTTAAATTAAAAAAATAAATATAATTATAATATAAATAAAAAATTAATTTATATTTAAATTTTTTATTTATTTTGCTAATTTTATTATTAATAAAAATTATATTTAATTTAAAAAAAAAAGCTTGTTATATTTAGCTTAAAATATTAAATAAATTTATAAGCTTTTTATATTTTTATTAATTATATAATTATTAAAACGCAAAAAAAACGGCTGAAAAAAATGGTTATTTTAAAATGTTATGTTGTTATAAATTTTAACCCGGATTTATTACCGCGTAAACTATAGCATTTTTAAAAGCGGCTTAAAACGGCTTAGCTATTATAATGCCAGCGCATTATTTTCTTTTTACAATGCTTTAATATGTTTTTTTGCATAAACTTGGCCTTTTATTTTATTTTTAACACCATTATAATATTTTATTTATATAGCTATTGTTTTTATTTAATAGTTTTTTCTTAGGTTTATATTTGCTTTGCCGTAGCTTAAATAAAGGTAAAATTACCTATTATACTAAAAAATTTAAACTTTTTATTAACATAATTTATAAGCTTATTAATAGCGCTAAAATAGCTATGTTATTTTAAAAACTGCTTTGTTTTATTGTTTATTATGCTATTTTTATAACATTAAACATTTTTATAACGCTTTAAAATTTGTTTTAATTAAACGGTTTTATTTAAAGCTTTATTATTAACTTAACCTTGTTATTTTTTTTTTTGCAGCATAAATTATTGCACGTAAATTAAAAATAAAAATTTAAGGCAAAATGTTAATTTAGCTTTTTTATAACAAGTATTTTATATGTTTTGCTATAGCTATGCTTATAATTAATTTAAATATTTTAAATAAATTATAGCAAAAAAAACGCTTTTTAATGTTTTTATATTAAAGCTATAAAAACTTATAGCATTTTTATAATTAGCTAAAGCTAGTTAACTATATAATTTAATAAAACTTATTAATAAAACGTAAAATTAACTATATAAATAATAAAAAAAGCAAATATAACAAGCAAAGCAAAAAAACAAAAAGCTAAAATTAAAAATTAAAAACTTTTTAAAATGTTATTTTATATAAAAAAATATAGCTAATTATAATGCTTAGTATAAACAAAGCTTAAAGTTAAATTAAAATTATAATTAAATTAAATAAAAAAGCTAAAAAGTTTTTAATAGTAAATAGCAATAATAAAATTTAAAAACAATTATTTGCGTTATAAAACAATATATAATTTTAATATAATAAAATAAAAAACAAATAAAAAATAAATTAAATTTAGCAAAATAAGCAAAGCGTAGCTAATATAGCTAATACAATTAAAAAAACAAAAAACAAACAATAAAAAAAAAATCAAAAATATAAAAAAAAACATTAAAAATTAAAGCTTTTTATTTATGCTATAGCACATTAGCTTAAAATAAAAAAAAGTGTTTAGCGCCACGCTATGCTTAATCGGAAAAAGCGCTAAACCTGTTAAGCATAACAGCGTATTTTTTTTTATAATAAAAACATTTTAAATATATAATCATTAAACTTATTAAAAATAAACCAGTTAAAAATATTAAATTTTTTATTAATTATAATTAAATTAATTATTTTAATATTTTTAAAAAATTAAAATTTATAGCAAATTAATTAAAAGTTAATTATAAAGTTTAATTTTTTTAAAAATTTTTATTAAAAGTTATTTTTAAAAAAAGCTAATAAAGCTTTTAATAATTAAGCTATAAAAATAACATATTTAAAAATAAAAGTTTTAAATTTTAAAGTTAAATTATAAAAGTTAATTAAATAATGTTATATATATATTAAAAAACGCTTAAATTAACGTTTTATTTATATAGTTAATATATAAAAAATTAAATAAAAACTTAAGCGTTAATTTATATACGCTAATAAAGCAGCTAATTAATAAATAAAATTAAACGAAATTATAAAAGTTAAAAATGTTATTAAAGTTGCAATAGCTTAATTATCAAAGGAAACACTAGAAAAAGCTGATATAATAAGTGGTTGTTGAGAAAAAACAGCTTTAAAGTGGAAGGGTGGTAATTGGGTAGGTGGTCCGCGATAGGGTGGGCCGTGAGACCCTAGGTTAGCTTATTTTATGCCCGACACAACACACCCCTGAGATTTACTGTCTGCTAGACATCAGCCCGAGCGATGGATTGCCGTGGTGGCTAATGGCGGGTGAGTTAAATGAGCCAAGTGAGCCAAGTCCAGTCTGGCTTTTCAGCTTGGTCAGCTAAGGCTGAATTCGAAGCACGACATGCCCTACCTCAGCATCTACTGGTCCAGCTCATGAATAGATTCGAAAATGGTAGGTATCACACATTATCCAGTTAACGCCGTATTAACATGTCACTCAATTGAAGACGGAAATTTATAATAACTTGAAAATACTTGGAGTTCCAACGTAGTTTCAACGGTATCTTGACATCTGTGAGATTTAGATGATATCTGCGAGTACTACTGAAAGCCTTTGAGCTATCGGTAATCTAAATATAGCGAAGGTTATGAGATTACATAAGAGTAAAAGAATACAGGAAGGAATGGAGGTATATATTTATTTCTTGTCGGGAATGTTAGTCGTAATTGTTCGGCGGTTTCTCAGTGAGAGTTTGGGATTCTAAGCACGGCTTAAACGAAACTTAGATGATTACGGTTGAGGACTGAGTATTACAAGCTTAATGGCAAAATATTCAGCCGTTCCCATTCGTTGGTTCCAGACCCCTCGCGCGGCAGAACAGGTCTTGGAACATGCCCACTCTCATACACGCAGCAATACGGAAGTCTTTTACCATCAAATAGTGTATGAGGCCTCATATGATAGCACCTACCTACTATTTCAGTACTTCGGCTGTGGTTTCCTTAAGAAGGTAAGTATGCATGAGATGATGTATGTGCCTTCCTAGTATTATCCGGCATGAACAGCGAAATACACAAGAGAGCAGGAGCATCCGTTGCCCAACCTGCAGCGGCACCTACTCAAAAAACAAGATTTAACAGCAAATGCCTGACTACATGTACCTACCTACCTTCTAGGTAGGTACTGAGACCCTTCACAGTTCTGTTCCTCAACATCGGAGTCTGCTCTGTCATCATATCCTCTGCATCACTTGGTAGCCCCGTGAAGCCTGGCCACAGACGCACACAAAACCACATTTCCGAATTATCACCTCCTTTCAACTAGATTCTCTTCCTATCGCGTAATTCAGACTGTCATTCGAAAGAATGGCTGATCTCCTTCCTCTAGGTGATGATATTACTATCTCTTCATCCCTGGATCCTATTTATACTGGCGAATCCGCTCCTCTCGGAGATACCATTGGAGAAATCAGTAAAATCCTCCGTCGTGTAAAATCAGTAGGTCATCAGAGTAGGTCTCAAGACTGTCGATACCCATTGGCGCCAGATGAGCGTGGTGGCCAACACGAACAAGCACGAGCTAGAACCGGCTCACCTGTGCGTGCCAACTCGAAGCGCAGAAGGTCAGCAGCGCCATCTACGGCATCAACTCCCGGCCTAGAGAGAAGGTATCATTCTTCAAGGTACCTATTCAAAAAAGAAAAAAAAGGGCTCCTTTTCTTTGTAGTATTGACCGTAACTTAGCAGAGCCATTCGTAGAGTTCCCTTAACTCTATCATTCTCACAGTTCTGCTCAGAGCTCGACTCACATGCCCGAGATAACTTGCCCCATGGCTTATACTATCCTCCAATCCAACTCGCACCAATACCCGGCCAGAGGAGTTTGTCAAGAGGCCGAAGGTGGCGTCGTGATGATACACCCCACCCTAGCAGTTCTGCGCGAGACAAAGATCGTCCACGTGAGAGGAGCAATGCTTCTAGAGGACGTCGACATACACGCAGCGAAAGGACTCTGGGTCAAGAAGGATATTCACTACCATCATCCGAGGCTACAGATGTCGTCCTCGACACTTCATCATATATCGTAAAAGGGGGATTTCGACTACACAATCGTCAACAAGCACGCGAATTCAAGTTTCCCCAGTCTAAAACCCAATCGGAGCCCGCTTGGTACGCTGGTGATGGATTCTCAGGCGATGAAGCGAGTCCACAGTCTGCCTTCTCTATGGCACACAAAGCCAAACGCAGACGATCGAGGTCACTCTCCGCTTTCGGTCAGCTTTCATTAGAGACTCAGAGTAGTGTAGACCGCAACCTGGAGGGAGTAGCATCGAGCCAGCCATACTTGAGGGGATCACATCGATTGCGAGGGCAAGCTAGCGAAACGATGAGAGAAGTGTGGCCGACGCGAGAGAATTTCATGGACAGTTCGCTTGACAAAAAGCCAAGGAATGTTGTAAATGAAGACTACAGCATGGCTGAGGTCATGTCGCCGCTCAATCCACAAACACCTCCTTCGTCAAGACCAGAAATGAGACCGGGTATGTCACGGAAGAGACGGGCTTCTGACTTTGAAAACTTTGGTAAACGTAGACGAAGATCTGCAAGTCGCCAAAGCAAAGAGTCACCCATGTTATACGCAGGCGGTTCACCGGTGCTTGGATCGCTATTCGGCGATGAGGAAGATGAGGAAGACGAGGAAGAAAGAAATGAGTTCTATGAAGGGGAGTACATGAGTGCTTCGCCGATTCTTGGAACTCAGTTAAGCGATAATGAGGATGAAGATGAGAGGACTCAATTGTATGAGGGAGTGAGCGATGAAAGCGTGCAGCAGAGTGAGGCAAATGAAGAGCCTGATTATATACTTGCCACGGCAAATGACGTCGGCACTAGCGATTTCGATACCGAAATGCGAGACGAAGAGGATGCGGAGGATTCGAGTGACTCGAACGAGTAGGTCCCCTCGAGCAGCTTCGGCAGTTGTGAGAGATCGGAGAGAAACAACAGGTTAAAGGGTACAGCACAGATGGCTATTTACTACCTATATAGCCACGGCTCAGGAACGGGTTGACGGTGACTTGCCTGCGCCGATCTAGTCACGTTTAACCAACTTTGACGTCCGAGTGAGATAGATCACGGTGGCTGATTACTTGCTTGGTGGGCTGATTTACTGAATCGGTGGAAGGGTTATCTACTTACATCTCATTAGCTTATGCGGTGAATACTTTAGGAGGTAATGTAAGGAAATGAATGGTATAACTTAGCAAGCGGTACATGGAAATCTATATAATAGCTCTATGTAGCTCAGGACTTGGCCACAAGAGTCATTCAGCGATGAATTTACAAATCACGGCTTGTCTGCTTTGATATTTCACTCTCTGGCTATGTATGTCCTCTCAATACGGTATATCTTCAAGTATATGATATTAATTCATTAGAATGGTGTTTTCACTAAACAAGCACGATAATAGTCGATTAATAGCTTGATTACTTGACTGATTTAATAACCGAGATAGCTAGGACTGAGAGTAAGAGCTATTCTTATATTCCCTCCTCTTTTATCTATTTGCTTTGACGTCTGTGTTTGAGAGTTGTAGCTAGCTGACTAGTTGACTGGTCTTTGCTTCCTTCGCTGGGAGGAAGTTTTGGGAGATTCGGTAGGTTTGTAAATTGGTTGCTTCAATATCATCGTAGCAGTGGTTGATGACCTTCTCTCTCTCCCCCCCTCTCTCTCCTCTCTTCCTTCCTTCTTTTCGTTGCTTCTACCTTTCTCGATCTTGATTCGAGTCTCGTTGTTCACGGTTCGGCGTGCATGGTACTTTGCCCCCTTGGGAAATGAAGATGAATCTACCCATCTCCGAACTTTGGATATCGCCGTCTCAGCCTCGGTTTCGGTTTCGGTCGCTCACGCTATCCCTTTCGGCTTTTGATTATTTCATTGAAAATGTGATCGGTCGCATTACTTCGCCTTCCCCTTCGGCAGAGCCTCGTTCTCGCCGAGCTCCCGCACCAAGATCTTCGTGCGTCCCTCGCCGCTGTAATCCTCCATCCCCGTCTCGAAACCAGGACACGCGCCCACGGCGAGGTAGCGGCCGTCAGACGAGAAGGCGAGCGCCGCGACACTATCGGGAAACTTCTGGTACACCTTCATACGTCGCTTGGCGTCGGCATCCCAAAGGGCGACAGTGGCGTCCCCACCACCGCTCGCGAAGGTGCCGTAGGCCGGGTGGAAGGCCAGCGCGTTGACGGGGTATACGACGTCGGTGGGAGCCGCGCCGCTGCCGTCTGCCGCGGGCTGGTTCTGGCGGTGGCACTTGAAGGCGTATTTGCGCGCCTGCGACTCGGCCGACGCGTCGAAGAACTCCACGGCTACGCGCCCCTCGATGCTGCTCGTCGCGTAGCCCGCATCGGACGGCATGGCGGCCACGGCGCGGGTGAGGAACTTCAGCGAGGACTCGCGCTGTTGCCAGGGTGAGGGGGCTGCTTGCGTCGATAGGCCTGTGGCTAGCGCTGAGAGGTCGTAGATGTGCACTAGGCGGGATGTCATTGCTACTATGAGCTTTGAGGGGCTCGCGGCTAGGGCGTGGGGTTTGCCGGGGAGCGGTATTTCTAGTGGTGGTTGGGTTGTGTCTGTTGGGTTGTGGACGTGGAGGGTGCTGTCCCAGGAGGCGGAGATGACGAGGGCTGTTGGGTGGGTTGTTAGCTTCTTGTGTCTTCGTTGAAATGTAAAGACAGAGACGGGGAAGTTTTGTTACAGGAGACCACGAGGGGGGGCATTACTTACAGTGTTGCCGACTATAGACAACCCTCCGTACAGGCGCGGCATGCTTGCTGAGCACCGTCTGTTCGCCGCTGGTCAGGTCGAGCTTCAAGACCTGCCAGTCCAGGCCGGCGCTGAAGGCCTCGTTGTCGTCGGCGCCGAAACAGACATCTAGGACGGGCGCGCGGTGCTCAATGGTCCGGATCAGCGCGCCTTGCTGGCCCTCGGCGTCGCTGGCGGCCTGTGTGTCGTAGAGGTATACGTGCTTGTCCCACGACGAGACGAGGAGGCGGGAGGGAGATTCGGGCGCGAATACCAGCGCGGATATCGCATCGTTTGGCGGTTGCGCGAGCTCGAATTGCGCTGCTGCGGTCGAGGTTAGCTGTCTGTTTATGAAATGGACATTGCGATAGAACCGGGCCTTGGGTACTCACCTGGCGCCATGGTTTCTAATTATGTGCCGTTGTTCAGTATGACACCAACTTGACTGCTAAGCAATTGGGTTATGTGGATGGTGGGTGTTGTGCAGGTCTTTACGAAGCATGTGAAATGTTCTGTCGCATTAGAGGGCGATGGTGAGTGAGCTAGTATGTATGCTGGAACCTTGACCCGTTGCCTTAGGTACACAATCGATAAGAGAGGTTAGGTTTAGACAAAACAATGCTCACTTTACCCGCTTATAGTGCTTGGCTTTAGGGGTCCTCGAATCAAGAGGGAATTTTATAGCTACAATATCTTACACAAACTGGATGTTTCATCGCTTCTAATATATCTATTTTCTGCTTTATAATGACGTTCTGGTTTCTGAAAGTTTGCGTCCCAGGTTTGCGAGATGGTGGCTTCGAATGCAGATGTGACTTCGCTCAATGAGTTAAGCGCACTGTTTCGACTCCCAGGAGGTGCTTTACTGACGGATCAGGCAAGTGCAACTACTACTTTTCATAAGGAAGATATCGACCTCGTGATTCCAATACATCCAGCATTTCTCTTCCAGTCTGAATTGCAAAGGTTTTCGACGGTACTGGATAAATTCATCATTGTTAAATGAATCCTATATGGCAGCAAAATTGGTAGCTAAATCGCACCCAAGCGAGCAGACTGCCTCGGACAGTGCCATTTTTACACCCTCGAGATATTCAATTTCTCTATCGCTTCTCTATCCTCACTTTATACGTGTGCCCGAGTCAGATATCTTCATTACAAGATGAAGAACCTCGTTCGTGGGGTAACCTCCTGAAGTGTCGCTATAAAACATGAAAATGAGGACGAATACAAGCTCAAGGACACACCAGTACACTTTGGGTATTTTCATATCTGCACAGCATGAAAGTCGCCTGGAAAGGGCCGTGTTTAGTTTTGCTACGGTTGGTGCTGTCGTCCCTAACAGGTGACTGCACTCTACATGACACTCTACATGATCCTCTGATACGACACGGAGGTGGCTTTGCCAGCCATGCGCCTCGATATCAGCACCCTCGTCAGCCTGACAGCGGTGAACGTGTCCCCTTCTCTTCTCTTAACTTCCGTTAATCGTCGTTTCTATCTCTGGAAAACCAATCCCCTCCCAATTATTCGACTGGATTGAAGCTTGATTTCCTACCGCCCAAATCCGGAGAGCAATACCCCTCTTTGATACCATATACCCACTGCGAGCAACTTGAAGACTTGCTGTTCGATAGCGACTACGAGCACCGTAACCGACTGAAAGCTGCGTTGGCTGCGACCAATCAAGGCTACTCCGCAGAAACCCGCGATACGACAGCCAGCAGGCGATTCAGTACGGAATCGTTGCATTTGGATCCCAAGTAACAAGACACGACAAGACAAGAGACCGACTGGCGCAAGAGCTTGACGAAATATTTTTCCTAGCGGAGGCCTCTGGTTCTTCGTGACATCTGTGACGACTCACAATCTCACATAAGAAAGGAATGGTAGGGTTGTGTATCGACACATACAAAAGAGCTTCTTGCTGTTATACCTAAGATGGGAATGGAAACAACATCGAGAGGTATGATGTCCAACCATGGATAAGCCTAGACTGTACTTAACTTTTAATAGGACGACTGATCCAAGATCGCCGGCGACGTCTGATGAGATCGCTATCATTCAATAGTATTGGCGTCAGATATTCGAGTATTCCACATGCCGAAGCCAATACGTGCGCATGGTTGCTAAATCATCCCGACTATATGGGGTGGTTAGATCCCGATGAATCTACTCAGCACCATGGGTTCCTGTTGATTTACGGAAAGCCGGGCTCTGGAAAGTCAACGTTGATGAAATACCTTTCAAAGTGTACACAAAAGAATGCGGACATTACTATCTCATTTTTCTTCAACCGTGGAGGTAATAACATTTTGGAACAGTCGACAGAAGGGATGTACCGCTCACTGCTCCTGCAACTCCTCGAAAGAGTGCCAACCCTCCAGGGAGTAATTGATCTGATTGGCCACATTGGCCAACGTCATGAGTTTGATGGTTCATGGGAAATCCACGTCCTCCAAACCCTTCTCACCGCAGCTGTGGTTAATCTAGGACGGCGGCAAGTAACATGCTTCGTTGACGCATTAGACGAATGTAGCGAATCTCAAGTTGGGCATATGCTTGAATACTTCAAGCAGCTTAGAGAAATCGCTCTTCAAGCTAAAGGAAAGCTTTATTTCTGCTTTTCGAGTCGCCACTATCCCGCAATCCGTATACAGAATGGACGGGCATTAACCTTAGAACATCAACTTGGCCATACCGAAGATTTGGAAACATACGTTCGAAGAAATCTTCTTATTGACTCGATGAGAGATACGATTCTCGAAAAAGCAGATGGCGTATTTCTGTGGGTTGTTTCTGTTGTCTACCTAATAAACAAGGAATTTGATGTTGGCCACACACACGGACTCATAAGACTGCTTGATCGCCCCCACCCTGAACTAAACGATCTTTCTAGAGATATTTTACAACGAGATACTACAAACATAAGCGGCCTCTTGCTATGTATTCAATGGATACTTTTCGCGAAAAGGCCTTTGCAACTGCAAGAGTTCTACTATGCAGTAGTCACTGGACTGGATCCAAACCAGAAAACTTCAATTGATAATGTTCCCCAACAAATCACAACAGAAGCAATGGAACAGTTCGTTTCAAGCTCATCTAAAGGGCTTGCTGAAGTCAACAGATCAAAGGGGGGCACCGTTCAGTTTATCCACGAGTCTGTACGAAAATATGTATACCACAGAAGCATTCGCGTCTTATGGCCCGATCTGGTCACAGATTTCACAAGTGAAAGTCATAATCGCCTAAGAATCTGCTGCTATGCTTACATAGAAACGTACGTAGCCAGATACGTCTCCTCTGGCCAACTACTTCCGAATCCGTCTTCATATCAAGCGGAAGTCTTGCGACAAGAAGTGTCACAACAGTTCCCTTTTCTGGAATATGCAGCCCATCAGGTGCTTTACCATGCCGACACTGCCGCGATCGACTTACCTCAACACGATTTCCTAAAAGCCTTCAACCTCGAAGCCTGGCTTAATCTGAATAACTTATTTGAGAAGTCCGAAATCCTCCGCCATACACCGTCCGCAACATTGCCCTATATTCTTGCCGAGAGTAACTTGGCTAGACTCATAAAGAACTTTCTGGACTACGATTCAAGGGTCGATATTAGAGGAGAGCTTTACCAATACCCCCTATTTGCTGCTTGGCAAACGGACATCGGGGAGCAGTCGCGGCTCTTTTGCAGCTGGAAAACAAACGAGATGGTGAACGCAGCATTACGGCACAGTTGAATTATGGTAAAAGATTCATAATATATGAAGGGCAGACGCCACTGTCGTGGGCTGCAGAGAACGGGCACTTGGAGATCGTCCAGCTGCTGCTCGATAGAGGCGCCGATGTTGAGTCAAAAGATAATGCTGGCCACACGCCGCTATGGTGGGCTATAAAAAAAGGTCACAGGGAGATCGCCCAGTTGCTAGCCACTGAGCGCTATGGGGCTAAGAGTCATGTTAGTGTGACAAACGATACCAACTTATATACCAGCAATCATCCTCAGGGTTAAGAAAATGTACTTATTGAGCTATCCGACTTAGGCTACGCCACACTAAGGGAAGACTCAAAAAAGACAACTACAACTTCTGTAGAGGATTCGGGTAGGTGACATTTTGGATTGAGCTATGGTGACCAACATGTGCTAGATGCCATTGCTGATCGGCCTCCTTACTCGGTGGACGCACTTGCAGACGACACTATAACAGTGTATTCTAGTACCCCGAGTCTCCTCAACTCGGATAGGAAGCTTCTGAACGACTTGAGTAAAAGTTTGCTACGTAGCATTGGCTTTAGAAGCACCGATGATCAAGTACGAAATAGAGTGTCAAGCATTCTTCCTCGGCTTCTGGAGTCCTTTGCAGAAAGATTGGCCAGCGGGACTTCAAGTGCAATACATCGGGAATCCGAAATATACATTCGTAAATTCCGCTAGCAAGATCCCCTCAACTGAAATCTTCCCGGAATGCCAAAGCTTAAACAACTAAATTTTGGTAGTGAGATTACCACAAGTTTCTCACAGCAGCTTGCAGGCGCCAACCAAGGTCTCACCGATAGTACTTGTGACTCGGAAGATGAAGAAGAGACTTCAACTGATGCGACAAAGCACGGGGATCCTCTCTCATTGACCGAATTGATGAGTATATGGCAAAAACACGACGAGGTGATCGGCTATAGATTTCTCGACCCTAACAAGCCCGATGACAAACTTAACCTAGTAGAAAGAGACGATGGATCCCCCAACGAAGACCCCCAAGACTCCGAAGACCCTGCTCTTCTTAGATAACAGGGGAATGTTATATCTTGCAAGATGGTACACTTGGTACAAATACGTCTGCTGAGTAATTGTAGCGGTAGTACAGCAGGCCCCTTTTCATTGGCGCTCCACCACCGATCATCAAGGGAGGCCACCAACCACGGTCTTATAGAGAGTGAAGAACTACCTGAAGTGATCTTCTTTTCTCAACACATGGCGGCTATGATGTAGGCCAGCAGCCCCCAATGCTACAAGGAGCGCGGCGAAAGCCACCGCTTACAGCGGTATAGCGCGCTGCAGGCTATGAGGAACTGTGAGAGACGGTGCAAACCATGGCTGCATTCAGCTCGTTGTTACGCCCTGCGGCTGAGTTGTGCATAATGCTAGTGGGCATATGACCAGAATAGGGTAACTATAGTAGAGTATTCCTTAAAGCCCTTCTATCGCCGCCCAGGCTTTTGGCAGACTTCTTCTCTCATTATGGTTTCCCACTTCCCATTCTGCGATCATGGCTTACAGAAGGCGTGACTCTTACTGCTCCATGGTGGATAGCGGAGCTATTTCACCATTGATCTCAGATAAATCCAATGTTAAATTCGATGTCGGGTTATTACAGTCTCAATTGAATCATCTCCAGCGTAGTCTATCCGATCTTTCGTCACGTTACCGTGTCCGTGAAACCATGGGGCACACGCCTCCAGACCCATTCCTCTTCGAGAGATGGGACGAAGTACCATCACCTCAACGCGCCCTAGAAGACGATAACAACAGTGACAATGCGTCCGTTGCCACCTATGAATCGGAAAACGTGCCTGAAACGTATCAGTACCAATCTCTGAACCCAGGTCAATTCAGGCTGCTCGCTATCCACAAGCCAGACCACCCCTCATCCGAGAACGCACTCATCCGGTGCTCACTCCACACCTATCATTTGAGACATGAGCACCCCAAGTATCGTGCACTCTCTTATTGCTGGGAGGGAGACCCGGGCACGAGTACAACGAGTACGAAATACGCCATTCGCATGTATCTCGAGAACCTAGACCACGACAGTGTCGATTTTGAAGTCAAACCAAACCTGTACCATGCCCTTAAACAACTCAGGAATCCGGAAAAGAACGTCTTTCTCTGGGTTGATGCTCTCTGCATTAATCAAAAGGCAGACGATAGAACAAGTGAGAAACCAGAACAGATCAAGCGGATGCCTGACATCTATAGCAAGGCAGAATCAGTTGTCGTCTGGCTAGGGGAGGCCCAAAAAGGCGATCAATTAGTCATCGACTTCGTCAAATCTATTGTAGAAATCGGGAATATCACCACCACAGCCAGAAGACTGCGGCATGAGAGACAGAAATTCTTGCAGCTTGACGAGTTCGCGCGATTCATTCGTCGTTCGTGGTTTTCCCGACGCTGGGTCATCCAGGAAGTGGTCCTAGCCAAATCATGTACGATCCACTTTGGCAATAACCAGATTCAATGGGCCAGCTTCTGCGTTGCTATAGAGAACTTCAGCGAGCTATGTAAGGAACTACAGCTTCCCGAGTACCGATCCGTGGTGTCGCAATTGGGGCCGGATTCCGACATACTCTCTCCGCAGGCAACAAACGCCCATATCTTAGTGCACCTCAAGGAGGTGTTACTACATCGATCCGCATTTAATCGCGCGTCGAACCGGAAGTGTAACCTCGAAAGCTTAGTCTCGAAATGCAGAATGTTCCTTTCGACAAAGAAACATGACACTATATACTCCCTTCTTAGTATTGCGAGGGATATTTATGATGACAGGATCAAACATGCGTTGGGGATACGATATGGAGACGATTTGGACGAGGTCTATGCCGAATTCGTGAAGTATTGTGTCGATACCAGCGGTAGTTTAGATATCATTTGTCGGCCCTGGGCACATGGAGATCCGATACTCTGTAACTCGTGGGTGAGATTGGTCCCCGACTCACCACTTACTACGACCGACAGCACCCACAACAATGGCTTTGTTGGCGATCCCGATGCGACTACATCATTATACTCTGCCTCTCATGGTGAAAAAGCCGAGATCAAGCTGGGGACATCTCCATTCTACACATGCTTTAAGGCACTGATATCCAAGGGTATTGTCCTTGGGAGGGTAAACTTCGTCTCGAGAAAGATGACAAACGCCACTATTCCAAGTACATCCTGGGACATCCTAGGGTGGAAGAACTCAGCATTTAACACCGACTTCGATTATGTCTGCCGATCATTGGTTGCTGATCGAGACGCTGGGGGCCGGGGAATTCCAAGTTCGTATCGCCCAGCATTCGATCGGATCAGAAAGGACATATCCCTTACTTCAGACGTGTGCATACCTGACCTAATCAATAGGGAAGGTCAACCGCTCTTCATTACTAAATATCTGGAAAGAGTTAGAGACGTTATTCGGGAAAGAAGGTTCTTTTCCATCGCTGAATGTCCCGAAGCTAAAATGAAACGACCCTGTGTCGATAAGGGAAGGCACTTGGTTGGCTTAACGTCAGGTGATGTTATGGTAGGAGACTTGGTGTGTATTCTTTTTGGGTGCTCTGTGCCGCTTATCATTCGACCATCTGAGTACCAGGCAGATTTGTCTTTGGAGGCTCACGGCAGACTTGTTGATGAATGCTTTATACAAAAAGCTATGGAGGGCGAAATGCTCCGATTTGCAAAGACTATAGGACTCGAGGACATGTCACGACAGATCTTTCTAGTATAAAATTGCTAATTAATAGACAAAGTCTATCTATTCCTTATGGAGACACTAAAGTAAATAAGATCAAGTGTTACAAAAATTTTTGAGGATCGTCCGTTTTGGCCTACCATATGACCGGCTGTGTTAGACTTAGACTAACTAAAGGCGTGAAACGTGCGGTTTGTTGCTTTTCCGTTGAAAAGTTTTAAAGCGTCGGGCTTGTAAATAATTGTTGTGTTGTAGCAAACCTTAAAATTGTGTATACAACAAACTTGCAAATCAAAACTATACGATACCTCCCTACGGAAAGTCTGACTTGTTTGATTGATAACGGTGTCATATGTGTACTACAGGGATGACTCTACCGGACTACCTATCACCAACTGGCATTGGATTCCAGTCATACTACCTACCTACTAGGCTACATGTAGGCGCGTTGGATAACCTCATGCCGCCGAAAGAGATACGCACTTGAATCGGCAGCAATAGTTTGCATCCTTGGTAAAAGGAGTCTTGCTTAAGCAGATATAGGTAGCAAGTAAACAATCAACAAACTGTTACCTGTGTACAGTTTGCGGCACTGTATATCTGCCGTGGCTTACCGCTTAATTTTCCCTAAGTACACCATGTATGAGCTGGCTGTTTAGTGCAGGTACTCTAGCGTGGAGGGGTCGAGGGGCAACTGAGAGATCCATTACTTTGGGGTACCTAAGAGAGCTCTGGGATGATCGTCACCACGGCGACTCTTCTGCTACATTCGCATAACCTTCAAGTTCAAGATAGCCATTAAATCTATCACAAACCTCTAAACTTGTCGCCATGCCTTTCGCGCAACTAGTGCTCGGTAGCCCCGGCGCTGGGAAGAGCACGTATTGCGATGGCAGTAAGTTGAACCCAACCACTGTCGTTCCTATTCTTTGTTTAATGTGCCCTACTTCTAAAGCCGTTATGCTGATTTGAGGTCATTCAGTGCACCAGTTCATGGGCGCCATCGGACGAGAGTGTTCAGTCGTCAACCTCGACCCCGCCAACGACAAGACCAACTACCCGTGCGCTTTAGACATTCGCAAGCTCGTCACGCTCGAGGAGATCATGGCCGACGACCAACTTGGCCCCAACGGCGGCGTCCTTTACGCATTTGAAGAGCTGGAACACAACATGGAATGGCTGGAGAATGGTCTGAAGGAGCTTGGTGATTCTTATATTCTCTTCGACTGCCCGGGCCAAGTTGAATTATACACGCATCACAACTCTCTTCGTAACATCTTTTTCAGACTGCAGAAACTAGGCTACCGAGTACGTATACCAAGCAGTCGGAAACCCCCTGTCTGTGACTGACGTTCTATGCAGCTTGTAGTTGTGCATTTGTCAGATAGCTTTTGCCTCACGCAACCCTCGCTATATCTCTCGAACATCCTCCTCACGCTTCGCGCCATGCTCCAGATGGATCTTCCGCATATCAACGTCCTGACCAAGATCGATAAGATTTCCTCATACGACCCTCTACCATTTAATCTCGACTTCTACACAGAGGTGCGAGAGCTTTCATATCTCCTCCCGGAACTCGAAGCGGAAGCTCCGGCGATGCGAAGCGACAAGTTCAGCCGGCTAAATCAAGCTGTCGCGAACCTTGTAGAGAACTTTGGCCTGGTACGGTTCGAGGTCCTCGCTGTCGAGAATAAGAAGAGCATGGTGCAACTCTTGCGGGTAGTCGACAGGGCCAGTGGATATGTTTTTGGTGGTGCCGAAGGAGCCAACGACACAATTTGGCAGGTCGCGATGCGCAATGAATCATCCATGATGGATGTACAGGATATCCAGGAGCGGTGGATCGACGCGAAAGACGAATACGATACCGCGGAGCAAATGGAATGGGAGGAGCAGCAGAAGAAAAGCGAGAATCTTGCTGGCGCGGATACGGGTGCCACTACCCCCGATCTCATTCCGGACGACGATGACGAGTTCGATGGCATGCCCCCTCCGAGAGGTGATAGTGGTGTGAAAGTAGTTCGAAGAAAACCATGATGTCTCAGCCGTCACCCATCTCTACGTCGATATCATCCTCCTCTTCATCAGAAGGAGCTTCTCTGGTTATCGCTCGTTTGGGTCGACTCGACGTGCCGAAAATATTGCTCAGGGGATCGGTGTTCTTAGTTGATTGCCCTCCCTTGGCCTCAAAGATGAGGTCGCGCGCACGACGGATCGCTTCTTCCTCGGCTCGTCGTATAGTACCGCTGACATGCACGACTCGAAAAACACAGGGTTTGCCATTCTTAATGGGAATCGAGTTCATGAAGCTTAAAGCTGTCCAGACAAAACGGTACGAGGCTCGTGCGATTCGCAGTATGAAGGTTGAGGTTGCTGGCGAAAGGTACTTGACTTGATGTACTGGTCAGTTTTGGTCAGGTTGAGGGAAGACAGGGACAGGACTTGCCTTGAAGACCACCGCCCTCGAGGGCTCCCGAGCCATAATCGCCAAACAGAGCCGCAACCTCAGCGCGGATGGCGCGAAGAATACCGACTGGCGTCAGTTCGCTACTGGTGGGCTGATTGAGCAAGACGACATCGGGCAAGTTGGCTTGAGTACCCAGCTCGGTGGGGTATAGGATGTTGACTAGTAGATAGCGCTCCTTTATTCTGACCATGGTGTACGCAGATTGAAACTATATTGAAGGATGCGCAGATGTTGAATAAATAAATAAATGCTGTAGAGGGTTCGTTATGATGGCATGTGAATCGCGAGAATTGATGATTGGAAAGTCCCGATGGGGACTTTACACTGTTCACCCCACATTGGAACGGGAGCTTTATCTTATCAGACAAATGCCCACCGTGCGAATCCACTGTAGTGGGCTGACTCTTTACTGTCAGATATAACGCATCTCCCACTTAAACCGGACACCCAATTAAGCTGGCCACCTAAATTCCCATATAAAAATATACCGAAAAAGCCCGTGCATCTCAACGGATAATAAGGCTACAAACTAATAATTAGTATATTTGAAATCCTTACTTAAAGACGAATCCAATGGTATTTTTTATAAATTTGCTACTATTTTATTTAGTACCTTTTTAAGAAACCACGCTAAAATTTTAGCGTGGTTTTAAGTGCACCTATAAATAAAATAATAGTAAATTTATAAAAAATACCATTGGATTTGTTTTTAAGTAAAGATTTCAAATATACTAATTATTAGTTTGTAGCCTTATTATCCGTTGAGATGCACGGGCTTTTTCGGTATATTTTTATATGGGAATTCGGGTGGCCAGCTTAATTGGGTGTCCGGTTCAAGTGGGAGATGCGTTAGGCAGTAATCTATCTATATTCGTTCATACAACCATGAGATTGAAAAGACGCGGGATTTTTGTCTGCTTCTTATCGTTAAACGACATGCTCGTGCATTTTGTTCATATACTACAATCTGAAGCTGACTGCTTTGAACGGATGAGCTGAGTTGAAATCTGATCCTCTACAACTATGCCTAAGCTATGAGTCCCGATGATCAGCAAGTCGGGTGTAATTTGCTTGATGTTCGAAGGTCGGATCAGTACGTTTAACATCCAAACACCTAGCAATGTATTACTAGCATATAGTACACAGTATCAGAACACTAAAGTCATGAATCTCAATAATTTACAATATTGTACAGTAAAATCTTAATATACAGAGCAGAGAGAGAATGCGAGCTCAACATGTTCTCATCCCAGAAGACATGTCGTTTGAACAAAAGTGCTTAGGTGAGATGGACATCACGCGTCGAACGCGACCTCGATGACGGAATCGATGGCTCCCTTGGGCTGCTTGATGCTCGCGAGACGGTATAGCTTGTCGGCCTCGGCGAAGATGCTTTCCCAGCCGCGTTTGCTGCGCTCCTTGCCGTTGAAGCCTACCTTCATCATGATGTCCGCGCTTCTGTTTTGCTTTGTTAAAATTGCTGTTTACTTTGACATTTATCCGTCCGGGAAGGCAAAAGAAGACGGAAAATGGGAGGACGGGGAAAATAAGGGGGGGAAAGTGATGTGAAAGGACATAATGCTTACCTCTGTCTTTGATCACCGAGATGATTAGTCGGACTCAACTCAGGAAGAACAACCTCGTTAATCCAGACCCGCGTCCCGCTCTTGAGCGCAGGAGCAAGGTTCTTAAGGATCTTGACGGCGTACTGATCGCTCCAGTCATGGAAGATGTGCCGAAACAAATACGCGTCTGCCTTAAGCGGCATGGTCTCAGTCAAGAAATTGTACGGCGCAAACGAAAGCCTGCCCTCCAGCTCCGCGGGCGTCTCAGCCGTCTCGATGACCTCTGGCAAATCCACAGAGACAGCACGCTCGATGCCCGCGTACCGCTGCAATACCTGTTTACTCAGATCTCCGCCCGCACCAGCGACGTCCACGATAGTACGCGGGCATTGCGCTGCATCGCTCCACGGCACGCTGTCTAGAAAGTACGTCGCAGCGTACCCCGGTGCACGAGTAGACATGCCCATGGCACTCCGAAACCGAGTAACCCGCGCCTCATCATCAGCAATGAAATCGAAAAACCCCTTGCTCGGATCGGGTATATCCCCACCCTCATTCGAGATTCCCTTCTCGGCACGCTCAGCGACCATCAGCGCTGAGTGTCCCGGCTCCCCACTCCCAGGGAATCGACGCACACTCTCGGCGAAGTGCAGGGCGCCCTTGGGATTATCGTCCGCCAGCATGCATAGCACCGTCTTCATACCCGGCACGAGCGCGAACAGGCCGGAGATGCTATTATGTCGGACAGATGTGTCCGGCTCCGCCTCCTCGAAGATGCGGAAGGCGATGGCCGTCTGTACTATGCGCCGGCAGTCATCGAGCGGCATCCCGCTCTTGGACGCCAGGTCCTCGTAGGTGATTGCCTCCCCCGGGGTAGACGGGACATGCGAGACGAGGTCAAAGTGGTACAGACTTCCGAAGATGGCAATCAGAGAAGGTACCGGGAGGACGAGGGTGCCCATGTATAGAAACGGGCCGAGAAGACGGGCTTTCAGCTCGTCTGCTGCTTCGATTGTTTCGGCTCTAACTGCTTCGAGGGATTCGGATAGTTTGAGTGCTGGGGGAGGTAGTGTGAAGGTTAGTGAGTAGTCGCTGCCCGGTTGGTCTTTCAGACCGGTTTCTAGGATCTTGGTGTTCTTTTCTAGGAGCGCGGCGAGCTCTGTTAGGGATCTTTCGGGGGCCATTTTGAAGGGATTTTTGTTGTTGTTGAGTTGCTAAGTTGATATTTTTTCGTTTTGCTGTGTTGCTGTGTATGTCTAATAAAGTAGATATAGTAGATACTGGTGAGGGTGTATCGGTATATGGTCAGGTAGTATCGAAATGAAGAGTCAGTGACGGGATGAAATAGCCATGCTCTTCTAAAACTTTTAATCGATGCCATGATTTCGAGATGGAGCTTTATATACATATATAATTGGTTCTACATAGTGTTCTATTTTGTTCATTGCTGTTGTGGTTGTTTCTTGTTGCCTACTGTACCGAATTGCTTTCATGGCCGATTTCTCGGACGGAGGACCGAGGCCGGGGATATATCCCCGACCCCGAGTTTTCGGGACGGGTGCGGACGCTTGACTAGCTACGTAGTACCTATGTCATCTAATGAAACTAGGATCCTAGGAATATTCGCGTCTTAGTTTATTGAGTCATTAGCTATAGGTTTTCTTCATGCATGTTTCCTGCCTTTGCTTTTCGCTAAGGAGGTACGATTGAGCGCAATGAAGAATTCTTTATCGTATCTTTTTTCATGGCCAACAAAAGCTCCCAAAAGGTATCATTTCGTTACTTAGGTCAAAAAGAAAGTTCATCACTTTTTCACTTTCAATTAGTTAAATCTATATTTATATAGCGTACGAAGCTTTTACAACTGTATGTATGTTTTGCTGCCATGTTGCTTGAACTGGCCAATAGCCTGTATACTAGGCTGTATGGAGATTGTATAGCCCGTG
Source organism: Xylaria arbuscula (assembly GCA_022385695.1). Lineage (NCBI taxonomy): Eukaryota > Fungi > Ascomycota > Sordariomycetes > Xylariales > Xylariaceae > Xylaria > Xylaria arbuscula. The sequence continues at coordinate 193,859 of MU279358.1, read as the reverse complement.
TAGGCTGTATACCCTTGACAGCTATGACTCCTACTTGCCTTGTGATTCATAGCTCAGATCTTTGTGGTTTCATTACGAATCCTTATTTAATACAGTCTTGTCGAGGGGCTTGCTCGTCCTCGGTGAGTAAGATATTACCTAAGTACCTACCGTCGTCATTAGCCACTGTGCACGCTGTTGTACCTTGACTCCAGGCTGCAGCGTATTTAATATTAGAGCTTTATGAGACGATTCACTGAGAAAATAGAGCGAAGTCTATCTCGTGACTTTCGTTGTTGGCATTAAGCGTGTTGGGATACTTTCAATGTTATACATGTAAATCATGAGAGTCGCATGCACTAAGGAAGCGTCGCAAGACATGGGCGTTAGATCTCGACGCTACTTGTCAAATGGGTTTCAGCTGATGACTAAGGTGACGTTGGCGGGGTGTGTCTTCGCTATCCACTCAGCTGTTTCTCAGCCCCTCCAATCATCGTCCCTCACACCGGGAATACATATACCTATTACATTGTACAAGGCTTCATCTGATATACAGAATACACACGCACAAGTGTTGTGCTACAGCGAGAGTTAATGGGTCACGTCAACACCGATTCATGAAGTGTTAATTACACGAATTTGAATGCGCTGGCTGTGTTACGTACTATAGCAGCATCATGGCCGGAGCACCTTTGAAAGCGGCCCTACTGATCGTCTCCACAACCGCATCTAAAGATCCGTCAACAGATGCATCACAGCTCGCATTGAGTGATGTCCTGGAAAAGGAGGGGGACGGGAAATGGGAGCTCGTCGATACCAAGATCGTGCCCGATGTAGTCACCCAGATTCAAAGGCAGATCTTGCTTTGGGCCGATGTCGCTGCTGAAGATGTCAATCTCATCATAACGACCGGCGGCACTGGCTTTGCCACATCGGATAACACTCCTGAGGTACGCCGTTGTGTCTCATTATCATTTAGACGTCCTTTCTTCGTGTGCTCATACGGTCGTGTCTAGGCTGTCTCGGCTCTGCTGCATAAGCAAGCCCCTGGTCTCGTTCACGGCATGTTGGCCGCTTCCCTCGATGTCACTCCCTGTGAGTTACTAGAACCAGCTGCCAACTAGCTGTATAAAGTATCGTTTTCTGACTCTTGTAGTTGCCATGATGTCCCGTCCGGTTGCTGGTGTGAGGAATAAGACTTTAATTGTGACCCTTCCAGGTTCGCCAAAAGGGGCAAAGGAGAATCTGGGAGCAATCCTCAAAATGCTACCGCACGCCTGTCTCCAAGCGGCAGGTGTAGACTCTCGGACACTGCATCAAGGAGGAGTGAAGAAACTTGAAGCTGATGCTGGAATCACTTCTCACCCGAAGCAGACACAGTCGCATTCACATCATGATCACGGTCATAGTCATGGCCATAGTCACGGACATGGGCATGGACATGGACATGGAGACCTGGTCAGACATACAGCTCCTAATGCCAACCCGATATCAAACGACCCGAGTCTCGGACCTAGTAGACGGAGCCGAGAGTCCCCTTACCCAATGCTCTCAGTAGACGACGCTCTACAGAAAATCCGTGAACACACCCCGGCCGCTGAGATAATTACCTCGAAAGTCGACACATTACTCACCGGTCGCGTATTGGCTGAAGATGTCTCCGCACGAGAGAACGTGCCTGGGTTCAGAGCCAGCATAGTCGACGGATACGCCGTCGTGGTTCCGAAGGACGAAAAATTGGATGGCGTGTTTCCCGTTGTGTCAGTGTCGCACGCAGCTCCCGGCGAGTCGGAAGTGAAGGAGCTTAAAGAAGGCGAGATTGCGAGGATCACGACTGGTGCGCCTCTGCCTCCTGGTGCCACCTCTGTCATCATGGTTGAGGATACGGTGTTGAAAACTATGACGGACGATGGCAAAGAGGAGAAAGAAGTGCAAATATCTGTCGATGGTGTTCACGAAGGAGAGAACGTCAGGGAGGTCGGCAGTGATATCAAATCCGGCGATGTGGTGATAAGCAAAGGAGAGCAAGTTTCTGCCGTCGGCGGCGAAATCGGTCTCATGGCTGCCGTGGGTGTCGCAGAAGTCAAGACGTACCGCAAGCCTGTGGTAGGCGTCTTATCAACAGGCGATGAAATCGTCCAGCACGACCGAGCAGGCGACCTCCGTCTAGGCGAAGTCCGCGACACCAACCGCATCACGCTAATGTGCGCGGTCAAAGAACAAGGTTTCGAAGTCGTCGATCTCGGCATCGCGGCCGATACACCCGGTACCCTCGAAGAAACACTCCGCGACGCCCTGCGCCGCGTCGACCTCGTCATCACCTCAGGCGGCGTGTCGATGGGCGAGTTAGACCTCCTGAAGCCGACGATTGAGCGTTCGCTTGGCGGGACGATACACTTCGGCCGCGTGGCCATGAAACCCGGCAAACCCACTACCTTCGCGACCATCCCCGTGAAGTCCAACGCCGGCGAGCGCGTGTCCAAGGTCGTCTTTTCGCTTCCCGGCAACCCTGCCTCGGCTCTCGTTACATTCCACCTCTTCGTGCTCCCCTCACTGCACCAGATGTCTGGAATTTCTCCCGCCGGATTACCTAAGGTCCCTGTTTTCTTAGCCCATGATTTTTCGCTCGATAAGACGCGGCCGGAATATCATCGTGTGATTGTTACTGTTGACGGTACTGGACGACTTGTAGCTACGAGCACGGGTGGACAGCGCAGTTCCAAGGTTGGGAGTCTGAGGGGTGCTAATAGTCTGCTCTGTCTGCCTAGTGGTAAGGAGCCTTTGAAGAAGGGGGGGAAGGTCGATGCGTTGCTTATGGGGCAGGTTAGACCTGGAATATAAGGACTTGCCGATAGTCAGTGTCAATATGGTGTTAGTCGGGTTGGGGTATACATGCATCTAACTGCGATGCGCAAGAATATAATTATCTGTGGATCTCTGGATTGGGCGTAGGCATGTAAAGTTGATGGTCAAGTCAGCCTTGCTCTCGTATACGATGTTTCAGGGGTATGTATATAAGACTTAGTGAATGTTGATATATACTACACAAACACAACAACTTCTTTTAAAAGAATGAACTATTTTATTGCCCAGAGCAATATTGTCTTACCTAGGTACCCTAGCGCATACCTATCGATAATAAATCGCAGTAAGTCTCAATATAGCGATATTGTATACCCCTATTCTGTAGTGTTAGAACTACTGGTCCGGGGATTCTTATGAAATTTATCATACACAGTCTACAATGATATACGAAAAGCCCTTTTTTGTAGTTCGTGACAATTATGCAGTTGATATTAGGTATTTACTGCTTTCCAGCATCTCTCTCCCCCGCCCTCATCCCCTCCCTTTTCTCTCTCTTAGTTCTCTGTCCGAGTGCAACTGCTTCGCACATGCTTGGGTTATAATTGCTTTGAGAGGATGCAAATGCCACGTACGACCATAGCCATCGGAAAACTCGGGATCCCGTCCGCTCTCCCATAGATAAGCCGGTATGAGCGCCAGATTAGTACTTGGGTCGGTGACGACCAGGGAATCCTTGGTGTTGTACGTTTTTTCTCCTCTCCTTATTCTCTTTTTTCTTTCATTACATTATTATTGTTGAATATGGCTTTTAGGCATTCTCTCATTATAAATATTTTAGTTCTAGTTGTTTTTAGTTGTTGGCGTTTATGACGTGATTATTCTGGGTTTATGCATTCTATCTTGGCGTAGCACATTCATTGTGTTGTACGGAGATCTCATATATGCGCCGAGGTAGATCGTTTGTCGTGATGGACTTATGAATCTCATCTTTGCCGACATTTCCTTACCAGTAATCCTTCTTCTTTGAGGTCTTCAAAGTCGAGTGCAATATCGGCTGAGTGTTAGAAACAGGCACCTTGGATTCTGAATATTGTCCTGTCAAAATCAAGGAGGTCAAAGGTGTCGCAGTCCGGACCGAATATTACCTGGAGCAGAGCCTGTGCGAAATCAGGTTGCTCAGGCCAGGCTTTCGGGAGATTTGCTATGGTTCCCATACATATATATTATCCAAATTACCATGGTCTTGTTCACGACCTTTCTCATCTTCTCTTCACCATCATCACCAGCTCTCAGTTGTTTGTCCCCGCTATCATTCTTCTGTTACTTCTAGCCGCATACACCGGCAAGCTTTTGATGGCCTTTTGGCTCGGTCTCTTTCTCTACCATCTCTGGATGGACGGCCTACGGGGCGTTGTCTTTTTGTAGCACGTTCTTGTTGTCGCCGGATAGAAAACAGCGTGCAATTTTCCATAGAGTCACCCAGAAGCTTGTTCTTGAATCTTCCGGTCGTTTAATATCAATCTTGATCCCGTCATTGCTTATTTCCATGCGTACTAAACGAACATACACACAGCGAAAATCATGTTTACGGGTCTGTCGGACCAGTTCTTCGGGAGTCAAGATGAGGGCTGGGTGCGAGTTTTGATGATAACTATTGGCAATGTCTCGTTCGAGGCTATTATGCCCTCACATAAACCAGATGATGTTACCCGTACTTGTGTACCAGCCCCGGCCCCAGCCCCTCATCTCAACGAGGTGCCTGTTAGGTTTAGATGTCTCAGAGTGAATAAACAGGTCTAAAGTAGTTACGTAGGAGGTGGGTAAAAGTAGTCTTTTACCTCTAGCTTTCTGATATTTAAAAAATGCGAGACACCTTATATATCTCCATCAACCACTACATTCACTTTACCGTTCCGTATGTGACTATAGCCCCCTGACAGAGACGCACAACCCTGCCACTATTCCCGGCGCCAGCAGACATTTTCTCACGTTCCTGGGCGGTATCTGAATTTGTAACACTCCCAGCCTACACAGGCTCTAGTTGTTATTGTTAGAGATAGTGTACTCTCCAGAACGAGATAGACTGCTGAGATCCCGCAAGTTCCCAAGCGTCCGGCGATTTGACATAGGACTGGTATGCACAGCCTCCTCACAACCTCGACCATCGATAGATTAGCAAACCTGTTGATACTGCTGGTAGATCTAAATTTCCTTTTATGTCAATTGTCTCTGTTGCTCCAACATAAATATCCCCTCTCCATTATTCGACAGGATATGAAAGCCTCCATACTTTTTCACGCTTATGGTATTATTGTTCCTGACATAAGAGGTTTGGAATTGCACCGGTGTGAAGTGTGTCAGCTTAACATTATTATCTCCGGCATAAGTTGGCTGCCCATCAGTTACACTGCCGGAGGTTTTGGGTTAAGGGCTGTTATATAACACGAGTTATAAGGATGCTTCACATTTGACCTCATAAACTGCTTAAGGCTAGCAATGTAATATTTTTGAAAGAGCTAATACAATATAATAGAGGACTGTGAATACGTTAATTGTTGAAACGCCACGGCTTAGTAGGCTTGTATTATCGTCAACACAGCTCATTATTTCATGAACTAGCAAAACATGTCATGATTAGAGATCACCAAGAGTCCAGTCAGCGCCAAGTCCTTGATCACTACATCCTGCGTTTTAGAGTACAGTAGGTACTATACTAGGTCCAGCCGACACCGACTGAAAATTGGAGGTACCAACGCTTGCACTGCATGCTGACCTCTATTCAGCTTCTCCATACAGCAGGATTTAGATTGCGTAACACCCGCTTTGATGGGGCCTCTCGCATTGGATGCTTAGGCTACAGTCTTGGAGGAACAGAGTCATCACATTAAGTTTCGGGAGGTAAAGGGGGACTAATGTTTAATGGCATACCTTTTAAAGAAATGTTGAAGACTTCAAACAGGCACCATCTCGCAGTCATATTCGGTGCCTGAGTATGTCAACTTTTACAGTCATACTCAAAGTTGATTTCGGAGTTCAAGATCAGTCATCAACGGCCGCGTCTCTTAAATTCCTTTTGCAAGGATAGTTCGAGGGAGACCCGTCTAGACCAGTAGGCACACGACTTCGTCTCCGTTTTAGCAACCATCGATGATCATGACATCGTCAACCTTCAGCCTTCCAGATATTCAGGCATTGATGACCGGGTTGGCATGACCCATGTCACTACGCAGGGTATAGTTGAGCATCATGGCTGGGCGACACGGAGTCATGGACGAAACAGTTGGATGCACAAGGGTGAAAGGGAGGCCTGGGGAGAGTGGCTCGAGATATATCAAGGATGACCGCCGCCGACCATCGTCGTCGTCGCGATGATAAACCCTCTTTCCTTCCCCTCGTCTCTCCTTTGCCTATGTCCCGCCATTGCCTTCGACGTTATCTCCTCCTCCTCCTTCTCTCTCCTGCTCTTGCGCTTCCTCCTCTCTCTTCCTCCTTCTCCCTCCTTCCCGGTCTTCCTTCTGCCCTCTCGGCTCTTTCGCTTGTTGCGCATTCTTAGCGACCGCGGAAATGAAGGCGAAGGGTGGCGCCTGATGCAGCAGCCCCAGATCATCCGGGTAGCTAGCTAGTAAACCGAAAGCTATGTTACAACCGACATATGCGCGCGCTGACCTCCACCTTGCTATGAGACGTGGTTTCTCCCTCATCTCCCAGAGGCACGAGGCTTCCTCCGGTTTTTCGGCTCTAGTGTCCTCTTGGCTTCTAACGCTTTGTGAATACGGGCGCTCCTTCGTGTTTTCCCTTGTACTCTCGTCTCATCCAACGGTGTCATAAGGCCAACCAGCATCCGCGAGGTTTCTTTGCCGTGTGCAGTCTCGGCGCGCCGTCGGGGCATCTTCCGTTTCTTGATGGGTCGCTTCACCACCTCATCTGTGGCCGCATCCGTGTTCTCTATCGTCAGCTCGGTCTCGTCTGTACGTTTTCGCTTTTGGGTTGTTCGGGGTGGCCTGGCCCTCTTGCCCTGCGCAGCGACGGCGGGCCGTCCAGCTTCCGGGCCCGCGGGCATCTTGCTGAGCACCCATTGTACCCGGAGCTGATGGCTGGACTTCAGCTTCCTGGACCGCTCCGACTCCAAAGGCCCCTTCGTGCCTTGCTTGGGTTGGGCAGAAGTCATGAGCTGGTCCAAAGTCCAGCACTCGAATTCAAGGTACTCGATCCACGTTGTCCTATCATCTTGCTCCTCCACATCCTCCCGTAGCTCGAATTGCCGTGCGAAACCGTGGCCAGCAACGCGGAGCCGTGCGGCTTCAGTGTATTCGGTGAAGGTTCCGTTCGGAACCTCTCTCTGGCGCTTCCACTGCTGCTCGTGACGGCTTCGATCCCGCTGCCACTAGTTCCGGATAGCTGTCTCGAAGTTCGGCTTGGAAACGGCCTCGCTGAACCCTTTGGATTCCATGTCGTGCCGCTGTTCGTTTAGGAACACATCGAAGTCCTCCTCGCGCACGATGCTGAGCCCTCTGTTGCTGCGCTGCCACCGTCTAAACTCCCTCCAGGCCTCCAGCTGTTGGGAGAATAGGCCCGCGTCGTATAGACTGGAGGTAGGTGCACCGTCTAGCCATGGCTCTAGCAGTGTCGCGTACGCTTCTGGGTTGTCATATATCTTGTCCAGTATCTCCAGCGAGCACAGTGGCTTGCCACCTTCGTCGATGAGCCATTGGCGACACCGGATCTGGTGCTCTTTGTCAGCCCCGGGTTGAGGAGACAACGACGACGAGCGTCCAGTTTGAGGGGAGGATGACGCGACTGCGGCTTCTTCAGAGGAGATTTCCTCCCTTGCGGGGATACCGCTGAGCTTTTCCATGAGCTTGGTGATATCTAAGCTAGGGATGGCCAGAGGACCGAGGGCGCTGCGCACCCCTCTTAGCACAGAACACGGTACTGCGGATGCGGATGAGATGGTGTCTGCTCACGCTAGTTTTTTCCCGAGCTCTCTCCGATCCGTCTTAGTCGCGAGCTCCCAGTCTGTGATGCTGGAAATATCAATTCTGCCTCGTGCATCGCGTGTCTCTCTCATGAACTCGATGAGCGCGTCCTTGCTGAGGGCCAGCATTTGCTGTACCGTACGCTCTGGGGCCATGCGTGCATATTTCGTGATGTCTCGCGGTGTTGAGCTGTTGCGCTGCTGCTGTTGGGTCAGGGCCGGAGCAATTGAGCTGGCGAAGAGCATACAGAGAACTGAGATTGCAGCGTCGAGTGTGAACGATGCGGAGGGACGGAGCGAGTATTTATGCTTGGGAACCCAAGACAGCAGAGGGAGCACGCGCCACCTGCAGTGGCGCAACCACGCATAAAGGTGTAGGGGTCCCGGTCCACCATTGGCCGTCCCAGTGGTTGCGCAGATGGCCCCAGAGTGTTCCACAAGGGAGGTATTCGAAACGTAGCGACGGTCGTGGCTCGGCCTCGTAGCCGAGGAACTTGACAATGTGCCCCTAGACGAGTTGTTAGTTGCAGTGCAAGAGCGAAAAGAAAAGGACACAGAGGTGGTCACTTACATGTGAGACCCGTGACATCAGCATAGCCTCATGCTTCCACGCTTCCTCGTCATCAGGTTCAAACTCTTCATTCGGCTCCTTGAGAGCGAACTCCTCCCCGGTCGAAGCGTTCCAGACTAGGTGGACGATAGAAAACCCTCCAGTGCCGAGTTTCTTTTTGAGGACGGGCTCATCTGTGGGCGTATAGGTCCCGGTTGGGAGCTCTGTCGCGGACCGGAGGAGAAGGCTATCGAGATCGTCTTCCACACTGGTCCTGACTTGGCGAAACGCGTCTATCTCGGCTCGGAGAGCGTCCGAGCTGGTGTCGTACGCGCTAATGACAGCTCGAAACTGGAGGTACTGAGTGACTCTGATCCTGATGGGCCCGCGAGCCTTGAGACTTTCATCACCTCCAATGATCCATGGGATGGGATGAGCTTGGAACGGGGGCCTTCATCGTAGTCGCTGTAGAACAGTTGTGCCTGACCGAGATCCCAAGTCGATCACGACAAGACGGTAGGAATCGTCGAAGGAGGGCCTACCCAGCATGCCACCACCGCCTATGATAGCCAACCATCCGCTGGCTACCAGCGTCTCGCCAATAAGACGGTGCATGAAGGTTACCTACTTCGACTCAGGTTATGCGACTCCGTATATAACCGCCCCTGGGATAGCTGCCTTCCTCAATCTGCCCTGTCACAATGCGCGGTTAGCCAAAGGCAGATTGCCACCCTCGCATCCAGGGGCCTTTCATGACGATAGTGACGAGGCCAACATCGCCTTCCCAGTTTGGGAGGGTTGGTACTGGGATATTTCCCTACTCTACGAGGACGGCATTGCGTTGGATGGCCGGGGCAATCTTCCTTTGCCATCTACGTTGCACCGCACAAGCTCTGATATTGTGGGAGTACAAAAAGTTATATATAGCTAAACTTCAATCCTGTTTCACGGCAGTTGGACACTTGGGTAGCTAGTTTCTAGAGAGCCTTGAAAACCGTGAATGAACGGCATAAATTAGCTTGATGTTAACTTACGTTTAGTTTTTCGCTAGCTAAATAAGTGAAACTTTTAGATACTGCTGAGGACGACGTAGTGTTCAAAAGTTGCGGCTCTAGAGCGATGTATGTCTGCGTTATATTGTCTTAGCTGTGTTCATTTAATATTTTTTAGGAGTATACAGATGAACTGAGTATATTCAACCCCTGTTTACCTGAGAGATCTGTGCTTGACTTATATTTCGGTTCTCATTTTTCAGCATTTTTAACGCACACTCAGAGTCGCTTTCAGCGCCAGGCGGCTACGCCGCAAATACCACAATTTAAACTCTTTTTAAATTGTTTGACCTCCGAAGGGTATGCGCTCCGCGCCGGCTCTTCGAAAAAAAAAAATAGTTTTTATTTGCTCCCTCGCCTTTAAGCTTACAAAGCTTGCTGTTTTTTTAAAAGTGTACTTTTGTTATTTTATCAAAAATTACCTAAATAGATAAATTACCTTCAGGTTAACAGGAGTTGGGTACCCTTAGGTGATCTGATCACTTTTTTATAGAGCTTAATTCGAGGTCCGACGTAGTCCGGAGCTTACTAAATAGACCCTGGAATCACGACCCAAGAATCCGGAAATAATATTACCTCGAGTGACGCGACCGGGCCGCCCGGATACGGATAGTCGCGATGGCTGATTTGCCTGGCGGTTTTGTATATCATATGACACGGTAACTGAAATCAGCGCATTATGTCATGAGACAGTAGAAGCTCGTCAGTGCATCAGTATTTTGAAGAGCATGAAGATTCAAGCCCTACCGGCCTTAATCCTTGTATTGTCTACACTAGCTGCTTAACTGGGGCGAGGGAATTTTAGCGGCCTGAGATTCATCAGGGATCTATAAAAATGCTTACTACGCAACCGCATCTATCTGTAGCCTCTATGAGATTGACCTGCCTTTTATGAAAAGTTCTAGTATGATGCTGAATGCTGTGCCGCGATAATACGAACGTTCTAACTCGATGTGTGCTACGGTAAGTAGTTATGCAGGAACATGGCTGAACCGCGATGATCGAAAAACAAGAACAATAAATCTGCAATAGCTGAAGACAAGATCTTGTGCGGCCGCATTTACGCCGTAACGGCAGTTCAAAGTGATTTTACTCGCTGTGTAATAATCATTTCGGGGTCTGCTTCGAGCAGATTCCCCATTCACCGGTAACTCAGCAATATAAGATCACCACACTCCTACAAGCTACTTCTACCTCAATCTCAGCTGCGTCAAATATCTACCAGTTCCTACAGAGAGATCAACAGTAGTCAAAATGAAGTTTCTTATCCCCACTCTTTTCGCCGCGAGCGCGCAGGCCCTCCTCGGCATCGGCTTCACAAGCGACATCCCGGTCGACGCCAATTTCACGGTCGGCACCGACTTCGCGCTGACTTGGAAAGCCTACGACGCTACCGCCAACGACACCTTCCAACTTTCTCTGACGGGTTACAACACCACTGTCGAAAGCTACAGCCCTGGCCCCTTCGGCTCGCAGATCCCCAACTACGACACAAGGAGTGTCGTGCTTGCTGGTTAGTGCAACATCCCCGACGCATACTTTGAGTCGGCTAGACGCTTACTAATCATTGCAACTTCCTACTAGATGCCGTGCCCTTCCTCGACCAGAGCTACACCTGGAAAGTCGAACCCATTAATGGCGACGCGGTGTGGACTGGTGAAGGGTTCTTCTACTACTTCACGGCACACTACCCCAACACCTGGGATTCTCCCCGTTCTTTCCACCTTTCGGAATAAGAGAAACACTATTGACGGAAAGAAATTCTTGACCGGTCATGAAGTGGCCGTACGGGCTATGCATCATACGAAGTGGTAACAAGCGCTTGTCCGGAGCATATCAGACAGACATGTGATGGAGGAACAGAAGTGCGGTTCGATTCAATACAGCGAAGTTTTATTCTTGATAAATAGTAGTATTGAGATATATATATGATTATACTCAGAATACGATTGTTACTTGGGTTTCTCGACAGACTCAACAACTTACAGGATTCGCACCTAAGAGAAGCCTTGTAAACATTGACTTGCGTGAATACCTACGAGACCTTATCATTCTCCTGTTCGCTATAAAATCGTAATGACCATAGAGTGGGTGCATGAAGACTATGTTCCTCTAATTTCAATACGTGAGGGTTGGAGATTACTCGGTGGTACAACCTTAGTTGCGCAACTAGGTTTCCTTCTCGGCCCTTCTTACCAAATATTTCAATTAGACTATTGATTTCGGCGAGGCAAAAAAGATCAAGTTAAAATGCTATATAAATGCAACTTATATTGTTCAGCTAGGTCGTACAACATTTTCCAAGAGGGTTATAGCATTCAATTATTTTACTGACATTTTCTTAAGTTTACCCTAGGTTAGCAAGAACAGGTGGTGATGGATTTCATAGAACTTCATTGCCGAGTACAAGACCGAACATTTCTTGCTGGGAAATTGGCTCATCAAAAAGATCCTCGTACATCCTTCTGTGCGCTGAGGTGGCCTAACGAGAACGTCACTTGGAATTCCGTCAACATATCAGATAATCCATCTAATCTCGTAAAGCCCATTTTGCAGCTTCCTCCGCATGGATTGCGCCAGGTTCAATTACGACGACATCCTTTGGAAGGTCCTCCTGCCGCACAACAAATCCCAGATCAGTACTTCCTAATATGATGCATTGGGCCCCCTCCTCTATCAACTTGTTTGCTTGCCGTATAAACATCGCCTTCGTCTGGGGCGTTACCGCACCAATGCCTTTGGTGACTTCGTTCATCATGCCGCGGTTGACCTCTTCTATGTCAGCTTGTGTTTGAGGCACAAGGACCTTGAAACCGTTTTCGGGGGCCTCCAGCCGACCGATGAAGAAATCGGGATCCTGTCTGTCCAGCATTGTGATCTGCGGCCCCAACAACCCGACGGTGCGTACATGTGGATGCTGTGATTTTAAATGAGTTGCCACGCAATCGGCAATGTGCAGCAGTGGTACACCAGTAGCGGAGAGGGCCTGACGGAGTCGTGATGCAGCTTTGTGAGCTAAGATTGCGGACACGACTACAGCGTCAACTTTGCTAGATAATGCATCGATTGGGTCGGTGTAAACTTTGGCAAAGGCATCCCAGTTTCCTGCAGTGGCGTACTGGACCATGGACTCCAAATCGGTGCTGTATACATATAAAGGAGCGTTGTGCCTCCCGCCCAAAGCTGATCGAGCAGCGCGGTTGATGACGTCGTAGTATAGTTTGGTCACATCCGGCGTCATACCGCCGAGTAATAGAAGGGTCCTCATTTTGAACGTTTGACAAGGAGAAGGGTTCGAGTTGGATTGGACTTGGTTTCAATCTTGAGAAATTGAAGAGATCCCCCTAGCAGAATTCTTAGTGCTGCTAATATACACCAGCGGACAACGCGGGTGACTCACCATCACGTTCATAACCAATTCCGCATTGTCGAAGAAAGGGCGTGGAAACTCCGCCCGTCCCGTACCCCAGATTCTAGTTCTGCAGATGACTCCCAGGATCATCGATAGCGCCTAGACCAGAATTTATACTCCACTTCATTTGATAAAGTCAACGAATCATTGCTCTGGCTAACGATTGCCGTTTAAAATGAGCACCGAGTCTCGAAGGCGGCCGCAGCGCTACGATGTAGAGTCGGTTCATCCGTTTAATCTTGCAACGCCTTCTCTAACCACTTAATCGCTTTCTCATAAATAGGCTTGCACTTTTGTTCCCTCTTTACCTTCTTTGATGGCTTATGTCCGAAATGGTGAGTAAACCCGTGAGAACATCCTCTCGCCAAAGTCCATTTATATGTTCCCACCTCAAAGTCATCTTCCCCATTTTCTGTTCCACGCCCAGCAAGTTCATTGATCATCAACTGGCTTTCTAGTCGCAACATATCCCACTCGGCTCCAATGAAATATATCCAGCGCGGAAGGTCTTCTTTCCTTGCGTAGCAAGGGCTAAGCACAGGATCCCGTCGGTTTTGGCCAGAAGATACATATCCCCAGTCAAACCAATAGCTCGAAAATTCAAGCGAATCTTTGGGGCCATTCTTATAAGGACGACTTGCGAGCTTATAAGAAGGAGGGTGGCCCCAATCAACGATTGGGTAGAAGGCCAGCAATGCATTGATCTTCCCTTTCACAGGAGGCAGTTGGCTAGCGCCAAGTGCGAGATTCCCGCCTGCACTGAAACCTCCTAAGACGACTTTGGTTTTATCGATGGGCAAACTATTATCATTGATAACAGCCTCGACGACAGCGCCTATGTCGTAAACGGCGACAGGGAATGGATACAAAGGCGCTTTAGAGTAGTTAAGAGACACAATCAACATGCCAGTCCGCTTTGCCCACATGATGCAAAAATCATCATCTTGTCGGGCATCACAGACTGCAAATGCACCCCCGTGAATATTTAGATACAGGGGTAATAAATCCCCGGGCTTGTAGTTTGGTGGGTAAAAGACACGCGTCTGGAGGTTTGGGCGACAGGGGTAGTACTTTGTGAGAGTGGGACTTAAAGACGCCGGTCGCGGATATAGGAATCGGTGAACCGCGAACACAATAGAAGCTAGAATCTTGAGCGCCCATAGTCTGATAAAACAGTTTAGACGATGCGGAAATGGGAGCCGGATCTTTAGGAGAGGGGGAGCACCCTCTTGCTCAAGGGCAATGAGAGTCTCTGACATTTTCAGGTCCTGAGCTAGCTCGCAAATGATAAGTGAATTAACTATGTGACATGAAATCAGAGGGAGAGTTTAATGATCATTATGGCAAGAAGAATTTTTTCCAAGATATAGCAGCTGCTGTGGCCGGACCTCAGGCGGATGAAAAACATCAATATCTAAACGTTGGCATCTTCTCATTTGTCAGCAAGGAACCCCTGGGTGAAGGACAAGGGTTGGTTGCGCTCAACAATTTTTTGCTGAGAATTTACAGCCTATTTAGGAAATTTCCTAAGCTGGTTGGTATATTCTCCGCCGCTAAGAGAACTAGATCACTTCGCGAACTAGCTTGGAAACTATAGATGCTATCTACACTTGCATCCCGCCAAATCATGAGACCACTTCTCTCACGTTAACCGGGTAGAGATGCCAAAACTATGTTATCAGCACATTGTAACAACGAGTGACAAGCATTCGTAAGAGACGATCACCACTTCTCCTCCCACAACTCGCACACTTCCAGTACAGAATACTGGTAGAGAGTAAGGACAAGTGTAAGTAAGGATAGAATGTTGATTATACGTACATACTATTATAGACGTCTCACAGCTTACAGCTTACAGATTATAGATTAGCGATCAGTTCGAAAGGTTGATAAACGTAACATGTGGGGTGAGAGAAATCGAAAGCGGACTAATTACAGATAGGAGCATAGCCGCATGAACTCCAACAAAACCTATCCATTCAGACTAAGGTAGAAACGAGAATAGAAGTAAGATTCAAGAAGAAGAATTTGTTTTGAGGTTATAAGAATGCGGCTACATCTTTTACTGCATCTAATTTGCCAGACGTTTTCCCTTCACTGCGTTACACAGCAAGTAGATTGTGCGTAGCCAGATAAGAAAGAGCTCTATGTATGCACTGGAAAGTGCTTAGCAAGTTCAAGGTATGTTTAGAGAGAGATCATATTGATGGACTGATGCTATGAGGCAATTCTCTGTGCGGGAGAAATTCTGCCTAATTTTCAAGAGTGTCCGGTCTTCCGATTAGAAGTCGATGTAAAGGGGGCCAACCAAAAATCGCGTAATGTACCTGAACCAGAAATATAGTAACGAGTCACGATTACTCATCATAATGAATGAGACTGGTGGAGCAGCAGAATTGACGACTTCTTGAAAATTGTTTCGTGCGATCTGTCTAGCTCTGCACTACCTACTTAATCCTGCCTTACCATCACATGATTGCGACCGGCAGATCTAGACCCTCCATGGATCTGTTTGTTTTTATAAGCCCTAGATTACTACTCTACGTAGCGTTACACAACTGATTCTCAAAGGCTTTGCTTCGTATGGCAGAGACCGCAAACACCGCACTCTGTCATCACATCAACTCCACCAATGGCGACACAGTGTAACCCTCTCGTCAAAGATGCCGCGTATGACCCGTTCCTTGTCCATTTTGATCAGGTATATTTAGAGGACCACCATCCAGTAGGGAAGTTTGACGCGGTTACGCAGAATCTGATAAGAGGCGCGGTGGGCAGACCAATAACAAGTCATATCTAATCATATCTACAAGCTCGCTCCCCATAAAGAAGTAACTAGAGCCACTTGAGCTGCTGGACTGATGGGATGTTCAGCTGGGAGCTTAGGCAGGGGTATAGGATAATAGAAAAAGAATCTCCCTTCTCTACGACAACTCTGATTTGTATACATAATTACTCACGAGTTAAGCTAACCTAGGGTCTCACGGCCCACCTCATCGCGGACCACCTACCCAATTACCACCCTTCCACTTTAAAGCTGTTTTTTTTAACAACTATTTATTGTATCGGCTTTTTTTAGTGTTTTCTTTAATAATTAAGCTATTATAACTTTAATAACATTTTTAACTTTTGTAATTTTGTTTAATTTTATTTATTAGTTAGCTGTTTTATTAATATATATAAATTAACGCTTAAGCTTTTGTTTAACTTTTTATATATTAGCTATATAAATAAAACTTTAGTTTAAATGTTTTTTAATATATATACAGCATTATTTAATTAACTTTTATAGTTTAGCTTTAAAATTTAAAACTTTTATTTTTAAATATATTATTTTTATAATTTAATTGTGTTACGATTTAAGTAAACGGGCTAGGTACACTTGTAAAAAAAGGTTAAATTAAGTACGATATAAAATAAAAAAGTTAATAACTTAAGGAAAAAAATAACCTAGGCAGCTTACAACAATTAGGTTAGCTTTTTATATATATATTAACGTACAACCTAATTTAACTAATGTCTTTAATTTATCTCTAAGGATAAAAGTTTTAAAGATATAATAATTATCTTTTTTTTCTTTATAAAATCGACTTTAATTTAAATAAGTTAAAAGCAAACAAAGGTTTTTCAAAGCTTATTTAATTGCTTTTATAAATTAAAGTTAAATATTTTTATATATATAAAGTGGTTTTTAAAGTTCTTTTTAAAGGCCTTAATTAATTTTGTATAAATTTTAAGTTAAATTTGCTATTAATTATTAGTTAATTAACTAAACCGATAAAGCTAAAGCTAAAGCATAAAACATTTAATTAAGCTTTAATATAATAACTTTTAGCTTTTATAAAAAATATTAAATAGCTATAAGTTTAATATTAATATAAATAACTTATATAATAATATACATTTATAAAACAAAGCTTAAATAATATAAAAGATTAATTATTATATAGTAATTATAATAGTTTTAAATTTTTTATAAAAATAAATTAAAATAATAACAATGTAAACTATATACAAGCCTATAATAAAATAAAAAATAATAATAAATATAATAAAAATAACATAAATACACAATTTTATAAAAACCGAACAAATAATAAAGCATTTAGCGCATATTTACTAAAGTTTTAACTGGTTTGTTTAAAAAAAAAACCTTGGATTTTTCACAAAGGGAAAACCTTTAAAACGCCTTTGTAATAAAACTAAATAATATACAAATTAAAACAAAACTTTAAATGCTATGCTTTTTAAAATACTTTGTATTTTAATGCGTTTAATTTTCATAACGCCTATATGTTATAATCTTGCTTTAATAATTACGTTAGGTATTATTTTTTAAAAGTGTAAATAGGTTAAGGTTTTTAGTAATAAAAGCTATTAAAACTAAAAGAATTAAAAAAATTAAAAAATTAAAGGTTAAAATCATATTTAATTTAATTATATTTTTTAAACGATTTACTAAAAAATTTATAATTAGCAAAAAATTAGCAAGATTTATTAGCTTATAATAACAAGTAATTAATTAAACCATGTTTTCACAAATTTTTAATAAAAATATTATTTAAGTTTTAAGTGTGGTATATAAAAAATCCGTTAGCTTTATGTAATAAAATTATACGTTTATTATAAGTGTTTTTTATACGTTTTAATCTTTTAAAAATTAAAAGTAGTTATTAAAATCTTTAAAGTGTTAACTTTTTTTTTGTTTTGCAAATTTCAGCTATTTTGCAATGTAAGCATTTTAATGGCTAGCGTTTTTAATAATAGTAAAAGTTTATAAAACAAACAAAAGCTAATTTTTATGGATTTAAATAGCTTTTTTAAAAGTTTTAGCTTTAAATTATTAAATTTTATAATTTTAAAAAGGTTTGCATTAATTATTTATTTTTAAAACTGCAAAATTAATTTAACAAAAGCTTTTGCAATACTTTTTTAGTGCACTTTTAAAAGCTTGTTAAAAGTTAAATAATTATTTATTTTGTTGTTAAAAGTTAAATTGCAAAGTAAAAAATTTAATAAATTTTTTTAAATTAATGTTATAATTTAAACCTAAGTTAAAATTATAGCACTTTTATTGCTGTTTTATTAACGTTTTATTTTTTTATATTTTAGTTAATTGTTTTTTTAAAGCTTTTATTTGTTTAATTAATTTAATTTATTGCTAAAAAAACTAAACATTTGCTTTTATAAAGTTTAAAAAAAAATTAACATTAAATAAAGTCATAATAAATAAATAAGCTAATAATATAAATAGCTTAAAGGAAATTATTAAAGTTGTTATAATTTAAATAAATAAGCTAAATACATTTGCGAAAAAAGGTTAAATTAGGTATAATATAAAATAAAAAAGTTAATAACTTAAGAAAAAAAATAACTTAAGCAGCTTATAACAACTAGGTTAGCTTTTTATATATATATTAATGTATAACCTAACTTAGCTATTATTTTTAATTTATCTTTAAAGGTGAAAGTTTTAAAAATATAACAAATTGTTAAAAGCTTTGCTAGTTTTTTTAAAAATAATATTTAATAAAAGTTTTTAAAAAAATTAAACTTTATAATTAGCTTTTAATTAATTTGCTGTAAATTTTAATTTTTAAAAAATATTAAAATAATTAATTTAATTATAACTAATAAAAAATTTAGTGTTTTTAGCTGGTTTATTTTTAATAAATTTAATAATTATATATTTAAAACGTTTTTATTATAAAAAATAATATATTTTAACTTTAACATTTTTTAATAGTTTTATAACTATATTTTAATTGTTTTTTAAGCTTGTTTAATTATATTAAAAATTAAAATAGCAATTTTTACTTTATAATAAATTATTAATATATTTATTTTTAAAGCTTTAATATTAAAGCTTTTGTTTAATAAAAATTTAAATTAATTTTTTAGCTTTTTTTTTAATAAGTTAAAAATTTTTACATTTAATAATTAAATAATATAACTGCAATAAAACTTATAAAAAACAAGCTATATTTTATTTTATAAATAAATTAATAAAAATTTATTATTTATATAATTATTATAATTATTATATATTAAAATTATTTAAAAGTTATTATAAAAAGCTTAAATATATAATATAAAAATGTTTTAAAATTAATTTAATATAATAAAATTATTTATTTATTTATTAAATAAATAATTAAACTATTAATTTTTAAATAATTTATAATTATTATTATTAAATATAAATATTTTTTAAAATAATTAATAAAAAAAAATATTATTAAAATTATTTATATATTTAATATAAATTATTTATTTGCTTTTTTTAATATTATATTTTAAAGCTTAGCATATAAAAGCTTTAATAATATTTTAATAGCTTTTTTTAATATTTTAATTAATTTTTATTTTATTAATATTATATTAATATATTTAAAAAATAATTTAAATTTTAAATATATTAAAATAATTAAAAAAAATATTAATATTAATTATAATTATATTATTAATGTTAAATAAGTTTTATACAATTATACGTAAATGCGTTAAGCAAAATAATAATATTTTATATTGGTACTATGTTTTTATTTATTTAAAAAAAAAGAAAAAAAAAGGAAAGTTTTTTATATATAATAAAGTTTTTACTTAAAGTAAAAACTTTGCTTAGTATACAAGGCTAACTAAATAATAAAAAAATTAGCAGTGTATATAATAATAGCTAACATTAAGCGTGTAATAAAAATAGCTATATTTTATACGTAAAAATATAACTAATATTTATAAAACTAATACTAGCTTTTTTTTTTTTAGCTGCAATTTTTTTGTACAACAAAAGAAATAAAAAACTATAAAAGTAATTAAAAGTGAAAAATAGTTTGCTATTGCGTTAAATTAACTGTGTTACGAGCCAACATGGGCGCAGGCCACTGAGAGGGGCCTAGCGGCGATATGGCACCAACGAGGGGAAAAAACTGTACCAGGAGACAAGCCACAGTTCCCAATCAGGAGAGTCACGTGACGACTCACCCTAGATCACCCTGTAAGTGAGCTCACCTTGAGAGTGAGTCAAGTGAGCCAGTGAGTCCAGTAAGTGGGAGCACTCACTAAGGGAATTGGTAAAGGAAAGGCTGTCTATATAATAAACCAATGTTTCCTATGCATTTAGTTGTAGTTCTTACTTCACAATTTAATTTAAGCATATAGCAACTTTTTGAAATAGCTGTGTGGGAGCAATTTTAACTACTTAATAACCACGCTATAATAACTACTACCTGTTATACCCCTAGCACAATTTAATACGTAAAGCTCCGAGTATATTACGCTACAATAAATCTAAGGTTTGTCACATTTTAAATTGTTTAACTACTTAGTGTTTAAAAAATAACGCAGTGGTTATTGCAACGCTATGTTTACTTTATAACAAATATAAGCAAATAATAAATTTAAATTGTTTAAAGCTTAGTATAATTATATAAAAGCTTAAATTGTTAATTTAAAATTTTAGCTTAAATAAACTGCAGATAATATAAATAATAATGCATAAATTTTTACTAATGTAAAACAATAGCAAAAAAAAACTATTAAACTTTTAAAGCAAAAAGTGGTGAGATTTAACGGCTAACCACGAGTTAAGGCAGCTAAGTTTAAACCTAATAAGCTAGCACGGTTTAATAAAACGCAAAGTTAACTAAATAGGTTTTTAACTTAAGTTTAAGCCTATATACGCCATTATAAGCAAGAAATGTTCAATGGATTAAAACAGGTGCTATATATAATAGAATTTTTAACCAAAAACGCTATAAAATAGTTTTAACCTATTATATACGATTATATAAATATTAAAAAAAAAGATTAACAAACGGAAACTAAGGAAGCTTTTGCAAGTTTAGCAAGGTTTGAAAAAACGTTAACCAAAATGTACGAAAACCCGGAAAAACAAAGACAGGCGAAACAAAAATTGTTAAGTATGCAATAAATAAAACTAGCATACAAGTATGCTATGGAATTTCAAAAGCAACTCGGCAAAACCTCATGAAATAATAAAAAAAACATTATAACTATTTTTTATAAAGGACTTAAAAACAAGGTCTAGGATAACCTTTACTAAAAGAAACAACTAAACACTTTAAAAAAATATGTTGCAAAGGCAATTAAAATTAACAACTAACTGTTTAAACAAAAAATGCAAAAGAAACAGCAAAGTCAAGGATCACCACGAGTAGCCAATACAAAGAAGGCAAGAACCCCAGGTACTACGGCTTTAGGTACCCATGCAGGACCAATGGAACTCGATGCAACAAAGAAAGGGCAAAACCTAAGCAAGGTTAAGTATTACAATTGCAATTAGAAAGGATATTACGCCCAGGCTTGTGACAAGCCCAAAAAAAAACGACAACTTGAAGAAGCAAAACAGGCTTCATTTATAACGATTGCAATGTTAAAAATTAGCGGCCAGTGAAATTAACTACAACAATAATACATAGAAAAAGTGCCACATTGCGATATGTGTAGAAAAAAAGGACAAGTATATCCAAAACATTCTTTTATAAAGCAATTAAAACAAGCAAGACAAAATAAATGTATTTGCAACTTTGTTAATTGCTAGAAATATAATATAAGCATTAATAACAAAACCAAGCAAAATATAACTACTTGAAAAAGTTTTATTTAAACTAATAACAATAAAAATAATTAAAAAAATATTAAACCAAAAAGAGATTTTGCATGGGATAAGGTTAAAAACCTAACATATAAATATTAAGGATAGCCTAAAAGAAAATCTTGTTTAAAAGGACATATGTGCAGCTATAACAAATGTAACCACTAATTTAAATAGGAATGGTTAAAAAACTCTGTAGCAAGATCTATTTAACGAAAAAAATGCTTAGGCAAAACATCAAACGTACAAAAATCTCAAATAAAAAAAGCCAAAACAGCAATAATTTATACGCTAAAAGCCAAAAACAACATAAAAATATGGCTATTTTTAAACGATGTATAGTAATACAACCCGGCACTTATAATAAAAGCCGGAACAAACACCAGCAATTAATTTAGCCTAGCTACCAAACTTATTGTTAAAAGTTATTATTATAGCAAAGTTATAATAAATCAAAAACCAGCAAAAATAATACCAAAAAACAAAGGACACAAACAAATCCTTTGGATATGCTATATAACACATCGATATATGCATTATCTACAAAAGAAGCTACAACACATATAGTTTCCAAAGCGACTAAACGGAAAACTTATAACGCAACCTTTATACAAAGCAAATAAAGGGAAGGTAACACTAGTGTACTAAAACCCTCGAGGATTTGCGGTATTTGCAAAAGACCTACAGTGGCCTATGAAATGCCTACAACAAATCCTACGACCAAAAGACTGCACTAACAACGGATGCAAAATCCATGCTTAATAAAAGGCAACAAAGTTGCGCAAAACAATGAGGCAGACGCAATAGATCAGCCAAAACCAATTAACGTTTAAGGAAAAAAAGCCTAAAAAAATAACAAATAAACCAGCTTTAATAGCAATAAAACAAACAAACTTTAGCAAAAGATTTTTTAAAAATGCGATAAATTTTTATAAGTATGAAAAACCTAATATAATTTAAAATGCAGAAAAAAAAAAAATAAGATACTATTTAAACGAAAATATAATAAAACGCTTTAAGGAGTTTTAGGCAGCAATTAATACAATTAAACAACTTGATAATATGCCAACACGGGCAACAATTAGCCAAAATTAGTTAAAAAACAACAACAGGTAGTTATAACAGATCAACAACTATTTTTAAGAAAACTTAAAAGGCTTTGTGCCACAACAGCTAAAAAAAGCAAACATATTAAAATCGATTTAGTGTATTAAAAATATAAACTACAAATATTTATAAATATAAAAGCTTAGGCAAGCTTTATCTCTTTATAAGTTATTAAGCAATTAAACATATTAACAAAGCTTAAAAACAACCTTTACTTACTTTTGACCGTTGATAAAAGTTTTATTGCGTACAAAGACAGAGTAGTTTTAAAGGAAACTGCAGAACTCTTTTTTAACATCTTTAAATATAAAAAACAACTAGTGCTCGACATCACAAAAACATTCAAACATAATGTTATTTTAGGGATACCTTGGTTGCAGGAAAGCAATCCCAAAGTAAACTAAAGAACTAGCCAACTTTAGTGGGATATACTAAAAAGAGAATTAGCTAATGAAAAACCTAAAATACAGGTATCAAGCAATTTTATCGGACCATTATTGCAAATTTGCATAATGATCAAAGAGTTTAAGCCTATACTCGACAACAAAGTACTAATAAAATATTGAGACTACGGCGATGTGTTTAGTGAAACACACGATGAGTTACCAAAGCATAGTTTATAAAACTACAAGATTCTGCTTAAAAAAAAAGCTAAATTACAATTATTTTTATTGTATTATATGAACAAAGATCAACTGAAAAAGTTACGAGAATTTTTCAAAAAAAATCTAAAAAAAGGATTTATTTAATCCTTGGAATCACTAGCAGGATCACTGGTACTTTAGGTACCACGCAAGACTGAAAAAGACAGAAAGCGACGTTGGAAATTGGTAGTAAACTACCGAAACGTAAACTCTAAAACAATTAAATTTGTGGGACCAATACCCAGAATTAACAACTTACAAAACAAATTAGTGCACGCAAAATGGTTTACGGCATTTAACCTACTAAACGCATACAATTAAACAAAAATAGCATTAGGTAATAAGTGGAAAACGGCATTTTGCATATAATACAGATTATACAAATTTTTGGTAATGCCTTTTAAATTTACTAATGCTTTAGCAATATTTTAGGCGCAAATAACGCATGTTTTACGTAAATTTATTAATATATTTGTAATAGTATATTTAAACAATATTTTGATATATTTAAAAAATCTTAAAAAACACTAAAAGCACGTTAAAAAAGTACTAAATGCGCTACAAATTGCCAAGTTAAAGGTAAACCCTAAAAAAAGCAAATTTTACATGCAAAAGGTTGATTTTCTTGGTTTTACAATAACTCCAGAGAAAATAAGAATTTAAAAATCCAAGATTTTAGCAGTAAAAGATTAGCCGGTGCTTAAATCGGTGAGTGATGTGAGGGCGTTTGTGGGATTTACAAACTATGTCCGAAGCCTTATTAAATGGTTTAGTGGATATGCCGGACCTCTTTTAAACCTGATAAGAAAAAACAATTCTTTTAAATGGGAAAAAAAAAAACGAGAATTTTTTAAAAAGGTTAAGGCATTTATATTAGAAAAGCCTGTTTAAAAGCTTTTTAACCTAGATAAGGAATTCGAAGTAACAATTAACGCTAGCGAAAAAGCAATGGGCGGACAACTAGGTTAACAAGATAAAAATGGAAAATTGCACTTAGTGGCATATTTCTCGAAAAGATTTTTAAGATTAGCAAAGCGATATATGCTATTAAACAAAGAACTTATGGCTATTGTTTAAGCATTTAAGAAATGAAAACATTACTTTTATAAACTTAAAAAACCAGTCAAGGTGTACATAGACCATAAAAACTTAACTATGTTTATAACAACAAAAGTATTAAATAAACAATAAATTAAATAGGCGGAGTTTTTATTTCAGTTTAACTTTGTTATTTTTTACATTAAAGAAAAAGAAAATGTGACAGCAAACATTTTAAGTCGATAAAGCAACCATAAAAAATTAAAAACAAAAAGCCAAGTGTTGTTAAAAAAAACCCAACAAGGAATTATACTTGCAGCTATAACTTTATTTAATTACGATAAATAAATTAAACAATTATAAAAAAACCATAAAATAATTTTATAGGCACCACTACAATCAACGGATATGCTATTAACTTTTAAACAAAGTAAAAATAAAGATAAAAAAGTTTATTTAAACCTAAAACAACAAATTACGATCAAAGAACTAGTAAAGGCGATGTATGAATATTTATTAACAAAACATTAGAAAATGTACAAAACGCTATCCCAGATATAAAAGAACTACAAATGCAGAGAACTCAAGAACATAGTAAAAAAAGTAGTTTAAAAATGTGTCTTATGCAGAAAAAGCAAAGCACCGCGACACAAACCATATAAATTACTACAACTAAAGCAAATACCAAACAGGGCTTAAAAATCTATTGCGTTTAACTTCATCGTTAAGCTACCCAAGTCAAAAAAACTAATGACCGGAGTATTATATAATTTAATACTAGTTATTATAAAAAAACTCACAAAGTATAAATATTTCATACTATACCTAAAATCAAGCACGGCAAAAGATTTAGCCTATATAATAATTAAACATATTTTTAGTAAACATAAAGTTTTAAAAAAAGCAGTCATAGACAAAAAAACAACTATAGCCTCTAAGTTTTATCAATCGTTAATAAAAGCATTAGGCGTTAAACATCGATTGTTTACGGCTTATTACCTACAAACAAATAAACAGACAAAAAGACTTAATTAGACTTTGGAGCAGTATTTATGCTGCTACCTTAACAAACAATAAAACAATTGGGTTGAGCTTTTGCTTATAGCGGAGTATGCTTACAATAGTTCTAACAATAAGTTAATGGAAATGTTTTTATTTACGGCAAATTATGGATTTAACCCAAAAGTAAATCGAACAGTAATCAACGGCATTATAGCGCCTAAAGCAAAGATACGGGCGAAAGAAATCATAGGTTTACAACAAAAACTACAAAATAAACTAGTATTTTTACAAAACTGTATAAAAGCTTATAGCAATAAGCACAAGTTGTTAAAGCTAACCTTGGAAAAAGGAGACAAAGTGTATCTCTTAAGGCGTAATATCAAAACAAAGCAACCAAGCGATAAGCTTAACTTCAAGCAGATCAAACTATTTAAGATCAAAAAAGTTATTTTAAAAACCAACTATTAATTTAAGCTACCTAAAAAAGCTAAAATATGGCCAGAGTTTTATATCTCTTTTTTTAAACCAGCACTAAAAAACGCCGAACTCCAAATACAATTAAAAGTTAAACTAGACAAAGATCTATACAAGGTTAAAAAAATACTGGATTTACGTCAAAACAACAGAACCTATAAATATTTGGTCAAGTAAAAAAAATACTTACACGTAAAGACTACATGGGAACTTAAAAAGAACTTGAAAAATGTAAGGTAAATAGTTGACCAGTTTTACCAACAATATTTTAACCGGCCAGTACTAAAAAGGCGGGGTTAATCTCCCAAGCAGAAGGCAAACCAAGGAAACCCCAATCAATGTTAGGGGTAACAATGTTGGCAGCTTTTTTAGCGATAAGCTAAAGCTTGTTTTAACGCTTTTTCTTATATTTAAATGCTTTTATTTTGTTTAAAGTATTAAAATCACAACAAAAGAACTTAGCACCTTTAAAAGCAAAAATATTATTTTGTTTTTTTAATTGTTTTAATTAAACAAATTGCGTTAATATATTATTTTAAGTTTTTATTAAAAAAGATTAAGTATTTTTTATTGTTTAGCAAAGCAGCTATAGTTTTGCTTAGGCGGCTTTACGTTTTTTATATATTTAACAACATTTTTTGGTTATATAAACCAAACCGTTAAAAGAAAAAGGCATTACGCAGAAATAACCCAGGCAAATGTACACGGAGCAGCAGGCACTACAATTAAAATCCTTTAAACAAACACGACTAGTTTTAAAGCAGCGGAAATATAAGTTAGAAAAAAAACCAAACTCGTTTAAATAATCAGCCAAACAATATTGCTTACAAGCGCTACAAAATAATATAGCAAGCAAAAATACTAAAAAAGGTTAAACAAAAGAAAAGAAAACTAACCACCTAAACTAATTGTTATTAAGGACAATAACCGGGGAGAAAGGGAATAATATTATAAGCCAACATGGGCGCAAGCCACTGAGAAGGGCCTAGTGGCAATATAGCACCAACGAGAGGAAGGAACTATACCAGGAAACAAGCCACAGTTCCCAATCAGGAAAGTCACGTAACGACTTACCCTAGATCACCCTATAAGTGAGCTCACCTTGAGAGTGAGTCAAGTAAGCCAGTGAGTCCAGTGAGCAGGAGCACTCACTAAGGGAATTGGTAAAAGAAAGGCTGTTTATATAATAAACCAACGTTTTCTATGCATTTAGTTGTAGTTTTTACTTTACAATTTAATTTAAGCATATAGCAACTTCTTGAAATAGCTGTGTAAGAGCAATCCTGACTACTTAGTGACCACGCTACGATAATCACTACCTGTTATACCCCTAGCACAATTTAATACGTGGAGCTCCGAGTATACTACGCCACAACAAATCTAAGGTTCGTTATAAACTGCTTTTTGCTGTTATATAATATAATTACATTATTTTTATTTAGCTTAATTATAGCGCGTAATAGCTAGGTAAGTGATTTATTATATATTAATAAAAGATTTTTTTTTATATAAGTTAATTAATTTTTTATATAATAAAAAAAGTAGCAATATTAAAAAAATAAGGTTTATAACAAAGCTTTTGCTATAATGCTTGGTATTTTGCTTATATAATTATATAAAGCAGTTATAATATTTTTATTATGTTTAATTATAGCTTAGGCTAGCTAAACAAGTGATTTATTGTGTAACAATTAATAGGCTTATGTGTGGTTAATTAACTTTTTTTATTTAGCTGGTGATTTTTTTGTACGGTTACTTGGCTTTTTATATAGCTAATTAATTTATTTATACGGTTAATTAATTTTTTAGCAAGTTATTAATTAGTTTTAATGCTTTAATATAATTTATGCTTAATTTAAAATAATTAGTTATTATTAGCTTTGCGTAATTAATTTTATAGCTAAAGCTTTTTTATATATAACTTTATTTTAAATAAAAAAATATTTTACAGTTATAAGTTAAATTATTTGTTTATAAATATAAGCTATTTTATTTTAGCTTTTGTTTATTTTTTTTATTTTTTAAACTTTAGTTTTTATATGTTTTTTTTTGCTTGTTTGCTTGTTTATTTTGCATATTATATATTTATATATATTTATATACATATATGCACACATTTATATAATAAATGTTATTATTGCATTTTATAATAAAAGTTGCATATTTGTTGTTATAAAGCAATTATATAGCTATAATATTGTTTAATTATTAATTGCTAATTTAAATAATTATTATTTTTTTTAGCAGTTATATATTAATATACATATATTTATTTGTTTTTTATACGTTATATGTTTGCAAGCTATATTAATATAATATGTTTATATATAAAATAATAAAGTTTAAATTTGTGCATTATTATTAGTTAATATTAACTTTTTTGTTTTGCTTAGCAATTTTAACAATTAAATTACATAAATTATTTAATGTAAAAGTTGCTTTTATATAGTTTTTATATAATTGTGCGGTATAAATGCTTTTTATTAATGTAATTAAAATGTTTACGCTAATTATAATAGCTTTTTATTTATTATATATTATACGCTAATAAAATATTAATTTTGTGTATATGCTTTATATATATAGCAATTACACAATGTTTAGTGCAATTATTATATTTAAAAAAATTAAAGGTTGTTATATATAAAAAAAAAATAATTATATGATATTAAAAAAAATAAAATAAAAAAACTAGGTTAGCGTTTGTAATATTTTTGTGTTTTTTATTTGCAAAGCTTTATATTAATTGATTTATATTATGCGTTGTTTATATGCTGCTTTTTTTTTTATATTTTTTTTTTTTTGCAATATATAAGAAAATATATATACAACATAACTTAAGTTTTATTTATAAATGCTTTTATTTATATAATTAATTTATTTGTAAATATAAAAGTTTTTAAAGCTTGGTTAAAGGCTTTTTTTATAAATGCATTAGCTAGGTTATTTTTTTTGTTAATTTATTATATTTTAAAAAAAAAATTTTTTGTATAACTTTTTTAAAAATATAATGTTTATTATTAGCTGTTTTTTTTAAGTAATATTTAGCTTAATTAAATAATTATATAGCAATTTAAAATTTAAACATAAAATTATTAAAATAAGCAATACTTTAAGCATAATTATAATTTTTTAAATTATTATATAAAAAATAATTGTATTATTAAAACTATTAATTATACTATATAATTTGCTAGCTAATATACTTTAGGTGATTTTTTTATATTTGCTTAAATTTTAATGTATAATATTGCTTTTTATTTTAAAGCTTAAACCTTGCTTTATATAATGCTTTATTATTAATATAATAAGAAATTTTAACTAAAAATTTATGTTTGCGTTGTTAGCAAATAATTTATTTATAAAAATAAATAGTTTTATATAATGTAAATTTAAAGGTATAAAAATTAATTTGCGGTTTTAGTTATTTATTTGTTATTTAACCTTTTAATTAAAAGTTTATACGTTGTTTGCTATAAGGTTTATAATTTATATTATAGTAGATAAATTGTATGCTATTTTTAATTAATAAATATTGCTAATATATATGCTTTATATATGCTGGAAAATATATTATTGTGTAAAGTTTTTTGTACGGGGGTTTATTTTAGCTAATTAGCTGGCTTAACTTTTTTACGTTAAAGTAATGCTTTTGTTAAGCAATAAAATAATTTAACTATTATTAAACTTAATTAAATAGTTAATATATAAGGTTTTTTTAAGCTTTGCATAAAAGCTAGCTTTTTATAGTTTGATATTTTTTTTAATTAAAAAATGTAGCGTTATAAAGCTAAAAGTATTATTTATTTATAAGCTAATAATTTTAAAATTATTTAATAGTTTTTAAAATATAAAAAAGCATAAGTTATATATAAAAACAATTATTTTTAGCTTTTTGCAATAATATTAATAATAGGTTTTAAACTAATAAAGTTTTAATTTTGCTAATTTATATAAAGGTTATACAATTTATAAAATAATACTTTTAAAATATTTTGCCTTTAATTTTAAAAGTAAGCATGCAAAGATCTTTTAAGCTAGTTTATTTTTTAATTATATATATGCTTACATAATGTTTTTTAATTTACCTATTATTTTAAAGTTTTATATAAATAAAAAGCTTAGTATAAAGATTAATTGTTAGCTTATTTGTTAAATTATTAGCAATTAAATAAGCACTGTTTTTTTTTCGATATTATTATAGCTTTATATAATTAGTTTTAACTTTTTATATAGTTTAGTTATTTTTTTTTTAATTTTTTATATAAAGCAAAACTTAAAAATATATATCCTATTATATTTAGCTAGGTTATATTTTACAAATTAAAATATTTTTTATATAACTAAGTTATTTATTTTTATAACGTTTAACTTTTTAAATAGTGCTTTAAATATATTAATTATGCCGTTTTTGCGTAGCTTAATAGCTAAAGCATAGCTTTGTTTTTTTTTAGCAGTTAAAAATTAGTAGCTTATATATTATATAAAGGTATTATTAAGCGTTATATTTTTGCAAAAGCGTTTTTTTTTTTTTTATATAATTAATAATTAAATAAACTATGTTTTTTTAACTGTTGTTTTTATAGCATTTAAAGTTAAATTTTTAGTTGTATAGTAATACGGCTTAATTTAAATGCATTTAAAGCATATAAAGCTATTAGTTAAATTAATAATAACGTTAGTTTTTTTTATAAATTAAATTTTATACAATTTATTTTATTTTTTTATTTTTTGCTATATAAATATTTTGCTTTATAAAGGCAAAAATAGCATGTTATGCGAAACTAGGTTATTATGTTAATTAATTGCTTAATTAATTTCAATTTTTGCTTTTTTTTTGCACAATATTTTTATAGCTTTTTTAATTGCTTTAGCTTATTATATAATATTAGGCAAAGGTGGTAAGTTTTAGTTAATTTTAAAGTATGCTTTAAAAACAAAAAAGGTTAA
The DNA here is from genome assembly GCA_022385695.1 of Xylaria arbuscula. NCBI lineage: Eukaryota > Fungi > Ascomycota > Sordariomycetes > Xylariales > Xylariaceae > Xylaria > Xylaria arbuscula. The sequence continues at coordinate 163,254 of MU279358.1, read as the reverse complement.
AACTAAGTTATTTAAGCTAGCAATATTGTTTAACGCTTTAATAGCTATTTAAAAAATTAACTTTTATTTTGTATAGTTGTTAAGTTTAGCTTTTAAAATATTATATATATAGCATAACAATTTATAGGTTTTTTTTATTTTGCTAATAGCTTAATATGCCTTTATAAACATTGCGCAATATTAAATGCTTATAATTTTAGCTTAACTTTTAAACTTTTTAAATATAAAATTTATATTTAAATTATATATAATATAATTTAAAAGTTTTTAGTAAATATTTATTTAACATTTATATAATGTTTTTTAAGTATTTTATGCGGCTATAAATTTAAGAAATATAGCTGCTTGAAAAAATATAATAGCATTAATAATATAAAGCATTTATAATTATTTTATAATTGAAATTACAATTGTTTTTAATTAAAAACTTGAATTTTTTTAATGCTTGGTTATGCAATTAGCAATAATAGTAAAACTTTTAAATTTTTTTTAAAATTAAATGGTTAATATTATATTTTACACAATTAAGCATTATATATAGCCTTTTTATATAAAGGTATTTAAAGCAACAGTGTAAACAATATAATTTTATTTTTATAAAGTAAATTTTGGCTTTATATAAGTTAATATTAAAAAATAGGTGTTTTTATTTTTGTATAACTGGTATTATATGGCTATTTTTTTATATAATAATATTTTTAATATTATTATAATATGCTTATAATTAATTTGCGTTTTTTAACAAAAATAAAAATAAAGTTAAGTTATTTAAAATGTGGTAAATAGTTATACTTAATAGGTTTTCCATTTATATAGTGCTTATAATAGTAATAGCTTTGCTGCTATTAAAGCAAATATAAGCTATTTTAAGTGTTTAGCTAACTTTTATACAAAGGTGAATTTTTAGGTATGCTTTTAATTGCGCTTTATTTATTGTTAAATAGTTTAAAACGCTTATATTTTATAGTTTTTTTTGGTATTTTATATAATATTAATTGCTTAGTATAAATTAATTAAATAAAACATTTGTTTTGCAGTTTTAAATATTCTTTTTAATTATATAATGTATAAAAGCGTTATTTATAAAAAATTAAGTAAATTATTTACTTTTATTTTTATTAATATTATTTTAGCTATTGTTTAACTTAAGGTATTTTTTATATTTTGTTAAAAAAAGTGAAAATTTATTAAGCAATAGTATAAAGCTATAAATTATTTTATGCAAGTTAAAATATTAGTTTTTTACGCAGGCTTTTTTTTAAAAAGTATGTTTATTTAATTAATAGCTTTTTTTTTAACATATAAAGCATTTTTTGTTTGTATAATAGCTAGCACTAATAAGCTTTTAGTTTTAAAAGCTGTTTTAACATATATTTAATTAATTTAAGTAGTGCGGTGAAAACTTAAGTTTAAAGCTTCCTTTTATACGGTTATTTTAATTATACTTTTTATTAATAAAATAAATATTGCTATTATTATTGCTATTTTATATAAATTGCTTTAATAAAATATTTGCTATTATATAAAAGCATGTTTTTAAGTTTGCAAAAAAACCTTTATATAAAAGTTTTTAAAAAATTAATGCTATATTAAACTTAAGTACTTTTTGGTATATTTATACAACAATTATATTTAGTTAAATTTTTTTTTAATAGTTAACATTTAGTGCATATTAAGCTTTAGCAAGCTTATTAATTATAAGCTTTAATATTTTATGCAATATTATTTTTAAGTTTTTTTTTTTTATTTGCATAAAAATAATTATAGTTTAATTAGCTTAATAATAGCTATAGTTTATATTAGTGTTAAAATAAATATTTATTATATAGTATATTTTATTTTAGGTTTTTTTTAGGCTAATGTTATATATATAGTAATTTTTTGTACAACTTTTTAAAATAGTTAAAAATATAGCATAGTATTGCTTTTTTATAATTTTAAGTTGTTAATAAACATTTATAAATAAACGTGCTTTATTATATAATAAATCGTATAACTTTTTAAAATAGTTTTGCTTTTTTTTTTAGGTTTTTTAAAAAATAGCATATTTTTTTAAAGTGATGGTTTTATTTTATAAGTTTTTTATAAAAAATAGCTTAAACATAAGGTTAATAGTAGGTAGTTTTAATGTTGTACGTATAAATGTGTATTTTTTTAGGGTTTAAAAAGGTTAATAAAAAATTAAATATTTATATACTAGTTAAAAGTTTAGTTTATGCTTTAGTTATAGCGTACAATTAAAAATAAATGTTGGTTTTAAAATATAAATATATTTAATAGTTAATTATATGCTATTATAGTTATACTAGGCTTTAGGTGCTTAAATTTAAACGTGTTAGCTTAGTTTTAAGCAAAAGGTATTTTATTATATATTGGTTTATAGTGTAAATATGTTTTAAAAAACAATTTTTAGCTGTTAATTTAGTATAAGTAAAGCTAAGTTGTTTTTTTATATAAAAAAAAAATTTATAATTAGCTTTTAAAGGCTTAATTTAACGTTATTTTATAAAATTTATACAAGTTGTAATACTTTTAAATTATTATTTAATATTAGTTATATGTTTTTTTTACTAAAGCAAAAAAAAGCAATTTAATAATTATATGGTTAATTTACTAAAAATGTTTAGCTGTTTAGCTATAAAAGTTATTTTTAAATGCGGCTAATGTATTTTTAAAGGTATATTTTAAGCTTTTATATAACTTGGTTTAATAATAAACTTATATGTTTAATTTTTTTTTGCTTGCGCAAAAAAAATTAAGGTTGTTTTTTGTTAAATTTAAATTAACTAGCTATTATGCAATAATTAAAGTGATTTTTTACTTTTCGGCTAGTTTATTGTATATTTTTTAAAGATATTTATTTTTAATAAGGTTATTTTAAACAAATTAAGCTTGTTTTTTTTATATAGTGTGTTTAAATGTGTTTAAAGCGTTTAAATTGCTTATATTGTATAACTTTTTTTTTTAGTTAGCTATTTGCTTTGCTTGGCTTTTAGTTTATTAAGCAGGGGTTATTATAGTGTAATATATATATTATTGTAAAATTAGTTATATAATATAAAGGGTTAATTTTTTAGTTTTTGCTATAATTTAATTATATAATGGTTAATTTAACAATTTTTTTAGCTTTATATTATATAAGCTTTTAGTTATATAAATAAGCTAAAATACGATATAAAAAATAGTTTTTAAATTAATAGCTAAGTTTTTTGTTGTGACTTTGTTTTTATTTTTGTTAATTTATGGCATATTTTGCAACTATTAATTAATATTAAATAAGCTTTATATAATTGTACGTAAATGCGTTAGGCGAGATAGTAATACTTTGTATTAGTACTATGTTTTTATTTATTTAAAAAAGAAAAAAAAAAAAGGAAAGTTTTTTATACGTAGCAAAGTTTTCACCTAAGGTGAAAACTTTGCTTAGCGTATAAAGCTAATTAAATAACAAGGAAATTAATAGTGCATATAATGATAGCTAATATTAAGCATGCAATAGAGATAGCTACACTTTGCACGCAAGGATGCAGCTAACATTTATGAAACCAACAATTAATGCATTTATAATTAATTATTTTAATTTTAATTAATTTAATTGTTTTATTTTAAGCTAAAAAATGCATATATTATTGCTTGCTTAATATAGCAAAATTATTTAAAGCTTAAAATAGCTGTTTAGCTATTAATAAAAACTTGTATAAGTAGTAAGGTAATAAATTAATGCAAAAAGAAAAATTTAGCTAAAGTTTAATTGCCGGAGGCAATTATACTTAAGCCAAATTCTTTTTTTAAAAAAAGTAAACCTTAGTTATTAAAATGGGTAGCCCCTGCGGGGCCTACCCTTTTAGCTAATTATATTAGCTATATACTTAAAAATAATTATAATAAACGCAAAGCTTAGTTTAGCTTAGCTAATTGCTTAATAAATTAATTAAGCTTTAAATTTAATAAATAAAACTTAAAGCAATTAATATACTTTTTTTTAAGTTAAAATATTTTTAATGCAGCAATATAAATAGCTGCAAAATATAGCTTACTTTTTAATAGCTGCTTATTATAATATTTTAAGTTTAATATTATATACTGCCGCAAGCGCGCAGTATTTTTAGTTAATTAAAAGCATTATAAAAAAAAGCAGTTAAAAACAAATAAATTAAAAAAAAAAAAAGCTTCTAAAGTTAAGTGGTTATTGAGTTATTATATAAACGAAGAAATAAGTGGCTGAGAGAAAACGCGTCATTTAGGTGGTCCGTGATGGGGTGGGCCGTGAGACCCTAGGTTAGCTTAATATTCAATGAATATATGGTCATTGAATTTAGCCCTATATGCTGCCATATTCTCGCGGCACCTCATGAAGGACAAGTGAGATCCGCTGGCACAGGCTCGTGCGCCAGGACAGCAAACACGCATGCACTGCTGTGTATCAGGACATCCGGCCGGCCGTATTCTATGTCGCACTGAGAATGATCACAGATAACAGGAAACTATGTCCTGGTCCCTCATTATTGACTATTTTACATAACCAGCCAATTGATGGCATGTTTGAATCGCCAGTAGCTAACCGCAGTGCGATTTATCATCCAGATTGAGACGTAACCCCTTTTCTTACCACAGAGAGGCCACCCTCCCTGCTCTCTTCTTCTCCACGAATATAACTCGTAAAACATCCACATACAATGCTGTAGATGGCGCGTAACCATTGAGTGAGTCAGCATTCTGGTATTCTATGATCATGGCCTTCAACACAATAACCACAACGTTTCTCTGCCTAACCGTGGCGTATATAATCTGGACCGCTGCTACCTTGGAGCTCAATGCGCGTAAAGCTGGAGCGATAGGTGTCCCCTGTATTCGTATCCCAATTGACACAAACAGTGTGTTATGGCAAGCCTTTGAGCCATGGATATGGAGTGCACTCGATCGCCTTCCTTTTACGTGGTCTTCGTATCCCGACTTCGTTCGCTACAGCCGTCGGGGATGGCAATATACCGATAAGTACGAAGCATACGCTCGCTTGGGACCTGTCTGGGCCCTTGTAACTCCGGTGACGATGTACTTGCACGTCGCAGACCCGAATGCAATTGGCGAGATCTTCGCTAGGCGGGGTGAGTTTGTTCGACCACTTAAAGAATACAGTACTAAATTCCACCCACCACACTTAGAATGCAAAGCATGCTAATCTGCAATAGAACTTCTGGAGGTTTATGGCCCTTGTATCTCCACCGTCGGCGACGAGTGGGCTCGTCACCGCAAGGTTCTCGCGGCACCCTTCAACGAAAGCATCATGGAGTTTGCATGGGAGGAGTCACTTCGCCAAGCAAAAAGCATGCTTCGTTGTTGGACATCTGCCTCCGAGTCAGGAATACGTAGCGTGGAAAAAGATACGAGGACACTTTCTCTCAATGTGCTTGCATCTGCTGCATTTCGCAAGTCGTACGAATTTCACGGCTCAGAGGAGCCTGCGATAAACGAGGCTACCGACTACCGTGATTCACTACAGATTGTACTTGACAACATCATACTTCTTCTGGTCATTCCTTACACCCTTCTTACTAGTCCTATCTTTCCAAATAGCTGGGCGAGAGTGGGCAAGGCGGCAGTCTCATTCAAAGAGCATATGAGAAAGATGCTTGAAAGAGAGACAGAAGCGTTGAATAAAGGAGACCCAGGTTCGGGCGGAATTATGACAGGCTTCGCACGGGCTCTCCGGGATCATACCAAGGATTCGAAAGCTTCTAAACGGAACACCGACAATGTTCAGAAAGGTCTCTCTGTTGAAGAGATCTTTGGGAACATGTTTATCATCAACTTCGCGGGACACGACACAACAGCGGTTACTTTCGCCTTCAGTATGTTACTGCTGGCTGCAAATCCCTCAGTCCAAGAATGGATAGCGGAAGAAATTCGCGCAGTCACCAAAGATATGCCCATTGAGGAATGGGATTACAAAGTCCTTTTCCCAGCACTAAAGCGCTGCCGGGCTGTTATGTTTGAGACCTTGCGTATCTATCCTCCAATCCCGGCGCTTCCTAGATTGACTTTTCGAGAAACACAAACAATTCCAGTGGGCGACCGAACCCTTGTGATCCCCCCAGGCGTCAATACAACTATATCCTTGAAAGCTGTACAATCTAGCCCATGTTACTGGCCGGACCCAGAAACATGGAACCCTTCGCGCTGGATATCCCAAAAAGCTTCGGACTCTATCACATCCATTGAACAGGGTCTAAACGAAGAGCTTCTACCACCAAAACCCAACACTTATTTTGCCTGGTCGGACGGACCCCAAAAGTGCCCCGGAAAGAAATTCTCCGAGGTTGAGGCAGTTGCCGTCCTGGCTTGCGTTTTCCACCAGCATCGCCTACTCATCAAAAAAAAGGTAGGTGAGAGCGATGAAGCAGCACAGGAGCGAGCCATGGCCTGCACCCACGAGATAAATGTGTTGGCATTGTTGAAGATGACCAATCCTGACCAGGTCTCCTTGATCTGCAAGCGAGCTTGATCTGAGCTGGCTGGTGTTTTCTTTAAGGTAGCCAATAGAGGCCATGATACTCGCATGAACACGATCCCCGAGCAGAAACCAACGTGAACGAAACGAGACAGCATTTTGATGGCATTTGTGCTCATTCTATCATTGTTCAGACGCTAACTCGCACATAAGACGGGTTAGTATATCTTTGTGACGTAACTTACTACGCTGTTGCTTTTGTCATCTTGTCAGGAACCTCGCACTTTTAGGGGTAGCTAAAGACACTTGTTGTTGCACTCAGGTCTCAAAACCTTCATGAGCAACTATCTAACTATATACAAATGTCTCTTTGTACTCTGTGACACTACATGGCCATCTAAGCATGTACACTCTTATCCCTCAGTCTGATTAAAAATACTGATGCACATAAGGCAGGGACCTTCCGAGCTTGTCATTGTAGGCAGTACTAAGGACTGGGAAGGCTGGAAGGTTGCTAATAAAATCGAGGTGGGCACCCTAATCTTGAACGGAAGATATGACGAGATGATGAATCTTTGCGTTGAGCCTTGGTTCAAGGTCATCCCTCGAGTCAAGTGGGTTACATTTAAGAAGTCGAGTCACATGGCGCATTGGGAAGAACCGGAACGTTTCTACGAAGTTTGTGGTGGGTTTCTGCCAGTAATAAATTGAAACGAGCAGCTTTGCGTAGAATAATAATACGAAGACAAATTTTGACGAAAATGCTTCACAGTTGTTGACAAGAATCGCGCTAACAACTAATGACAAATGTCAACGGAATGGTGGCAAGCAGAAAGCGATGTCACCGATCATATGATTAGAATAGCTAATCTAGACGGACGGAGGGAACTCAAAATGTTATATACGAATACACAAGGCAAAACAAATGATAACGTCCGCGAAGCTATCCATTGCACAAATTTCAATATACTTCTAGTTCTATGACTGCAAAGAAACTTAATCATATTTGGCCGATGCACTGGATTTGGCCGTCAACAATACTGCCTTCGATTTTAACCTTGGTCCCTTTGCAGCAGGTTCAATATAACAATGAAGAGATGAGAGGCGGCAGAAATCCAGAATGCCGAAATGCTACGCAATACCCCGGTGGTATCAGAATGTTCGTATACCATTACGTTCAGGCTCGTCAGCGTCCCATTCCCACGCTCCGCCGGCTCCTGGTCCGCTAGTTGTCAACCATTCGGAAGTTGCTGGCACAAACGCATTATCCCAACGTGTAGAGGCGGTTGCGTCCGTCAGCATTTCGTAACTGATCAATTCATCCAAAGGGTATTCCATGTTAAGCGCGTTGGCGGAATCATGTGCCTCTGCCCATCTCTGGTGGCTCCCGCTACGGCCAATATTAATACCTTGTGGGCGTCTGAAGAAATTCGTCTGATCGGCCATACGCTTGACTTGGCGGAGTTTCAGGTAGTTTCCGCCGTAATAGGCTGTTTCGTAGTTATTGCCTAGGGATTCGTCTGGGAAAGCGACGAGAGATGCCTTTTCAGGAGTTAATCATTGTCATACATCAGAATGGGTTTGGTCTGTGATAATGGGGCGGAAACCTGAAACCTTCCACTTAGGTAACCTGTACTCCCGAGACATGTCAAAAGTGGATAAAAGAGTTCCAGCGGACTGACCTGCCTCATCAGAGACAAAGGCTTCAAGCGTTCTTTGAATCTCCCCAAGAAACACCTCATGTCCCTTTCCAAAAACTTATCTCTAAATTGCATCATGATGTCCACATGATATAACGCATCCCGCCATCGAAATGCCGTTGCATTTGGCAATCTCCTGCTGGCCTGGCCTCCAGAATGGATGAAGTTGGCCTGGCATAAACAGTTCGGTTCACCCCCAAAAAGCCGTCTAAAAGCTTCCAGTTCTTCCTTCAGGATAACAATAACCGCAAAGACATCGCTAGACAAGTTTCCAAAGCAGAGGGAGGTCGATATGCGGTACGTCCCATTCGACGGGAATGCGTGCCCAGTTTCCTCATCCCATTGGGCTGCTAGTGATTCGTGGAAGAAGCGCGTCGATCTCTCAGGTAGGACTCTGCGCCTGAATTGCTTCTGGAGCTCTTTGGGTAGGGCTGCCTTCTGAATCTCACTGCGAAAATTACGCTCACTGCCGGCATAATATGAGCGAAAGCGGATCCCTATAGCGCCGTCATGAGTCTCAGTATCAGATAACCAGCTGCTGTCGATTGTCATCCGATCGGACCATGGTGTTAGATAGAAAGGATACATGGTAATTAAGAGGGCTCTATAGTCGTCGATTGGGTCTGGGTACCATGTAAATCGTCCGGCCGTTACCAGACCGCCTTCTGGTAATTCAAGTAGCCTCAGTACGATACGTACTACTATGCCGAAGTTTCCAGCACCTCCGCCACAAAGCGCCCAGAAAGTCAACCCCTCATCCGAATTTGCATTATCATTCGCATTAACATGTATAAGTCCGCCGTCAGCCGTGACCATTGAGATTTCTACTATGGTGTCACATCCCATCCCGAAAATTCTTGAAAAGGGTCCGACGCCTCCACTAAGTATGAAGTCAGTGACACTAACAGTCGGACATCGGGCGCCATTGACTACAAGTTCATGTCGTCGCGCATTGATGAGCGGTTTATATGCGTTGCCCCATAAAGCACCACCAAAGACTGTCATCAACCGTGCCTCCTCATTAACCTCTACTTGATCCAGTCTGATCACTAAGTTCGCCGAGTCAGCAATTATTCTTTTACGTAATCTGTTCAACGATTCTCATTTCTAAGACACCGTGCCCTCTAACAACGGGCATGTCATGATAGGAAGGTTATCGAAAGAGAATATGACTTTAGGGAAAGCTTACTGTCTACTAAGAAGAAGCCAGTGTTTGTCGAGGACCCAGTGAATGAATGTTCGCTATTCTTTACGGTGATAGGGATATTGTTTGCTCTGGCTAGTTTCACGGTTGTTTGTACGTCGGATATTGATTCAGGTTGTATGACGAGTATCGGCCGCGTGAAGCGGTGAAAAAAATTCGAGCTCGCTACAGAACGTTCATATTCTCTTTGACCTGGTTCATGTACGAGAACATTATCGTCTCTGAGTTCCTTTGCGATGGCAGCCAGATCTCTCCGGGATCTGCTTCTAGTCTGTCCTTTCGTTTTCTCCGAGTTTTTCGGCCTTTTTTTATCTTTCGAAACATCCTTGTTGACGTTTTCCTTTTCTTCTAATTGTACACTTTCGGGTCGTTTGCTTGAGGGGCTGCTACTCGCCGGGCGAGTGTCTATGCTTATACGATCTCCACGATTTGACATGGCGACAGTGGACAGGGGGGTTATGCTCTAGGAGAAATCATGATTAAGACTCTGCGACTACATAAAATTGGGTTATGCATTTGATGGGCCAATGTAATCGGGGTAATTTTCCCTTTGACATGAGTGCTCATGTGGCGACTGTATCTCTTTGTAATATATTGCACGCTTTGTAGCTCATTCGGATGCTTGCGAACATATGAAACAAAGATGTTACCACAGAAGGGGCTAAACACAATAGCAATTGAATTTAAGATGTCTTTGTCGGTGTTCCCTTCACAGATTTACCCGATAGACATGTGACATGGTAGGGCTAGGGTCTTCTTTTTGGTCTTCTTTTCTATATTTTGTATCTGTAGGAGAGTAATATTGCTTGCACATTGTCTTTCTCCATGAACTGAATACTAACAATAGAAGAAATGCATACTAATAGAAGATAGGATATAAGGGGTCGAACTCTACCCTTTCCCTTCGGTCACGTGCTACTCTAACTCTGCATTTTTACTTCCGATTCAATCACCTCAATGCCTGCGTATCATGTATTCGGCGCTTTCCCTGATTGTTAATTAGTCCATACTGACCTAAGCAAGGCAAAGCTGAAAGATGATATAGAAGACACAGTCAAAGGGCATCGGTTGAGTAACATAATCAGGATAAATATTTTCACGTCATATTCAAAATAAGTGAAAGGTACACAAAAAGGGCAAAGATGTATTAAAATATAAATTAATAAGACGAAGGACAAAAGGAGGAATTAAGGCCCTCAATCAAGCAGCAAAAGCTTAATACAGTTGGTGATTGGCCACGACATTTTATTAAGTCTAGCTATCTTAGCACTTTCCCGAGATATCGCAAGCAATTTTCTCAGCGAGCGCATCTGACGCAACGTTAGCTTGTTTTTCATCGCTCGTCTTGCATGAATTGGGAGGCACTTACAAGCAATTGGCTGCGGATGACCAGAAGGGAGGAACGGGAGAGCTGACAAATCGACAACACGCAAACCCTCCACGCCGATAACGCGAGCTCTAGAATCAACAACAGCATTCGGGTCATCAGCCGTGCCCATTGCACATGTGCACGATCCGTGCCAGACCGTGCTGGAGTCTCTGCGGATAGCTGTTTCGATCTGCGCATCCGTTCTGACTGTGTTGGTGCCTGGGAAATACTCCTCTCCAACCACTAGGCTTTGCATAGCTTCAGTGGCCCAAAATTCACGGGCCCGCTTAAATCCGGCGATCATGACATCGATGTCTGTCTGGTCGGTGAGGAGATTGGGATTGATCTGGGGATGGACATATGTATCGGGCGATGTGATCGTTACTGTTCCGCGTGAGCGTGGCGCGGCGAGCGCGATCGCCAAGGACGCGTAGTTGTTGCCGTCAGCTGGACCGGGACTTCTCGAATTTTGGATGTTTCCTAGAAGCGCGGCAATCGTGATGTACTCAACCTCCGGCCAGTCTGCTGGGTAGGTAGCTAGGGTCGCTAGGGTCCTGTTACTCCATTTCGCTCGCAGCGCTTTTGGGACTTTTTCCCATCCAAGAATATCCACGCCAGTGCTTGTAAGAAGTCCACTCTTGCTGTTGTCAAACAGTTCTGCTTGTTTCGCCGCATATGCACTATCGCCGAGAGAGGAAAATGTAGGCGCATTAACCGGGAATGCGATACAATAGAATACATGGTCTTGCATGCCCTGTCCAACACCTGGCCTGTTCGCAATAACTGGAATGTTGAGAGACTGTAGATCCTTTTCTGGGCCGACGCCGGAAGCAAGTAGTAACTGAGGTGAGCCAAAGACACCCGCGCTAAGAATAACCTCTTTGCGAGCCGACAGAACGTATTCGAATCCTTCTGTGTCTACGATGACGCCGGTGGCCGTCTTGTTTGCGTCGAATACAATCTTTTTAGCCATGGCCCTAGTATAGACCGTATAGTCAGGATGTCCGAGGGCCGCACGTAGGAACGATGTTTCGGAAGATTCTCTGTTCATTGTCTCGGCGTCCACGGTAGACGCGGTCCACCCGTGTCCAAGTAAATTCCCACTTAAGAAACCATTGTTTGCCAGAATACCCATCTGTTGGAATCCTTTTGTTGCCCACGAACCGAATGCAAACGCAAAATTAGAAAAAGTTACAGAGAGGGGCCCGCTTCCGTCTCCAACGACAGTTTGGTCGTACTTAGGGGTTGAATTAGACGGGCGAAACTGCGTGTTTGGAGGCGTGAAATTCAGGCTCTTTTCAAAAAAAGGGAGAAAGTTTTCAAAAGTGTAACTTTGGTCGTCCACAGTATCAGCCCATCTTTGCAAAGCATCGGTAGTAGGACGCTGGTAGACCATATAGTTTCTGGCAGAAGTGCCTCCCAGAACTTTGCCACGGGCATAATGCATCGTCTGGTTGAAGCCGCCCTAAGAGCTGGTCAGTGGTTGGATTTAGGGTCTAAGACCTGCGAAGAAGGCATTGGAGAGGCCTGAACAAAGTGCATTGGGAAGGACACAAAGAAATTTCGTGTATATGAATGGCGTAGAGGTAGCAGACAGTTTATTGGTCGCTTTTGCAACTCTAAATTTTCCAATTCAGGTCCCTTTTCTTCTCGGGTGAATTGCGACTCACAGCTTGAGGAGTCGTAACATAGCCCCAATCCACCAGCGGCTGCCAGTCATGGGGACTTTTCCAAGAAAACGCAACATCATTGCCTGGGATCTGACTGAGATTGCCGTTGCTGATTTCGTAGAACGAACCAGCCTCCACTATCGCAACACTTCCAGCACATTGTTCAATGAGCCTAGTAGCGAGCGTGAGACCAGCGGTTCCTCCACCAACAATCACGTAATCGTAGGTGGCGTTGTCTCCAGGAATTCCAAACGATGAGCCGAAAGGAGTTCCTGCTTGTACGGAACCAGCTAGCAACAGGACGCTGACTGCAGTGCAGCGAGCGATCGAAGAGGTAAGAGAGCCCATCATTCTGGAAGAAAGATGAGAATACGCAGAATGATCAGATTGCACACACCGAAGGTACCTCTGTGTGTTGGGCTGAGGTCCGAAGCGTGTAGGACTTAACAACAGGAGAGCTTCAGATGTTTTATTAGTTCATTCATCCCTGCGAAGAAACGTGGCGGCCACCGCGGGTGGTGCGTTAGCTTCATGCACTCAATACACTAGGATGAAAATCCTATAGCAACGTCGCGTCAAATGTTCACCAAACTATCTATGTCCGAGTCACATGATAAGTTAGTATTGGATGTCATCCCTAAGCACCGAGATATTGCTAAGCTCTAATCGTTATTACTTCCTAGTTGGTGAGCGATGAAGAGCCTCTTTCGAGTTGAGCTTGCTTCATTCGGGCAATATGGTGCGCTTCTTGATGCGAAAAGGAGTTGTCATGCAGCAATGTGGCGCATCATTTCGCAGTTTACTCCTTTCATCCTCATCTCCGTGCGACTAGCCTGGTAAGCAATGGTATGATCGCGCCTCTTGAAACCTATCGAATGTTTCTCTTTGACAAAAAGCCGACTACCAGCCATGGCCGAGCTTTGCCTCTAGTTGGTGGACAGTGTTGAGCATACAGAACCAAGATATCTTACAAGCAATTCTCGCAAGCATGAAAGCAAAAGTCGGCTGAAAAACGAGGCGGCATAACTAAAACGAACTATTTAATCTGTGACACCAGAACCGGTCTATAGTTCTTATGTCCTTGTTATTAGCCACGTGGGTCTAACAGCAAGGTAGGTGCAAGTGGGACAAGGTAGCTGTGCGGTGGCTTAGTAGTCTATCAACGTAGTAAAGGAATAATAGATGGTCGACTGGTGCTGCACGGATATTCTCTAGCATATGGTCTATATATCACTGAACAATCCGATTCTCAGATAACCAGTGTCTCCGTTGACCGTAGCAGATAATGAGAAGTTGAAAGATACATAGCTACCGATGCTCAAATGGACACTTTAGCAGGTAAGAGCTTCAGCGTGGTAGTACGAGATTCGGGGGCCAATGTTGTTGACTGATGATGCATTAACACCCCTTACATGCGCCCACGAGTTCGACATGCTTACGCGCAGGCGGATATCGTATTCATCCTTACTTAGTACACTGGCCATTATAGATAGTCTTTCCAGGTAAGTAGACAGGGGGTTTATTCCTCTTCGTTCAGCTGGCTGAGTTGTCCGCCAGATAGGCAGGACCTAGAAGTTCTCCTGGCTTTCCTTTTGAATCCTGGAGGATTACTTATAACCATCTAATCCAATGACGGTCGCGCAAATATGCAGGCTACCGGCCTGACCACGGTTGGTTGTCTGGGGTTTAGTGTTGATGTGAGATAAGAGTGCTGGGGCAATTGCCTAGATGGGCTACCAGATCTCACCTGTGCATGCATCGGTTGTATTCTGTCGTTGTATCCGGTTTCGAATGTGGCACTGCCTCCGACTGGGACCTGGTCTCAATTGGCTGTCTAGGTATACTAGGCCTGTATACGTATGTCTTCACCGGCAGCGCTTCGCAATATCTACTGTATACGTACATTTCAGACGTAGGTAATTTCGGTACAATTGCCTAGACCGTCCTGGTACTGTAACAGTCGGCTCTGTGGTTATGCTCGCATAGGAGAACACGCTATAGTCATATATAACATTGAGTTATAATCTAATATCCTAAGCCATAAGCAGCTACAGCCGGCTGATATGATGTGGGCTAATCCGAAACAGTATCCCCGGGTGAATATGCTAGCATTAGCATCTCGCCCAGGCAGTCTCACTTCCCCCACCTACGGGGAAATAGGTACAACGTCGGTGTAAGCAAGCATACAATAAAACATTACAATCCCCGCGACATTCTAGCCCTCAACAACATCAGCACGGCTTTCTTAGCTACGATATACTACCCCACACTCCACAAATCTAGCCAAGAGCCAAAGCCGTACCTAGAACCAGAATTAGCGGCGATATTAGAAGCACAGTTAAATTACACAGCGGGGTTCCTCTCTTTCTCTGACCTCCTATCTGCAACATGGCGCGCCGTATCTCGAGGCCGAAATAGGGGAGTCCGCATTCCCAACTCTCCTCTTCGGACCGGGCAATACCATCTTGATTTCGGAGCTGGTGTCACACGGATACACGGTGGTGGGGCTAGACCATGCCTTCGAGCAGCCCTTTATCCGCTTCCCGAATGGTACGGGGGTGACAGGCGTGGAGATTGATCTTACCTCTGCCGAATTCCTGCAGGCTATCTACGATACCCGTCTACTGTAGTGGATACCGTTGCGCTCTTGAATTATTTCCCCGAACTAGTCCAGGAGCTTCGGGCACCGTTTAGCACGACCCACATTGGTTCCTTCGGTTATTCCCTAGGCGGTGTCGCGGCAGTGGGCTCGATATACGCCGACGACCGTCTCGTCTCTGGCCTCAATCTTGATGGGCAGCTGATTGGGCAGCGGGAGGTACGCAATGATACTGCCGCTGACACGGGGAAGCCTGTGCTATTCCTCGGCAACGGACTGCATACGGGGCAGGATGTCGCGCATGATATCACGTGGGGCACGTTCCCGCAGCAGCAGACGGCGTATTTCGGGAAATTCCTCGTGAATGGGACTATGCATCATGATTTCTCCGATGACACCTTCTGGAAGACTATTCAACCTACAGATCCGACTACGGGTCCGATTGATGAATGTCGCCAGGTTGATATTGTGAACACCTATGTTGGAGCTTTTCTGGACTTTGCCTTACTGGGGCGTCACTCCGCGATTTTGGACGGTCCGTCGACGGAGTGGCCTGAGGTCACCTATTATGGTTAACCTCGTATTCTGCGGGGTGCTGATGCCGTGACAGCATTTTGCCATTGCTCGCAAAATTGGTATTCACTGAAGAAGTGTGTTGATTGTTGTCTAATTTGCACATTCTGCAATATCAACCATTCTTGTAAGAAATTCAGAGAGTGCTACTGTCACGTTGTTGTATGGAAGTGTTACACGTTCTGAATACGAGGCTGTAGGTCTCGGTGATGTCTACGGACGTAACACGCGCTGGCTTCGGCGCTGAAAAGAGTATTGGCAATTGTCTCAGTGAGGCTACTCAGCCCTCGCTAATCTGAGACATTCGGTCGGAGGTCGGAGGTTAGCAATACCGACGATGTGTATAAATAGCCTCGATATTCTAAGGGAGGGCCAGGAAGTCTTCCGAATGGTCAAGGACCTAGTTGCCCCCTAGTAGATTATGGTCTAATTGAGTCTATCTCCAAGCCTCTTATACGTCCCTTGTGATACACATATACTCCCAATCTTGAGCACTTATTCGTAGTGCTTATATTGTTCTACATTTTGAGCAATAGTATCTAAGTTACCTACGTTTGAAATGTACGTACAAATACTGCATAGAAATGTTGAGATGTTGGTGTGGGAGCCTTTAAGACTAGTTATTTAGCAACTGAAATTAAAGTCTTGCATATCACGTTTGCTGCACACGGTTAAGGCAACTTTTTTACTTTGCCCTATAAATTTCAAACAAAAGTATCAATTTGTCAGGTGTATTAGTCACCATAGTGAAGATAGTGGCTTTACGTTAGCGTATCAGGCAAATCAAATATTATTTAACTTAACTTGCAATTAATTAGCCTGAACTAAACAAAATAACGGCTTTTAAAATTACTTTCAAACCAAGTAAAAAATTAATTAGCTTATTAATTGCTTACAAATAATTTTATTTAATTATAAGTAATTTTTTCTTTTTTTTTAATTTTTTTATAAGGTATTTTTAATAAAATTAACTGTTAATAAAACGGTTAACAGTTAACCCTTTTTTTTAACCCACCCTGTTTATCCTTTCTTAATTATTTATACCTTTACCTACCTTATTTTAAGCCCCGGCTTATTTTCACTAGCTATTTTGCTTAACTACTTTAATGCTATATTTTAAACCATTAATAATACTACGTGTATTATTGCTAGCATTAATTTGTTAATATTTTTAAAATTAGCTAAGTAAAACCTTTTAATTAATATTAGTTTAAAAGCAGCGTTAATGTTTTTAACTAGGTTATAGCTATAAAGGCCGGTAGCTGTGCTAATGCTGCTATTAGTTTAGCCGTGTTAATGCTATTATTAGCTTAGCCGTGCTAATGTTGCCATTAGCTTTTTTTAGTTAATTAATATATATGCTTTATAATTTTAGCTATAAAAAATATTTGCGCTTTTAATAGCTTTTTAGCTTTTTTTTTATTAATTTTTTAATTAATTTGGTTAATTATTTAATTTTTAGCTTTTAATTGCTTTTTACACGTTATTTAGCTATTTTAAAATTTATTGCTTTTATTTTGCAACATTTTTTAACTTTATAAGTTATTTATATTTTACCTATTAATAATATTGCATGCTTTACAATTTATATTAAAAAATTAACATTTTTAAAATTAGCAAACTTTAAGCTATATATTTATATTAATTTTATTAATTTTAGCTAAGTTTTAAAACTTTAAACCGGGTGCAAATATAAATATAAATGTAAATATATTAAGCCGGGATAAGTTTATATAGCTTTATTTAACTTTATAAATTTTTTCTCATTTTATTTATTTATAATATTATAGCCTTTTTAATACATGTTATAATATTAATATATTTAAAATTAAAAAACTAAGGGTTATTTATTAATATTAATTTTGTTAATTTTAAGCTAATTTAAATTTTTAAATTATATAAAAGTTAATAAATTATTGTAAATTTAATAATTTAGCGTTTTATTAACCTTTTTTATTTATTATTTATTTTACACTTTATTTATTTATAATACCACGCGTTTTTAAATATATATTATAAAATTAATATTTTTAAAACTAGCAAATTAAAAGCTATACATATATTTAATTTTTATTAAATTTAAAAAATTTCTTAAATTTTTTATATTATAAGCTTTTTTATTTAAAATTAATTAAAAAGGTTATTAAGCCTTGTTTATATAAATTAACCTTTAACAATAAAACCATTTTTTAATTATTAATAATTTAACAAGCAATATTTTAATATATTAACTATAATATTATTATATAGCTATTAATAAGCATTTTTTTAAGGTATAATATATTATTGCTTTTAGGTTATTATTATTTTTTTACACATATTTGCTAATGTTAAAAAGTTAATTAATAATAAAGCGTTTAAATATATTAACGTTTAAATTTTTTAATTAAAAAAGTTTTTAATTGCTGTTTAAAAATAGCAAACCTATTATTTAAAAAAATGTTGCTTTATTAGCTTTTAAAAAGCTAAAAAATATAACTTAGCAGCAATTTTTATAAATTTAAATAAAAAACAAAGATTATATTTTTTATGCTTAATTTTATAAACATATAAATTTATATATTTTTTAATATAAAGCGTATTTTATTTTAATTATTATTATTTTTAACGGTTTAACTTTTATAAAAGCTAAGAAAATATAGCTTTATTATTTATATAATAGCTAGAAAAAAATTAAAATATTTACCGAAAAAACAATTAATATAGCTAATTATTATTTTTGCTATTATTATAGCTTTATATTAACCATTAATAAAATAAAAGCTATTATTGCTATTATTATTATTAAATAATTTTAAGCTTTTTTGCAATATTTTTAAGCTATAATTAAGTTAATAAAAAAGTAATAAAAATAATTATTAATTAAACTTTATATTATATTTAATATTGCGTTTTATTTTTTTACTTTAAGTTAATTTGCTAATATTTTAACTTTTTTAAACTTTAAACTAATATTTAAATTTATAATAAATGTTAATATAATTATTACTTAGTTTAAAAATACCTTTAAATTAACATATAAAGTTATTATTATAAAAATAACTTTTATAAAGTTTAAAATTACTTTTTTTTTTAACTTTTAAAAAAAAATTTTAAAAAAAAAACGTTGTTAATATTATTGCTTATTATATTAATTATAACTTTAAGCTAAAAACCAGGCTATTTATTTTAAAACATATAATTAGCTTATATATAGCTAAAAATATTAAATATTATATAAATTAAATAATTAATAATTATTAAATTAAAAATAAATTAAGCTTTTTTATGCTTAATAACTTTAATATTAATAATGCTGCTTTTTTTAAACTATTTAAATATTTATTAAAAAAAATTAATATATTTAATATTAACTATAATTTTAAATATAAAATTTAATAATAAAAGGCATGTTATTAAAGCTATGTTATTAACTTTATTGCTTAATGTTTTATTTTCACTTGCTTTAATTTTAAAATAAAAACTAGGTTTCTCGCTTTTTTTGCTATTAAAAAAAGCTATTTAATTAATATGTAAATTTATTAAACCTTTTAATATTAAGATATTTTCCAAGCAAAACTTAAATAAAGCTATTATATTAAAAATATTATCTTTTAATAAATAAATAAATTTATTAACAATAAAAATAAAATTAATATTATAAACTTAAATATATTTAAAATAATTATTAATTTAGCTAATAATAAAAATATTATTTAAAAAAAATTAAAATAAGTAATAACACCTATTAAAATTTATTTACAGCTAAAATTAAAAATTTTTTAACTTTTAAAAATGTTTTAAATGCTTTTTATATTAAATTTTATAATAATTTTAATTTAAATAAACAAATATTTTTTAAATATTTATTTATTGCTAAAAATTAAAAAGCTTATTATAAATTTAACAATATTTTAAACTTTTTTTTTTTATAACTTTTTAGCATAAAAGCAACTAATATAATTTGTTTAATATAATGGCTTTTTTTAAAAAACTTAAAGATTATATATAAACTTATTTAGTATGCTTTTTTATTATTAATAAAAATAAAAATTTTAAAGTTAAAGCTTTACTTTTATAATTTTAAGTAATGTTTTTTTAGTTTTAACTAGTGTTTTTACAGCTTTACACTTTTTGTTAATTTTATTAATAATTTACTGCTATATAATGCTTTAAGTTTATAATAGCTATTTATATTTATAAGCAACGCTATTACTTTAATAATTACTAAGCAATTATATTTAAATTAAGCTTTATTTATATTTGTAAAATTTATAAAAGCTTTAAAAAAACATATGTTATATTATAAAAATATTGCGATTTATTTAATAAAATGCCTGCTTATTAAGCTGCTGTTGTTTTTTATTTTAATATAAAGTTAAAAAGCTTTGAAAAAAAAAAACCTTTTAAAGGTTAATTATGTTAAATAATTTATAATAGCTTATTAAAATAAATATTACGTTAATAATATAACTTTTAAAATTATTATTGTTATTGTTTTTATTAAATTTTTTTATAAGTTAATAAACAAGATATATAATAGCTTTAATTTAAATAATAACGATTTAACGCTTAAAAAAAATAAATTATAACGATATTTCGCAATAAAAAAAACCAGTTATTTTAAAAATAACTGCAATTTGATAGCCTAGTGGCAAAAGCATAAAAAATAATTTCCACTATTTATTTAATTTATTATTAATATTTTTTCAATATTAGCTATATTAGCAAAATGCAAAAAAGCATTTAATATAGCTAAGCTAATAATAACCTTATAATAAATAAACTTTAAAACAATTACTTTAAAGGCGATTTAGTGTTTTTAACACTGGTTAAAAGCCGATTTTCAAAGCTTTTAGGCTATTATCGACCGAGATAACGGCCGTTTTAACGCAGCAACTTAACCGAACAATAATTAAGCTATTAATATTTAATTTAGCTTAAAACAAACGTTAAAATTATTTAACTTATTTAATTAAATAATTAAGCTAATTTAAATACAAAAGTTAATTAAATTAGTTTAAAATATTAAAATTAAGCTTTAAGTTAAGTTAAATCAATTAAAGGGTGTTTATTTAACTCGTTTAACTTGGCTAATACGCTGCCTTACGTATATATAAGGGGGGTTTCCCCCCCTTAGATATTGGAAGGCCAGGGGCCAATTGACCAACTTCACCTACCCTATGGCTATTGACCCCTTATACCTACCTGCCATGTGACTGCTTCAAGGCTCTATTTACTCTGGAACTACCAAACCTGACACAATCAAAGCCATCATTATGGTGTTATTGTATAATAGAAACAATATACACCTCCATTCCCCTATGACATCCGAAGCCCCCAATTGCACAATGACATGGACACGTCTGGCTGTCCAACATACCATAGCCATGACTGCTGGGGAACAAAGAATAACTATATAATTGATAGAATGGTGTCTTGTAAATATCCGAAGCCACATATTTCTGTGTCGCTGATGGTGACGGCACAAGGGTAGTTCAGAAGCATCGTCAAGTTTCTGCGAGGCGGTCATCAGCACCACTGCCCAGATACCTTGATTAGTTTGATAAACTCCCACCGCGCTGGCTCTTTAGGAGCCACAACAGCACCCAACCTCCCCAGTTCGTCATTATTTTCGATAAATGCTGCCTTAAGAAGACCATCATGATTCAAGCAAAGATTATACCCGCCTAACGCCGAAGGGCGAAGCACAAACTGCTTATTTTTACGACTGGTCCTCGCAGAAAAGTATGTGTCTAGGTCAGACTTGCCAAGATAGTCCCCTGAGACAGCATTACGGAACCCAATCCAGCCGCCCCCTAGCTCGTCACATAACCAATGCCACCCTCCTAGTCCAAAATGGTTGTGAAGAAGCGCAAATTTCCCGTTGATCAAAGAGACTGACTTCTTAGAAACTAGATCACGGATCATGTACATCTGGCCGGGCTCGGGCACTTCGCCGATTCTCAGTTTGGCAATTGCTTCGTGTAGAGTTTGCGAAAAAGGTGTGCTCTGCATGACATGGTCTGTAGTTGTGCAGCTGGGGGTATATTGGAGATTGGAGTTTGAGGAGGAACTGGTACTTGGACGATCGCAAGGCTGAGGAAGGTAAGGCATAGTATCGGATCGGCCAGAGGTGGTGTCCTCAGTGGTGGCATCGGAAGCAGTGCTTATAACGTCGTATTTATCCACACTAGGGTGAATTGAAGGGAGCCTGTCTAAATAAACCGGCGGTATAGGAATCACGTTGAGCTAGGAAAATGATCTCGAACGAGTATGATCGGATTGCACCTATGTCTCCTTTTATCTGGGTAGATTTTGCGACATGACTGGGCAGGAAGCCCACAGCTACTTATAAACAGCCGCTTCTAGTATGAGACGCTCTTGTCCTTCCAACAGAGTTGACCCTTATGGTGCTTGCGTCACTATGCGCTGTCCTTTTCAACATTACTACCTATTGACAGCATTGCCTAACAGTTACCACAATATTTGTATCACATAACTATGTATACTAGTAAACAATATCTAGCTGAATGCAGCGATCAGCCAAACGCATGCTAGTACTTTAAGTTTTTCTGATTACAGGTAAGCTTTATGTAGGCAGGCATGACCCAGGCTATGATGTATGTACGCGTAAAACGCGCCGAAGGACGTGTTTCGGCATTATCGCTAATTATCCCACGTGAGGCTATTTAGCCCCCGCTTATTTAAAATATTGGGTCGGAGGTCAGCGATTTAAAAATATCAAGGATATATATAGCCTCAATTATCCGAAGGAAGGTGAGAAATCTTTCCGAATAGTCACGGTTTCAGTTGCCCCCTAGTAGATTATAATCAAATTAAGTGTATTTCCAAGCTCTCATTGCGTCCTTGGTGATACTCTATCGCCTCTACAAGACAACAACATTACAATCAGATCGTCATTCCATAACACTTTATCGATAGAAATATTAACAGGCAAACTTATATGCGAACAAAATGTTAGGATTGAAACTGATTTACTTTTGTTTCGCGTAGTTGTTATGGGGTAGCTGCCGGGTAGCAAAGGTCACTTTGACTATACATGTGAAACTATGAGAGTAAGAGAATTAGAGGGAGGAAATCTGTTTTTGTTATATGGGAGATGGAGGTAACCAGACCCTTCAGGCTGCTACTTGAATACTGTATACACCTTTGGACCTTCCATAAGGCCAATATAGCTGTCGTAACTCCCCCGCTGTAAGTCCCAATAGAGTAGAAAAAGCACGGACAACCTCAGATCAACAGAAGATGGGTAACATCAGGTTATCTGTATACTCGCTAACAAGCAACCCCTCGACACCCTCCATCTACCCGGGTAAGTTTTGTTAGCCTCTAGGTGGCATAAGCTCTGGGCTATGAGGAGATATTTAGTGTGTATGACGCAACCGAGTAGTAATTGAACACCACTTTCAGCTAACTTAAGGTGTGCTTGGCCCAGGATAATGAACAGTTAGACTTGGGAGTCTGTCTTGTTTCGTGGAGAAAAAGATCCATACACCCCTATCATTGTGAGCATTGAATTTATGCGTATATGAGTACTACATGGTGTGCCATTTTGCTGTCAGGTGCATACTTAACTGATACATACTATGTAGGAATAGGAATAGAGGGTTTGAAATGCGGCTTTCTTACTGTGGTTGTCACCATTTTAACGCCAGCCGGATGCAGCGGATCATGGTCCGTAATATTAAAGTGACAAATAATTACTGTGTTTGCGGTTGCTCAACTCCTATACAAGCACAGGTGTTTAGTAATTAAGCAATGATAATATTTTGGTGGGATATAATTCTTCAAAATCTTTTATGTTTAGCTACGATCTGCTAATACAGCAACATAAATGGCGTAACGCGACTTAGTAAGAAGAGAAGAGAAAGTGTCCGACACTTGTTATTATAATCGAACTGAAAAGAACGATATCAATCTTATAAGATATTTCCATCTACGCCAGTTATCGATACTACGGGACGCTATGAAACACAAGAATTTATGATGGACAATGAGGAATGCCAGCAGGTTCGCTGGCTTAAATCACCTGATGGTGGATCTTCCCCGGGGAACTTGGTATCTAAGGACTCGATGCCCTCGGGCTACGCAACGACAGCAGCCTATCTTACGGTGTCGTGTCATGGCATTGGAGGATATCATCAATATTCAGTCGCTTATGGCTCTGAGTAAGATTCCTTACTCGCTTAGCTAGAGTGTAAATCATGAAAAATGGATGTATGTATTAGTTTCGAAACCACTGCGCGAACTAGCCTCTATCCGAAGACTAGATCAACTTGCTTTGACGATCTTGTTATTTCCTCAGATGCGACTGCGCACGCCAAAAAATTGCGATGAGTATCTGAATGCTCGGTATTGCTGATTAAGAAAAACACTAGCTAATCGCTTGCTCTCACGGCTACTTCTTTGCGTAAGTACCTTGATGGCCGGAGACTTTTCGGAGAGTTGTATACCTCACTCAACGGCTCCAAATCTCAGCGAAGACCAGTATATAAGCGTGATGGAGTGTTACTTCTCGTAGGTCTTTTATAAAACAATTAAGTATCTTGTATTATACTCCTCCTAGGTGATGACCGTTTCGGTTGGATATTTGAGTTCAATTTCAAAGCATCAAAATGGCGCAAATGAAAGAACTGGGGAAGTTATTTAAAACATTCGCCACTGACTTCGAAGAAGAGCGATTGGAAAAGTTCATCGAAGATTCGGAGAAGATCATGAAACGGCCAGCTAGACTACTGCTCGCTCAAGCTGGCCTCGACATATCGACGAGTAAGCCTTTCGCTCTGTTGGACCATGCTTGTGGGACTGGTCCTATTGCAGCGCACTTGCAGGCGAACGTGGACGAGAGGATCTTGGCGCAGAGTAAGATGGTGTGTGCAGATTTGAGTGAAAGTCTAGTTGGGATGTTGAAGAAACGTGCCGAGAAGCACAAATGGGTCAATGTCGAGACTGCCGTTCTTGACGCTCAGGTATGGTCCCACATCCCATGAATCATAAAACTGAGTCTAGATAACAATGGACTGACAGTGGTGGTAGAACTCTGACCTCCCTGATTTTGCCTTCACGCATGTCACCATGAACTTCGCTATGCATGTGATTCCGAAACCTGAAGTTGTCTTGCAAGGTGCGCCTCACTATCTAGTCAATGAAGCAAATCTGTCAAATTCGATAGAGCTCGTAGTAGATATAATATCGGTAGCTAATAGACTAAGCAGAGGCCACGCGCGTATTGCAACCCGGCGGTACACTAGCTTTCACAGTGTGGCATAAAGACAATGTGGGTTGGGTACGAGACATGAGATCCAGTTTCGAAACCCTACCGTTCGACGCACCGATGCCGGATCCGATGCCAATGGCACCCAATGGAAAGCCAGAGTTCATCGATCCCGCGCTCATCCCAGAACAGCTCCGACGCCATGGATTCGAAGCTATCGAGGTGCAGACGGCAGAGCATGTCGTGCGAGTGGAGAGTGCCGAGGACTATCTGCGCAGTTTCGGGATGATGAAGGATTGGATGATGCAGGCGTATTGGAGCGAGGAGAGTAAGGAGAAAGCGAAAGATATGATAGATGAACACATTATGCGACATTTGACTGAGAAGCATGATGGACAGGGTTGGGATTTGCCGTGGACACTGGTCCTGGCTAGTTGTCGTAAACCGAGTTTCTAATTGTATAGATATCTTTGCAGGGGCAATATGACATCGGTACTAAAGAGAGAGTATAGATGAAGACGGGAAATATACTATCTGGTCTAAGTAAAGTATCTAGACTAGAGATCTTCAGTTTAAGTGATAGGGGGAAGTAGACCGGCACTTAAACAAAGGGGACCCGAACTGTCGGGTTTCTCCACAAGGTATCCATAGACATGGCGTCCATAGACACACTGTGCCATGCACTGTAGCAACATCAGTACTACCAAGCTATCTTTAACAGGTGTCGATAAGGAAATTCAAGTAGGTATGATAGGTAGCATCATATGGACGGACAACCGCTCTTAACCACCACCATCTCTATCTCCCTCCGTCCCTCTCGAACTCATCGAATTCCCGAGAACAGACTGCGGCGTCGACATGTCAGAGCTGCCGCCGTAGTTACCTGAAACCGAATCTGTTTGTTTACGGCGCATTTCGATATACATGCATTTTTACGTCGCGATTTGTACCGTACGGCATCCGCATCTGCATCCGGCACACCCCGAACTATGTCGTCTCCCATCGTCCGCCTCGTCTTGAGCCTCGCCGCGTTCCTGTGTCTGTTCCAATTTGCAGTCGCCAAATCGAGCTTAGAAGAGGGTGTGTTGCCATCATACCACTATGGCGCCTCCATCCCCGTCGAATGCATGAACCGTAGCATGTGAGCTTGTACCTACTCCGTATACATATACCTGTCTGCTAGACATACTGATATTCGATCGCGACAAAAAGAGAAACAGGCGAACACATACAAGATGCCCGCGACCAGATCCAATGGATCCCGTTCCCAATGTGCAACGAAACAGGCAAACCGCTAGAGTTCCACTACGGCGTCGAGACAGAGCTCAACTGCACCATCCCCGTAATCGACGACCCCTTCTTCCACCTCCTCGAGTTCTACGTCCACAGCGACGCGCCCCTAGCCTGCCGTCTCCCCGCACGACCCCCGGCCCACGTCGAGCTCATCGGCGAACAGCCCGTGGCACCCGAGTACATCCCCCTCGTCTTCGCCCTCGCCGGCACCCTGCAGCTGAGCCACATGCACGTCAGCACCCACCTGAACGTGCTGCTGCACAGCACGCCCAAGCACCACATCCACCCGCATGACAGCGGCATGCTTGACAGCGGCGCCGCCTATAGCACGAGTCCCCTTAGCCACATGGCCGGCAGCGACACGCGCCGTCTCGTCATCGGCGACCCCTTACCCCTGAGCTTCAGTGTGCGCTGGTTCCCGACCCCGGCCCTGCCCAAGACGGAGGGCAAGGTCGAGTGGCAGGGTATGGGCGGCCATATCTACGCCAGCACTGTCTTCTACGCCATCGTCTCTTTCCTTGCCGGCGTACTGGGGTCCGGGGCCTACTTCTTCGGTGTCATATTGCCTAAGCGGCTGCGCGGGAGGGGGCTCGGGGGTGCTACACCACTTGGGTATGGGTTGAATGGGAAGGGCGTGGGGAATGGATGGGGATACTCGAAGCGTATCGACTAGATACTTAAGGTAGGGAATATTTCTAATCTACATTCCGTTCTAATGGGAAAGGGGCAAAGGGTGAATAGAGAGAATCTCTGTTCTTGTACATATTTCGATAGATTACGAGGAACCATATCGGCGGGCTGTATGATGGGGTCATATTCTTTTTTGGCTGTAGCAATAGGAGTTTACGGCATTGGGACTCTAATACAAAATACCGACGGGATTGGCTCTTTTTGCAAGCTTTATTTTTTTCGGATTGCTATTAGCTATATCGCGATATTACATGTGTGTACAGGTATGTGCGTGTAACATGCAATCTATCCAATATGGTGGTTTTAACGACATGCAGCAAAGGCACGCTATAGTGATTTCTTGACCGCATCGGCGACATTCATGCGTTTCAGGACACGTCCGTACATGTCGACGGTCATCAAGAGAGCTAGACATTGAAATCAGCCAAGTACCTTGAAAGTATATCAAGGGGTTATATAGTCAAAACTACCGCCAGGAACGGAATAATACAAGTAAAGATAAGAAGTTAAAAGGGAATAGGGACTCACCAAGCGCAAAATATCCCCCATAAAGCCCCCCAACAACCGTCAGTTTCTGCTCAAAAGAAACAACCTCCGGATCCCACAGCGCAGCCTCGTACATGCACGTGATAGTAGTAATAGCCGTCTGAAACCCATACACCAAAAGCAAGAGCTCAGCACCGCCGGATCGCTTCACTTTACCGCTCCAGAGGGCCTGCACGGCCCATAGGGACACAGGCAGGTGGAAAATCAACTCGAAGAAGGCGAAGAGGGCGAAGAAGGGGGGAACTGTGACTGGTGGCGGCTGGAAGAATTGGTCATTGTAGGCCTTGGCGTAGTAGGAGCGTAGGTCGCCTAGGAAGGCCAATGGTGCATTGGCGGATTGCCAGAGGTGGGTTGGGTAGAGGGGGACTAGATCTACGCCTATTGTTGTAGGTTGTGTTAGATTGAGCACATGGTGAGTAGAGGGTTTGGGGGTGAGAGGTAGGCGTGCGTGTGATGGTGGTGCATGTAGTCTCTTCCCATCTCAGCACAGTCGCTTTTTGAACTTATGTCAACATGACGGGTTGAAGACATGGTGTTGAGATAATGAGTCTTCTGAATGAGAATGCCTCTCTCAGCGAAAGATAACGTATGAAGCTTCGATTCAAAGTCATCGCTGAGTCTGACTCTGGGTATGTGCATGTGGTGTATATCAAAGTCGAACACTTACAGAAGAGCACAGGGATGTGAATTAGAAAATAGACCAGGTAAACTCGGTCGAGCACCGATCGAGTTGTGGATGTCATATCGGATCGTGTAGTATGTGGAGGGCGATTGATCCTGGAAGAAATGTATGTTTGGAGAATTGACGTTGTTCAGCTTGAGGAAATTGGTGAGATTAGTGAGATGAGATGAGATGGGTTCGCGAGGACGTGACGGCGGATCTGCATGAGGTAAGATTACCATGTGTGGATTGTGCCCATACTATAGCGTCTACTGTATTTCGCACTGTACAGTATTTAGCAGTTTTAGGGTAGCGCCTGGGATTCAGGGGCTAGGAACTCCGCTATCTCTGCTTGTGTGTGCACGAGGCCTATGGTCACTTTTATAAGTTACTCGCATTGGGATATATCACACATGGCTGCTCAATAGTTGGACTAAATGCGAACTTCATAAAGCATAACAAATTTTCATATCTCGACAGTCTCTGTGTATAGCAAGTTGCGAGTATGTTCTGTTCTAGTTGGGTATCAGCTATTGTGTCATAAACAGGAAGTTCTCAGAGTCATGTACGAGGTAAAGCATATTTAGTATGATAGGCCGCTTACAGGACTAAAGCTTGGAGAAGGTAGGAATCAAGAACTAAGGGTGGGTACAAGGACTGTCCTGATAAGTGGTTGACGTTGACTTCCTGGCGCAGCGGGGCATCAACTAATAAACATATCTAGATTATCGAGTAGACAGCCAAAAGCGAGAAGCGAGCACCGACAGCCCTCTCCCTCACCCCTCAAAGATGACAGGGAGCGGTTGATTCTGCACATGAACTGGACCACGCAGTCAATCCCCGTGCTCATTAACGGACTCCCGCCCAAGAGCCCAGTTCCGGAAGGTGATGGAATCACTGACTTCAACAACCTCCCCATGCCACCGGTCGATCGAATCCGCACCTGCAGCCCGTACTTGCACATACTGCAGGGAACGTACCGCACGCCGACGTTCATGGTGCACGGCAACGACGACGATTAGCTCCCGTGGCAGATGACAGAGAACACCATCGGGGCGCTTCGGGCGCGCGGCATCCCCTGTGGTATGCTGATCGCGGAATGGTGCGGCCACGCCTTCGACCCGTTCCCCCGCGCCCCGAGGGGTGATCGCCTCCGGGTAGGGTGGGCGGCTATCGAGAAGGAATATGATTGGCTTGTGAGAGGCTGCACATAGAGGGTTGGGTCGACACATAGTGGTTACTGATCAGGCATGCCGTGATTATGATGGGTAGAGGTCATGTACAGTGAATGCAGAGCTACCTGGTAAGATTAGGCATAATAATTAGACGCGTAACTTATTTTGATAAATATGAAGGCGTAGGTAATTATCATATCTTTAGATCATATACACCTAGGTATTTCAAACTATTATATGGCTGTCTTATTACTTCCATAGGAGTGTGATTGATAACTGCATTTCGCTACAAGCTTCTAACTGGTCGTCTTTTTTCTTAACTACTTGACCCCTGTCGACTATCGCGATAGCGCTACTATGCTACCATACTTATAAAAAGTTCTGGTATCTACAGTAGACTCTCCTTAACATAACTAAAGTACCTACCAGCTAAGATTGTATGGTGTATGTACGTATATTAAAAATGTGATACCTATGAGCTGCTTGAACTATTTTTATCTTCGTTGGTGTACTTCGTACACTAGTCTCAAAAGGGTCGGCGTCCTCCTCACGAACCATTGAGATCTCGAGGGTCTAGATCTGTATACATAATATCAGGAGACCCCTGTCAATTGGGAGAACAAATCCCCTTGAATGCGTAGTATGCAATCAAATCTACACTATCCCTGGCGTACCCGGGTATAAATATTGTCGATTCGCTTTTCAAGAGCACATCCTCTCCTCGCGATGGTCAACAAAGCTTAACGGCTATGACGATATGTCATGATGGATAAGAAATTGAAGCGAGCAGGGTTCGAAGAAAGGGATTTTAAAAACGATGAAGTGACCCTCGGCTATGTCGCCGGTCCAAACCGCAGCAATGGACCACCGCTAGTCTTCATCCACGGCCAGGGCGTGACATGGGAAGAATACACCTTTATCATGCCGCTTCTAAGCGACGACTTCACCATCTTCGCCGTCACGCAGCGCGGCCACGGCAAGTCAAGCTTTACACCGGGTCAATACACCTTCAACGCGCTCGGGAAAGACATGACATCCTTTCTGCGCGAGGTAGTGCGTGAGCCAGCCATCATCATCGGCAACTCCTCCGGCGGCGTACTAGCATGCTGGCTCGCCGCCAACGCCAAAGAGCACGTCAAGGCTATCGTCCTGGAGGACCCGCCGCTGTTCAGATGCGACTACCCCAACGTCGCCAACACGGCCGTGTACGCCGTCTGGCAGGCCTTTGCGCGCTCAGCCGAGCCCGACGGCGGAGGCTTCGCCGCGTTCTTCCGCGACTTTCTTGTTCCTACCATGGCCGCTACCGCTAATACAGAGGGTCGCATCATGTCCTCCACGAATCCGCCCCCTAGGTTCGCGCTGAATATGGTTAGTCGGCTCATCACGTTGCAGCAAAAGCGGCATCCAGGCAAACCCGTTGATTTTAGTTTCTTGCCTGCGGAGCGCCGCATTATGTTCCGCGGGATGTCGCAATTCGATGGTAATTTCTCGCGCGCTTTCGTCGATGGGAGTATGGGGCAGGATTTCGACCATGCGGATACGCTGGGGCGTATAGAGGTTCCTGTTTTGTTCTTGCATGCTAGGTATTTCTTGATGAAGGATGGTCGGCTTATGGGCGCATTGACGGATGAGGATGCTGAACGTGTGAAAGGTCTTGTGAAGGGGCCTTGGAAGTATGTTAAAATGGACTGTGGGCATGCCATTGCCATTGATGCGCCGGGAGAAGAGGCCCGGGAAATCAGGTCTTGGGTTGACGAACAGGGTTTGAATGGTGCTGATAAGAACGGGTAAAGTCAAGTGTCAATCAGAACAAACATTCGAATATGTATCATAAGGCAGAATGATCTCTATATTAGAGGGAGATACATCTACAAACCGGTGAGAACAAGCTTTCATGTTTTTACCATTCTATAGAAACTAAAGGTTATAATCCCTGGCAGGCGGAGAATATTCACCGCTATCCCTGCTGGTAGTGGCTTTTTATCGCTGAGTTGCTCGTTCGTAAATTCGCCGCTTAAATCAATTTGAAGCAATTCCTGGTTTGGGCTTAACCTGGTATACACAGGGATTTTCGATGACTGGCTTACGTAGCTACAAATTTTACCCGTACTCTCTCTGCCACCACTGTTATTGCGACCATTATCATGCCATACATAGCTCCAGATGCTCAGAGGTTAAGTTCTAGTCATCAATATCTCTATCAGCCAGACCAAAAGACTTGAATAAAATCGAAATTACGCCTCGGCTGACTCCATAGGTAAAATAAGGGCTAGTTTCAGGACTTAGAATTAACTCTATTTAGAATACAATAATCTGTTAGGGCTGCCTAAGATCTTGACCATTCGGATTCTCTTCCGTTCAGGTAACTTGGCTACAAATCTATATACAACTCTGGGAAATAGGTAAACCTCCGACCTCAGCGCCTATATCTCAGTTAAGCGAGGGCTAAATAGCCTCACGTAGGACATTAAGAAAAATATCAGTAATAGACGGGAAGACGCGTTTCAGCGCGTGTAACGCGTTTAGAGGGTCTGAGACTTACAGCCTCGTATTCGCTACGTGTGACAATAGGAGTTAATTCATTCTATATAACTTGCTCTACAGCTTTGATCGGATTAACGCTGACTACATGCGCAAGAAGCCCAATAATGTTAGCATGAAATGGGACACATGTTCTTGAAGCTATCAATACAGAACTCTCACACCAGAGACATAAATATGAGTCTTTTTGTAAGTTGGATCCCCGTGAATTTATCATACATATGTGGCTACAAGCACATTAAAAGGGTTGGTATATAATTGAGTATGCTAACCAACTGTTACAAAGTACAAAGAAACATTTGTAGATAGTTAGATAGTTGTCCACGAAGGTTTAAGGACTTTCGTGCAACGACAAGTGTCTTTACCTACCCCAAAGTGCGAGGTTTCTAACAGTTCTAAGAAAATTAAAGAAAATTAATATTAAACACCCGGTATAGAGTGAGATGGTCTCGTCCTGTTTTAGCTTTTAGCTACCGACGTAGTGTAGTAGCCGATGCCGAGCCTCCATTTAGCCATGGGGATGTCGACTCCATCAGCGCACTATATGTACAAAAACAGGACCGTCGAACGCTCGCCCTCATAGTACTTTTCTACTTAACCTATTTGCCCCTTTCCTAGAACACCCCTAGGCTTACTAATTGATTTCTAAGATAATGTTTACTATGGTTTTTCTCGCATTCAAATTATACGCTTATCACAAGGGGCGTAAAAGAGGCTTAAATTTAATTAAGGCTAATTAAAATTTAAATTAAACAAAACATGTTAAAAAGTTGTTGTTTAACTTGTTTTACCTATGCTATGCCTTGACACTAACTTTCGAGCAATATATTAAATGAGATGTTTTGCAAAAGTCACGTGAGAAGGGATATATATATCTTGATGGTACAATTATTACTGCCCGAAGAGGATATGGTTACCATGTTCATTAAAATAAGGGAGTTGGTCCGGAGGTCGTGACCAAAAGTCATCATTACTTTAGGTCCAACATGTTAAAATAACCACACATAGTACAATAGCTCGACAGCCAGCATATCGAGCCGTCAGCAGTTGGTAGTATAATACCTAGATATAACACGTCACTAATTACGCTATAAGGGGTAGCTGGAAATTCTAAACTAACCTATCTAAGGCGTACAAGGGTACGCTGACAGGTATGGCAGCTGTTTCTGATGTGCACTGTAGAAAATTGCCAAGGCTAATGAAGACTTTTGGCCACGACCTCCGTATTATAATGTAGATGAAGAGAGAATATTTAAATCGTATATACGTGGGGGCTTTTGGAGCCTATTGGAGACTATTACGTATCAACATTATTGTAAAGTGCTAAAACATTAATCAAAATGACTCCCTGAGCCCTTGTTAGATTCACATAGGGTGTACGAATATTCCTCGTAAATTTCCACTGACCGTAAGCATTAAGAACCCTCAAGAGTGTGAAGCGACAATTGGTATCGGTTATGCACGAATCTAGTCCTAAAAGGCGTGGACACGTGGCTTGCAGCTATTCTGCCCTCTTTGCCCTCGTGCGATTAACCCTATAGAATCCGGTTGGGGGCGTGAGTATGGGCAGCTATTCGAGCCCATTGCGTAGCCTATTCGTATGGCTGACTAGGGCTCAAATTAGGACTCACTCACCCCCCCAATACACCTATTCAACTAAATTTTCTCCGCGCCTAGCCAAGCGAAGGTTGTAGATTCGAATTGAGATTAACGCTGTTCAGCCCTCGCTTAATTATGGCATAAAGTCGGACGTTCGACGGTTAGGAACGCCAGTCTAATTATATATAGATTCAAGGCCAACTACAGTTGAAATATGGGTAATGTTGTATAGGTATTGTACTAAAGAACAAGTCTTAAGTACCGGTACAAGGAAGGTAGGAGTAAATCTAAAGATAAATGCTACTAAGGATTTTGAGCAAAGTTTTTCCAGGGAGTATTACCTATTTTTCGATTGAGCCTGTGCTTTTTTTTTCTCATCCTCACCGAAGATCCACTGGCCATTTCGGCCGCAAAGCCTCCTTAATTGTAGGGTAAGCCTGTTTCCATGAATTTCAATGAATTTCCTTGCATGGGGGGCTAGATCGCTTCCAAAAGTCTGCACTGCTACCCCGGCCAAAAGTCCTTGCCTTGTCCTTCAGCACCTCGTTAGATTCCTACAAACTAAAGCCTATATACCTCATAGAGAATCGAGTGTCGAAATTCCTGCAACATCTTAATTAAGTAACTCGAGAGTCTTAAATGAACCTTGAGTTCATTTTCATCTGCCTATATTAAACATCCTTTCTGAACCCTTACTATACTCATACGGTAGTCCTCGGCGATCTTACTGTAGCCTGGTGACAGTCGGTAAGGCCTTAATGCAACATAAGGACGGGTTCTTTACAGGAATCCACACGCATGACCACTCTTACCTGCATCCAGATTGGCTGAATGTCAGATCACTATAGTGTGACCTTCTGGTGTGATTTGGAGGGCATGACCGGGATACCAGTCCTTGAAGCCAACCAATGAGACCAGTGAACAGCCCATATTCTGCCCTTTAAGTCTTATACAGTTGTTTAATCCGGGCGCGGAGCGGAGTTGGGGTAGTTTTCAGAGCCGCATAGGAGGTAGTCTACCTGGACAAAGTGCAGATTTCCGGTGGGCTAGAGGTAGTTGCTGACGCATGTTCATGCACTACGGACGCTACAGTAAGTAATCATAGACTAAAAGGGCTATTCTAAAACTAATCACGACTGTTACTCTTTTTCGCCCAATCTAAAGAAGTCGCCGGCTATTAAAAATCAAAAATGTGATAATACCATTTATTCCACTAACTCTAATTCCTAAAGTATTGGCTGTTGGCAGCATAGGGAAACGAAAAGGGACTCATCCTAGCGATTTTATGATTCTTCTTACACAATGGTGAAATTGTTTCCGATCTCAGTGGCTCCACGATATGTTAGCTCAATGGCACGTGGAGATTTCGGCAGATCCACTTACTACCTCACACCAGTCAATATGATCAACCCTTCCTGCAACCTGTCCCTTTTGTGCATTGCCGATAGTAGCATCTCGATATGTCCTCCTGCAAAAGTGTTAGCGAGTTCAAGAAAACTGACCGCCTCAGCACCGCCTACCTTGGTCATCTGGCTCTTAGCCGTTATGATGAAATTGTTCCGTCGCATCTGTCGAATCTCTCTTAGCAATGAACACTTAACCTATCATTCCCAAGGTGGTCTAACTTCAAGCTTATATTGACTTTCTCCGAAGTACGCATTCAGCGTATTAGATAGTTTGGAAGGGTCAATATCCCTGCACGGAATTCTCTGGGGAGCGCTGCTAAACATTGAGCTGATTTCAACTGATGCTGCTTTCTGAAAATGAGGGGAGAAAAGATTATGACGCATAGGATGAAAGTTCTGGCGTTAAGGTTGGGTACCACTCATCTCTTATGGCAATTCCACCTGCCTCTGACAGCTCCTAAGCCCAGTTTCATTCAAATAAAGTACGCCACCAATCTACACAGCCCCCATTTCTCTAATCACATTGCATTGGCCAATAAACTCTAGGTGTGCGTATCATTGATATTCTCACGCAGACGCTACTAGTAAGCTGATTCGATAGTTCAGCGCCCCTCAGATCCAGCGTCTTTTCCTCCCATTGTCAC
Source organism: Xylaria arbuscula (assembly GCA_022385695.1). NCBI lineage: Eukaryota > Fungi > Ascomycota > Sordariomycetes > Xylariales > Xylariaceae > Xylaria > Xylaria arbuscula. Next base: position 127,919 of record MU279358.1, on the reverse strand, counting down.
CCATACTTTCATCGAACTTGACATGACGGCTTCATTGCTTTATATGAAGATGTTTCCCGGTCATGGAATAGAAGACGTGCAAGGTGGTGTGTCCGTAAATCCTTGGTACCAATCATGTCGGGGACGTTGTCAAACAGACTCGAATCTGCAATGATTCGTTCTGCAGAGGGTGCGAACAATTGGTTTATTCCCCACGATCAACTTAATGAAATCTTGGATCGAAGGTCTGTCACGGATGAAGTCACCACGCTTTTCTATGAAGAGACCCCGCAGCAACTCGAACAAGTGGTTGATCGAATCCTTGGACAAGGGATGATTTCACAAGGGAAATGTCGGAAAATCTTCGCAGTGCTCGTAATGATCAGGCAAGCACGCAGCATCAAGCAATTCATTGATAAAAACATCTCAGATGCCGACATTCCTTTAAAATCTAACCCAGAAGATAAATTTAAAATCACAGCTTTCCACATTAGGCAAGAAGCCACTCTAAAACCAGAGGGCTGGAGCAATACCAACTACAGAAGCTTTCTTGAGTATCAGTGGTTTGTGGATGCGCCGGTCTTCACCAGGGACAAGAGCCACGATGACCATATACCAATACTAGGAGAACAGACCATCTTTCCTTGGATACCAGACGATAGCCTCAAGGAGAAAAACCGCCAAACTGGTCATAGCGAAGTGCGCCCGATCAAAATCCACGAGAGCCACCATGACTTTGTCAATACATATGTAAGGCTAGCCGTCTGCCCTGACTATCGTGACTATAGCTAAAAATAAAAATAAAATCCCTACAGTCTCGTTCCGTATTTGCGCTTAAGAAACTTCACAAGTACGTGAACAAGAGTGAAGATAAAACCGGGGTTTCTGAAATCGAAATACTGAGAAAGTTTAACCTGGAAGATGAGACTAATCTCATTCAACTCTTGACGGCGTATTGTTGGAATGACGATTACTACCTTATTTTTCCATGGGCAAATGGCGGAAGCTTAGAAGACCTCTGGGAGAGCAATTCCAATCAACGCTTAAGTAAGGAGCTTGTAACTTGGGTCAGCGACCAGTGCCACGGTGTGGCCAAAGGTCTTTACCAGATTCACGAGCGCAAGCTATCTGACTGGAGTCGTGAAAGACTTGGCGGTCGGCTTGAAGGTTCTAATATCCCAGGAGATATGGAATTCGGTCTACATGGAGATATAAAACCTGCTAACATACTCTGGTTCAAACACCCACAAGAGTCTATCGGGGCGGGCGTTTTGAAGATTTCTGATTTTGGGCTAGCTCAATTTCACTCCAGAGAAACCCATATGAGGTCGGAGCATAGCGACTGGATTGGATGCTCTCCTAGCTACCGGCCTCCGGAATGGGTTCCTATGTCCGAATCAGGTCGAACAAAGCCATATTCTCGAAAGGCCGATATTTGGGGGTTGGGATGCGTATTCCTGGAGTTTGTTACTTGGATACTACTTGGCACAGACGGTATAGAAAAATTCGCAGACGCCCGTATTGCGGATGATCGGCCGCAGGCTCGTGGAGAGTCAATTACTCAAGATATTTTCTTCGAAGTTGATGCCGAAACTTCATCAGCCATAGTCAAAAACTCCGTCAAACAGGCAAGTTGATCCACATGTTATCTCCGTCGAGCTGATAGTTCAAATCATTCAGCGATCATAAATGATACTGACTAGCATGCAATAGTGGATCAAAACGCTTCATCGCCATGACAGATGTTCCCAGTATCTACACGATTTTCTGGACCTGATAGAAAAGTCTATGTTAGTGGCAAGTCAAGACCAGAGGGAAAAATGCGACTCTATCAAGAATCAGCTCGATGAAATATCAGTTCGGTGTCACACTAGTGATGATTACGCTATTCGCCCTTGTCGCATTGATTTGAATAGGCGTAGTCTAGATATTGAGGCAACAGGCAATAGCTCGTCTTCACCTGAAGCACCAAGTCATGAAAACCTGGTTCATATTCTCGGAGAAACCTCGCCAACGCAACCACCCCAAAATGAACGAGAAGGGTCAGGGTGGTGGGCGGAAGCATTTGGTTGGTTTGAGGTTTGGTGTTGTGCAGCGAAGCGATCCGAGTCTCGGCGACATTCGGAAAGCTGAACAGTGACGGCAAAGTTAAATCAGGCTGCTGCACCTCAGCTGGCGCACATTATCTATGTCCTTAGAATACCGCAGCCCACCAATGTACATTTAGATAGAGTAGGTGGTAGTGTTGAAATATCCTTTGTCACTGTATATACTTTCCTGTATCAAGGGACAACGTATGTGCACAGTCAAAATACTCTTTTAGGCTTAGGATATTCATTTTCTTGTTAGGCTAACATGAATTATTCCGCTATCGAGTTTACGAAGCCCTGGTACCGTAGCCTCATATCAGATCCGCGTCATTTTCTCGGCTAGTGGCTTCCAGAGCCATGGCATGCTCAATTGGTGTAATTGTCTTGGGTATGATAGTGTGCCCGCATAGTAGTGTTAATTTTCCTGATTTTCTCCTAGCGTATAAACATTAGAAATGTAGTTTGCAATTATAATATTCAAACCGAAAGAGAAAGAGAAAGTAGTGAAAGAGGGAAACGCGTGAGTCATTACATCCGAAAGTTTGTATGGCAGCGTCAGTCTAAATGCCCCTCCCTTAATCTGTATATGTTAATAGCGCTTCATTATAGCAAAGGAACCTGCTTCGCACCTTGATACCGTAATTTCCAGGGCCGTATAACTGTTCGAGTTCGCGGCCAAGTAGGTCGCCATCGAGGTAGTCCAAAATGACTTTCTGTTCAACCCACGGCATGATAGAATTCTAACTGACAAATTAGGTGTACTTCATATAGAAGATGGTAAGGCGTACTCAAGTGAGCCTTACGCCCGGCTTCAAATGTCCAACTAGACCTTTAAGTAAGTGCCTCAAGGCTCCGAGCTGTCTAGTCAGACCAGGCTAAGACACGGTCTATTGGAATCGTTTGTGCCCAACTTTGCGACAATCTTGCATTTTGAGGCTAGGCACAAACTGCAAATGATAAGGATACCGTGATAGTGTGGCCCTACTCCAACTACCACGATTCAGAATGCATGGTCTGCAGGCTGGGACGCAGTGCAACCTGTAGTCTGCTGTCAGCGTGGGGTATTTAGAAGATCCAGAGCCTCGACGGGCAACTCTCCTACGCCGAGCTATGAGGCATCTGAATACCGCTCCGCCCATCATACACCATGGATTGGCCGCGGAAATCTCCCGAGATTCATCACCAAGATCGCAAGGTATTTCAATACGGTGCCCTCAGCAGCACAATAGTGAAGCTCTACATGAATGGCACAGTACGTGATAGCAACAATGTCTTTACTAGCCATAGCAGCTGATCCGCATTACTTCAGGAACAAACAAAATGGGAAGTCAATTGTAGTGAGCAGGTATTAGGATGGGTTGAAAAGGTTGCGGATGACCGAACTTGAACGATCAAGTATGAAAGCTCACGCCTAGAATAGGAACTACCAGATGGTAACCTACTTGAAGGGGAAACAATCATCATGCATGTTCTTAATCCTTGATTCTTCTGTTACTGGCCGGCTCATATTCCAAGTAGCTTAGCTGGTCGAGCGGAAGACAAGTATCGCGGTGGCGCCCATAACCCAGCTCTACTCCGCTATCTCCCATTCTGCGAGGATAGCTTCGACATAATAGCACGTAGATTCTACGTTCATGGATCAATTGTTCGCACGGTAAATCGTGGTCAGCCTTTATTCAGTCGTACACCTATTAAGCTCGGTGATCCCCCAGAGCCAGCAATAGGCAAGTCAGCTAGCGTATGTCCAAATTACTTCCAGTAGAACTAACCTCTCAAGTATATAACTGTCGTACATCTCACGAGTGGCCTGGCGATCTTGCTCTGTCCATGACCTTTTTCCCCTCAAGAAGGCTCACTTACGGCGTGCTGTATGGCTGTGATACAAAGATGAAAGAGGCTATCCTCGCACGTCTACACAACTCAGAGGGTGCGGCTTGCCACCACCTCTTGTTGATCGGGATATTTGCAGAGCTGGAACGCAAACGTCAACTGGGCCTAGTTCAAAATGCACTGAGTACCTTACATGATACCATAATTGATTTAAGCAAGCCAGTGGACGACTGGGAAATGACTGCAGTTCACGGTCACTCATCAGCGACCAATGCCGTCGATCCATGGTTAGATGTATACGATCTCAAGAACGGACTAGAATCTTGGAAGGAACAACTGGGAAAGATTGTATCGCACATTGATGAGATTTCAGAGACTTGGTTAAACCCGCTGGCCTCTGACTTGGACGAGAAGAAAGCAGAAAAGCGTCAACTGGGAGAGGTAGGAGAAAGGATCAGAGAGCGGATGCTGGAGATAGTATCCGATTATGATACGAAGATCAGGGAATGTGATAAGATTATGGAGGGCATGAACCTTGCCACACAGCTTGTAAGCAAGTTTCGTAATAACTCATCATTCTTATTGTCGGGGCTCACTATCAAAAGGCCCATGCTCGAGCAAACATCGAAATCGCTGCATCAGTGAAGACAGACAGCAGCCAGATGAAGTCGATCGCACTAGTGACAATGATATTTCTTCCCGCAACTTTTCTAGCTGTATGTCCAAGACACAATATCTTGCTTCTCTTTTTATGAATTCTGCTTACCATGATACAGAGTCTGTTCTCTATGACATTTTTTGACTGGAATTCTACGAAAAGCGAATCGAAAGTCTCACCAGAGATTTGGATCTACTTTGTTATAGCAACTGGACTGACCTTGATAGTGATAGGGTTATGGTTTAAGATTATGCAGCGAGCTCACCAGAAAGAGCGAGTTGTAGCAAGTAGTGCTGTTTAGCTATGATAACACTATGACTAGAAAGAATAGATTTAGCGATCATCCTCATTGCAAGCTAAAGACCCAAAATGGTCCAGTATACTTTTAGCTAGCGAGGTAGTATGTTAGCCGATGCCGAGCCTCTATTTAGCCATGGGCATCGAAGGCTCGCCCTCATAATACCTTTTCTGCGGAACCTATTTACCCCTTTTCCAGAATATCTTAGGTTTACTAATTGATCCCTAAGATAATATTTACTATGGTCTTTCACGCATTTAGATTAGGCTTTCGCGCAACTCCTGCGCCTTCAGATGTGCCAACAAATGTGTTAAAAATGAATGAATCCCATGTTCGAGTGCGTTGCGACGATGATCTCCTCCAATCTCATCACCAACTCCTGTATCGACTCCTTCATCATCTGTATTTTCATTCGTATTGCTAGTCTCAGCACCATGTTCTTTAAGAAATATATCAAGTTCACTTTGAGTCCACAGCATCAGCAGAGATCTCTCAGCCAGATTTATGGTGTCCTCTTCCATGGGATAGCAGATTTCAGTGGTACCTGCCCTGCGCCAAACGTTCTGTATTCGAGAAGAAACCGAGTTGGGCAGGAGCACCCTCAAATTCCAGGTGTTATTTTCGAATTCCGCCGCTTCCATTATCTTGGGTCGTTCTACAGCGTCCTTTTTATCCAGCAGATGCACGGTGAAGTGCAGAGCCTCGTTGTTGTTCTCTGTCGGAGGATAAGTTTTCGGTTCGGGGAGATAGAAGTGCCAGTTTGGTTTGCGGTATTGAGAACCAGCGAGCCTGTATCTCTTCGACATTGAATCTCGAATGTGGAGTTTAACGGTCACTATGCATTTGAAATGGTTACTATTATTATCCTTGGTGTTCAATGAGAAGAGCCAAAATAAAATAAAAGAATTGAGAGGATAGAAAAGGAAAGAAGGCTCCTACAGGGAGAGGATGAAGTAGCTTTCGACTTGTCTATTTTCCATTTCGCCTCTATTGGCCGAGCGTTCCAAAAATTGGACTTCTCAAATGCCAAGAACCCCGCGAGCTTTGACATCATCCATGCCAGCGGGTAGTGTGATAGACCCTCGCTGCGTATTCCCCCGCCGATGTCAGAGTGATAGCCCATGAACCAACATTGTTGTAAGCGAGACTTCTCATTTACGATGTCCTCACTGCCGTTAGGAATCTTCCAGACGACAGGGCAAAAGGGTCGTCGGTGTTCGTGAAGCGAGAGAGCCTGGATGGCGTGGTCGATACCCGGGCACAGATCCGAGTTGACGAAGCTCAGCTTGGGCAACTTGAAGTGTTTGAAGATGCCTAGGTGCGTCGAAATGAGGCCAATAGAGGCAACAGTGTCCCAGACGGCGTAGACCTTTACCCGAACGTCTTGGTGTACAAATAACTCCTCCTTGAGAAAATAGGGCTGATATTTTTCGAACTCTTCCAGAGTCTTCACCTTATCAGCTCTTCCATAGCTATCCAATATGGATGACGGAACCGGAGTTTCGGCGGTGCGCGCATGAGGTGAGGTTCCGGCTGCATTGTCTGGGGATGGTGTAGTTTCATTACGGGACTGCCTCCCATCCTTCTCCCACGACTCGTAAATGAATGGCAAGTAGTGAGCACCCAACTTAGTCAAGACGCCTTTCTTATGGATAAGGTCTGCGACGCATCTTGCAACGAACGCGCCTCGAGAGAACCCAATCAAGAATATCTCGTCTCTTTCCTCCGGATTCTTGTAGGTCTCATAGTTGTTGCAGATGAAGCTGTATGCCTGCTTTATCTTCTCATCGATACCTGTATATCGCTGCTGTTAGCTCGGGATAATGCAAAAAAAACGAGGAGAAAGAGGTAGTACAGACCAATTCCAGTACCCTGAAGATATGCGTTAAACAAGTTGCCAGACGCCATCCCGATACCTGGCATGTACTCGACAATCTGGGGATGACCTTTAGAATGGCGGGCCTTAATACAGCGAGCGAAGCGAAGAACGTTGGTATAATTTCCCTTCTTGAAGGCTGAATTAGCGGTACCGTCACAGCAGACTATGAGTTTTTTGTGGCGCGAGTTGCCTACCATCTCGTCGGCAGACCGTCTTTCTTTCCATAGTGGCTATTTTCGACTCTCACTCAACAGTCTTCCCGCTGAAGACGCTAATATATCCTCAAGTAGTGCGGTTGCTGTTCAGTAAAAAGAACTTTGTCAAATACCTCTTCCACAGGGACAGGGCTAAACGTGTGTGACAGATCAACCACCAGGAGCGCATGATGATCCTAGAGCGTACAATACCAATAGCCATTCTTACTTGATCAGGCAGCGACAAAGCTCCCAAGTACCTATTGGTGTATCAGCTCAAAATGATACATTGCGTGGCAGCCTGATGTCCCATCATGTGAGTGCGCGACTGAATCCGGATTCGAAATGTTGGGTTGCCTCAAGAAGCGAAGTTAGCAGGTTGGGTATCACGTATCCTCCTCTTACATAACCTTAAAGAAGCGATCGAGAAAGCCGGCGAACTATTTACATAGCTCCATTTGTACGTGTGCCCCTCTCCCAAGCTGTGCTCTATCAACATTCAACAAATCAGTCCAAAATATCTTCATAAGGGACTGTTCTTACGTGGAATTCTCCTGCATAATCCATCGTACTCGATGCAATCTACGCCAAACAACCAATCGCAAGATGCGGGACGGTCAAGCGCTGACGTGACTACCCAATCTACGTCCTCGAGCCCGTATTCCCTAAAGCTCCTGTCGTCCCCATCAAAGAAAACCCCCGTCGCCGAGTGAGTCTGAATTGCCTTACTCCCATTTTGTACGCAAACTGCGGCGCTGAAATCCCGTCCGGTTTTCATCTGGTGTCACTGACATCAGAGCAACCAATATCTTCGAGTCATGATCATGGAGTAGCATGATACTCGTTGGAGACCTCTCCCAACCCGACCAAAATACCTGGCGAAAGAAAACCGACGAAAGTGAAATTGTCTGGCCGACAAAAATACAGAGCGTCGATGTTTATGAGTTCCTCTACCGCACGAATGAAGCTGAATCCCATGATACCCGAGAGAAAGCTGTCACAGCTCTGGGGGTGCATATATCCAAGGATACGCTGGATAAGCAAGCTCAAAAACTAAAGGAAGCCATTAGCAACCTAGGCGAAAAAAAAAAGCATCATGCGTAATATTAGTCGGCTATAAATATAGAGGTCTCTTGTGTAAGCAAGTATGACTGTTGATCCTCTTTGCTAGTGATTGTCGTCAATAAGCTGACGGTTCTACTAGGTCATTGAAAGCACTCATCAAACCTCGCCAGCAACAGGCAAAATTAAAGGGCTCGTGTTGTTTGGAACGCCACACTTCTCTCAGGGGCTGAGGCAGTGGGCTGAGATCATTGTTGACATAACAGCACGATCAGGGACAGGCACCGTAAAAAAGGGACCGAACAAAACTGTGCTAGCCACCATCAGAAGAAAAGCAATATCTTGGGGAAACTCGGCTCCGACTGAAGATTAGCCAAGCCTGACATCCCATTTCAAGGATATTTCGAAAGTACAGCGCAGTTTCTTCTATCAAACAAAAGATGCCGGGTGGTGTAATCGAATTGCGTCCTGTTTTCCAGCGTCGTCCACTTCGAATCCCAAGCAGAAGCCGGTAATTGTTTCATGAGCCGCAGACTCCAGCGCGACAAACTTCTCCACGAGATTGATACTGATCCAACTTCACTCGCCAGACCATTTTGCCCGAATGGAGTACTATTCCTCACGCCTTCCCGGTTAGCACCGGTAAACCATATATGGAAATGACCTCCATTGGTCCTAATGAGAGTGAATATGAAGTCATATCAAAGTTAATCGGGAAGTGGATCAAGGAAGAGGGCAACGCTTCCAACATACAGAGTGGTTCGTCTCCGGGGAAGCAACAGAAAATGGAGTCTTCAGATATGACGAGTTTGCCAGATAAGGCAGGACCCGTTCAACAGGAGGCAGAAACTGGTCAACAGGATGCCAGGGGGTCGAATTCGACGGTACAAGGATCATAGTAAGGTGTGGTCTCGTTCTTCAAGTTGTCTCCCCTCAATTGCGACTATGTCGCAAAAGACAGGAATATTTTAAACATCTTGTCACATTTCTATAGACAAAAACGTAGTCAGATAAGGGCCCTGCTGCCGTCAGCTTGACGGCGTCCACTATCGGATTATTCGTATTTACAATACACATTTGCCAATAAGTGTAAAAACTTGAGTTGTAGAATCTTCTGTCTTGTAGTTTAGATCTGGCTAGGTGTCGAGTTGGCCCTTGAACCCCAAGATCCACGGCTAAAGCGGCACGGCTATTATCTGCGTCACTAGGGTCGAAAAAGCAATCTCATTGTGACTTGTTTACCAAAATAGATCATGATAACACCTAATGACCTTGGGAACATTACTATGGATGCTGAGCACTATGAAGATGCAGCTCAAGTGTGCCAGTCAAGGTCAGTATAGTCCCCAACGCCGTCGCCTCTTCTTAGCATAAATAGAGCCGTCCCAGTTGTCGTGCCAGGGAGACGCTTCAACGATTGCTTCGGCGGGGACAGCTACGCCACGGGGCTGGGCCACCTACACCATAGCCACACAGGCCTCGTGGCCAGTATTCTACGCAATTAGGTTTTCGAACCCAGCACGACGGTTGGTCACAAGCCCAATCACCTATACCTAAGGCAGCGCTCACAGCAGCACTTCCAAACGGATCGCTGTCTGCACCTGTACGATACCGCCAAGACCGGTTCTCCTGAGGCCAAGGCTTTGGTACTCGTGGCCCTGCTTGGTGTTGAAATACATGATTTGCTAGTCAACCTGCAGAGCTAAAGCCTTGTACTTCATCAGGTTATATGCCCGTTAGCTTAGTAAAGAGATCATGAACTTAGGCAAAGGGTCTACCCCAGATCGACCTAAATAAACTAGCCGAATAATTAGTAATTTAATTACGTAATATATCGGTACTTGGAGCACAGCAAATGCTAAAAATCACCCACCTAGTCATACAAATCGCAAGCATATTTGGAGATGGAGTTTGAAATACAAACCTGACTGTTAAGTAGTAGAGTTGAAGTTAGTATGAAGTGACTAACTTGTTACAATTCGCTATCTCTCGGTCTAGAATGATCGATATCACAACAGGGCATCCCTTCCGATAAACGACTCCGAAAGCGGTTCAGTGTCAAACTCACGAGAAACAATTTAAAATGGTTGAACACTTTTGATTGCGAATAAATCTCGTAGTAGTCATTACGTCACCATCAGCCTAGTCAAAATATCTGGTGTCTTAAGTATTATCCCTTATTTGGATTCAAGGTTTGATTCAACCCCCTTGTACTCCCTAGGTGGAACTACACTATACAGATGTCAGACATTAGACACACCGATTTTCTCTCTCTCTTTCAAATTGTAGGGTTTCGATGTTATATTTGTATCCGTATTTTGAATGATGAGTGCACAGGGTCTCGTTGGATCATGGGCAGGGTTATAAGCAAGATGTAGGTCGGGAGTGGAGAGACATCCGCCTTGCATGCAGCTGCAACCATAAAACAAATTTCTAATTATGGACTCGAAAAGATCAGGCGGAGACGGCGAATGGTAATTGGTAGCTAACAGAGCTACGCCGCATCGTATTCATTCATCACCGGGGGCTGTTCTAAACTTGAGAGTGTTGTTGGTTCGCCCTTGTTTCTTCTGAGTCAATTGAAATAGCAGAACCCTGGTTTCTATTGCACATAGCGGTGTATCGAGGACATGTGATAGATGCACTTTGATAAAATAAGACACGGAAAAATAAGAACATGGTGCATTACAGCGAGCGACGTCGAACCATGTATTGCCACATACTACAGCAGTTCACGTGGACGTTCATGCGGACTCGACAACACGAAATGCAGGGCCCCAAGGTAGTTTGCGACCGATGCAAGCTTGACGGCCAATGTCCAATCATGACGTTGATCTGTCCACAGCATGCTCGAACGGGAGTTCTGTTTCGAGTGATCTACAGAGTAGTGCCGACACGGGAGAGGATCGCGGCGAGACCCAGTGCCAGAAGTGGTGTTAGTGGTATAAATGGCATATGGCGGGGAGAGAAGAGGGACTGGCAACCAATGGTACGTTACGTCCCTCGCGGTCATCTTATACGAGTTTGGGCTCTCCGCCAGGAATCCCGCACCAGCGAGAGGATGCCGGGCTAAGCTAGATTCCTTCGTTTCAGAGCCCCCTCCTGCCTAATACGGCAGTTGGACACCCCTAACGGTGCTCACGGCGGGTTCTGATTGGCCGCATGCGAAACATCACGGAGGCTTATGACGGCACTGCACAGGGAGGCCTAGCAGCGGCAATGCCTGCAGAGGCTGCTAACTGCCAAGAAAGGCCCAAGTGCGCTGTAACCTCGGCGCCTCTGGAGCTGTGTCACTGCCATGATGCGCCGGGATTGGGTCGCCGTTGGTGAAGCTGTTGGCGTTGATCGGGACGGGCGACATGCAGTGGCAGTTCTGGGGCCACGAGCAGTACACGAGCCTTCATCACAGCTCACTGCCGATCCCCGACTTCCTTGGCCTCTGCCACTTTCCGAGAATATAGATACGGAGCATCTTCCCCATCACCTGCTCGAAAGGGTCCCTGGTCCCCAAACAGACCCAGACCTATACAGAACCTGCAATAAGACAATCAACAGATCGATATTTGGATCGACGCCTCCATCATTGGCTGCCCTATTTCGCCCAAGTTACACCTACACTGCCTATAAGAGCCATTGCCTCCCATTTCCGCAAACTTGACCGATCTTGACCGATCACTCGACAAAGCCTGCTTTGTTTGTGTGTCGTATTCCTTCTGATTTGGCAGGCCAATAAAAGCACGCTTGTGCAATAAAAATACAGTCGCTCGCTTTCTCATCTACCTCTCGCTTTTCACTCGAACAACTATCTATCACAATCAAAATGGCATCTATCCGAGTCCTCGCGCTCCCGGCCCTCGTCGCCGTGGCTACCGCCCTCAGCATCGACTCCTTTGTCCCGTCTTGCGCGCCCTCATGTATTGCCGACTCGGTCGCGCAGCACACGACCTGCGCTGCCGATGACAACAGCTGCATCTGCTCGTTGATCTACACGGTTCGCCGTGACGGCGAGGTCTGCCTGCGCGACTCCTGCAGCACTGCTGATTACGGTAAGCGCATCACCAAATCCACGTGTAAAAATGTGGACGACTGACGAATGATAAAAGGCACCACCCAGACGGGTATCGACAACTTCTGTGCTGCTGTGGCTTCTGGCGGGGATGGCGGCTCAAGCTCGTCAACCCCCCCGACATCCACCACTACCACCTCCACTTCCAGTCAGGATACTCCGACCTCTACTCCTACTCCTACGACCACCACGGAGAGTCCATCTGAGACTCCCACTAACTATCCCACAGGCACTCCTACTGAGACTCCTACCGAGACTCCCACCTCCACGGACACGCCCACTGACACGCCCACTGACACACCCACGGCTACGCCCACGGACAGCTCTTCTTACCCAGCCTCTACTGAGACTCCCACCGAGTCGTCGTCTGAGACGCCCACCGCCAGCGCTACTACCACGGAGACCACCACCGCCACTGACTCACCTACCTCGTCCAGCTACCCTGTCTCCTCACCCTCATCATCCGAGGGCAGCTCCCCAGTTTCTAGCGGATACCCAACCAGCACCGGCGCCGTGTCCACTGAGTCCTCCAGCTTTACCACTTCGGTCGCCGCCACCACCACGGAGTCCCCAAGCAGCAGCTCGCCCGCTTCGACCAGCTCCGCGCCCGCCAGCACCTCATCCGCGCCCGCCACTGGCGCCGGTTTCCGTGCCCAGGCTGGTGTCGGCGCTAGTTTCGCCGGTCTGCTGCTCGCCTACCTCCTGTAAGGAGACAACAGCAGCCATGTTGCGTCTATCTTTCTTTCAGATGATGGCAGCGACGAGATGACGGGAAACACGAGAAAGAGAGAAAGATTGCAAATCACGAAGAAAAGAATTAAAGGAAAAAACAGAACAAAATTATGGAGAGAGGGAAGGTTGCTTGCTAGCACATTAACGTCCAGATTAGCCTAACCTACCTATCTGCCTTATTACCTACTCTTTGGTGTTTCATTTCCCGCTGCGTTCCAAAATGCTCCCCCTATATAATTAATTTGAGATTTGATGAGAGGGGAGTTCGCCTTGTCGGGATCTTTGTAAATATTTTGATTGCTACTTGTACATGCACCAGGCCATGCCAGTATATAGATTATAAACATGAAAAGAAAACACAAAATGTTTGCTTTCAACTGATCGGGCTTTGAGTTTGTGTTCCCGTGTGTTCGAGGTGAATATGTGAGCGGTGGGTGAGATGCGAATACTGCACAGTGGGGTCGGTATTTACCAAATAGTGGTGATTCAAGCGACTAGTGTCATGTCAAGCTCACAATGAACAAAAAACGGTGAATTATCGGAGGAATCAAAATAACAACGGGAGAAACAATCCTCCCTTACGAAAAATTACGCTAAAAGATGAGTGAGATTGTTTGCTGCGAAATGGAACTTCCACTTCAGTCAGGTCAGTCCGTCAATCAGTTGTCAGTCAACGGAATCAAAACCCAGCATCAAGCACGTGGCATGTTTCAGATTAAATGATCTTACTGTTTGTTTGGGATCGCAAGGAGGGAGGTTAAATGCGGCCGGGACCGGTATACATTGTTTGTCGGTAATTCCATTTCATATTCCTTATGATATAGGTATGGATGGATTATGATCTTTTCAATACCTATGCAGGGACTCGAGTTGAATTGGGGAGGCCTCGAATAGGGCATCTACCTACATGTAATAGGTGTTACTCCAAGGTAACATATGTGCTGATATCTTCTCTCGGTGTGCAGGATTTAATACATGGAACACATTGAAAGCAATGTTATTATTGTCTAATACTTTGATACCTCAAAGAACACATTTTAAGCTTATAAAAAAGACTATGCATGATGTATTTCTATCTTTGCTTTGCTTTTTCTTGGATCGTGTATTTTAGAGTTGGGGATGGCAGAAGTTCTGTCCCTGAGAGGCTAGAGCGCCTATTAGGTGCAGCTAGGATGCAGTAGCGGCGCTCTCTACCTGTCTTATCAGCTTATCCATCTACATACAGTACTTCCCTAAAGTGTAAATAGCCTGCCGACTAAAAATGTCCCCCCCCCCCGCCTCACCAGAACTTCTCGAAGTTTCGCCTCGTTACAAATGCAGGCGACCTGCAAATATCCAATGGCTACTGCCACCATAACCATGGTAGCGGACCGGGTATGGTGTGCCTAAGAGCTGAGGTAGGTGTGCTCGTTCGGTACTGTCCGAGTTCTCCCTGAGATAGGGAGAGAGATGAGTTCTGCCAGCATCGAGCCATCGCCATCGTCGTCCTCCACCCTGTGACTATTCCCTCTTCTTTTGGAATATCAGATATTCCCGTAGATCAAGTACATCATCAGCTGAATTCAATCCACGAGGCTGATACAACACCGTCGGACCTTGCACATAATTCCCCTTTCTGTTTTATTTTATTTTGATTATATTAGCCTTGCTCCCTTTTCCATACTGTCATATGTCTCCTTGAACTTCCACAGCTGTCGTGACCTCCACTAGCGGACGCCTTGTCTACCAGAAAGCAACTTGTCATTGGATCAATCGGCCGATTGACTGCGACCACCAAGACTTTGATTCGGACGGCCTTGTCGGCAGGCTTTGTTTGCTGCAACTTCTACTCCGACCACAGCCAATAGCATAATCTATTGAGACGCATTGATTACCTGATGCCCTCTGTGCTGACCAGGCTGTCGCGACTACATCCGATATTATCGATCCTTGTGCCTCGTTCATTATTCACCGAATACCTTGCAACACTCCTTGTTCTACTAGACGTCAGCGACCGTTGCCAGCTATCGTGACCGAATCCATACTGCGACTCGGATCTTGAATGTACCGAACTCGGCGACAAGTACGCAATCGCTTCTCTATCTCCTCTATCCATCTGCGACCCCTCTCGTTCGGTCGCTCCCCACCAACCCCGACATCGCCAGCAACCTGACCCTGCCACCTCCGCCTCTGCCGCCGCCGTCCCCGGCACGATGGAATCGAAAGTCGAAAGAGCCGCGGCTTTCAAGGCCGAGGGGAATGAGTATTTCAAAAACGGCAATTACATCGCTGCCGAAAGTCTGTATTCCAAAGCGTTAGTGTATATCCGGTGGCTCTGTTGCGCACGGTCTCCACGCCCATACCCATATCGATGCCTGTGCCCATAGTCAGCCGTCGTTAGTCGCTTATTGGCTGTCTTAATCAATTTCTCTGTGCTTAGCTGACCTTGCTTATCTCCGCCAGTATAATTACAGACAATGCGAACCATTCGCTCTACACCAACCGTGCTATGGCCAGGTTAAGGTTGGAGCTATACGAAACGGCTATCGTAGATTGCCACACTTGCCTTGACTTAGACTCCTCGAACAGGAAGGCGCGCTTCATCCTCTCCCAATGTCATCTGGCCACGAGTAACCACGACGATGCCCTTAAGAACGCACTGGAAGCTTACAAGTTGGCCCGCGATGCCTGTGAAAGAGCTCTAGCGCCTTTCACTGCCCAGATATTGCGATGCAAGAAAGAGCGTTGGGATGAGCTGGAGAAGAGGCGCTATCGTGAGGGTCAGTATCTCGAGCGAAAGCTGATTGATCTCATGGAGGGCGAAACAGATGCCATCCTTCTGTCCTGTACCGATGAGATAGAGCGAGCTGAAATTAAACAAGAGTGTGATGGGAAGATCGAGCAACTCCGAGCTACCTTTGAGGCTGCCAGGGCGGCAAACGAAAAGAAGCGAGAGGTGCCCGACTGGGCGATTGATGACATCACTTTCAACTTCATGGTCGATCCTGTCATGGTGTGTGCCTGAGTCATGCCGGTGTCGAGATCTGAGTATCAGCTAACGTGCATGAAAACAGACGAAAACCGGCAAGTCTTATGAAAGAGCCTCCATCTTGGAGGCTTTATCGCGACATCCGACCGACCCAATTACTCGAGAACCACTGTATCCCGCAGATTTACGTCCAAACCTTGAACTCAAGCGGGCATGTGAGGAATTTCTGGAAAAGAACGGCTGGGCCGCCGACTGGTGATGACGAGCAATATTATACGTAATTCAACCCATCCAACCGAGGCTTGCCGAGTTCGGAAAAGTATCATCACCAGCTGCATTACAACTACAGTTAAACATACAATGTCAGGAAAAAGTTGAAAAGCAGAAGCATTGTTATTAGCTTATGGGCGGTATTTGTACTAGTCAGTTTTGCATTGAAAGGCGTTAGCGTGTCACTCGGCTCTATTATAGCAGAATCTTCGCAGCAATTAGGATACCAGGTTTAGCTAACGTTACGTCTTCAGTAATGACTAATGAGCAAGCTTAATTAGAGCAAAAGAGATGAAGAATTACACGAACCTCGACTTTTTCTTAACTTGTATTTATCGCCTTAGTTTCCGATTGATGCAATGGTTTATTGGTCGCAGGCTACGAGATTGGTAAATCTGTCATGGACGCTAAATAGGAGCGAGCGTGCATCAATTGTACTTCGGCTTCGGTTTCGGCATCGGGAACGTGCAGTTTGAAGGGATGGGATCTATGTGTTAACCCCCTATTTCATATTTAGGCACGGGGAATAGCTTATCTAATTACCTATCAACACATGTATACATGTAAAGTACCTAGGTATGGTAGATGGCCGGTGACAGCGGATCACAGCCCAACTTCCGGGCCTCGGGAGCGGAGCCGCAGCTTCCTTGATTGATCCACGGCTACGAGCCCCTCACCGGGGTCTTTGTCACCGCGCTCCTTGAGAGATCCAGCCAATCTACTTTATCAACCAATACAACCACCACTTCAAATAACGGCAAATAAATAGTCAACCAAAATTTTAAATTCTGTCTATTATTTTTCTTCTTCTTTATAAAATGCAATACCTACAAATCTTCCGCTCCAAAAATTCACCGAGCATGACTTCTTCCCCAGCCCCAAAAGTCCCCTTCGGCCATGCAATGCGCGAAGCCCACTTCGGCTTCGGGGGCGATTACACACCTATCAACCACGGGTCCTACGGGACCTACCCGCTCTCCGTGCGCGATGCACATCAGGCGCTGCGCGAAGAAGTCGAGGCTGCGCCGGACCGATTCATAGTGCTAGACTGGCCTGCGCGACTCCGGGAGTCCCGAGCATTGATCTCGAATTTTCTGAATTGCGAGACGGATGAGCTGGTGCTGGTGCCTAATGCTACGACGGGAAGCGATACGGTGCTGAAGAATATTAGGTGGGAAAAAGGCGATGTCGTGCTTGTTTACGAGGTTGTTTATGAGGCTGTTGCTGCGGGGTTGCAGTGGTTGGTTGATACCTTTGGGGTGCGCGTTGAGGTTGTTCCGCTGCCACTTCCGATGGGGGATGCGGAGATTGTGGATGCTATGGTTGGTGCTGCTAGGAGGATCAGGCAAAGCGCGGGAGAGCGTCTTCGTCTCGCTATCGTCGACACAGTCGTCAGCATGCCCGGCCTGCGCATCCCCTTCGAAGCACTGGTCCCGGCACTCCAAGCCGAAGGCGCACTAGTCTTCGTCGACGGGGCGCATGGGATTGGACATGTCGATATTGATTTGAAGACACTGAAGCCGGATTTTTTCGTCACGAGTTTGAATAAGTGGCTTTTTGTCCCGCGGGGTGTGTCGGCGCTTTATGTGGCTAGACGACATCAGGGGTTGATTCGCACTTCGCTTCCTACTAGTGTACGGTATAGGGGACGGGTTGAGGAGGGCAGGGAGGAGGATGAGGGGGCGTTTGTGAGGTTGTTTGATTTTGTGGGTGAGTTCATGATGTGTTTTATTGCAATGGCTTACATCATGCTCACAATCTCATTAGCTTCGCATGACATGACCAATTTCCTGACAGTGAAAGGTATATTAATCCTATCTCTAATACCCCTATTCCCCCTTGCCCCTTTTACCATTTCCACCTCCAAAACACCTCTACTTCAGTTTTAGAATTCCTAACCTAATGCAACAGCGGCCCTAACCTTCCGCTCCGAAATCTGCGGCGGCGAAGACACTATCAGGAGCTACTGCCGCGCGGTAGCGCGCCAAGGCGGGGAGATCGCCGCTGAGATCCTCGGGACGGAAATAATGGACGCTCCCAACTCGCGCATGCGTGAATGCTTCTTTGCTAATGTGCGGCTTCCGCTCGAGATCGCTGCCAAGTTAGAAAGAAGTAGTGACGACGCGGAAATAGATAACGACGCGGAAATAGTGACGGATGAAGATGATTCAGATAGAGAGAGAGATGGAGTAGCAGTAAGCAGGCGGGTAGGAGCAGCGGGTAGAGTAGCAGGAGTGGGAGAA
Organism: Xylaria arbuscula; assembly: GCA_022385695.1. Lineage (NCBI taxonomy): Eukaryota > Fungi > Ascomycota > Sordariomycetes > Xylariales > Xylariaceae > Xylaria > Xylaria arbuscula. The sequence continues at coordinate 109,650 of MU279358.1, read as the reverse complement.
GGAGTGGGAGTAGAAGGGAAGATACCCCTACGCGACGCAGCGAAACTCGGAATGTGGTTCAAAGAAACTGGCGTCCGCGAGAGCGGATTCTACTTCCAGACGTCCTTGTACCGTGATGCGTTCTGGTGGCGGCTCAGCGGAATGGTGTATGTGGATGCTGAGGATTTTCGTCGGGGCGCCGAGGTTCTTCAGGGACTTTGTGAGAGGGCTTCGAGGGGGGAATATCTTGGCACACAACTGGAATAATGTTATATATTTTTATTTGTAGCCGAGATGTGATTTTTGAGAAAGCGTAAGAGCAGGAGCAAGAGGAAGAGCTTATATTCTAGATATCGGACTCTTTATGCCTGCAGCCATAAATCTGCGGTGGGATTCGAGTTACTAATGGCATGATATTTATGACTACCTAGCAAAGAATTCTGTACTTGTTATTTCCAGAAGAGATGCGAGCCCTAGTCATCCATAATATCATTGTGCTGTTTCGGCACGTTACTTCCCGGAATCTCGGAGCTTCCATGGACACAGCCCCGAGTCCGACGGGATCACCGCAACGTGACGACGTCGTAGTCGAGTTACCACCGCCGAATTCTTCACCGAGCTCGAAAGACGGAAACCAATGTCGATGTCCAGATATCCCGTGCCAACGTTCTCGATGGCACCGGCGATATCCGTCTCGTACTATGCAGGTAATTAGAAATTGAGAGCGCGTGAACGAGAAGTTGGCCGCGCGTCCGTTGTGGCGGTTTGAAAATATCGTGGCTGAATCTTGAGATTGTGCTTCACGTCCAAGTGGTACGAGCGGATAATACTGTCGGCATCGTCGATTGCCATCGGAATCATCGTCTAGCGCAAGTGATAAGTAACCCGAAATCAGTGTTGAACGAAAGGTGATGGGAGAAAGGTCGGACATAAGATCAATGAACAAAAATAAGAGCTGGATGCAGAGCGCTTTCAATGACGACCTATCCGTTTAGAAACAAGGTGAATTGTTTGACGAGGGGAGTTCTTGTATATGGTGTTCGGGTTAGGATGGGTAGGTTGGCGTACAACACGCACTCGCTCGTCTTTGGCTACTTGATCGAAGATCTTTGAGAGGCTAAGCTGGATTTCATTGGCTGGTACCTCCAGGAGAACTGCGCCTCGATCATATGTGTACCGACTGTAAGCAGATATCCCTGGCTATTGCGTCTGTACAGCCTCCAACTTCTGCTCTACCTTTTCCATGGTTTTGGGTTCAAAGGCGTTGCCTGGTATGAATTTCGACGAATAATCTTCCGGCATGGCTGCCTCAATCATGTGGTTTGGCTCTGATGGGGTATATGAGAATTTAGCTCGTCTGACTATTACAGATCGTAGTGAATCCCACTCCTAATCGGCATTGACAGCATTGCTACGCACTTGAGATCATGTGTAATTGTGATTGAATGAAAATGTTAACGAGGTGGTGTAGAGGATTTGTAATAATCATTCAAAGACTGAGGAGGGGGGGTAGGCGGTCTAAAAGGATTCCGTGTACGTTTCCTGTCGTAACTTATCAATGGTAAACGACCTGGTTCTGGACTCGGTCCAGGCATATATATCCGTCGGATTTTGATTTGACTTCGATCTATTTCAGGAGCTCCTGCGCGGGAGAGAATATTCTCCATTTCTAGATCTTCAAACTGAATAGCTAGCTTGCGAGCGATCTTGAGATACCGCCCGATCTCTCTGTGACCCTTGCGCTTTTCGAGCCAATTAATCATGTACCGAACGGCGCGGACATTGTGCCGCTCCACAGCTATGTCGAGAGGCGACCGACGATACTCGTTCTTAGGATTCGACTTTGATCCGCGGTGTCGCAGCTCTTTGATGTAGTCAACTCGGCCGACGCTACATGCTCGATGCAGAACTGACATGCCAAACATATCGACAGTTTCAAGATCTGGATTCAACTTCAGGAAGTAGTTGACGAGGCTATCGCAAGTATAACGGATACTCAGATGCAGACAGGTCTGTCCGAACCCATCTGCCACCATTGGATCAGCCCCATCATTTAACAAGTATTCTGCAGTCTCTATACTTCCACAGCGTATGGCCTCATGGAGCGGGGTCATGCCGCTTGTGTCCTTGGCGTCGATGTTGCTGTGCAAGGCAACAAGTCGCCTTGCAGCACTGAAGTTATTAGCCATAGCTGCATAGTGCAAAGGGGTTCGTCTGTTTTTGTCGACAACATTGACCAGTGCCCCTTTCGACTTCACAAGGCGTCTTATGAGGCCGCCATCGAACCATAGGGCGATAAGATGCAGCAAACTAGCTTTAGTAGCAGTTCTGAAAAATTCTCTCTGCGGTACGTCGATAAAATATTCAAGAGCGGCACGATAGCCCATATCAGCAGCAAGATGCACTGGTGTCATGCCGTTCTTATCTTTCAGGGAGTAGCTGGCCCCAGATGAAACAAGGCGTTTTATGGCAGCCATATTGCGATTCATTACAGCAAGATGAATAGCCGTAAGACCATCACGATCTCTACCATTTAGGTCAGAAGCGCAAAAATCATCAAGATTATCAATCTTGTCGATATCCCAGTTGTGGTCCATGGCCCAGTGCAGTAGCGTTCTTCCAACATGATCGGAGGGAAGGGATGCCATAGCATGATCCTTATGCAGCCTATGCACTAGATCCTGCCAGTTTTGGTTTGCACATAAGTGTTGTAGATCGTAATTATCCGACTCGCTACGAAACGGTAGGTTGCTCGATGGAAGGCGATCCAGGATCCAGATGAGCTTTTCACGCCGGCCGTAATAAGCATAGAATACGAAGGCATTCATCTTAGTAGACGGATCAACCCTGAAAAGCTGCTTGGGGTCTGAAGAAATGATCTCTTCTTCCACGTCAGTCCAGCTGTGCACACCGGCCATAAGAAATTGACTGGCCTCGGAAATGTCTTTGGTAAGAGCGTTAGTGGAATCAATTTCAAGCATTCGCCGAATGATAGAACCCCAGTTTTTGTTATGGAAGGCGATTACATAAGGTGTCTTATTGTCCTGGTTTTCTGACCATATGTCGATATACGGTTGGTTCAGCAGTATTTCTGCAGCCGCGACGTTCCTTTCACCCATAGCGGCGTGCAGGGGCGAGCCAGTATCAGCGAGAATATTGACGTTGACTCGGGGATCCTCCAGCAGTCGTTGAAGGAAAAACAAGTTTTTCGATCTTGCAGCGTAATGTAGGGGCTTTGCCTTGTGTGGGTCACCGTAATTGATGTTAATGTTCTCGTTTCGGAGTAGTACACGGAACGACTCTTCACGATTGCAGATTATGGCCCACGACAAAAGCGTGATTGCTTCTTCAGGGCTTTGCATCGAGTTTGGATTGATGCCATCCGCAAGTAAGATTTTGACAATGCGTGGACAGTCACCAACTGCCAAGAGCCGAAACAACCCACCTGCAATCGAAGGAGAAGCGGTGTGCGTCCGCATGTACGTTTGCAGGTGCGCATATGGGTTGATGGGCCGGATCCTAAACCACAGCCCGTGTTGGTAATACGACGATACCGTACCGAGAAACAAGACCAACGCATTGTCGTTATCTGCGCTGAGAGTCGCAGCTCCAAAATGTGTAATCCAGTATCGAAGGGCGTAAACGAAACAAGGAGTTCTGCTAAACGACTGGAAGCTTAAAGCTAAAACCTCTCGAAGTTGCTCTTCTTCTTGACTCGACATTGAACCACTTGAAATCTGAACGAGAGCTTCTTCCTTGTTCTTCACGTCCTTTTTGATAGTCCTCCACTGCTCTGAGTTGCGTTGCTCCAACCAAAATATAGCCATGCAAAGCTCATGCATCATAGCATGTGCGGCGGAGTCTGATATGATGTAGTCCACGAGAACTTGCCTGCACTCGGGATCTAATTGCTCCGAGCTTTCTACAAAAAGGTCTTTCGCGGACACATGGGCGAAATCGACAGTGTCATCATTAGACACATGAATGATATATCCACAGGCTTCGCGTAGGTAGTTTTCCAAGTCAGCACACTGGGCATTGAGCTTCGTGATGACACTTTTCCATTGGTCAGAGGTGGCGTCACCTTGCAACGGCAAATGATGAGACAGACAAGCTAAAAATACTAGCTGGTGCGATGTTAGCTTCGCCTGACTGACTCGCAAAATGGTGAACGCGGCCCTGGCTTTCTTCCGATAGGGCCTTGGAATGCCTTTTAACAGCTTGCAATAAGTTGTCACTAGGCTCTCGGAAGTGGCATTTGACTGCCTTAAGCTGCCCTGGATTCCTTCTCCAGGCCAGACATCGATCTTGTTAGAAAATTGCTCGCATGCTAGTTTAGCATGTAGGTAATTTCCTCGAGAAATTTCCAGAATTCTATTTTCCACATCCTGTCCACTGCCAACAAGCCTGGATGGCTGTTTCCCCGACTTTTGAAGCTGTGTATGCACGAAGCTACGCACATTCTTTTGTGTTGAGACGTTTTCGACGTTTATGACTGCGATATCAGCTCCTTGGAATTCATGATATGGCTTGGCGCGGTTGGATATCATGATGCGAACTCGATTACCCATATCGAGGTATATGAGCCGTTCTAATTGATCTATAATGGTGGTAGGTGAGCCGTTGTTATGTCGCAACGACTCGTCAACAGCATCTACCACGAGCTGGAACATAACGCCACTTGCCCTCTCTAGGATGATGGACAAACACTTCCATAGGTCTTCTTCGTTCAGATCAATGCCAGCAGTTTTTCGTCTGTGGTTGAGATCGAGTAAGAAACCGTCCAAATACTTAGCAATGAAGGCCATTTGGCTATCGCTAAGGATTTGGTCAAGGATGGATCGAATAAAAGCGTCAGATGTTTTACGGCGCAGATCAGAGTCGTCAAAGAAGAAATATAGAGGTTTGTATGTTATCGGTCCTTCGGCCTCGGACTCACTTTTCTGATGCAAATGCGAAACAACACTTCGCATAAGCACTGATTTACCCGAACCTGGTGGGCCGTATATCCAGACGACTTGACGACCACGAAGACTTGTCCACGATTGGAAATCGGAATGGCTGAGAAGCCAATTAGATGAGTTTCCCCATGGAGAGGGAATTGCATCTAGCATTACGATAGCATCGATAAGACGGAGCTGAGATACAAATGCACGCTGTGAATAGTTCAAGACTAATTTCTTCAGTCAGCAAGTTCAATGACTAGGCAATGAGGTATGGATAACCCACAGGCTTGTTCATTTACGATTGTGATTGTGTCAATAAGTTCAGAGATGCAAGATCGGACGGTGAGGTAATCAGGACTCGAGTTCGTGAGATACCTGCACATGCTCTGGTGATCGGCATCTAAGGGAAGTGATATCTCATTTTGGACATGAAGTTTGGCGCAAAAATCGTCAACAATCTGAAGGACATTAGTATAAAGAAGTAGCTTCCGACGAATGAAAGTGGTTCTGGCTGGGAACATACTAGAGAGTCATGGCCAGGTACAACGAATCTCTCGTATAGGCTGAAAATGGATAGGTCCATGCTATACTTCTCAACAAAATTGGAACAAATTGCCCCTAGCTCAAGTGATTTGGCCTCAGGATTGTGTAATGACTCGGGTTGACCTCTGTGTAGACGAGCAAGCTTGTTGAGCAACGTTGACCAGTATTCCACACTGGCATCGTGGTGCGGTGTACCCAGAAAAATGACCCCAGCGACTGACTTGCAAATCTGGCTGTATCTTGTCGGATTCCTCTCACTTTCGAGGAACATTTGCTTGAATATTATTCCGCCAAGACCATGGCAAATGAAAATGGCTTTTCTGTTTCCTTCTGCTTTCTTAGTTTTGTCGCTCTGGTATAATTGCCTAATGGATTCGAGTAGCTGTAGGGCAAAACCACTGATATCTGCCTTCGCACCTCGGAACAGAAAACTTGAGTCATAACCAAAGGTAAGAACGCGAGCTTCAGGTAGATCCCAGGGTAATAAGTCACGCAACCACAGTTTTTTACCATCGGTCCACGTCTTTAATGCATGGCCGCCGAGCCCATGGACAGCGATAACATCAATCACGGTGGGTATTTCGACTCCGACTCTTTCTTCAATATCCGCGCTCGGCCAAAGAGTTTGTAGGCCCCTGATAACCTTTTCATTGCCAGTTTCAGTTGAGGATGTTGTTTGGTCGAGTTTTAAGTCCTCGTTGTCTTCATATATGCTGCTTGGGGCCTGTCTGTATGTGTCTGACCGCTTCCGAATCGCAGCAATAGATAAAGACCATATGTTGTCAAGATGGGGCCTTAAAGCTAGATAATCTTCATCGAATGCCCCTCGGAACTTGGGCAGGTCTTCGTGAGTTCGGTTCGCTCCAATAGAGATTTCCGATTCCGGCGCGCATTCTGGCCAGCTACCCCTCGCAGAGTTACGTGACACGAGCACCTCAGTTTCTCCGGATCGCTTCCAATTACCCGGGGTCTCTTCTATCACGGTTTTGCTTTCCATGGTCTCGTATATGGAGATCACCTTAGATGCTTCCCATATGAATGCTTCCCGAAAACTCTGATCCAAGCTCTGCAAGTACGGGGATTCAGGTCGCAGACTTTCTATAAGTTTTTTATTCGGCTGGTTATGTACCATTCGCAGCCAAGGCTCAACCAAGAGCCCTCGGTGGGGGACACCGAAGAATATGAGGCCGTAAATGCACATGGCACTGGCCGGGTCGGCTTTGGCCATGTGACACACAGTCTCTTTGACAACAAGACCTCCTAGACTGTGAGCAATGAACACCAATGGACGGGGTTCTATGGACGGATGTGCCCGAATGCTACGAATAGAGTTCGAGAGCCTCTCTCCAATATCAGCGACTCCTTGAAAAGACTTGCTCGCAAGAAGAGAAGTATCGTATCCATAGAGCAACAGACGGACATTAGGCGGGATGCAATCAACATCATCCACTAGCCACATGAACTGGCCTCCCCGATCTTTCCAGGAGCCGAAGGGGTGACTGCTGAGGCCGCTAACGACGATGCAATCGATTTTTCGGTCCGTCACGTCCTTTAGACTATTCAACGGAGTGAATCCTAAGAAGTCGGTATCTATTTCGAGTTGCACGTTCCTCAATTCACCATCGTACCGGACCACTTTCTCTAATCGCCAATGTTTCTTGGAAGTAGCGCCAAGACAGCCTGGCGTTTGGCCGAACATGACAATAGCAACTAGGGAATGTCGTTGAGGGTGAAGCCCGAGTGAGCGGACGACTGTCTGGGCCTCGGATCCGAAGAAGTCATCGAGAATCTGCCTGGCAATGGCTCTGGAGACTTTGACTGGCAAGCCAGCTACACGATAAACTGACATATTGGTCCTGAATAACCCATATATGCGTAGCAGCACCCCAGACAATAGCAATAGACAACATGCTCTGCTTTTCACCTATGGCTTTGCCGATTGATGAGCGAATATGCTGGAGAAACGATGCGGAGAAAACATTTTCTCCAAGGCGTCAGCAGCTGCGGGAAGCCCAGGCAAGTAAAGTGAGGCGCAGTGACTTGCAGAACATCAGCTGCCTTATCACAGCTCCATCTAACCCAATACGGCACAATGGCCCCCAACAGCTTTTGTCTAATATTGTAGTTATAAAAATAATTATTGCTAGACATAACTTTATGTAGCTAATCGAACGTTAATGATGCTTTTGTCATTATTGTAGAGTTTTCTCTTTACTCTGGAGTAGAAACAAAACATGTTACGCAAGCTTACAGCCCAACTATTCGTTTTCAACCGAGGGGGGTTCAAGTCTACAAGTCCTAAGTTCCGCCGGCTAAAATACATGGGTAATTGTCGTAAAGCCGGGGTTAGAAGCGTTCTGTTAACGTCACACACGGGTCGATGTCGCACCACGGGTCGATATCGCACTTTTTACCAACTTCTCACCTTTTAACTTTATTTATACCTTTCTCAACAACAACGCAATGGTTTAAAAATCTAAAGAAGCCGATCTACAGCTAGCCATCCAGGCTAAAAAACACAACCCTACAATCTCCTTTCGAAAGCTTGCTCGTATCTACAACGTTTGCAACCATACACTAAAGCAAAAAATCAACAGCAGCAAACCTGCCTACGTTGTAAACGTTATAAAGCAAAATTTAACAATATCAAAAGAGGAAACAATTGCTAAACGTATACTTGAGCTAGATGCGCGAGCGTTTCCGCCCCGGCTTTAATATGTTCAAGAAATAGCCAATATTCTCCAACGCAAACGCAACGCATCGGAGGTTGAATACAACTAGGCCTCAACCTTTGTACAACAATAACCTGACCTCCGAACGCGTTATAACTGCTAAATTAATTACCAGCAAGCTTTTAACAAAGATCCCAAAAGTTATCATAAGTGGTTTAAGCTTATAAAGCTTACAATTAAAAAATATAGCATATAAGTAAAAAATATCTATAACTTTAATAAAACAGGGTTTTTAATAGGCAAAATAACTACCGGAATAATAGTTACAAGCTTTAAAAAACGTGGGCAACTTAAACAGGCTGAGCCTAAAGGCAAAGAATGGGTTACTGTAAACCAGGCCATTAATTCTCAAGGTTGGGCAGTGCTGCTGTATATCATTTTTGCCGGCAAGGTTTACCTTACGTCCTGGTATTACAACGCTGCATTGCCACACAATTAGGTTGTAAATCTTTTAAATAACGGCTAAACCAATAATAAAATAGGCGTTAAATAAGCAAAACACTTTAATAAACATATTTAAAGCTGTACAAAAGGTATTTATTGCTTATTAATTTTTAATAGTTATAAAAGCTATTATTTAATAAAATTTAAAAAATATTGCTGGTTTAACAATATTATTACACTTTATATGCCTGCTTATTTATTGCATAAGCTTTAGCTTTTTAATTTAATCCTTTTTAATATATTAAAATAAAAGTATAGTTAATATATTAAGGGTTTAATGCAACGCTATTAAATTTATATTAAAAAGCAAGACTTTTTTACTGGCTTTTTATATATATTTACATTTGCTTTTATTAAAAAAAATATTTAATTAAGTTTTAAAGCAGTTAAAATTATACCTTTAAATATAAAAAAGGTTATATTTACATTAAATATTTAAAAAAAAGCAAAAACACTTAACCTTAATTTTAAACTTTTACTTAAATTTTAAATTTTAAAAATATTTACTATTATTAAAAAAACCAAACAATAATTAACTTTTATTAAAACTAAAGTTTAAAATCATTTTTTAAGCTTTTTAACAAAGATTTTAAATTTTATTAACTTATTTACAAAAGCTACCTGGGAAATAATGCACAAAAATGCTTTTTTGCGTTAAAAAAACAAAAAGCTTTGCAAAACTAACCACATTTTAAACAAGCGTTGCAAAACTAAAAACAAATAACTGCAAGGTAAAAGACCTTTTATAGTAAACAATGCCCAAGTTTTACAGAAGTCCAAAGATAATAAAGTAGTTAAATTAAGTAATAAAGCTAAGAGTAGTCGTCCAGCAAAAAAGGTGCAGTTAGGTCAAAAGCGCTGTGGCATTTGTAGAGAGCCCGGACACAATGCGCAAACTTGTCAAGCAGATGTAAAAACCTCTAGTAAAAATGATTCCGATTAATTGAATTGATTTCCACATGTTATGGTTGAGTTATTTGAGTTGGCGCATGAGAGGTACTGAAAAGTGCGACATCGACCCGTGGTGCGACATCGACCCGTGTGTGACGTTAAGTCTTATAAACAAGATTGGCAAATAGTACAGTTTGTAAGAAAGGCAATAAAGAATCCACTGCTAGGAGGCGAGTTAATATTTCTTAACCAACTTGGCAGGTATCTCACAACACATCTGTCACAATGTCTAGCCCGGCGTGTTTCGGCGGCTTTTTAGGTTCTATACTTTCTTTTTCTTTTTTTAATTTAAATCATATTCACGGTCTCTATCTAGTTTCTCAGGTCGCGCATCACTGCTACATGGGGTTGCGAGTAATATTTGAGACCTGTACTGTACCCGACCGAAACCGCAACGACAGCTAAGAGAATAATAGCGTGGAATGACACAATGATGTGAAGTATGGAAAGAAAGTACGGTGACTCTCTAGTTGCGCGCTTTATCAATAGGACATCTAGAATGGCCAAATATAACGCTAAAAGTCCATGAAGCTTGATAACGGCTCTTCAATATTTGCATGCAATAGCCTAAGTAGATATTCCTAATCAGCTAATGGGAGAACAGTGTACTTTCAATCTATATCGATACTTATCATACACTGGTATCGAGGTGAATTCTTACCTCTTCCACCTACGATTCCTAGAATAATTTGTGCTTACGGGACCTAGCGATTGGTTAAAAGCAATTTTTAAAAAAGCGACAAAGACTGCAGAGAATGCGGTGATCCAGGTATCATTTTCATGTTTTACTCCGTAGTTCTCTAATTTATTCTCTCTTGTTTTCGCTGCTTGTGTGGCAAAGTTAGGTACTTCCTTATCACTCCACTTCAGCATGTGAATAGATTTTGATGTGGTACCAAGAACGGTGAGACGACTTTACAGCATACAGACACAATGATGATGAGTCACGAGGGATAGAACCCTTCGTCACACAGGCAAAAACACACAAACACATAGACACACAAATCCCTTATTGACCTCGATTGGCCGACATTTGGCCGGAGGGGTAATATTCTCTTATTTCGTCACCACCACACACAGCACCTAGTTTCATCAACTCTGTACAATTTTCTGAGCTTATTGCAGACTCTCAGTATACTCTTTGAGTAATGGAAAACTTCGCTACGGAACACCTATATGCGATGGCCTTAGCCATGGGAACCCCGACCACGGAAATCTCAACCATGGAAACCTCAATCGAAGCGACCACGGAGGCCCCAACAGTGGATATATCGATCACGGAGACTCCAGCCGTGGAAATCTCGCTGACCCAAGCTCTTAAGTCTCAGAACGACATCTCGCAACCTGCAGACAGCGATGGGGAGCCCGACACGGCCTCCGAATCAACAGCCAGTGCTTTGACTACACGCCGCAATAGCATCAGTCAACCAGATGGCTGCCACGAAATAGGCAGTGATCTATGGAGCAGCGAATATCATTTCAGTGATGACAGCAAGCGGGAATTTTTCGGCACTGTTAATTGGCAGGCCCTTGCCTTGATCGCGACAGATTGCCGAGATGGTATACAATGCAGCTACGTTGACACCGATTCATTCTCAGTTGGACAGTTCAACATGGTACGGCGCCTTGACTTTGTTGATGGCGTTCGCTGGGTGGCTCGAGTAAGGCTGCCTCCTGAGGCGACATTTGTCCCTCTTGAGCGCTATGACAGCGCGAGAGCCTTCGAGATTGAGGTCGCAAGCATGAAGTTCTTCAAGTTAGTCATAGCCTTACGATATCAGCGAAGCGCATCTGACTCTGTTGATGATCAATAGGTCTAAATCAACGATCCCAGTGCCCGAAGTGTTCGTCTACGACCACAACCCATGTAACCATGTTGGCGCGCCGTACATGCTCATAGAATACATCCACGGAACTACCGCCTCTAGGCTCAGTGAGTTTAGATCAACAACATACCCCCTATTATACGGAACACCCGAGCAAGACCAGAAGTTTCTACGTCAGATGGCCAAGATACAAGCAGAAGTGCTCACGTTCCAGTTTCATAAGATCGGCAGTCTCTACTACGACAAAGACAAAGACGACTTCTACATCGGTCCAGAGATTGAAACCGGCAAGGGGCCATGGACATCTTCTGTCGACTATTATCGTGACCTTGCAGGTGTTTCAATGAAACAGGGCGCCGCGCGTTGCTACAGGGACCCAGAAAAAGAAAAGTATTTCTGTGCTCCTCTACTCCTCAGCCACCTCATGAGCATTCATACCAAAGACAACAAGGGTCCGTATAACCTCATCAATCGGGATTTCGGACCACATAATATTCTTGTCGATAACGAGTTTAACATTGTCGGCGTGATTGACTTCGACGGTGTTATCGCTGCGCCACCTGAAGCTGTAGCCCAGTATCCAAGATTTTGCGGCCTGGATGTCGAAGCACCCGGTATAGTCGCGACAAGACCTGCCGTGATTAAGAGGATTGAATATATGAAGCCCAAGCTAGCTGAGTACAGAAATTTCTTGATGGAGTATGAAGCTGCGCTTAGCGATGGCAATGCTACTATAAGCAGTCTCCTTGGTTCTAGAGGTGCGATTATACACTCAGGGTTTGACGACCTTGGTGCAGCGATTGCGCCTGATTACGAGACTTGGTTTACATCGGCGCTCTCAATGCTCAGAGAATATTGTAAAGAGTAATGTGACAATCACTAGGGAGTTATTGTAATAGGTTATATGATAATTTCCTACTCCTCTCTTCTTCGTGCCTCTATTCCAGGGTGATGTCCTTGGTCTATGCGAATTAATGTTCATTCAGGCATAATGAGCCCCTGCCACATACACATTAGGTTAAACAGTGCTACTAAGGTCTTCGTGAACCATATATTGAAGTGAATTCCTCATCTGTAAGAAATTCATACTATAAGAGATTGACTAACGCCTACACTTCTTAAGGCATTAATCACTTGGGGAGTAAAACGATCAATAAGAAGTCGACGGATTTTTTTGCTTAAATGCATAAATAGAACGCCTGTATATCTAGTTGACTCCGTATAGTTGCCTCCCAAGTCCCGCTTCTCTTTTGTTTTCCAGTATTCCCCCCTTCTCTAGCCACCCAGGTGGCTAAGTCAGTCACTCCTTGGCACTCCACTTCAGTATTTAAGCAGTTTGACCGAAGAACCAGATGCTTCTTGCCTATTAGCAGTACTAACACTGATGTTCTTAATACATAATTGAAGCACTAATGTTATCGGAAATCTCATCGGACCCTTCAATCTCGCCGAATTCATACGAGTCTGTTTCCAATATGATGACAAGAGTATTATCTTCCAACATCAATGCTACCGAGCCATATTCTGCAGTTCAACACTTTTTTTGTCAGTAATCAACAAGAGATGTGATGCTACAAATTAGAAACCACTTACATACCCTAATTCCCACAACTAGGGCACTTATGACCCTTGATGACGCTGCTGGAGCAACCAGGGACCTCGCAAGTGACGTTGACGTTTCCGCAGTGCTCGCATGGAACACCATTGTACGCTTTGCGATTGCAGTGTGCGCATTTGAGACTATACTTGACATAATCGACAACTGTCGAACTCTTGGGGCACATGATGTTTTCGGTCGGCACTATATGAGCGGCAAGTATTAGCAAGCTTACTACTGAGTCAGTACATCAAAGAGAAAATACCTAGGCGGCTCGTGAGAAATGACTTGCTCAGAGACGGTGTTTGGTAAGACGATTTCTACCGGGAGCGAAGCAGTGGATAAAGACAGAGTTCTGGAAATTCAAACCCTAAGGGACATACGATTTTTATATACTTGAGAAGGAAGCGCATGAATACGTATGGAAGTATCTGGAGTGATATTGAACTACCTAAGGGATCAGTGGTTGCTGATGAAGGTGTTTGCATCATCACGATCTTATGAACGGTACGCAACACAACATGAAGAGATGTAGGACAATACACAAACGATTCAGTAACCATACGATCACGGCAACGATACAGCAGGTATTAAGATTATCAATAGTACACAGTTTGATGATTGGGTTTGTCACCACCTATGGTGTTGACTCAAGAGCAAAAGACACGTATGTATATAATCAGCAGTTAAAGCACGAATAGATCTAGGCTCTTCGTGCTACGGTAATACGTGCGTAAACCTATATTGCACTACGAGACACTGACAGTGCTGTGAAAGGAATGCTGCGGTACAGAAACTGGAATGCTAGAATCTGGGGTATAGGGGTTTAACAGGTTCTCATCTTTGGGCAAAGGGTCTCAATTATCTGATTTTCGAGAGATTGATGGTGTACAGAGTGTTCCCTTGTTCTTCTTCGTGGCCACATGACACTGGGACTTGTTGGACAAGTTGTCATGAGAGCCGAAGTTGCAGACTATGCCAGCAAACTTGTGGTCTATAAAGCGCCAATAGGACGGAAGCTTCGGCGAGAAAATACTTTGATATTGTCTTGTCAACGGCTACGGGGCGGCTATGGGAGGGAAGGCCAGACTGTTTGAGCGGCAGCTTATCTGGTCATACATGTGATATGTCTTAGTTTTAGCGATGGGGGTACAACCAAGTAGCAAACTACCTTTTTTCCTGGAGGGGAATCGATATCGTTAGCGATACATGTATCAATCCAAACATTAGTAATACGGACATGTTCAAAGCGTTACACCCAGGTGCCTAATTTCATTGGAGCTGGCATGCTGCTTGTGACTAGCTTATATTTGTTGGTTATGAATCATTTCAGGTGATATCTCGCAGCTAAGTTCCAGAGAAACATACGTGAAATAGAAAAAGATAAAACCTTTAAGGATATGTGCCTGTGAGAACATAAGGTCAATCACTTGCCATAAAACAAACTAACATTGGCGTTGTTCTGGCTCGCGCGAGTGTATGGTGATCCGCTGGATTGCGTGTATAGGGAGTACATGGTGACCTCGATCGAGGGATCGATAGCGCGTAGTTTAGGTCGTCCGCCTTGAGGCACTAAGCCAGACATGGCAAGCACTGTAAGATGTACACGAGGTGACAGAATTCAAGTTGAATTCGTGCAACTCTACACAGCGATATAAAAGGATTTGGAAGCATCTCTGCACATTAGTTCGATGTCCATATGTTGATATTTTCCTTATGTGCAGCCATGACCCCTTGTCCTTACTGCCAAGGCCCCTCTCTTGATCGGAGTCAATAGTTTCCCGCCGATTTCATGATTCAAACCCCCTCGCACCGGAATGACATTCGTCACTCGAAGGCGCAACAAGTCATTGACCTCACGACGCCTCCTGGACAAAGATTTCGCGAGCGTAGGTAGCCTCGTAGTCGCGATTATCGGTGGCAATGAAATTATAAAACCACTTGTCGCCCACGCGGCCATCTTGAACGTCAACGGTCCAAGTGTAGCTTCCATCGGCGTAATTCTCGTTGTCTAATGTAATAGTTAAGTTATCCACATAAAATCCTTTTAACATGACTCATTCTTACCGTTAAGGACAATACTTTCAAACTCATAATCAGCACCAAAGGGGGTTGAAACCGGAGTGATCAGGTACGTAGCCAACTCGAGCTTGAATGTGTCCGTTCGGCCTAAAGTATCCCAACTGATCGTGAAATTGTCCCCCGCCGTGTGGAATGATTCGTAGTTGTAGTCGTAAATCCATTGGAAGTAGGCCTGAGCCCCTCCGGCGAGAAGGGCAGGAATCGCTAATAGCTTCAGCATATTGTTAATTTTTTTTTGTTATTTGAGGTGATTGGAGATGAAAAAGGAGTTGCTGGTGGTAGGAAAACTTGGGGATTCGTGATGTCTTAAATATTGAGATACGTGCGGCCGCACTTTGGGCGCCGCCCCGCCTTTAAAGCGCAATTCGTATAATACAGCAGTAGTAATCATGGCCAGATCTGTGTGTAGGTCGGGTGATTCCACACGGGAGTTTCTGCGCGATTGCTACGTCGTGTGCTGGCTGATATTCTTAATGGGAAGGTCAATTAATCAGCTAGACGACTCATGAATGCTGTTTTTGTTATGGAAAAACTTATGACTGGTCAACGTCTGCTCGCAAGCTTGATTTTTCAACCACCTTACTCCGGGATTGCTAGTAGGTCTACTAGGTCTTACCGGAAACACTAAAGTTACGACCTTGTTGGTCTTGACAGATTGATGGCATCATAGCACGAAACGCGTACCTCGTTATTTGTAAACTTGAAGGTGGTAGCCGAGGACACCGCAAGTTGAAAGATGGTGCAATACAGCCAAGACTGCCAAGTTGGACTAAGCTATTTACGCGGGGCTACACAGCCCTATAATAGTTGCCGTTTTTACAGATCTATTAATAGGATACGTGAAGTCTTAAGAACATTACTCCTTCTACGCCAGAACAACCCGAGTTATGATCGCAAGTGTCAAAAGACGTAGTTATACTAGAAACGAATGCGCCTAGTTGATTGAAATCCTCGCTAGATATCTTATGTGCCTTACCTCTTCGTCACGTCTACTTTTCGCTTATGACAGCCCCACAAGTCCTATGCACCCCATGCACCCTAAAATAATCGTGCCTGTTGATCGTAGCGGTCTCTGGCTAGATTGCTAAGGACCCTTGTTGAGAACCCTTGGCCATCGACGGCCCGAATGACGCTCGGTGGGGTCAGGCTGAACGGAGCGTCGGCGGGGACTACTATGTACAACACCACAATGGACGGAGACAAGGTGGTAAGACTGTCGCGGCGCAGTAGTGAGTTGGCAGACGTCTCTCAAAGTACATTCCTAGTACGTGTTTGAGGTCTATATCAGAAATTTGCAGTGTTGTGGTTCTATCCTCAATCCAGATCGAATTGATATCGACTAAACCAATGAAGTCATATAAAGCTTGCAGTTCATTGAAACGCACGGGCAGTCAGCTATGAAGTGATTGGCTACTCATAGGCCAGTCTACTAACACACAAGATAGCGGTGCTGTTTCCACGGTCAGATTTACCAACAACGTATGCCACGAGTTATCGACGACGGCGAGCAGCTTTTACGGACTTCTACGCAGAGATTTTTGTCGACAAGCGCGGCTGCAATCGCATGAAATTATCAGGTTCTATGGGGACAGAGCGAGTAGGTATGAATCCAAACCCTCTAAAAGCGTTTGAAATCTCTGTAGCTCGTTTGTATATTCTGACCTAAGTAGGTATCTTGATACCGTCTTATACAGAACCAATTTTCTCGCACTTAGGTGGGCCCAAGCCCACCTGCGCACATAAGCGATCTGTTGCGAGTAGAATGTGAAGCTCTATTGATCTAAGTTCTAACCTATGATACATGCGTGAGAAGTTCTCTTTATATAGCGGATCTAACGAGGTTAAGTCGTCCCGCTCCCGGATCCACTCTAGTGTGACAAATTTGAAACTCCATCGAGCATGTCAAGTAGTCCCACAGGTCGAATAAGGACATCGAGAGATGTCAGGCTTGGATACGTGATAGACATCTTTGCGCAAGGCGCCTAAAAAAAAATCTAGTTAGGCGAAGTCTCCCTACAGTGATAACTGCTCTTCTGCTTGTAAGTCTGTCGTATGATACGAGGGCTCATAGTTCTAGCGCTGTAAGCATATCGAACATCCCCCACGTTGACATCCAACACATCATTCTAGCACAATCAGATTTCAATATCGTCTAAGATTACCTTTATAAGCTTCAATGTATATATTATTCTGTCGGCGAAAAGGGTCTACGGCTGTTACGGGCTAGGTCAAGCCTACCCTAATGGGTCTGGTTGGGTCTGGTCTGGCCAGTCAACTAGCCTATATATAGCCGGGACCTAGCTAGGCCTTCTACTTCTAAACTTCCCTTTCTTCCCTACGTATTTTAATAAACAGCATGTTCATATATAGCCGTTTGGCTGACCCGTCACAACGGCAAATTGTCATGGGATGCTAAGTTCCACAAAGGCTATCTCACTTGTCTATGCTCATATGACCCCTTGAAAAGGGCCCGTAGGCACCACAGTGTACGATCGGTCGATTATGGTGGGTACAGCTGTTCAACACGGCCGGAACTTTCTCGCTTTCGCATTCTTTACCCCTGTGATGTGATTTACATGCCCTATTCTTGCAGTCGAGACCAGGAATGTTCTCGCGAACTTGACCGTAACAGTATCTCTCAGCCAATCCTGACTTAGCGAAAGCTGAGGAAGGGAGTGGGTAGGAAATAAGCGCCGCTACGGGTTAGCACCAAACCACCCCCGCCGCCATATTTTACGTATACTCCCCAAGTCCCAAAAAAGCAGATCGATGAGGATAGAATCGCTAACACAGGAGTGGATTCATATTAATTGTTTTTGGTATATAAGCATCACATCGGACTCTTCTCAGGTACCTGGGTCGCAAGTAGGTAGCTGGGGGCCCGAAAGTAGGTATACAATAGGTAATAATTATATATAAATAGGCTTACTCTCCCTCTAGAAGGAAAGAAGAGCTAGGAATCAATAGAATTGAGCCCTTAACTCATACTACGACATAGCTGCTACCTGTTAGTGTCGTGACTTCACTCTAGAGACCCCTGCACATGACACCTCTGTTGGGATTTTGCTAGGTGGAGCTTAAGTTGACTCAGTCATTACAAACCGAGGAAAATTCCTATGCCACCAGGCCCAACTGCACTTGCACCTAGATATAATTAGGCAACAGTCGACTGAAAATATCTTTATTTAATGATAATTCTACTCTGCGGCTGCCTGACTTTCACATATCCCTCCTGATTGGTGACTACCCTGTGGATGAAGCAATCAATACCCTCACCGGACGATGGTGGAAAGTGTTAGAACCATTATCCTGCGGCTCTATCAACAGTAAGTATTATCATGACGTCTACGTAGCAGGCAGGCCAGGTAACAGTCTACTGCCTAGAGCTATGTTGTGTATATGTGATTTTATAAGGGCCTTACTTTAGATAGTTGGCTCTTTAATCTAGTCTGGAATTTTATTAATTCTATCACAGGCCTAGCAGCTCTTAATGCAACGGCTTGATAGAAAGCGGTAAAACCGGCCGCTATCCCTTCTCCATATGGGTTTAAAGTTTGTGACTAGGTCTAGCAACTACTACCTTTATAATGAGTCTTTGATGCTTACTACGGGAGGTCGCTTTGTATGTCCGTAGTCGAGCCGGACATTGGAGCTAATGCGACATAAAGCCATCGTGGCTCTGTACTAAGTATGTATATGGGATACTATAGCTTCTAGCTTTACGCCCATTTTAACGTGGGAATGCGGAACAATACCTGCATTTAGATTGATCCTCGACAATAAGTCCTACCACATCATAAACCCTACCAGCAACTTGAGATCCACGATCGATAATATAGGCTGGTATAACAATTTAGATAAAATAGCGAGCGGCCCTTGAAAAACAAAATGGTACTGAAGCTGTACTCGTATGTAGACTGACACGAGGTACCTGTGTAATAACCATAGAAATGAACGTGTATATGTGTGTACTTGCCCCGTCCCTTCTATCAAGTTAGGCTTCCCAATGCGCTCTCATCATCCCGGATCGTCCATGCGCTGCCCCTTTTCAACTGCACGCGATCCTTTGCGGCGAGCCTCCAAGTTCGTTATCCCTGGCTTTTACGATGCAAAACATACTCCGCTTGGCGGGCCATGCGGAAAATAACATGCTCGACAGTCGGGTAGGCAATCAGCCAAGGACTCACAAGTCCATCCTACACAGGTGGGGTTATTGCGACTCAGCAAGTCAAGGGCGCGCGTTGGCGGATCTGCTGGTGTAGTTGAGGGGGAAACCGATTGGTCTCCCGTACCTGGGATCACGGAGGGGAAAAGAAGCTCCGTTTCGTTGACCACGAGACGCCCGTCCGGATACGGCGGCCGTGCTAGCTCAGAGACACTGACCGGCACGTCTCCCGCTCCGTGTGTTGCCCATGCAGAGTACTGTTTTTCAGCAAACTGCTTTACTTGGTCTGGGTCTAGCTGGTAGTAGTCGATGACGGTTCCATTGGGAACAAAGGAGCGGACTACGCCGTCGTCTCCGACAGAGACGAAACCGCTGTTGTCCTTCAACAAGGCTTGCGTTATGTTACTGACAGGACCCGGAAGGTAGCGGCATGTGGTGTTGCCGCTTGGGGATGCTCCGGAAAGGGCATGTGCAGTCTGTTTACTGGAGTTAGCTGTGTGATATCACTAACTCTTGCTTATATGGGGCGTTACGTACAAAAGGAAGGATAAAGAATGCGAGGGTAGTGAGAAACTTCATCTTGATAATGTCCTTTGGACCACTTGCTTTGGTTTCGAGTTGTTGATGATCTGTATAAATATGAGAATGAGGTTGTGATGACCGTGTTTGATTTGTATAATTCAACTGCTGAGCTCCGGGACTGCTGTCCCATTTATACACTAGAATGTTCACTGGAGGGCTATATGAAAATGATCCTGCTCTCCCCCATTGTTTACGCCGCTATGCCATACCTTGACTATCCTTTGCGACTCTAAACCAACGAAAACCTATTCGCAGATGCGCATAATCATGATCCACCAAGTATTTCGCGTCTTCTTCATGTTGAAGTGCCATCCCAGTCGTGTCGTACGTAATGGGGGGTCATTTTGTGCTGATCCACTAATGGTAATGTGTATTTTGAGCACGTTTCAGGCTTAGGATTATGAACGAGAACATATGATCTCCTCCTTACGTGTGAAAGTTCTACGACACATAAGCCTTAATAGGGTGAAACCAACAGCACATCAGCCAAAAAGACGGTTGCTAGGGTTTTTAAATAGAAAGCAGATCCCCGGCATTCCGATAAATAGAATAGTTCATAAGTCATAGTTATCAACAGGAGAGTCTGTTAGCTCGGTGTACGAATCGGATTGGATTATGGGATTACAAATGCCACCGGGAAGCTTCCAAGCAGCACCGCGGAGATAAAGCACGCTTTGCCCTATCCCAACAACCAGCCGTGGTTCCTTCCGGGCTTTACCTTAGCATGAATGGTATGAATATTGATCTGCAGTCGCCCGATAAAGGGGAGAGCTCGCACGTCATCGTTGACAACAGAAGAGGCAGTTGGCTCGGTGAACGAATCAGATTCGATTCTGGGATTACATGTGCCGCGGGGAAGCTTCCAGGCAGCACTGCGCCGCAACATAAAAGGGCACCGAACCCCGTCCCAACAACCAACCGTGCTTACTTCCCGACTTATCCTTCAGTTCCCCGACTAAACTCCTAGCAGAAGACGCCACGAACATCGATTTGATACTATTCTCTACCCTGCAGCTATTAGTTTCAGATTGCAGCCATGTCAGAGCAACCTGCCCAACATAGTTGCGGATCCTGGTCACGCGAAGACCCCGAACAACAGGAACTGAGCGCCATCATGGCCAGCTTCAAAACGGACATTCATGGTGTCGTCTCATTGGGAAAGGACGGTATTCTGCGGTCTCTCACCGCGGAGCGCGACGTGATCGGCGCAGCGCCTCTCCGCCCCAGCCTCATCGCCGCGTTGCATGCTAGGATGCCGAAAGAGTACGTTGATAAATACCTCACTGCCGAATGGGATGGGGCCGATGGATCCAAGACCCCTGAATCAGCTTGGTACAACCCCGACAAAAGCATCTTGCCCGAGCCGTTGAGCGAGCTGAAGAAGAAACGGGGTATCAAGGAGCGGGAGGCACTGAAGAACTAGGAATCCCAAGCCTCTGGCGAGCAACGTGAAGAATAAGGCTCATGAGGTAATACCGAAATTTAGGTTGTGATATCATTGATTGATATGGAATCCGCATATGAGACGTTTACCAGGGGTTGGCCAACACCGCATACGTGGTGTAATGGACGAACGAGGTCGGAGTCATACGATTAGGATTATGGCAAGGAATTATTCTTAGTAACTTTCGTTTCAGTATTCACACGAGTCGCCGTTAGGTCGTTGTTCTAGTATACCTAGAGCGTTGTTTCGTAGGAGGGGGCACAGCATCTGAACATTCATTACGATAGCCACAACAGAGAGTCGATCACTTCCTAGCCATACGTCATCTTATCGTCTTATTCTTTAAGTAAATGATATGCGCCCTCATAACGCCTGCCAACTAGTTCTTCATCAGTACAGTAGCTCGATAGGACTTATTAGTGCTCATTCGTCGACCATCGCGGGTGAACTGTTAGGGAATCAAAGCTTCTCCCGCAGCTTTCCGTGTTGTCGGTATTCGGAGAAACACGAGTCCGACGAAGTAGCAGGTAGAGCCTGTTGCTGCGAGATGGAGACCCCTAACTTCATGTAAGTAGGTGGCGTGATCGTAACGTTGTCAACCTCGTTGATGTCAAAATAGTAGGTATATGAGCGTTGCATTCAGCTTGACTACATACGTAAGGTAGGTGGGAGAGCCTCATATATATACATGAACGGGATGTCCGTGCCCTTCGTGCCCCTAAGTGTCTCAGTACATGATGTGACTACTTGACTCAGTTCACTTTCAACAGTTGAAATATCTTAGAATGGTTAAAAGAAAGTCGCAAATGGACAGAGAGAAACAGAGAGCGGATGGAAGTTTATTTGAACTACCGAATAGCGAATGTCTGCTACAGATGAAATCAAATGAAAATAGGAAAAGCAGAAGTTTAAAAGAGTGTAATCAAAGAATGTAACCATATGCTCGTCCGTCAATGCCCGCTCACACCTTGTCAGTATGTTCCGGGCCCTTGATCTGTGCCCTAATTCAGCAAACAAGCACCGGCCTCAGGTCCTCCCGGGAAGTAGCATTGGTAGCACGGAGTAGGCCTATATCTTGCACATTGACCGAAAGTGACACAGGGTGAGCCAATGCATTGTTGTCTCTCGTCAAGAAGATGCAGTGGAAACTGGGCATGCGAATGGGACACGCGTGGCACAAGATGGCGCAACGGGTATGGTGAATCATTGGGGTTGAGAAGCTTGTCTTTGTCCAAGACCTGGCGTCCATCACTGTAGGGTGCTTTAGCTAAATTGCTAACCGTTTCAGGAATGTCCTTGCCCATATTCTGCCACTGACGAAGTTGGATTTCGGCAAACTCTTGTAGTTGAGTTGGATCGAGCTGTCATGTTGAGCCCGATGAGTCAGCTAAATGCAACGTGATTATGGCTGCCCCCCTGCAATGGTAATGCACAACACTTGAATGGGATGAGAAATGGCTGAGATGGCTTACCTGATGAAAATCGAGGACCGTGCCGTTGGAGGAGAAGCTGCGCATGACGCCGTCTGGGCTTACCATTAAAGCTCCGTCCTCGACGGTTTCCAAAGTGTGCGATATGGTCTGAACTGCACCTGGGACATAACGATCCAGGGAGGCTGTGGTAGAGAGATTCAGATTGGCGTGGGCAGCCTGAGAAACCAATGAGTACACTTTAGTCATAACAGGAGCCGTAAGTACTGACCAGTGGTGCGAAGATCGCTAGGACCAGGAGCGTGAAATGCATAATGGAGGTTCTGAGCTCTGCAGTAACTTGGATGTGCTTAATCGTCGCCGGTCAGTGTAGATAGCTGTAGATTTGACCGCCTAAGCAAGTCAATTCTTATATAGTTTTGTGACGGACAGACGAATTTGGCTAAAAAACGAAAAGTGTGCGTGGAAGCCGAGGTGGAAGTTTACTTGGACGCAGTAATATATCAATTTTGAGACACTGAATTTTATAAATAATGATAACTGTCACAACTCAGTGGTAAGGTCAATCACTGCCTTTCATGATATCATGAAACGGATTTGTTTTGTGCCGCTTACGCCTCCTCACATCATCCATAACCTGCTAATCAAGGTCCAAGCTTTGTGTTATTACAATGGCTAATAATTAATATAAAATACATTAATACCACAACTGTGCCGCAGCCAAAAATATCTGAATGAGATGGGAGATAGTTATATCTGGCGACAGCAATGAAGACTCCTCAGTAAATAGAATACAAGTGACGCAAGCATTGTATCACCGATTAAGCGGGATGTAAGTCTTCAGCTACTATTACTGCTGACGATCATAATGATATTCCAATCCTTGCTTACCAACAATCTCTAGTCGTGCTGTCATGCTCAATGCGCGGGGGATGGGTATGAGGGCACAGCAAATGCAACACATGTCGATCTCGGAAGATGATGCGATCGACTTATTATGCCACAAATTCAGACCCTCCAAACTAAGAATAACACTATTCGCAGCGGATGTTGTGATGGCACAGCAAACCCAACAACAGAAGATCATGCTATCAACTTACTACGCCGAAATTTCAGAGCCTCTAAACTAACAATAACATTGGAATGCCTCGACAAGACCAATGTCTAAGGGGCCAGAGCACTATATAAGGCAGTGTTTCCTCTACAGTTGTCAACCAAAATCTCATTACCATCTTCATTGTCACCGCCACCACAACCACTTTCACAATCCCAAATACTAGTCAAGCTTTCATTTCATTTGACAGACCAGAAGTTACAGATTTGTGCACCTTGTTTCGCATTCAGCACACATTTCATCACCAAAATGTACCCATCTACTCTCATCTCCCTTTTCACAGCGACTCTTACCTCCGGGATGGTATTGATTCCCGAAGTCCTTGGGCGTGCCGCTCCCATCACAACCCCTGTTATCGACACATGCTGGAATACTGGCGAAAACTGGGGAGCCGACGGGGGGCTGGCCATGAGCTTCGCCGCGCAGGCATGCAACGACGCTTTCGTCGGGACCAGCGGCTCGCGAACATGGCAGGCCGGCGACGAGATCGAGCAATGCTACAATCTAGACAGCGGCAAACTAGTCGACTTCACCATAGTAAATGAAAACAGCGGTGCCGCTACCCTTACCAGCGACGAGTGCTACACCTACCTCCAAAAGCAGATCCACGGTTGTGGGCAGGGAGGTTACCAGAAAAATGCTGGCTTCCTGTTCAAGTGAGTATTCAATCTAATCCCGTTCTCCATATGTCAGTATGCAATTGCTCACAACTAGCCAGGGCGGACCCCAACGCTGGTCAGTGCGCGACCAACTGAGGCTCGCGAAACTTGCTTGAACAACAGGCTTTAAGAACTACCTATAAGGATCTTATCTTGGAATGATGGAGATTTTGCAGGGGTGCAGTTGCGCAACTGGTTAGCAGATTGATCACACTCTTTTACATTGCCCGGGCAGTTTTGAAATTATCGTGTATTTCCTGAGACTCTTCTCTTTTGAATAGACACTCGTTTCGTATTAATAAATTCCATCATGATGAGATTAACCTAAGCCAAGGCCTGGCTTTCGCTGTACTGGGAAGAAACCAGCTTATTGCCCTGCACATGATAGTGCATGTTGTCGATATTCTGTGTTCAGGTCCGACGAGACGACTCGCAGAGGCTCCCGAATCCTGTAGGCGTTGACAAAATTTATGTAAGCGGCCGCTCATACCGTCGGTGCTATAGTTGACATTGCTATTATGATTGCCGCTCTCATTAGCACGTATCTTTAATCCACCATCTCTAATCCGTTATGTAATGCTACGAGAAACCATCATGCGCCGCTATGAAGGCATAGAAATACGGGTCGTTAAAATGTTGGTTACGGTGATAATGAAAGGGGACTGACAGCCAAGTATCGAAAAGGAACACACAATATTTTAGCAAGGGGTGCACCTTCACAAAAGATTTACAACAGAGCGTGGCTGTGAAAGGCTTGACCCTACGGTCGTATGCTATACAAATTTATTAACTAACTTGAGGAGAGAAGGGTTCCTCATGCGCTCTCGCATATGTGTAGCGCTTATATAACCGTTAAAGCGTAGCGTAGCCCCTAGCGGCGGTCATAAGTAGAAGCGTTCCGGCGGTAGTCCGGAACAAGATACCGGGACTGACCCGTAACACTAACCCGCCCCTCCATTGAGGGTGTGATGGTGCCAAGTGAATCTACATTGTATTGTGTTGTAACTTGGATGAAAAAGCTGTCAGAATTGATGGTTAATTTGGATGGATTGTTGCGGGCTAATATGTCAGGGGGTGAGCAGGGACTGCTTAACCCCTGTGAACCCGCCACACTATTTATTAGTACACATCTCAGAGAGACAGCAAGACGCGCTCTGAACACAATACACACACTTCTGAACCTCGAATTAACTGGCTCGCTTATTCTGACAAAAGCTATACTGTGGCTACTGTGTACGGAGTGCTACTTATAGTAGGTGTGTGGGTCACCTAACCCCTGCCCTTACAATCTGTGTCAAAATTAAGCAAGTCCAATTAATATGTATTAATTAATTGATTAAGTGTGTGTTATATTACAATATATAAAAGAAATTTAGGTGCGTTATATA
Source organism: Xylaria arbuscula (assembly GCA_022385695.1). Taxonomy (NCBI): domain Eukaryota; kingdom Fungi; phylum Ascomycota; class Sordariomycetes; order Xylariales; family Xylariaceae; genus Xylaria; species Xylaria arbuscula. The sequence continues at coordinate 83,768 of MU279358.1, read as the reverse complement.
AACTGTGTATATATAAGTTATGTTTTTAATAAAACTAGTTATATAACTTTTTAAATTTAATATACCTTTTTAAAAAGATTTTATATAAATAAGCTTTTTTGCAGATTTTTTATATTTTAATTTATAAGTTTTAAATAACTTAATTTACTTTTTATAAAAGTGTTTTTAAAAGCTTTTAAAGCTTTATTATTTATTTTTATTAATTTTTTTATATTATAATATTTATAAATATTAGTAAATTTTAATTGCTATAAAAATTTATTTTATTTTATTATGTTTAATAATTTTATAAAGCTATTTGCAATTATATTATTAATTAACATATAAATATTATATAAAGTTTTATTTTTAACTTTTTGCTATAGCTAATAATTATATATATTAATATGTTTTAATTTTATATATAGCATAATTATTTTTTTTATAATTAATTTAATAATTTGCTAATTATTATATTAAATAAAAATATGTTAATTTATTAAAATTATTTTTAATTTTTTAATAAAATAGCTTATAAATATAATTTTTTTAACTATTTATGCTAATATTAATAATTTAGCTTTAATAATAAATATAATTATTATATTTTGTTTATTTGTTTATTATTTTATTATGCTTTTAAATAACTTTATTATATAAGTTTGTAAATTTTTTTAGTTAAATATATTGTTTGCATGTTACGAACCAACAAAAGGACGGCCTATTGGGAGACCAAGGTGACCAAATGTTAAATTTGAGTCAATTATATAAAGTCTGGTCAGAATTGTCTCTCTGTTCTTTTTCTTGTTAAGAGCCTCTATTTTCTGGCTCCCTCTTTTAACTTGTGGGTGGCAGTGCTTATCGTACCACCATGGTACGTTGTAATAGCGTGACTATACAGAGGTAATTGTTATATCCGACACACCCCCTCAGCCAGGTAACGTCATGGGCCTGGCTGGTCTACACCCTTTGAGTACAGGACTCTTGTTTCTTAACTTAAAATCTTTTCTCTGGTTTCTATCCCATCTTTTTCCGACTTCCGGTCTTTAATCCTTTTTTAAATATTTACTAAACCCAATTAATTTAAAAATGTTGACCACTTTGAGGCCGGTAGGGCTTTTGTCAACCCATCTGCTTTTATTTTGGCTGAAGGTATATATTTTACATTTATTGTTTCCCGATTAACTTCTTGTTGCAGCTAATGATTATATATGTTTACATATTGTAGCTTAGTTTATAATTAAGCAATTTTAGCTGTTATTAGTTTAATCGTTTATATATTGTCACATTTAACCTTAATCCGCTTTTAATCAAGTTAAACCTTTAATTTGGAGATTAGTCGGCTTATATATAAAGTTTCCTTTATAGCCTGAGCTAATGCAAGCAATTCTGCTTTTGTAGTTAAAGTGGTGACTATGTTTTACTTATTTGCCCTTTAACCGATTAGCCCGCCAAAAAGTGTCATAGCAAAAGCCTAAAAGCTTTTTCAATTAAATGTATTATCAGCAAAAAAAGCATCGCTTAAAACTATCAAATCTTTTCCTTCACTAAACTAAAAAACAAAATGCTTGGTCTTATATAAGTAGCAAATAACTTAATTTGCAACTTGTTAATATTACTAGCTTGGGTTGATAAGAAATCTTGCTAGTTAAAATGTGGCAAAGGCTATGTCTGGTTTTATAAAAACTGCAGCAAATAAAAAAAAACCAATCTTTTTTTAAAATTTCTGGATTTCATATTAGGCAGCATAATTGTACTAAGGCAGTAGTTGTTTAGTGCCTATTAGAGTTTCAGGAAATCTATTATTTAAAGTTATTAGCTTAATGATTTTTTTAATATAAAAAGTCTGAAATAACCAAATCTTTCGCTGGGGCCGGTTTTAAATGATTTCCATGCTAAGAAACCATTGTATTTCTTTGCCACTAATGATTTAATACTTTTTTTTAAGCTGCTAAATAATTATTTCTACGTTTAATTGTGCATATTTTCTATAAACTATAATCATATTATCAACATAAAAAAATATTATTATTTTTTTTTTTGTATAGCAGCATGGCTTATAAGGAACAAATTTAAAGCCTAGGCTTGCTAGCGTTTTTAAGAACTCCTTTTGCCATAGCAAGGGCAATATTTATAGTTTATAGAAGGCCTTGTTAAATTGTAGTATTATTTCTCTTTTGCGATAGCTATGTAGCATACGCATGAAAATCTTCTCGTTAATAGGGGCATATACAAAAGCGTTTATAACGTCGTACTAAATTATTTTAAGGTTAAACTTAGTTGCTAAAGCTATTAAGGTTTTAAAAAACCTTTTAGCTAACGTTGCAGCGTATGTTTGTTTTGCATGCAAACCTTTCTGCTAATTTTTTTTTACAACTAGTTAGGCCTTGCACTTTATAAACCTTTTATATTTATTAAACTTATAAACATATACCTATATATAGTTTAAGATTTAATGCTTTTATATTAATAGGTTTTTTCTTTAAATCTTTAACCATGAGTGCATTTCTTAATAATTCTTTAGATAATCTTTTTCAGCTTGTTTAAAAAAATGCCCTATTAAATAGTTGGCTAACTTTTTATGCTGCTTTGGTACGTTTTTTAAAAACCTGCAGTGCACTTTCTAACCTTTTTTTAGTGCTCGTTTTACGCTAGCGCAATCTAAGGTAGCTAGTTTTAATTGTTTTATTAGCAAAGCTTTAAGTCCTGCTAAAAAGGCTACTTTCCATAGTTTTAAATTTTTATGTTTAAAATCATTTAAAAGATTACAGATTGCCTTATTTCTGTATAAAGAATTATAGAGTACTTTATTTCCATTTTAAATAAAATAATATAGTAGCGCTAACAGTAGGCTTAGCGGTGGTGAAGGCATTAAGACAAATTTTGACATAGTATACTAATAATTAGTTTTAACGCCTGCGTTAAGTTTCTCTTTATCCTTTTGGACTTATATCCCTGTTAAAACCACCGGGCCACTTATCATTTAAACGTCCGTCATTTCTATCGGAGTTATAAATCGTTCCTTACTACTTATTTGTTTTTTTTTTTCTACTTTTTGTTTTTTATCGTGAACATAGTTATTAGACTTGGGTAGGGCATACTTATTAACCATAACCTGTATTTTTTTTATGGTTGCTGCTTTTAAGTTGTTTTAAAAGCTTTTTTTACTTTTGTTAAAGACTTTATTTTTATAAAAGGTTATATCTTGTGTATTAATAACCTTGTTTAATTGCAGCACCTACACTCGGTATATATTAAATAAGCGGTATTTTACTAAATATCCAATCCATGCCTTAGGTTTAAATTGATTTAATTAACGGCAATATAGCTTTATATTAATTATAATAACATAGGCTTTACACCTATACACTTTAAAGTATGTTTGGTTTGGCTTTTTATTTGGTGCTATTAAGCGTTCGGTTTTTTTTAACACTGCTTTAAAAAAGACATTAAACGGTGTTTTCCACCTATTTTTCCGTCTCGGCGTTTGATTATATAAATAAGTGGCTGCTTTAAAGATCTTAGGCTAAAAAAAAGTTGGTAATTATAATTTAATTTTTATAGCACGCGCTTTTGTTTTAAGTACACCTTTTAAACATTTAGCACCTCTGTTTTATGTTTAGGTATTTAGTAATAAAGGCTTAACTTTAATTGCGCGGGTTTTTAGCCATTGTTTAACATTTGGCTTGTTTACTATAATTTTATTATTTGTTTTAATTGCCTTAACTTTAATGTTATATTAATATTTTAGCTATTGTATATAGGCGTATAAAACATAGATAATTGTTTTTGTTTTTTAATTTTCTAAGGCATAGTTTTAAGATACCCCTAAGTTTTTACAAGTAAAAATAAAGTGCGATGTCTCGTTTAACAAAAACTTTTCGTAGTTATAAAAGTTTATCGCCAGCCTTTTTCCTGGGTTTTTATAGTTGGTCTTTAATGCTTTTTAAATCTATTGTTTTACTTTTGATATTTCACAGGCTTTACATTTTACTCCTGTAGGTCCTCTGATGATCACCCCCTAAGATGAGCGCACAAAGTATTCAAATGCTTTAGGGCCAGAATGGCTTAATCTTTAATGCCATCTCCAAGCGTCTCCTGTTAACGGGGCTCTTTTAGTCTATAAGGTATGCTTGTGTTTTTTCAAGATTTGTTGGGTATGGAACACCGCTGTTTGTTTAGGTTAATCTAGTCGATATTTAATGATATATTGCCCGTGGATATCCTTGATATATCTAACCAAAAAGTTATCTTTTCTTTTTAAGCAAGTTTGCTTATCCTTATTATTTCACCAATACCTTCTCTATTTAAGTTCTTTAAGTGATATTAAAGTGGTGAATATTATAAAACAATAGGCCGTATTTAAAAACGTTAAAATCGTGTTGCCAATAATAACTCGCATGGTTTTATATGCTATAATAAGCAAAGGTCGGTTTTTAAACCATACAAAATCTCCTGTTAAAGCCACTTTTCAGTTAATAAGTTTTTATTTTTAATTAGTAATTATAATAGTACTTTTATTATTAAAAATAATTAAGTATGCTAACGGATACTTTTCCAAGGAAAGTATTGAGAAAGCTTTAGGTATTTAGCTTATTGTTTTTTTATATAGTTAGTTTTAAATTTTTTTAAGTTTTTTCTTGTTTTTTAGTTAAAGTGTTTTTATACGAGATTTGCCTCGCTTTAAAGCGCAAATTGTTTTTTGCAGTTGTGGGCTTTTTATAGCCTTTTTCATTTGTTTAGCAACTGTTTTTCTTAAAACAAAGCCTTTGTATGCCTTTTCAGGGAAGATATAATAGCATTGGAGAAGTGGATGTGGTAGTTTACAGGCAGGGCATTTTAAACGGTTTTTAAGTTTGTTCTCTGCTTTAAACTTTCGCTTGTTGGCTTTTTTTCTTTGCTTTGTTTTTTTGTTTTTTTCCTTTTTACTGTTATTAAAGGCTTTTTTATTGTAGGTAGCGCTAAATGCTTTTTTGGTTGCATAGCCAGATTTTTGTGGGTTTTTTATTATGACATCGCAGAAATTATTTGCAAGTTTATAGAACTTAAGAGTACCGTTTTTAATCTCGCTTTTTTTAGTGATATAGTAAATGTTTAACCATATAAGAAAGGCTTTTAAAATGGCTTTTAAGAAATTGCGTGCCTATAAGCTAACTATTTTAGTTTTAGGGACTTTTTTTTGTTTTGCCTTAGTAAAAGCGATTTTCCATGCTGCAATTTACTTAGGGGCATTTTTGGGGTTTTTCAAAGGTTGTAATGCAACCTTGTATGCTTGTTTGGCATTATCCATTTTATTTGTAGATGCTTTGCCATATTAAGATTTGAGGTTTTTGTACTATTCCTATACCGTTTGTATGGAAAAACAGCAAGTAGTTTTATAATAGTTTGCAACTGTTTTAACAACATGGTTTTTTATTTTCTTTAAAGCTTATGCCTGTTTAATATATTCTTTTTTTATTTGGTTATAAAAGGTGTTATTTAATTTATAGGTCGCTTTGCCAAGTGCAGTGAGGTTAAAAGTTATCCAAGCATTATTATTTCTTTTGTGTTAAATGATTTTGTTATTAATTTTAGCTTTGTTTTAATTGGGTTAAACTTTAATTGTTTGGCTATTTTTTAAGGTATTTTGCTTTTTTTCGTACTTTTTTCGAGCAATGTTCGGCATCTCTGGCCTGGACATAATAAGGGTTTTCGTGCAAATATGTTGGCTAAGGCCAAGGGTTTCCGCCTTGATAAGGAAATCATGTTCCCATTTCGGCCAGTTAATTGCCTCTTAAAAAATAGCAGTAAAATCGGTTTTCTTTAAATTGCGTAAAATAAAGGGTACTAGCATTATAATCTATATAAAGATTAATATCTAAATGATATATTAATGATTTTTAATGATATTTTTAATATTGCTTTAAAGGAATTATAATAAAACTTTTAATTGTTAAATTTAAGTTAATTATATAAAGTCTGGTTAAAATTGTCTCTTTGTTTTTTTTCTTGTTAAGAGCCTTTATTTTCTGGCTCCCTTTTTTAACCTGTAAGTGGCAGTGCTTATCGTACCACCATGGTACGTTGTAATAGCGTGACTATACAGAGGTAATTGTTATATCCGACAGTTGTTCTGCTAATTTAGGCTGCTGCACTACCTAACGTGCCGGTAATCTAAAAAAAGTGTGGTTAACCTTTGGCCGTAAATATATACCTAAGCGCATTAATGATTTTAAATTTCTTGGTACTGTTAAAACCTTTAATATACTAAAAATGTTGACTAATTAAGTTAAGGTTAACAGTGCACTTGTTTAAAACTTTGCACAAAAATTAAAAAGCTATGCTTTGCAAATAATTAAGCATATAATTAAAAATAGCAAAACACCTTAGTTTTATAAAGCTTTAAATAATGCTTATATTAAAAAACATTTAAAAACTTTATATAATTAAATTATTATTTTGCTTTAAGGTGAAAATTTTTATATTATAGTGTTAAATAAGCATATTATTAATGTTAGCGTTATTTGTTAAAGTTGTGCTATATTAAAACTTGCTTTTTATTTTATTAAGCATTTGAAAATATAACATGTTTTATATTTTTATTATTGTTTAAACATTTTTTTTATAAAAAAGCGGGTATTAAAATAAAGGGCTATTTTAAGTACGGTAAATTTGCCAATAAAAACTTTTGTAATATTAAACAAAAAATCGGCTTTTTTTAGCTAGATTTTTTTGGCATAAGTTTTGCATTAAACACTATAAAATTAGGGAATTTTTTGTAATATTAAAATTTTGTACAACATTTTGCAAAGTTTGAAAAAAAGCTATATAATTTTAATAATGCTTAGTTATTAATGCAGATTTTTTAATATAATTGCTTTTATTAAGTAAAAACTTTATATTAATTATATTATTGCTTTTTAACCGGCTGGCTTAAAGCTTTGTGTTTTTGCGTGCATTTTTAGCAAATTTATTAAAAAAAAAATATTTAAAATATAAAAACAAAGTTGCTAACTAAAAAAAGCTTTATAAGTTAATTATATATTAATAATATTGCTTTATATTTTTTAAAGAAAGTTTTTTTAAAGTATAAATAAAGCTAAATAAAAAATAAAATTTTTGCGCAAAAAGTTAAAGCTAATTTAAAGTTAACAATATAAACTTTAAAGCATACTGTTTAAAATATACTAAGTGTTTATTATTATAGTTGTTGCTAATATATTTTTAAAAGATTAATATAGCATATTTGCAAAGTTGCTGTAGTTTTTGCAGCTAGCTGTGGCATTTTAAAGAAAAACCGTTAAAAAATATATAGGTTTTATTTTTATTTTAGTTATTGCAACGCATTAAGTTAATTATAAACATATAGTTATAAAAGCATTAAAATCTTAAAACTTGATTTTTGCAAGCATAAGCGTTTAAATATAACAAGGTATGCCTGCTTTTTTTAAGTTGCACCGTTTTAAAGGGTTTTTTTAAGTTTGTTTATACGCTAGCTTAATAACAAAAATGTATTTAGTGTTGAAAAATTGCTTAATATAGTGCAGTTAAATTTAAAAATAACTATTAAAGCACATTGGTAAAGTTTATATAATAGCTAAATAAATAATAGCAAACTTTTATAGCTAAAAGCTGTTTTTTAGAAAAGATTTGATTTACTGCTTTTATTAAAAACTAACAGCTTTTGTTTAGCAGGGCTAGCCGCTTAGCGGGATTTAATACCTGGCGCCTTACCACGGCAGCTTTATAAAGCTGCTAAAAAACCTAGGCTATAAAAACAATACGTTTTTATATTGGCATATTTAATTTGGTAGCATAGTTTGTAATATAAAACACTATAGCTAAGCCTTTAATTTTTGTTAAAATTATTAAAATATTGTAATTATAGCAAAAGCCAATTGCTATTACTTTATTATACTGGTTTATTAAAGGGTGATTTTAATAAATGTTTAGCAGGCCATTTTTTATAAATTTTGTTTTTTTAATAATTTTTTAAAGCGCTTTAAACCAATAAGCTGTTTGTTTATAATTATTTGCATTTTGTTTAACAAGTCCTTTTAAAGAATATTTAATATAAGTGTACGTATAAAAGTAAACCTGGCAACAATATATAATATAATTAAACTTATTATTAAAAGCCATAAATAAAGCCTTTATATTATACATTATTTTTTTAACAAAATAGATTAGCTTTTTCTTTTGTTAAATAGCTTTTTTAGCGTTTTTATTTAAATACTTATAAAAAACCAAGTTTAAATATTAAACCACTTTAAAACGGTATTTTTTTTAACTAAAGTTAGCTATATTATTAATTAAAAATGGCAATTATATATTATTGTTTAATTAAAAAAGTTTATATAAGTAAAGACTGTTTTATTTGTTTGTTTTTACTGTTATATAATAGTAATTAATTTTTTTAAAGATTAATTTTTAGCTTATTTTAATATATTTTTTGAAAAATAAAAAAACTTTTCGGTAAAAGAAAATAGTAAAATTAACTGGATTTATAATGCTAAAGGCAATTTTATTATACCGCTTTTAAAGGTTAATTAAAAGTTCTTTTGCTATGTTATAATTGTATAGCTTATAAATGAAAAGCTTTATTTTTATTGGGTTATTAATGTTATTAAGGTTAATAGTAAACTAAATTGCAGGCATACCAGTTTAAATGTTAAGTGCTTGTATTTTCTTTTGCATAAGCAGTTAATTTTTGTTAAACAGCAGTTATGCATGGCTAAAAATTGCTAGCTTTTAAAGCAGAAAAAATATATTAAAATTAGTTATAGCTTTTATTTTTTATATTTTATTTTTGGCTATTTTTAAGCGATTTATTGTTAGATTTTTATAAACCTGTTTAATTTTTTAAAAAAAACTTTTTGTTATGCAAACTATGCTAATATAACAATTGGATAATCGCAGGAAAATATTAAAAATAAAAAAACAAAAAACAGGATAAATGGCAAACCGGCCTTTATATTGTTGCAAAATATACCTGGCTTAATAATTGAGACTGTGATTGAAATAGCGCTAAGCAGACTTTAAAGCATCTTATTAGCTGGATTTTGGCTCCCCCAGTGCCTTTAAGCCACCTCTGCCCTATGGAAAAAGCTTTAAGAAAGTCCGTAAAAAAAAGTCCTTATATAGGGTATTAGCAAAGTTGGCACCACGCTTTACCCAAATAACCGGCTGTTTACCTGTTGTTTAAAGGCGCATAGCACATGGCTTAACATTGTTGGCATTTTGATTTTAACCCATTTGGAAAGTGTTGACTAAAAAAGACAGCTTATTGGCTTTTTTAAAAGCAGCTAGCCTGTTAAAAGGAAACATGCCAAAGGCTAACATTTTATAAGCAATTTTATTATTATAGTTAATATTATTTAAAAATAAAAAATATTATTATTTAATTAATAAAGTGTTATTTAAAAGGTAAAATTTATTAATAAAAAAGGTTTGCGCTAAAATGAGAAATTTTTTAATATTTGCAAACTGGTTTTTTTTTAAACTTTGGTTAGTATTTAAAACAATGTGGTTTATTTGCGTTTTTTTTATTACAAACGGCTTTTTTTTTTATATTTTGTTTATAATAAAAGTAAAAACACTAAAGCTTTTTATAAGCTGTTAATTGTTTATTTTGCCTTGGTTAATTATAATATGCTTGTAAAGCAAGTTGTTTTTTTTTAGCCACAATAAAGCAGCTTTTATGCAAAACTTGCAAACTTAAAAAAGATTTCTAACATTTGCTAAGCTAAGTTTAGTTAAACCACTTTAAAAAATATAAATGTTTTTAATAATTTTTACAAAAAAATAAAAAAAAACTATTATAATAAGATTTTTTACCTTGTTTAAAAACATAACAATATGTTTTTTTACGTGCTTTTAATAACAAAAGCTTAACAAGGTTTTGTTATTAACTGTGAATTTTATAATATAGCCAAAAGTAGCTTAAAAAACAATTAACTTTTTTTTAACCAAAAAAAAGCTGTTAAGCTTTTTAAGGTATTAATGCTTGCACCTAATATATATGTTATTAATTAAACAAGCTTTTGGTAATTTTCCATTTTTTAAACCGGTGCAGCATTTTCGGCAAATAACAGTTTTAGCATTGTTGCCTAACGGTAAACAGCTTTTGCATTTTTAAAAAACGCTTGTAGCTTATAGCAATAAAAGCGTTAAATGCTTTTTTCAACAAATAATAATAAGTTTATAAGTTGCATACTTTTTATAACAAAAAATATAATATAAAATTAGCAATATATTTTTATTTATAAATGCTTGGTAAAAAGATTTTAAAGTTTTTACTTAAAGCGTAAAAAGGACTTTTTTATACTAAAATTTTATTAATAAAGCTTTATATTTGTTGCAAAAGCAAGCTTTGCAGTATTATAAAATGGATTTAAAATATCTTTATTAAAGCTAAGCGGTTTTATGCAACGGCCTTGGTTTTTTTAAGGAATAGTTTGGTATTATAAGCAGCAAAGTTAAAAGTCTTCTAAGTTCTTGCTTTTTAAAGCGCTTTTGAAAAGGCGGGGGGTGCAAGATTGTCTGTTTAAGTAGCGGAGGCTGATTTTTTAAGCGCTTTAAAAAAAGCAGAATTTTTAAAGCGCAGAAAATCTGCTTAAAAATGGCTAGTAACTATGTTTATGCCTTTTTTTTAGCCTTTTAACAGTTAAGCTTATTAGTTTTTTTTTATGCTTGTAGCTTTATGGCTTTTGCTTATAAACATTTGTTAGCATGTTATTGTGTAATAGCTGCAATTATTTTTGCAAATTTATTTTTAAAAATTATAACGGTATTTTGCTAAAGTGTTTTTTATTTTTAGCAAGCTTGTCTTTAAGCATATTAACGTTTAAAATTATTTAGCATGCAGTAGGCATTATTACGCAAAATTTTAATTAGCTTTTTAGCTAAAACAGTTTTATAAAATGTTAGAAATTTCATAATAGTTTAATAAAAAAGTTTTTATTTTTAACAATTTTTTTTTTTAGCGCGTTAATATTTTAAATTATTTAACATATAGTAAAGCTTATAAAGCAAAACCTTAATTAGCTTTTTTTAAAGCTTAAAAAAAGCCTGCATAAAGCGCAAACAATTTGCATTTTTTAGCAATAAGTGGATTTTTTTACTCGCTTAAGCCTTAAACAGCTTTTTTTTTAGCATGGTTACAAATAAATATTATAAGTTTATATGCTAAAAAAAAAAAGAAATAAATTAATAAAATGGCAACTATACTTATGACAAAAATTTAAAAAATAAAAAAAATCAAGCACTTTTTATTAAAGCATAAAAATAAAAAACTATTAAATTTAAATTAATTATTTAAAATTTAATTTAAATTTTTTGTTTATATTTTTTTTAAAAACTTTTATCTTTTAACTTTTTTTTTTAACCTATAAATAGTAAAGCTTATTATAATACTATAATATATTATAATAGCATAACTTTATAAAAATAATTATTATATTTAATAAAAATAGCAATATAAATTTAAAGCAAAGCAAAAGCAATAGCTGGCAACCTTAGTTTAAAAAATGCATAAATTAAAATTTTAGCACTAATATAATTAGCAACGCTAATAACGCAAAACTTTATAAGCCACTGTTTTAAGCTAACCTTATTGCATAAACAGCCAAGCAAAACCTATATTATTAAAAACAAATCACACTTGTTTTTATATTTAATATAAAATTTAAAATAAAAATATATTATAAAAAAAAAATAAAAAAAAACAAATAATTAGCAATAATTAAACAGCTATTTAAATAACAACAAAAATTAACTAATTAGTACTTTTAAAAATACAAAAAAAAAAACCATAACATTAAAATTAATAAAATTAATTGGCAAAATTAGCAGGTGTTAAAGCAGATGTCTCGTAGGGCACTCACTATTATACGCGGCTGCTCGACGCAGTGCGGAGCAAAGACAGCCGGAGCCGGCGCCGGGCTGCAGCTCCGAGGAAACAGAAACGCTGGGGCAAGGAGGCGGGTCCACAGAAGCGACGCAGTCAACAAAAACCGATGGTCAGGGGGGCTCAGGGGGTGGCTCGTCGATTGTTGCGCCACTTTTGTTTCGTTTACGGCTTAAAAGGCACGGTACGCTAGGTGAACAGGAGACCGGTCCCTGCGGGCCCGCCATGGCCTTTCGGAACGTGTCTGCTCTGAGTGACTTTGTTGTTTGTTGTTTAGGGGTGTGGATGTTGGTTGGCTGGGTCCAGGGCTTCAACGTGGTGTAAGTGGTTAATAAAAATAACCATATAAGAAAAGCAATCATTTTATATTATTATTTAACATTATTTTTAGCCTTAATGGAATGTTTAGGCTTTATATATTCGTTTGGTATTATCCGCTAACTTTCTTAGTTTTTGCATGGCATTAACTATGGTTTAATTTAGCTTATTGCTAATAAAATCTTATTATCGTATAAAATTAAAAAGCTTAATACTTTATAATGTTTTATACCTAAATAGCTATACGTAAAAACTGGTAAAGTTATATTTAAAAGGCTAACTATTAATTACACAATTTTTTTGCAGCTTTAAAAATACTTTTATAAACGTTTTACTTTAAGCTTTATAATTTATAAGCATAAAAACTAAAATAATTAACAAACTTTAGCAAATATATTTTTTAAATAAAAACTTAAAATAAAAGCTAGCTAAATTAACAATATATAAAATCGGCTAAATAAGTATTGTTTTTAATAATAAAAATAAAATTGTTAAGTTTTTTATTTTTATTAATTATAATAAAATACCAAGCAGCAGCCTAAAATAAATAATAACGTTATTAGCAAAATAATATTTTAAATATTTAAAATTAAAAATAATATTTGCAGCTATAAACTTTGCTTTATTTATAATCTTTAATCCGGTATAAATATTTTTGTTTATAACTATAAGCATTTTTTAAGCATAAAAAAAAATATTAAAAACTTTATAATTAAAATTATTTCTTTGTTTAATAATTTAAGCAAATTTATTTTAAAATAATATACATTGCTAGGTATGCATAAAAACAAATATTAAAATATATTTTTTATAAAAACAAGCCTAGTTTATAATAACTTTTATATTTAAATTTTATTAATTATAATTAAATAGTGTTATAGCACGAAAACTATTATTAAAAATAATTTGCAAACAATTAACCAGCTTAGTGTTAAACAAGTTATAATTTTAATATATTTAAACGCTAGCTTATATTTTATTTAACAAAATGCTTAGCTAAAGGTTGTTTTGCGCACAAACTTGTTTTTTTAAAAAAATAATAGTTTTAAATAATAACTACAAATTATAACTACAGTAGTAAAAAATAATTAACTATTTTATAAAAGCAAAAGCAAGGTTTATGATTTTATTAATTAAAAGGCTTATTTTTTAAATTAGCACAAATTAATAAAAATTGCTTATTAAAAAAACTATAAAAATCCTGCTAAATAGCTTATTAAAACAATTGCAAAAAAACTAAAAATAGCAGCTAATATTATATAGCATAGCTTCGCCAAGCATGTTAACCTTATTAATAACAAAAATAAGCTTTTATTTTTATATTTATTTTTTTGCTTTTAAAAATATTAAAAGCTGGTTGCTAAAAAAACAACGTATATTTAAGCCGCAAACTAAGTAAACTATTGTCCCGCTAATTTAAACTGCTGCACTACTTAACATGTTAATAATTTAAAAAAAATGTGGTTAACCTTTGGCCGTAAATATATACCTAAATGCATTAATAATCTTAGATTTTTTAATATCGCTAAAACCTTTAATATATTAAAAATATTAATTAATTAAGTTAAGGTTAACAGTACATTTGTTTAAAACTTTGCATAAAAATTAAAAAGCTATGCTTTATAAATAATTAAGCATATAACTAAAAACAGCAAAATATTTTAATTTTACAAAGCTTTAAATAGCGCTTATATTAAAAAACATTTAAAAATTTTATATAATTAAGTTATTATTTTGCTTTAAAGTGAAAATTTTTATGTTATAATATTAAATAAACATATTATTAATATTAGCGTTATTTATTAAAGTTATACCACATTAAAAACTGCTTTTTATTTTATTAAGCATTTAAAAATATAATATATTTTATGCTTTTATTATTGCTTAAATATTTTTTTATAAAAAAGCGGATATTAAAGTAAAAAGCTATTTTAAGTACGGTAAATTTGCTAATAAAAACTTTTATAACGTTAAACAAAAAATTAGCCTTTTTTAGCTAGGTTTTTTTAGCACAAGTTTTGCATTAAGCACTGCAAAATTAAAAAATCCCTTATAATGTTAAAGTTTTATATAGCATTTTGCAAAGTTTAAAAAAAAGCTATATAGTTTTAATAATGTTTAGCTATTAATATAAATTTTTTAATATAATTGCCTTTATTAAGTGAAAACTTTACGTTAATTATATTATTGTTTTTAAACCGGCTAGCTTAAAGCTTTGCGTTTTTGCGTGCGTTTTTAACAAATTTATTAAAAAAAAAATATTTAAAATATAAAAACAAAGTTATTAATTAAAAAAAGCTTTATAAGTTAATTATATATTAGTAATATTGCTTTATGTTTTTTAAAAAAAGTTTTTTTAAAATATAAATAAAACTAAATAAAAAATAAAGTTTTTGCGCAAAAAATTAAAGCTAATTTAAAATTAACAACATAAACTTTAAAATATATTGCTTAAAATATACTAAGTATTTATTATTATAATTATTGCTAATATATTTTTAAAAAATTAATATAATATATTTATAAAGTTGCTATAGTTTTTACAGCTAGTTATAATATTTTAAAAAAAAACTATTAAAAAATATATAGGTTTTATTTTTATTTCGGTTATTATAACGCACTAAGTTAATTATAAATATATAATTATAAAAGCATTAAAATTTTAAAACTTAACTTTTATAAGCATAAACGTTTAAATATAATAAAATATGCTTAGCTTTTTTAAGTTGCATTATTTTAAAAAGCTTTTTTAAGTTTGTTTATACGCCGGTTTAATAACAAAAATATATTTAGCGCCGGAAAATTGCCTAATATAATGCAGTTAAATTTAAAAATAACCAGTGAAATATATTAATAAAGTTTATATAATAGCTAAATAAATAGTAGCAGATTTTTGTAACAAACTGTTAGTTTGTAAAAGCGTTAGTACTCGAAGCTCCACGTATTGAATCGTGCCTAGGGTGCGAACGTTATACGGTCGGGTCGTAACTAAATGGTCGTCAAGAGATTACTCTCACACAGCTATTCTAAGAAGTCGCTGTATGCTTAGATTAAATTGTGAAGTAAAAACTATACTAATTACAAAGGAAACGTCTTGTCATTATATAGACCGTTTTTTCTTTCACTATTCCCTTGTGCTTTGTCTGCTTTATAGATCACATAAAGCGTTTGCTTTATCTGATTTACAGATCTCCTAGAGCATTTGCTCTATCTGCTTTACAGATCTCCTAGAGCATCTGCTCTATCTGCTTTACAGATCTTTTAGAGCATTTGCTCTATTTGCTCTACAGATTTCCTAGAGCATTTGCTTTATCCGCTCCACAGAGCTGCGTGTCACGTGACCTCTCCTGGGCTGTGGCTTGTCTCCTGGTCCAGCCTAGTTGTCAGATATAAGCGATAGCATGCAATTAGGTTGAATGTGTTGTATTGATTCCTCTTTTCATGTAGGTCTCATCTAGTAGTGACCGCGTTTGTAGGCAGAATTGTATGAGGACCCTGTTATCCTGACATAGGTCCCTCCTTGGAACCCCTTTCAGTCAATATACCGAATAAGATTATATCCCTTATATTTGACACTAGTACCCCTCATTGGGTCGTTTGGTCACCTTGGTCTCTCAACAGGCCGTCCTGCTGTTGGTTCGTAACAATTTTCACAGCCGAAAGTTGTTTTTTAAAAAAAATTTAATTTGCTGTTTTTATTAAAAATTAATAGCTTTTGTTTAGCAAGGCTAGCCGCTTAGCAAGATTTAATACTTAGCGC
The DNA here is from genome assembly GCA_022385695.1 of Xylaria arbuscula. Classification (NCBI taxonomy): domain Eukaryota; kingdom Fungi; phylum Ascomycota; class Sordariomycetes; order Xylariales; family Xylariaceae; genus Xylaria; species Xylaria arbuscula. Next base: position 67,824 of record MU279358.1, on the reverse strand, counting down.
TTTATTATAGCAGCTTTATAAAGCTGCTAAAAAACTTAAGCTGCAAAAACAATACGTTTTTACATTGGTATATCTAGTTTAATAACATAGTTTATAATATAAAACACTATAGCTAAGCTTTTAATTTTCGTTAAAATTATTAAAATATTATGGTTATAGCAAAGGCCAATTGCTATTGTTTTATTATACCGGTTTATTAAAAGGTAATTTTAATAAATGTTTAGTAAGCCGTTTTTTATAAATTTTATCTTTTTAATAATTTTTCAAAGCGCTTTAAACTAATAAACTGTCCGTTTATAATTATTTATATTTTATTTAGCAAGTTTTTTTAAAAAATATTTAATATAAATATATATATAAAAATAAACCTAGCAACAATATGCAATATAATTAAATTTATTATCGAAAGCTATAAATAAAGCCTTTATATTATGCATTATTTCCTTAATAAAATAAATTGGTTTTTTTTTTTGTTAAACAGCTTTTTTAGCGTTTTTATTTAAGCATTTATAAAAAACCAAGTTTAAATACCAAATTATTTTAAAACGGTATTTTTTTTAATTAAAGTTAGCTATATTATTAATTAAAAATAGCAATTATATATTATTATTTAATTAAAAAAGCTTATATAAATAAAAACTGTTTTGTTTATTTGTTTTTATTGTTGTATAATAATAACTAACTTTTTTAAAACCCGATTTTTAGCTTATTTTAACGTATTTTTTAAAAAATAAAAAGATTTTTCGATAAAAAAAAATAACAAAGCTAACTAAATTTGTGGTGTTAAAAGCAATTTTATTATACCGCCTTTAAAAGTTAGCTAAAAGCTTTTTTGCTATGTTATAATTATGGAGTTTATAAATGAAAAGCTTTATTTTTACCAGGTTATTAATATTATTAAGGTTAATTATAAATTAAATCGCAGGCGTACCGGTTTAAATGTTAAGTGCTTATATTTTCTTTTATATAAACAGTTGATTTTTATTAAATAACAATTATACATAGCTAAAAATTGCCAGCTTTTAAAATAAAAAAAATATATTAAAATTAATTATAGCTTTTATTTTTTGCATTTTATTTTTGGCTGTTTTTAAGCGGTTTATTATTAAACTTTTATAAATTTGTTTAACTTTTTAAAAAAAACTTTTTATTATATAAACTATGCTAATATAATAGTTAAATAATTGTAAAAAAATGTTAAAAATAAAAAAACAAAAGATAAAATAAATAACAAACCAGCCTTTATATTATTGCAAAACATACCTGGCTTAATAATTAAAATTGTAATTAAAATAGCGCTAAATAAACTTTAAAGCATTTTGTTGGCTAGATTTTGGCTTTCCTAGTGCCTTTAGGCCACCTTTGCCCTATGAAAAAAGCTTTAAAAAAGTTTGTAAAAAAAAGTCCTTATGCAAAGTATTAGCAAAGTTAGCACTACGCTTTACCTAAATAACCGGCTGTTTACCTATTATTTAAAGGCATATAACGCATAACTTAATATTGTCGGCATTTTAACTTTAATTTATTTAAAAAATATTAACTAAAAAAAACAGCTTATTAGCCTTTTTAAAAACGGCTGGCTTATTAAAAGAAAACATGCCAAAGGTTAATATTTTATAAACAATTTCACTGTTATAATCGGTATTATTTAAAAGCAAAAAATATTACTGTTTAATTAACAAAGTGTTATTTAAAGGGCAAAGGTTATTAGTAAAAAAGATTTGCGCCGAAGTAAAAAGTTTTTTAATATTTGCAAACCGGTTTTTTTCCAAACCTTAGTTAGTATTTAAAATAATATAATTTATTTGCATTTTTTTTTTATAAACGGCTTTTTTTTTTACATTTTGTTTATAATAAAGGTGGAAATACTAAAGCTTTTTATAAGCTGCTAATTATTTATTTTGCTTTAGTTAATTATAATATGCTTATAAAGCAGGTTGTTTTTTTTTAGCTATAATAAAGCAGCCTTTACATAAAACTTGTAAACTTAAAAATTTCCAATATTTACTAAGCTGGGTTTAGTTAAACTACTTTAAAAAATGTAAATATTTTTAATAGTTTTTATAAAAAAGTGAGAAAAAACTATTGTAATAAAATCCTTTACCTTGTTTAAAAACATAACAATATGTTTTTTTATATGCTTTTAATAATAAAAGCTTAATAAGGTTTTATTATTAACTGTGAATTTTATAATATAGCTAAAGGTAGTTTAAAAAGCAATTAATTTTTTTTTAACCAAAAAAAAGCCGTTAAGCTTTTTAAAGTATTAATGCTTGCACTCGATATATATATTATTAACTAAATAAGCCTTTAGTAGTTTTTTATTTTTTAAACTGGTGCGGCATTTTCGGCAAATAATAGTTTTAGCATTGTTGCTTAACGGTAAGCAGTTTTTGCATTTTTAAAAAACGCTTATAGCCTGCAATAATAAAAGCGTTAAATGCTTTTTTTAGCAAATAATAATAAGTTTATAAATTGCATGTTTTTTATAACAAAAAATATAATGTAAAATTGGCAATATATTTTTATTTATAAACGCTTAATAAAAAAACTTTAAAATTTTTACTTAAAATGTAAAAAAAACTTTTTTATACTAAAATTTTATTAATAAAGCTTTATATTTGTTGTAAAAGCAAGCTTTGCAATATTATAAAATAAACTTAAAATACTTTTATTAAAGCTAAGCAATTTTATATAATAGCTTTAGTTTTTTTAAAAAACGGTTTAGTTTTATAATGTTATAAACTAATAGAAAAACGGCTTATTAATAAACCAAGGTGACTAAACGGCCCAATAAAGGGTACCTAATTAAACTAGGAGACAAGCCACAGCTAAAGGAGTGAGATCACGTGACCATGATCTCTGTGAAAATAATAAAAGGCAATAAAAAGTGTCTTTGGTTTTTAAATAAAAACAAAAAACAAGTCTTTAATATCTTTTAAAAAATAACAAAAACAAATAAAAAAAATAAAAAAAAAAACGGTTTATATAATAACAAGACATTTCCTTTGTAATTAGTTTAGTTTTTACTTTACAATTTAATTTAAGCATATAGCGACTTTTTAAAATAACTATATAAAAGCAATCTTAACTATTTAGTAACCACGCTATAATAACCACTACTTATTATACCTCTTAGCATAATTTACACGGGAGCTTCGAGTATACCACGCTATAACGAATCTAAGGTTCGTCACATATAAGCAGCAAAGTTAAAAGTTTTTTAAGTTTTTGCTTTTTTAAGCGCTTTTATAAAGGCGAGAGGTGCAAAATTATCCGTTTAAATAATAAAGGCTGATTTTTTAAACGTTTTAAAAAAAGCAGGATTTATAAAACGTAGAAAATATGCTTAAAAGTAGCCGGTAATTATATTTATGCTTTTTTTTTAACTTTTTAATAATTAAGCTTATTAATCTTTTTTTATGCTTATATTTTTATAGCTTTTGCTTATAAATGCTTATTAACACGTTATTATATAATAGCTGCAATTATTTTTACAAATTTATTTTTAAAAACTATAATAATATTTTGCTAAAATGCTTTTTATTTTTAGTAAGCTTGTTTTTAAGCGCGTTAGCATTTAAGATTATTTAGTATATAACAAGCGTTATTATGTAAAGTTTTAATTAGTTTTTTTTAAGCAAAACGGTTTTATAAAATATTAAAGATTTTGTAATAATTTAATAAAAAGCTTTTTATTTTCGACGGTTTTTCTTTTTAACATATTAGCATTTTAAATTATTTAACATATAGCAAAGCTTATAAAGCAAAACTTTAATTGGCTTTTTTTAAAGCTTAAAAAAAGCTTATATAAAGCGCAAACGATTTATATTTTTTAACAATAGGTAAATTTTATTACTTACTTAAGCTTTAAGCGGTTTTTTTTTTAGCATGATTATAAATAAACGCTATAAGTTTATATGCTAAAAAAAAAAAAAAAAAATTAATAAAATAGCAACCATGCTTATAATAAAAATTTAAAAAATAAAAAAAATTAAGCATCGTTTATTAAAGCATAAAAATAAAAAATTATTAAATTTAAGTTAATTATTTAAAATCTAATTTAAATTTTTTATTTATATTTTTTTTTAAAAACTTTTGTTTTTTAGCTTTTTTTTTTAACTTATGCATAATAAAGCTTATTATATTATTATAATATATTATAATAACATAACTTTATAAAAGTAATTATTATATTTAATAAAAACACTAATATAAACTTAAAGCAAAGCAAAAGTAATAGCTGGCAATTTTAGTTTAAAAAGTGTATAAACTAAGATTTTAACACTAATATAATTAATAACACTAATAACGCAAAACTTTATAAGCTATTATTTTAAGCTAACTTTATTACATAAATAGCTAAGCAAAACTTATATTATTAAAAATAAATTGTAATTATTTTTATATTTAACATTAAGCTTAAAATAAAAATATATTGTAAAAAAAAAGTAAAAAAAAACAAATAGTTAGCAATAGCTAAACAGCTATTTAAATAACAACAAAAATTAACTAGTTAATGCTTTTAAAAGTACAAAAAAAAAACTATAGCATTAAAATTAATAAAATAAAATTTATTGGCAAAATTAGCAGGTGTTAGAGCAGATGTCGTAGGGCACTCACTATTATATTATACGCGGGTGCTCGACGCAGTGCGGAGCAAAGACAGCCGGAGCCGGCGCCGGGCTGCGGCTCCGAGGAAACAGAAACCGATGGTCAGGGGGGGCTCAGGGGGTGGCTCCTCGATTGTTGCGCCTCTTTTGTTTCGTTTACGGCTTAGAAGGCACGGTACGCTATGTGGACCGAGCGTCTTGAGGGTGGGAGAGAGGAGGCGGAAGGAAGAACCTTTTGGAACTTCGTTCCTTCAGGCACTTCGTTCCTTCAGGCATTCAATTAGGTCGTGAGACTCCCTAGGTGTTATGGATACGGCCTATGTGTATGGCTAGACGTAGTTGCGTAAACTAGTCGCTATATAGCCGTTGCGCCTCTGTTAGGCCCCTCCGTCACTTTTAGTTCTATTTCCTTCGTGCGTTATTCAAGCAGCACGTTCAAATATCCAGCTGTTTAGCTCTCCGTCCATCAAGTGATAATCAATTTAGGTATTATATGTATTTAGTCAACATCTTTGATTAAGAGCTCTATGAGACTGTTCGTAGTAATCTTTTCGCAGCTCATTCAATAATCATTGTTATGGATACTGCGCGACAGAAGGCTTTTTCCTGTTCCAGAGTCATAATGGCCAGTGGCATGTTGACTGTTGACGCAGAATATAGCGCGAGGATTGATGTATTGATTTTGGGCAGCACTGCTGGCTGTTGTCAGTATCAACTGCGCCCATGGTGCTGTCTAATCGATTTCCTTGACTGATTTCGTCGTCACATCGGAATGCTACATATTTATGCGTCCAGCCGTTCTAAAGCTCGCGGGTGCCAATAAGAAAGTGCCACGACTGATGCCCCGAAGTGGTGGCTAACATGAGGAGGCAGCTGTTCGCATGCTGTGAAACCAATAGAAGCATCAATCAGGAGGGTGCGCGCTCTATAAATCAGGCAGACCTGGGATTGTCCCATGATCGTTGTCTTCATAGATCATCTCAATGAACATATTTTCAAGCGTCGCCATTCATCATGACTGAAATACTACGCTCCGAGATACCGAGTCTTGATTCCCTTTCAAAGGTTGAAATTACAGACGTTAAGCACTTGTCATCATACAACTGGATCGAAACTCCAACGCCTACCATCGTTGTACCTGGTAGTCCCCCTCTTTGGTCCCCGCCAAGAGGCTCCGTGAGAGTCACCAAAGACTCAGGCTTGGTATATACCAATCAAAACGCAGCTCGCCACCCCGACAGTCCTTTGGAACCGCTATTTGTCGCTCTGTACAGGTCAATTCCGTCTTTTGATATACGAACTATTGATATAGTAACTGACCGGAACAATATCCTGAAACTACTGTCTTTCGTAGGATCTGATCCTCCAGAGAAGAGTCTCCAGCCATTCACCATTCATGTTGAGATAACTGAGAATACTGCCCTATTTTCTCGAGTTGATGCATCGAATCAAGATTACATTCAATCCGGCGAATTCAAGGGATTTTCTCGTCAGTTCGGAAAGGCATACACTAGAAACAAGATCAGGGAAAGCACAGGACACCATCGCATGCTCTCGTACCGTCTTGCTGATCTAAATTTCATTATTCGTCACGAGGGGGGTGGATATACGGGAGACGATGTCGATTCATTCACCTCGTGTATGGAAGCTAATGCGGCTGATGAACTTGCTACTTCTCTGGGACCCCTATCGCTCTCTCACGACAGTCCTCTTAATTTTCCTCCAACTTCGTCCAAGCTTACCGTTAAAAGAGACGGCAAGAGTGTACCACTCAGCCGCACTCTTGCGATCAAAACTCGCGCCGTCCATCACCGTTTGGATATCCAGGAGGTTGCTGCACAGTTGTGGCTATCACAAACCCCGAAGCTCGTTCGCGCTTATCATCGAGGGGGTGCGTTCGAAACGCCAGAGGTCGAAGACGTATCCATAGACATTAAAGAATGGGAAGCCGAGAATCAAGCACAGTTGAGGAAATTGGCGGCCTTGGTCCACAAGATCCTTGATGCCGTGAAGGGCTTGGGTAACAGGGCAAGTGTTCAATATGATCCCAGTGGCGACAAGTTGGTGATCTTGCAACTTCACAGGGAAAATATGCTACCAGAGTATCTTTATTCTAGATTGAACCTGGAACCCGGTTCCTTCAACTCACAGCAAGAAGAAGATACAGTCCCAGTACAGGTGAGAGACAATGAAGCCGCAGAACTACTAGCTATAATGCACCCATTAACCAAAAACAAGGCTCCGCAGTCAACCAAGAGCGGTTCGATCGAAAGCGTCCAAGTTGGGACCAAGTTATACGAGATCGACCTCAGAGTTATGCCCTATTTCGAGTCGTACTTGAAGTCGCAACAGCTCGCTAATCGAGACCTACCACATCCTCTGAAACATGAGAGCATAGAACTATTTGACGAAGTAATACGGGGACTATCCAAGGGGCCAAGAGAATTCTTCTGTCTCGTGCCAAACCGCCTATCTGAATTTAAAGTCCTCTGCAAGACGCTTGAACTACTCGGCGTTGATGTACTGGAAAGTCGTACACTTCGGCATATCATGGACGATTTTAGGAGTGGAAAAGACGATTGGGATCCAGACGAGCGGAGGAAAATCTATGGGTTGAAAAGTTTGGCTCGGGACTCGGCATTTCGGTTGGTTTACATGTTCGTCTCCAACGAGTATGCATCTGAGCTTCGCGATAAGGGTATGGCATACAACGCTGCATTTTTCGTGGTGTCGCATCCCCGCATTTTCCGCCGCAAAACGAGAAAGATGGTGTTGGAGGCATTTGAGGGACGCTTTGGATTGTCTGACAAGCAGCGGAAGAATGTAAACAAGTGGCCGATCGAGGATTCGCGCTGGGGTGGTTTAGATGATAACGACGAGACTACTGAGTCCGAAGACAGTTATTACGCAGATTCGGATGATTGGGACTCCTGATGTCTAGCCGCACATGTATTTAATGTTGAAGGGGAGTGTAGGAGGTGGCTTGCTTGGTTTCATATGGTGTTGAGGTATAGCAGTAGGACAGCCGTCATCTAAGGTTTCAAATTGCTAATAGTCCATTGTCTAGTACTGCCAGTCAGCTATGTATTTAAAACAGTGAGCCGAGATGCCTGCCCCTGTACAGCGCTAATAGCGTTATCCCGCCTGGGATATTCTAAGCCATGAGAGAGGGGCACAATTTGCTTAGAAATGCGCACAATGAAGCAGGCCGTTGTATGTGGTTTGTGGGTAAATACGCACTGTAGCGGTCTAGGCATAACTGAAAGCTACAACGGTCATTTCATTAGTTGATTGATGGATAAATTGTGTTTAATATCATGAGGCTACAATGTATTATGGGCTGCCTCCTGAACGGTCCCTCGAATCATCCCGTCTGCATCTTTTTATATCCTTTAGCTAAAGCTTTCCACTCTCCCCGAATGACTTCACAACGTGTCTATTGAAGAAGTCCTGGTGGTTTACACAAACTATATCATAATCTTATAAATGGTATATTGAGTTGTAAGGGTTATACTACAGCTTTCCTAACCAATCCTTGCAGTTCATCAATCTTAATTCCTCTGGTGAGTAATCATTATGCCAATTATCCCCCAAACAAATATGTTGATATTCAGCGCACGTTGTCGTAGACAGCCTGTCAAATTCCCGCACTGGTTTTATTTCGCGACCAAAAGCAGAGGCTATTCTAGGTAGAAAGAGGTTAGTATGTAGAGAAATGATATAGATAGAATAAGTACATACGCGGCCGTGGTGTTGAGGTACTGACACCTCCCGATGCTCGACTACCAGCTCGACTCGTTCCATTTCCAGATTGATTAGGCCAGGTAGTGATAGTTTCACTCGCCGTTGTACTCATTGGCTTGCCAAATAATCCTGAAGTCGTGCTTCCATTGGCTGTTGTGCTCGTCGGCTTGCTCAATAAGCTAGAAGCTGGGTTACTAGTTGCACGCATGGAATTACCAAATATATTTGTCCCTGAAGGAGAGCCAAAGCTGCTAGGCGTATTTGTCAGATTGCCAAACAGGCTTGATTTGGGGGCAGGGTTTGTAATTATGCTTGCTGGATTTCCGAATATGTTAGAGGTGGATTTAGGTACTGAAGCAAATGAGCTGGGCCCCCCAGCAGTATTTTGGGTGATAGTGGCGCTTGTCGAGCCAAATATGCCGGAGACAGGAGCAGAGTTCTTATTGTTGGTTACATTTGTTGAAGTGAGCGGTCCGCCGGATGGAAAGGCACTACTTTGGGCAATTGCGGTGCCTATAATACCAGAGTTAGGCGTCTTCGAAGGAGCAGAGATGGCGCTACTTGAAGAGGACGAGGGGCTCGCTACCACCTGAGCGTCTCGTGAGGTCATAGGAGAATTGTCTCTGGAGTGGATTGGTACGGCAGGAAATACTAGGGGAATTAGCGCTTCGGTTTGGGTTGAAGTAGGGGAGGAGAGAATATTTAACCATCCACATACCAGTTAAGTTTCTGCCCCTGTACGTTTTGCAAAGATCAAGTCCCTTCTGAAGTGCCTCGCACTCAGCTGCTAACTCTGTCCGTTCTATCTGGATATCGGCTGATTCAGCTGCCAATCGCTCTAACATGTCGTTTTCCATTTGTGATACCGCGCTGGTCGTGAGAATAGTGGGTAGATCTTTGATGAGGCAGTTTTCTATAGCCAGGATAATCACGTTCTCTGTGAAATTTCGTAAAGATAGCTGGGACAAGTCAGTGAAGGATATTCCTTTTGATGATAGATTATTACCTCATAGTAAGTCTCCGACTTGTCAATCAAACTCTCTACTCCAAACTTGCTCTGTTTTGCAGAGGAGATTGAGCTTGCAAGTTGGCGTTTACCATCTCTTGTAAAAAGCTCTGAGTGACTCGCAAGCAAATTGCGTAGGAACTCCGCATTCAAATGCTTTTGACGACGTCTTGCTAGGGCGGCCCTAAACTCCGCATCTGAAGGCTGTGGATAGCCGCTTTGAAAATGATAGAGGAGTTCCTGCAGCTTCGACTCAAGTTTCGATGTGCGTTTCTCAAAGAATGGATCGACAATATTCGATAGAATTGCTGAACAAGTTTGTTGGTCTGGGCCGGTAATATAGATCAATAGCTTTTCGGCGAAAGACTTCGCAACACGCAAGGTGATATCAATATGAAGGCGAGCAATTGCCTCCCAGGGACGAGATTGATCTTGGAATAGCTTCACTGCAAGTAGATCATTTGTAGTCCCAGGAAATTCGGTTCCCTGATTTGCAGACGAAATAGGCTCTAGCTCGGCGCTTATTGTGTTTCTTGTGACCTCTTCAGGGTTGTTAAAAGGATAAAGAGTTTCCAGATCACTCAAGAACGACGGCAGGCTAAGTTCTTCGTTTTCATTATTATCCAAGATGCTCTCTTCATTGCTCTCTTCATCATCGAGCTGGTCGGGAACAATGATGCGCCTTGAGCCTCTAGTTGCTAGGACATAGGAAAATGTTCGGTTTAAGTCGCGCACAAAAGCCCGAAGTTTCCTAACCCTAGGGTCGTCGATGGAGACAGATGACGTATCATGGTAGAGGCTACCGAAGAATTCGTCAGAGTAGTTGCCCTCGATGGCGCGACGAGACAGGAGCTGGAATTGGGAGGCCATCTTGTCAAGATATGCACGGAGCTGGGAGGTTGATGATCTTGGAGCCCCTAAGCGTTCCAATATTTCTTTGCGAATTTTCATGTTCTCCTGAATATCTTTGATTAGAGTATCTAGATTTTTTCGGATGTGATCTAAGAGTATGTTGGCAAGTTTCTTGCGGAGCGTGAGTACGCCTCGATTGTTTGAGGAAATAGCGGACCAAATGCCCGAATCAAAAAATTCCTTCTCATTAGCATCGCGTTCATCAGGTTTTAGGGCGGCTTCTGTCTCGCTTCGATTACGCAAAACATGCCACCCCAAAGCAAGTTGATGGGACGGCTCTTGGTTTCTGGCTAATTTCATGAACGTATGCTCGTCCTCTGAATCTGGGAGAAGTAGATCGGGCTTCGTAATAACGCCAAGTGTTCGTTCCTGGTTGTTGTCGTTGTTCTTAACTTCTGCCAGAACCTTTTGCATAACAACCTGGTTGCGTGCCGACACAATTGCCAAGATGATGCTGTTCTTCTTTTTCATGTAGCTCCTAACGAGGCGGTCTACAATCTCCCGCCCATCGGCGGATTGATTTTCATCCCAAGAATGATAGAAACCGGGAAGGTCAACAAGGGTAAGATGAGGGACATCGGGCGAGCATATCTCGACGCGTAATACATCCTCCGAAAAATTGGCGCCATTCCGAAGTAGGTGGGTCTTGGCCTTCTCTATGATGCGTGGCAGGTCGTCTTTGTCAAAGGTGGTCTGTTCGAAAGTAAATGCTGTGTCTGGGGAAGCAGAGGCGGGCTGTGTCTGCACGTGGATCTTGACTTGCGGATCGGTACGAAGCACCAGTTCCGTGGGGAAACGTGTGCACACTTCGGCCTTGGCTGGGAAGCGGACCCGTGAGATGGCCTCTAGAACCGACGACTTGCCCGAAGATTGATCGCCGACGACGATGATCTGGGGGAGGTCTACGAAACGGCCAATACCATGCTTTCGCAAGTCGTCGATGGCGTCAAGGAGAGCTTTGCGCTCACCACCGAGCTGCTCGATCGCCTCCGGATCGAGAGAGACCGTAGCCATCTTTGATAAGAGGTAAGCACCAATCGCAGCAGGTAATCAACCAATTGCAATCTAAGCGAAAAATAGGCAGTTCCTGTAGTGAGAAAAGTGTTTATGAACGCACATGAAGAAATGCAAGATGTTAACTACCAGTTCGAAGGCAGGCGGCGCAGCTCTCGAGCTTTTGGGGAGAAAAGCTATGCTGAAAAGCAATTCGCGAACCAGGTCACAGGGCCACACATTTTGCGGACCTAACAATAAGGCAGGCAGCCAAATGTAGCAAGGGTTTTTACAAGGGGCTTGAAACTTTTAGGATTCAATTTTATTTGATAATCGACCAGGGGGGGCATTACCAAAACAACTGCTCGAATTGTTATCACGAGTCAGGAGCTCGATTTCCTTGAAATAACTCCAGAATGGGTTTAATTTGGTATTGTTGTCCTTTAAAAACTGTGCTTCTCTGTTCTACTGCCAAAAGGCAGTCCTTGTTTTACTCTTCTCAAACAGCTTCACATATGTACGATGCTGGACTATGTAGGAGGCGCAACAGGGGTCTCAGCCAGAGCCATGGTTCTCTGCCCTGACAAATCCTACCGGCGGCTAGCCTTTACAAGGTACCTTAACTCTACCTCTCACTCTATGCGACTAGCTTTACCTACTAGTACCTCGTGAGTACCACTTCCTTATAAGTAGCTAATGGCCCCCAAACTGCGAAACCTTGAAAATGACTGTTGGTTCTTTTTTCTGCAATTTGCAGGATAAAAGAAAATTAATCACCAACGCTAGCCGAAACTATCTTTCAACTGACTTCTCAGTAGAATACCTGTATCTTATAGATCTCTTTATAGCTTACTGGGTAGAGCGCTTACCGTACGGCAACTTTTTAGCTCTAGCCCCTATCTTTCACCCATTAGTTGGCCGTTTTGTTTTTGTGTATAAATATTAAGAAGTCAAGAAACGCTGATACGGCTCATCATCGCCATCCTCATTGTAGGCATGCACCTCTTGAACTCCTTAAAGCCCGTCATCGTCACTACATTGCGGCCGATGTATTCCCAATACACGATTCAATGAGGACCTCGTCAGGAAATCAGCAGAGCCAATAGTAGATAATGATTCAACGGCTTATTCGGAGAATCTTCGGTCGTTGGCGCGACCATGAACACAGACACAGCCATGTTACGCGACACGTTAGGAATTGGCGTAATAAGGTACGCAGACTACGTGACTATAGTGTACACTCCTCGATTGAAACAGATTCCCTCCACATAGGTACGAATATATGATCTGGAAACGCGGGGTCCCGTCCGCTACCCCATCACGTACGTGACTTATCCACTATGTATTCCACTAGACCTGCGAATACGGCGCCTATTACAGTAGTGCTAGCATGTGTTGACTGCCCGCCTGTTGCTTCCGGGACCCTTGCCCCTGCCCAATTGCTACACCTACGCGGTAACATTCCGAAGCAGTCGGCAGTTCCCTACCTACAGTAGCACGCGCCCCTTACCGCGCCTAAGGTTGTGCCAATACTGCTGGTATCCTTGGCATTCGCTGTTAATAATCCATTGTACGCGTATCATCACGTCGTCTAAAGCTCACGCTTCCACTACACACGTTAAAACAACTCTACTACTCGCCAAGCCAGTGATAAGTTGTAGATGTCGTCAACAGACAGAAATTGTGTTTAGCGGTGTGAGAATCGGCCTAGCGCACTCGCAGCATAAAACCGATCTGGCAATCAGCCCCATATACAGTGAGATTTATAGCCACCCTTTCTAGCATCCACCTCGCTATGTCCCTAGGAATGCGCCTAGGCTGCAAGCAAAGCGCCGCAGCGCCGCGAGCCTGCTGCCTAAGACGTTAGTTGCCTGCAAGTAATCGCAATGGTGTAAAGTCTTTGGCGTCATCCTCGCGTCCAGGGGACTTGGATTTTGATGAAATGTAATAGTACATCTCAGGAGCTACTTGAAACTACCTCAGTATTTCGCCAGATTTAATAAACACGGATTTCAACAAAGCATCTGAAAATCATGACGAATACATTTGCTAAGACGGACATTCCAACCGAGTTCACAGCCTGTGCGGTCTGCCACCAAATTTGGCTGCAATTGACCGGCTGTCCGCCAACAGATTCGACGTTGATAGGATCTGTAGACCAAGCTCTCTCCGATGGTTGCCCAACCCATTCACCCCTCCTCGAAGCATTCCGCGACTGTGTCGCAGAATCTCGGTTTCCTACTAAACTCGAAGACGTCGGTATAAGGAACGGCACGCCGCCTACCCTGATCTCATCCCTGGAGACAGGAGGGTGGTCTTGGCCGCTGCTTCTCGCGAACACAGTTTCCGCTCAAAATTCTGCCGGAAAAGGCAGAATCCTGGACCCCGACTGGGTTGATATCACCTTTCTGCAAGATTGCAAAAGAAAGTGTTTGCAGACACACCGTGAAAAATGTGACAATCCCATGAGAATCTCGCCGGTTACCCCTCTACTATTAATTGATATCCAGCAGAATTGCATGGTCTCTGGCCATGACGCGGGGCCGTACGTAGCCTTGAGCTATGTATGGGGGACGTCGCACTCTCCGCGACGATCAAACGTTCCTTACGGGCTTCTGGAAAAGTTGAGTCAGCCAAACGGGCTGGACTCTCTCGAGGCAAAACTTTATATGCCCCCCGTCGTCTGTCGTGCTATGGCCCTGACGGCGCTCCTGGGTGAGCGGTGGCTTTGGGTAGATGCTTTATGTGTCCCTCAGGGGGATTTTGATGTAGCGGCGAAACAAATATCCATGATGGGTGCCATCTATGGGAGGGCTGTTGTGACTATCATCTCAGCGGATGGTGACGCAGAAAGTGGCTTGCCAGGACTGCAAGGAATCTCACCCTCTCGAGATTTAAGACAGCAAATCATACCATTTGGGAGCGAACAGATCGTGGTTGGCCGGCAAACTTATTTTTCTCTGGATTCCGGATCTTCCTATCACAGTCGCGCTTGGACATACCAGGAATTTAAAATGTCGCCAAGAACTGTCTGGTTCGTGGACAAACAAGTTAGTTGGAGATGTCAGTGCGGCGTCTGGCACGAAGAGCATATGCCTGACTCGAGTTTCCCAACATACATCGACCCTCGGCCACAGACTATTCTTGCTGGCACTCCTGATGTTGAGTCAATCAGCCACATCTTGTCAAATTACAACGAACGGCAACTATCGTACCCAGAGGATACCCTATCGGGAATTCAAGGGTTTCTGTCTGTGCTTAGCCGGGCTTTTGAAGGAGGCTTTCTGGTAGGTGATTAAATAATGCTACTCACTACCCAGAGACTCTCAGATTATTGACTAATCCTAGTACGTGAACTTGTAATCCCCTGATTCAATTCTCATAGACAGGTGGCTATATGAAATATACTGTTATCGTCAATGGCACATTATACTGATATTGGGTAGATATGGACTACCAGAAACACACTTTGATCGCTTTCTAGGCTGGCGACCTTGCTGGGGTCACACGAATCTCCAGCGTCGCGTACGGTCAGATCGGCCGAGCGATGCAGTAATCGGGCCATCTGAGCTACCCTCCTGGTCTTGGGTAGGATGGCAGGGACTCATTGACATAGGCACTCGCTATGATGCAACAAATTTCAATGCCCGCTGTTCAAGGATTGCTGAAACAATTCCCATCGTGACCTGGTATACAAGCGAGTCACCAACAGACCCTAAACGTCGAAAAGTCCGGCCAACATTCCTAGAAAATATTCCCACTTTCAAGCAAGCTGGAAATACTTTACCTACTGGATGGACAAGATTCGATAGCCCATCAACGAGTGAATTCCGGGGAGAGCCGAATATCTACCCCGATGGGTGCGGAGAATATGTCTACAGTCACGCAAATGTAGAAGGGAAATTCTACTATCCATTCCCAGTTGCAGAGATCGCGGAAGATACGCCGCCCGTAATGCCACCACAGACGGCATACCTATTCTACGAAACCCAGAAGGCTCAGCTTTATGTCAAGCCTCCGATGAAGAAGGATATGCTAGCCGAGGTGATGGATAAATTTATAATGCAGCTTCAAAACGACAATAGTACCGTGATAGGGGAGCTTCATCTTCACAACGAGGAACAACTGTTATTGTTCGCCGGTAGTAACGCGCCAGGCGCGAACTCACGGGGAACCAAGATTGAAGTCGTGGCTATCAGCAAACGGCGTGAGTATGCGAAGACATGGAAGGAAGAACTCCAGCGCTACGACCATCCGATCACCACGGAGAATTTGTATGTTGTGCTTTGGGTTGAATGGGTTGACGGCATAGCTTATCGGTTGGCTAGTGGGTCTGTGGAAGAAACAGCCTGGGAGAAGCTGAATCTCGAGACTATCTCGCTTGTTCTAGGTTGAGTCGGTTTCTATCGTTTTCTATCAAGAAAACCACGGCCATTAGACACTTTTGGTAGCATGACAATCTTCTTATATATTTGACTGGCCAAAATAGCTAGTGGTCTTCAATGCTGTCACGACGTTGAGTTTATTGCCTCCCAGTCATCGCGACGTGTCTAATATCACACCGTCTGTATACTCTGTATACTCTGTACGCTTCTGCATGCGACCTTCGCCAGCCATGATATACTGCTGTTTTAGAGCGATTCCTACCCCGAACCGCAGCCGATGTTGCGCTTGGGGTCGGGATCTTTCACCTCGCCGTACTTTTTATTACATACCCATCTTCCAGTCGTAACACCAGGATACAGCGAAGTGCCGATTCAAGGCATCTAATCCGAACAGCCAAGCGCGAACCACCGTCAGACCTGACCACACAAAACCATGCAGGAGACTAGGTAGGCGTATGCTGGCTCCTTATCAAGGAGAGGACACTAGGCGTCCAGCAAAACATATCCAAACATCACCAACGTCACACACCGACTCCCCCCTAATATCTTTCTTCCCCTATCGCGATACTCATCACACGTTGGGTAACATCTCTCGCAGCTAATCAAATTGCTATCATATTGAAGCATCGAGTAATTCCCTGAAATCAATTTGCCCAATTCATTAGGGCTGCAGCTTATTCGGTTACTTTTAATCGTCCCAGGAAACCTTTGACAAATCAAAAACTCTCTACTGCCAGCTTAGTGGCTAGATCGATGACGACGATTTTTTTTCAGGTTGCTCCGTACTTTTTCCCAGTAGTATAAATATATATAGGCATTATCAGTTAAAAAAAAACAATTTTCAATAATAAACTGGTCAACATAATCTATAACTTTATCTATTCATGGTCTAATAAAGTAAATCATAAGTTGACGATAATATCTTTTTTTTTTAATCGTCTATGTAGAGATAAGGCACATAGTGCTCGGGTTGGGATGCTTAGTCAGAGTGTACCCGGAATTCCGGGTAGGTAACGCGGAATTCCGGGCACTAGTGACTCAACATCCGATGCTATGAAACAAAAAGAATCAACTTCAAAAGTGGAAACGCGTGAAATCGCGATTGGGCGCGTCAGTCTTTTATTGTTTCCTTAATTGGCTTATGGTGAGGTAATCCAGATCAAGTAGCCCAACGGGATGAGCGATACCACGGACCCGGACCATCGGTGCTGTCTGTGCCAGAAGACGTTCAAGCAGAGTATGCTTGCCAATCCCAGCTGTGTGCATGGATTCTAATACCTAAGTGGAGTGCAGAATCATCCCTCGTAAGGCATGCAAAGAGATGCACTCTTGAGCCAAGACCGAGTGTACGGCAGAAGGCTTGTCGGTGAGTCGCCCAAGATTATCCGTGAATCCTCGTAACGCGGGTGAAGGAACTTGTGTAGACACTTTCGGAACTAATTAGCCGTTTGGAACGAGTTAGTACCTGCATTGTGGCCAAGGCTCGATGTGATTTACAACGCCCAACATGCTCGCGTTGTAACTCCCGCAACATCCCGTGCGAATACGCCCGCCCGGCTCGGGCCGCGGCATCCCGGGATTGCCCCTCAACCGCCAGCTCCGACTCCGCGACTAGCCCAGATCTTGGCTTACCCACTGCGTGTAACTTCGCAGCAGACCCAGAACTTTCTCTGGATACAGAAGCGATAAACATAGCTGGCTCAGATACAAATGTAGGGGCTTACCTGGACTGCGGGGCCGATTTCCCAAGTCTATCCAGGGCCGGACCACCCCACAACTGCTTGGTGCCAGAACTCTTTCCGTCTTGCTCGATCGAGGAATCGGGCAGTGCGTCAAGATCGGAATCTGGTGTACATTCAGCCTATCCGGTCTGCGGCGCCACTAGCGCACATGCCACCCATAATGCACATAATCACCACGACGCTGGATCCTGCGCTAGAAGTCTCGGTTCTCAGCCTGCGTTAGACAGCTGTAGCCCTAGATCTGACATAAACCTCCCTATCGACACGCGAGGGGAGCTAGGTTATGTAGATTTCATCTGCCGTCGACCGACTGCTGCTCCGCCAAAACCGCTAGGCTCCGAAGCGATCGACCCGTGGATCCTAGCCCTAGCCGCGAAGACTATAGTGCCTGATCCACCAAGGCTTGTAGAACACAGCGGTACGTAGCTTTCGAGGGCATACCCATTCTTTTAACGCAACAGGCATCTAGGCCGCTGCCTCGCCACACTTTCTCGGGGACACTAGGAAGGGATTGAGAGAAGCGAGCAGTTGTCGAATGGGCTAACTTACGGACATCTTATAGCGCAAACTCTTTTTCGTGCATTCCGATGCTGGCCTCGTATGCTTGCTAAGGGCCTTCAGCTCCCACCCATAATCCACCCTTTGCAGTTCTGCATCGGCGAAGGTGAAATTGGTGAAGAGATGAAGATGCCTCCGCTCCTTGCACGGTGTGTCACGCTTTGCAAGATGTGGGTAGGGCAGGCAGAGGACTCTGGCCAGGTCGTTGAGTGTGCTGTTAGGGGAGAAGCTGAAAGTATCTTAGCTAAAGTATGTGTGGTTTCATTTGAATAGTCTTGTATACCAAAAGGTCACTGTACTCATCGATACCAAGTCTCCACCGGCTCTTCCAGTCCCTGGTTCCTTCTTTTCTCTCTTCCTTTTTTCATGATACTTTGGCGGGTGAGAAACGCAATAAGCTTACCCCAGATGGATCCATCTAGTACCACACATACGACGCCCCTACATTATTAGCAGCCATGCAAAGCATAATGATCCTTGGGATCCTTCTCATCTTCCCTTCAAACGACCAAAACACTCTGTCAGTTGTGCCGGTACATATCTTCACAGCAGTTCAAGAGCTGGGACAACACGCATTATCAACAGGAATGATGCTTCACGACGAAGCCTCACACATGTGTCCATCTTGGCGTATGTGGGCTCATATTGAAGCCAAACGCCGCACGCTCATGTCAACCTTTTTCATGCATTGGGCTTACAGCGCATATCACGGAACGGCGCACTTCAATTGTCTTCAGCTGGGGCGCATGCTTGCCGCGAGTCCCAAGTGGCTCTGGCAGGCTACTGACGAGAAGACGTGGATGAGGCTCTACGCGCGATGGTTGGCACAGTGGGATGGTAGGGAGCTGATCCAAGCTGAGTTCTTTCTCGTAGAAAGGGGCCCGGTCATGAACTCTAGGGTTGAGCAGTGGCTTGAGGATGCCGATGAACTGGGAATTCTATTGATGACTATCAGTAAGTGGACAATTCTTCTCTTGTGCCCTCCCCTCGAATTTTCTGTTGACTGTAGTTGCAGTGAATGCTTCCCAACGAGATCTCTCCAGGATTCCTGACGCAGAGGCAAATATAGTAGGGTAAGGCTAAATTCAGAGATTGATGGACAATGTTGTGGTTTCGCAAAAAGGAGACTAGACGAGCTTCCATAACTAGAAAACATGAAGCTTTCTGTAGGAGTTTACAGCTCAAGGCTATATAGAGTTTTGATCTTGCTGCTTTTCAACCCTTATTATCAGTATTATTATTATCCATTGTCACAACATGTCCTAACTCATCATTTAAAAGCGTCCCATTTATGCGTCTGTATTCTCAGCACAAAATCCCAATCCCTAAAAGAAAGCTGTATAGTATAGCAGGTTAAACAGTTCTGATGAGCTACAGCAAGGATAATCCAACAAAAATCTCTAGCTTCAACAGAAATAGTCGTTGATTTGTAGTTGAATGTTTGGTTTACTCGCCAGAACCTTTCCGACAACCAACTTGCCCAAGTCCTTCAATACAAATCCGTCCTCAACCTGCCCGAGCCCATGAAAGCTTTTCAAGCATCTTGGTTTATGTCCAAAAGACACCAAGACAAACATTCAAGTAGAGGACGACCATTCTGGCTCGATGGTGAGGTTCAGAGATGAAATAACAGCTTGGAGTTCTCTCATATCATGATCAATGGAACAACAAAGGCTCGGTTCCAGCTCCGGTACTTCTGCACCAAGGCGGTCGAGTCACTACGCGAGCTGAAAGTGACAGTCATTTAGGTCCCGAAGACAATAGTCAGCGATAGAACAACCGTTGAGCAGATGTCTGCGATTTATCTGCTCAAATACTTAGTCCAGTAGGCAATCAATCTCAATGAGAGCATTCACGCCGACGTACCTCTAGCTCCAAGACTCGGGACATATCTAAGGGCTCAGACTGAAGAACACTGGATAAGAGTTTTTGCCTCCGTCCTTCTGGGCATCCCGTTTATTTACATCTCCTCTGACATTGAACTACTAATCCGGGCTTTGGAGTCATTGTCGAAAGACTTCTGGCCCAACTCCTTCGGTGTAATATTCGCCGAATCTCGCGCGCAATGTCAAAACTGTCGTCGGTGTTGAATTACTAGGGCTGTTGAGAAACGAGACCCTGGGCCAGGTGATCCAAGTTGAAGGTGCGAATCGCATCAAGAAGTCCACTACGAAGCAGACGTTACGAACTTGCACCGCTTCTAGGGCTATATCTGGGGGGTCTCTCAACCTTGTGGCAACTGGGGACGTCCACCTGGCACGTGGTCGCGGAAGCCGAAAGTTGTCTCAGTTACAACGTGCTAAATGAAACGGAAGAGAGTCTGTCGCGTTTGTCATGCGGCCTACCACAATGTTTCTTTGAGAAGTTTGGTTCTTTAGACAGGCTTTACTGTCAAACACTATGCATCATTAAATCGATTGTTCCTCCGGAAGATTGCAATTTCTCTAATATATCTTTCTTACCACCCACCTACTCAGATAACGTCCTTAGTCGCTTTTTGGCCTTTTGAGCCTTGTTTCAGTCGGGCGTTATTGTAATTAGCACGCTTAGTTTATGCTTGACTCAAGTTGGTTATTGCGAACACGGTTTCTAACTAATCTAGTAGACAACCTTTGTCCTTCAAATAAAGGCGTTGTTTCACATTACAATAGCAGCGAAGTGGTGGTCAGAGCCACATTAAAACATGTTTGTTGTCAGAAAACAAGAACACTACTCAAATGAAATATAAAATCTCGCAATTCTCAAGATTTTATAGTTTCTTAGCTCACTACCAGGGATCAAACAAAAATCAAAACTTAAAGCGCTATAATTACCTACTAGCAATCCCCAGCACATCACAGGAAAATAACGCAATCTTGACGCACGGCGCATTCATTCCTTGATCTTTAGATTTAGAACTATGGATTTCACGAGAAGTCAGAGTATTCAATATTCAAAAGAGGCAAACGCCGAATTCGTAAAGCATGCGTCATCTCATCCGTCGCCTCACACCAAATATCACGACTTTTATGATCTGCTAGAGCGGATAGAATTAAATGGCTACAAAAATATCACAAATTCAATGGGTGAAAACGTCCATGATATCATAGTTGCAAAGGTTAGGGCCAAGATTTTGTACACGCGTACACAGCTAGGTTTGCCTAATTCCCCTGACTGCGATGATCGGCATCTTCGTCGGCGACCCTTACTACCGCCTGTTTCTCCACCACGTCGCGGAACCTCTGACTACTCAGCTTTATCCTCCGGTGATGCCAATAAATAGCCTTAAAGTTAAAAATATAATCATTTTATGTTGAAAAAAGCTATAGCCAATTAATAAAATTAATAAAATCACTTTGTTTTTAATTTAAAGTTTATATTAAATTTATTTAAAAATAAAATCATTAAAAATAAATATAATTACATGTTTTTAAATAGTTATTTAAAAGCTTTAACGTGGTTTATAAGCGAGCGACACATTTAAGCAAGCGACGCACTTTTTCCATAAACGCGTTGGTTTAACTTTATCGCGTAATAATTCCTTAACAACTGTCGGATATAACGATTACCTCTGTATAGTCACGCTATTACAACGTACCATGGTGGTACGATAAGCACTGCCACCCACAGGTTAAAAGAGGGAGCCAGAAGATAAAGGCTCTTAACAAGAAAAAAAATAAAGAGACAATTTTAACCAAACTTTATGTAATTGACTTAAATCTAACAATTAAAAGTCTTATCGCAATCTTTTTAAAGCGATATTAAAAATATCATTAAAAATCATTAATATATCATTTGGATATTGATCTTTATATAGATTATAATGCTAATACCTTTTACTTTATGCGATTTAGAGAAGACCGATTTTACTGCCATTTTTTAAGAGGCAATTAACTGGCCGGAATGGGAACATGATTTCCTTATCAAGGCGGAAACCCTTGGCCTTAGCTAATATATTCGCACAAAAACCCTTATTATGTCCAGGCTAGAGATGCTAAACATTGCTAAAAAAAAGTACGAAAAAAAGCAAAACACTTTAAAGAATAGCTAAACGATCGAAGTTTAACCTAATTAAAACAAAGCCAAAATTAATAATAAGATTATTTAATACAAAAAAAACAATAGTGCTTAAATAACTTTTAACCTTACTGCACTTAACAAAGCAACCTATAAATCAAACAATATTTTTTATAACTAAATAAAAAAGAAATATATTAAATAAACATAAGCTTTAAAGAAAATAAAAAATTATGTTGTTAAAATAGTTGCAAACTACTATAAAACTACTTGCTGTTTTTTTACACAAACGGTATGGGAATAGTACAAAAACCTTAAGTTTTAATATAACAAGGCATTTATAAATAAAATAAATAATATTAAACAAGCATATAAAGTTGCATTATAACCTTTAAAAAACTTTAAAAATGCCTTTAAATAAATTACAGCATAAAAAATCGCTTTTATTAAAGCAAAACAAAAAAAAGTTTTTAAAACTAAAATAGTTAGCTTATAAGCACGCAATTTTTTAAAAGCTATTTCAAAGGCCTTTCCTATATGGTTAAACATTTACTACATTACTAAAAAAAGCAAAATTAAAAATAGTACTCTCGAGTTTTGTAAACTTGCAAATAACTTTTGCAATATTATAATAAAAAACCCACAAAAATTTAGCCGTACAACCAAAGGAGCATTTGGCGCTACTTATAATGGAAAAGCCTCTAATAATAGTAAAAAAAAAGAAAACAAAAAGACAAAGCAAAAGAAGGGAGTTAACAAGCAAAAGTTCAAAGCAAAAAACAGACTTAAAAATTGTTTAAAATGCCCTGCCTGTGAACTACTATATTTATTTTTCCAATGCTATTATATCTTCTTTAAAAAGGCATACAAAAGCTTTGTTTTAAAAAAAGCAGTTGCTAAACGAGTAAAAAAGGCTATAAAAAGCCTATAACTGCAAAAAACAATTTGCGCCTTAAAGCGAAGCAAATTTTATACAAAAACACCTTAACTAAAAAACGAGGAAAAACCTAAAAAAATTTAAAACTAATTATATAAAAAAACAATAGGCTAAATACCTAAAGCTTTTTTAACACTTTTTTTAAAAAAGTATTTATTAGCATACTTAGTTATTTTTAATAATAAAAGTACTATTACAATTATTAATTAAAAATGAAAACTTACTAATTGAAAAGTAGCTTTAGCAGAAGATTTTGTATGGTTTAAAAACCAACCCTTGCCTATTGTGGCATATGAAACCATGCGAGTTACTATTGGCAACATAATTTTAACGTTTTTAAATACGGCCTATTGTCTTATAATATTTACCACTTTGGTATCACTCAGAAAACTTAAACGAAAAAGGTATTAGTGAAATAATAAAGATAAGCAAACTTGCTTAAAAAAAAAAGATAACTTTTTGGTTGGATATATTAAAGATGTCTACGGGCAATATGTTATTAAATATTAACTAGATCGACTTAAACAAACAGCGGTGTTTTATACCCAACAAATCTTGAAAAAACACAAGCATACTTTATGGATTAAAAGAGCCCCGTTAACAGGAAACGCTTGGAGATGGCATTAAAAATTAGGCCATCTTGGCCCTAAAGCACTTAAACACCTTGTGCGCTTATCTTAAAGGGTGATTATTAAAAGACCTACAGGAGTAAAATGTAAAGCCTGTGAAATGTTAAAAGTAAAACAACAGATTTAAAAAGCATTAAAAACCAATTATAAAAACTTAGAAAAAAGGCTGGCAATAAACTTTTATAACTATAAAAAATTTTTGTTAAATAAGACATCGCACTTTATTTTTACCTGTAAAAACTTAGGGGTGTTTTAGGACTATGCTTTAAAAAATTAAAAAACAAAAATAATTATCTATGTTTTACATGCCTATATATAATAGCTGAAATATTAGTATAACATTAAAGTTAAAGCAATTAAAACAAATAATAAAATTATAGTAAACAAGCCAAATATTAAACAATGGCTAAAAGCTTACGCAATTAAAGTTAAGCTTTTATTATTAAATACCCAAGCATAAAACAAAGGTGCTAAACGCTTAAAAGGTGTACTTAAAACAAAAGCGCGTGCTATAAAAATTAAATCATAATTACCGACTTTTTTTTAGCTTAAAATCTTTAAAGCGGCCACCTATTTATATAATCGAACGCTAAAACAGAAAAATAGGTAGAAAACACCGTTTGATATCTTTTTTAAAGCAGTGTTAAAAAAAACCAAACGCTTAATGGCACTAAACAAAAGGCCAAACTAAACACACCTTAAAGTGTATAGGTGTAAAGCCTATGTTATTACAACTAATATAAAGCTATATTGCTGTTAACTAAATTAACTTAGACCTAAGGCATAAATTAAATATTTAATGAGATACCGCTTATTTAACATATACTAAGTGTAGGTGCCGCAATTAAACAAGATTATTAGTATACGAGATATAACCTTTTATAAAAATAAAGTTTTTAACAAAAGCAAAGAAAGCTTTTAAAACAACTTAAAAGCAGCAACTATAAAAAAAATATAGGTTATAGTTAATAAGTATGCCTTACCTAAGTTTAATGACTATATTTACAATAAAAAACAAGAAGTAGAAAAAAGAAAACAAATAAGTAGTAAAAAACAATTTATAACTTCGATGGAAATGACAAATGTTTAAATGATAAGTGGCCTGGTGGTCTCAACGGGGATATAAGTCTAAAAGGATGAAAAAAAACTTAACGCAGGCGTTAAAACTAATTATTAGTATACTACGTTAAAATTTGTTTTAATGTTTTTACTACTGCTAGGCTTACCGTTAGTGCTACTATATCACTTTATTTAAAATGAAAATAAGGTACTTTATAATTCTTTATATGGAAATAAAGCAATTTGTAATTTTTTAAATAACTTTAAACATAGGAATTTAAAACTGTAAAAAGCAGCCTTTTTAGCAGGACTTAAAGCTTTGCTAATAGGACAATTAGGACTAGCTACCCTAAATTGCGCCGGCGTAAAACAAGCACTAAAGAAAGGTTAAAAAGTACACCGCAGGTTTTTAGAAAACGCACTAAAGCAGCGTAAAAAGTTAGCCAACTATTTAATAGGGCATCTTTTTAAACAAGCTAAAAAAGATTATCTGAAAAATTATTAAAAAATGCACTTATAGTTAAAGATTTAAAGAAAAAACCTATTAATATAAAAGCATTAAATCTTAAACTATATGTAGGTATATGTTTACAAGTTTAATAAATATAAAAAGTTTATAAAGTGTAAAGCTTGATTAATTATAAAAAAAAATTAGCAGAAAGGTCTGCATGTAAAACAAACATACGCTGCAACTTTAGCTAAAAGGTTTTTTAAAACCTTAATAGCTTTAGCAGCCAAGTTTAACCTTAAAATAATCTAGTACGACGTTATAAATGCTTTTATATATGCCCCTATTAACAAAAAGATCTTTATGTGTATGCTATACGGCTATTGCAAAAGAGGAATAATACTACAATTTAACAAGGCTTTTTATGGACTATAGATATTGCCTTTGCTATGGCAAAAGAAGTTTTTAAAAACGCTGGCAAGCTTAGGCTTTAAATCTGTTCCTTATAAGCCATGCTGCTATATAAGAAAAGAAATAATAATATTTTTTTATGTCGATAATATGATTATAGCCTATAGAAAATATGCACAATTAAACGTAAAAATAATTACCTAGCAGCTTAAAGAGAAGTATTAAATCACTAGTGGCAAAGAAATACAATGGTTCCTCGGCATAAAAATCATTTAAAACCGGCCTTAGCAAAAAATTTGGTTATCTTAGACTTTTTATATTAAAAAAATCATTAAGCTGATAACCTTAAATAATAAATTTTTTAAAACTCCAATGGGCACTAAACAACTACTGCCCTAGCACAATTATACCGCCTAATATAAAATCTAAAAATTTTAAAAAAAGATTGGTTTCCTTTTATTCGCTGCAGTTTTTATAAGACCAGACATAGCCTTTGCCACATTTTAACTAGCAAGATTTTTTATTAACTTAAGCTAGCAACATTAATAAGCTGCGGATTAAGTTATTTGCTATTTATATAAAACTAAGCATTTTGCTTTTTAGTTTAGTAAAAAAAAAGATTTAATAGTTTTAAGCGATGCTTTTTTTGCTAATAATACACTTAATTAAAAAAGCTTTTAAGCTTTTGCTATAATACTTTTCGGCGGGCTAATCGGTTAAAAGGCAAATAAGCAAAACATAGTTATTACTTTAATTACAAAAGCAAAATTGCTTGCATTAGCTTAGGCTATAAAGGAAATTTTATATATAAGCTAATTAATCTTTAAACTAAAAGTTTAACTTGATTAAAAGCGGATTAAAGTTAAATATAACAATATATAAACAATTAAGCTAATAACAGCTAAAATTGCTTAATTACAAATTAAGCTACAATATATAAACATATATAATTATTAGCTGCGATAAAAAGTTAATCGGGGAACAATAAATGTAAAATATACACCTTTAGCCGAGATAAAAGCAAATGGGTTAACAAAAGCCCTACTGGCCTTAAAGTGGTTAACATTTTTAGATTAGTTAGGTTTGGTAAATATTCAAAAGAGGATTAAAGACCGGAAGTTGGAAAAAGATAAGATAAAAACCAGAGAAGAGATTTTAAGTTAAAAAACAAAAGTCCTATACTTAAAGGGTGTAAACCAGCCAAGCCTATAACGTTACCTGGCTAAAGAGATGTGTCGGATATAACGATTACCTTTGTATAGTCACGCTATTACAACGTACTATGGTAGTACAATAAGCACTGCCACCCATAGGTTAAAAAAAAGAGCTAGAAAATAAAGGCTTTTAACGAAAAAAAACAAAGAGACAATTTTGACCAAACTTTATATAATTAACTTAAATTTAACAATAACACAATGTTAAATAAAATTAAAAAAGCTAGAATACTTTTTGCTATTTAAGCTATTAATTCCTATTAAAAAATTAGCATTTAACACGCTTGTAAAATTTATTAACTTTTTAAAAGCACTATACGTTATAAAATAAACAGTTGCACTACACAAAATAAAACCCGCGCTAATATGCATAAACTTAATTTAATTAAAAAAAATGTTTTTTTTAAGTATATACTTAATTTAAATAAGCAAGAATATTCCCTTGCTTATGCTACTATAAAAAATATAGCTAATTTTCTTTGCAATTTGCATAACGCACCCCCGGTTGGCAAGCACTAAGCTTACAACTTTGTTAATTGCCACAAAGAGCTTTAAACGCAGTTTATGCGTTTTTACAATTATTAAAGGGCATTATGTAAAAATCCAAAGATTATTAGCATATGGTTTAAGCATTATATGCGCGTAAAAACGCAATACAGCATTTATAATAACAATATTTGGAACTTTAACAAAACTAGGTTTATAATAAGCCAAATCTGCGCACATATGGTTATTACACGCGCTAATCGACGTAAAAAGCGTAAAGCAGTAGTAATAAAAAATGATTAACAACAATTTGTGCTATTAATTCGCATGGTTTATTTATCCCGCCGTACCTTATCCTTTAAAGCGTTTTTTATCTTTAGCATTAATATAAAAACACCAACCTTTTAACCAATTAAATACTTAATACTAGTTTTAATAAATAAACAAACAATAATATAAGATTAAAATAAATAAAACATTTTAATAAGCATATTTAATTGTTATAAAAAAGCATATATTAATTGTTAATGCTAAACTAACACAAAAGTCACGTATTAGCTAAGTTTAAAAAGTATTGCAAAAAATAAAACATTATAACCATTTTTCTGCTTTTTTACTTATTGCATTTAACTTAACCACTTAATATTAAGCTTTATAATGTTTTAAAGCGGGCGTATAGTTGCTAAATTAACAAATTTATTAAGTTACACATTAACCACATCACTAAGCCCAAGTTTTTTATCGCGTTTAAAAAAGCCTACCTTGCTACTTTTATAAAATCAAATATTTTAAAAAGTTTCTAAAGGTTAGGATTAATGCCCTACGATCTGCAGGCTGTGATTTTAAAGCTGAATGTGCAATTACGGTCACTAACGCTAATTTACAACACTGTTGAGCTACTTAACCCTTGGGTCTCCCAAACGCCAAAGACTGCTAAAGAAGCAACCGCGCAGTTAACTTTTATTAAAAGTCAAATCTCTAGTCACCAAAAAAGCTCCCCAGGGCTAATTTTAAACGCTATCGACCAGCTTGCAAAGTTAAATCAAATGTTAGCGCATTAACTAACCCTTATAAGCAATAAAAACCAAAGGCTTTGCAAAGCAAATAAGGCATTAAGCAAGCGCCGGAAAGGCAAAAAAAGGCGCCTACAAAATGAATACAATTTTACTGTAAAAAATGCAACTAATTTAATTGCCTAAAAAGATGCGCAGGACTTGGTACAGTTGCAAACGTCGAGAAATTGTAGTGGTGATAAGTCGAGTTTGCTACGCCAGCAACAATGTAAACAGTGCAGCAAAACCAGCCATAATGCTAAAACTTGTAATAAAGAAATAAAAACAAGTAATAAATTAAAATCCGATTAATTTTTAATTATAACTACTTTAGTTGTGAAATTATTAATGATTAAACTTAATAGTATAAAAAAAGTGCATTGCTTGCTTATAAACTATATTAATTAAATATATAATAAATTAATTTATTTTTGCTATATAATATTACCTTTAATGTTAATAAATAAATTAAATAATTAGTTATGTTTTTTATATTAATAATTATTATATAAAAATGTTACATGTTTTAAATATAAAGTTATAAGCCTCGGTAATATTTATAAATATAACACGCGTTAAAAATAGCATTAATAATTATTTTACGTAAAATAATTTACCTTTTGTTAACTCGAGATATTAGGTTAAAAGTCGGTGGTAAAAATACCGATAATATATATATCACGGCTAGTGCATTTACCACTTTACTAAATGGGTTAACCTTTTCAAAAGGGATGTGAAATAACCAAGGTGGAGACTTGGCATTTCAAAGTGAACTAAATGGTTAAGTGGGCTAGCTTACGCGGTTGGCGGCACTATTACCTAACTATATATATATTATTATATATAGCAAATATAAAGCTATAAGTTTTAAATTTTTTAAACGCATTACACGCGGCAAAACGCGTTTTATTATAAAGATTTTTTATAATATTTTAAATAAAAGTATTTTATTAACTTAATTATTTTATTAACCGAATAATTTTTTAATTATTTATTATATAATTATATAAAATATATTATTAAATTTAAAATTAAATAATAAAATTAAATAACGCATTTTTTATTTTAACCAAACATTTAATTAAACCGGCTATTTACGTGATATATATAACACCGGTAATTTATATAAAATATTATTTTTTTTTTTTTAATAACTTAACAAAAAATAAGCCTATAAACTAATAATTAATATATTTAAAATCTTTATTTAAAAAAAAATCCAATAATATTTTTTATTATTTTATAGCTATTTTATTTAAGCGTGCATTTATAAACCTTTATTTTATAAAGATTATTTTAGCGTATTTTTTATATAGCTTTAAATAAAATAGCTATAAAATAATGAAAAATACGATTAAATTTCCCTTTAAATAAAAATTTCAAATATATTAATTATTAGTTTATAGGCCCACCTTTCGTTAAGTTATTAAAAAAAAAAGTAAGTAATACTTTATATAAAATTACCGGTGCTATATATATCACGTAAATAGCCAGCTTAATTAAGTGTTTAGCTTAAATAAAAAATGGGTTATAACTTATATAAGCAAAATATTGCTGAAAAATATACGCGATTTATATAAATATATAACTTGTATATAAACCACGTTATAAAATATATAATTAATAAATATAATATATAAATAAAAAATATTTAACGCATTTTTTACTTTAACCGAATATTTAATTAAACCGGCTATTTATATAACATATATAACACCGGTAATTTTATATAAAGTATTACTTGTTTTTTTTTTAAATCACTTAATAAAAAATAAATTTATAAATTAATCATTAATATATTTAAAATCTTTATTTAAAAGGGAATTTAATGGTATTTTTTATAAATTTATTATTATTTTATTTATAAATGCATTTAAAACCACGTTAAATTTTTAACGTGGTTTTTAAAATAACATTAAATAAAATAATAGTAAATTTCTTTTTAAATAAAAGTTTTAAATATATTAATTATTAGTTTATAAGTTTACTTTTTGCTAAATTATTATTTTTTTTATATATAAACTTTTAAGTGTAACCGGGGGGTGGCTAGCTTAATTAAATGTTTTATTTAAGTAAAAAAAGCCATTTAAAGTAGCCGTAGGTAAATGCTACGGTGGCCGTAGCTTTACTGCTATATATCGCTAATAATGCTACTATTTAAATTAATAAGCAACTTTATAAAGGTATTATATTTACCTAATATATTTATTTTAGCAATATATATTAAAAAATAAATTTATACGTTAAAGCAGTTAAAATAATTATTATTTGCTAATTAAAAAGGTTTGCGATTTTTTTTAATGTTATAATAATTGTTTTATTATTTTTGCCGTTAATAAAAGCTTAAATACCACTTTTTAAAAATTGCTAAGTTAGCTAATTTTTTAAATTTAATATTTTTTAGTAAAATTAAATTTTATTTATTTAATAAATATAATTATTTAATTTAAAAAAATTATAATTAATGTTTATTTATAAGAATTTTTAAAATAACATTTTTTTTATTACATTAATAAATAAGCAAACTAGCAAACAACTTAAAATATTATTATTAATAACTTTTTTTTTTTAATTAATTTTTTTATTTTAACTTTTATTATTACTATTATTATTTTATAACGTTATTATAAAAATGCTTTAAATAATAAATTTTCTTTTATATAAAACGTATTATTAATAAATTATTAGCTAATATATATAATATTAAAAAAATTAGCAGCAAAGGTTTATTAGCAATTATTATTTTATAATTAAAAAATATTTAAAACATTAATTATAAATTTATAAAAGCAAATAGCAAAAAAACCTATAAATAAAATTAAAACGTTAAAATAATTTAAAATTAAATTAACTTTATAAATTAAAATAACGGAAAATTAACAAGGCTTTTAAAAATTAATAGCAAAAAATAAAGCTTTTAAAAATTAATAATAAAAAATAAAGGTTTTAAAAATCGAAAATAATGTTTATTACGTTAAAAATTAAAATAATAACTTTATAGCTTTTTTAATAGCATTTTTTTATAAATTAAATATAACAATAATATTTTAAAAAAATAATAAGCATTTAATTTTATAGTTAATATATTATTTTTAATAACGCTATTTATAATAATATTATTTTAATGCTAAGTTTTTTATAAATATATATATTATTTAAGCAATTTTTATTTTTGCTAATAATTTTAACTTTTATTTTTTTATAAAATAATTTAAATAATTAAACAATGGTTTAAAGCTTATAAATAGCGCCGCTTTTTTAAAATGTAATTTTTTTATAGTAAAATATTTAACAGCTATTATTTTAAATAAATTAAAGGTGTTTATATATTTTACTATTATTAATATATGCTTTTATGTAAAATTTATTATTTTAAAATTATAATTAATATTTTTTTTAGCAAATTAAAATTTAAATAAGCAATAAAACGTTAATTTTTTATATATTAGCTTTTTTAACTTATTATTAAACGTAAAAATTACATTTTTTTAACTTTTTTTTTTAAGTTTTATTTATTAAAATTAAAAATGTTAACGTAAAATATAATATTATATTATAAAATTATTTATATAATTTATAATTTTAATTATTTAATTATTATAATAAATTTTTATAACTTGAAAATATTAATAATAAATTAATTAAAAGCCATTTTTAATTATTATAAAATATAGTTTTAAATTTTAAAACATGTTTTTTATAAATTTTAAATTAAAATATTACTATTTATTATTTTTTTTTTTTTAATATATATATTTTTTTCATTAATATTTAAATTAATAATAATTAAAAAAAACGTTAATATTTTACTTTAAATATTAAAAAAATACTTTTATAATTTTTAATAAAATAATTTTAACTTTATTAAAATATAAGTTTTAAAATTATAATAGCTTTTATTATAAACTTAATATTATTTTTTTTAGCAAATTATATATATATTCTTTAAATAATTAATAACTTTTTATTATTTAAAAAACTTTGTTTAAAAGTTTATTTAATGTTTTTAAAGTTTTTTTTTAATTATTATATATGCTATATATTTATAAAGCGTAAAAACGCCGTTAAAATTAAAATTAATAATAATTTTTTTATTATAATAACATTTTTAAATTTATTTAATTTTTTTAACA
The DNA here is from genome assembly GCA_022385695.1 of Xylaria arbuscula. Lineage (NCBI taxonomy): Eukaryota > Fungi > Ascomycota > Sordariomycetes > Xylariales > Xylariaceae > Xylaria > Xylaria arbuscula. The sequence goes on along the minus strand of MU279358.1, from coordinate 35,506 downwards.
TTATATGTAAAACTATTATTATTATAAACGTTATAAAAATTAATATTTAATGCTATTATTATTTTTTAAACATTTTTTTTGTTATATAAATAATATTAATTAATAATATTAAAAATTAAATTAAAATAGCTTTAAATTTTAAAAACAATTTTTTTTTTAATTTATTTTTAACGTTTAACTTAACGTTTTTTATTATATATTATAAATATAATTATTAAATAATTAACTTTTAAATCTTTGCTATTTTTAATTTTTTAAAAAATTAAAAGTTTATAATTATTATAAAAAATAATTTTTTAAAGCTTTTTATAATATAATAACATTTATATTATTATATTACTTTGTTTATTTAATATAATAATATAAATAACGCTAAAATAAATTTATATATTTAAATAATTATTAAATTAAAAAAGCAATAATGCATTTTTTACTTAAGCTAAACACCTAATTAAGCTGGCTATTTATATGACATGTATACCACCGGTAATTTTATATAAGGTACTACTTACCCCCCTTTTTAATAACTTAACGAAAGGTAGGCCGATAAACTAATAATTGGTATATTTAAAATCTTTATTTAAAAACGAATTCAATGGTTATTTTTATTATTTTATAGCTATTTTATTTAAGCGTGCATTTATAAACTTTAATTTACAGGGATTATTTTAGCGTATTTTTTATATAGCCTTAAGTAAAATAGCTATAAAATAATAATAAATACCATTAGATTTATTTTTAAATAAAGATTTTAAATATATTAATTATTTGTTTGTAAACCCATTTTTCGTTAAGTTATTTAAAAGGGGGGCAAGTAACACCTTATATAAAATTACCCGTGCTATATATATCACGTGGGTAGCTAGCTTAATTAGGTGTTTAGCTTAAGTAAAAAATGCGTTATATTATATTTATTTGTTTTATATATAAAGTTTATTATAAAAATATTTAAATTATATTATTATATTATTTAAAATTATTTTAAAAATATAAATAATATATTAAGCGTTAATTTATTTATTTTAATTTTAAATTAAAAATTGTTTTATTTTTAAAAAATTATAAATATATTAGCAATATTAATAAAAGCTAATTATAATATTTTATAATAAACAACAATAAAGTTATTAATATTTTTATAAATAATATAATAATTAAAATTAATAATTTAATAAAGATTAACGCTTTAAATAATAATATTTTTTTATATATTAATTTTTTTTATATATTAATTTTTTTTAATAAGCTTAATAATTTTTTAAATTAAAAAATAAAAAATAGTTATATTTATTATTATAAACTTTAAAATAATATTATTAATTGTTTTAAAAAAAATATTTAAATTAAAAATAATAGTTGGTTTTTTTTATAAAAGTTTGTTTTAATTAAATTTTAACTTTTAAAACAAAAGTTTTAGCTTTATTGCAAAAAATCTTATATATTATAACTATGTTATTTTTCATTTTATTTTTAATTTTGCTATAAATAATATAACTATAAACAGTTATATATTATTACACACTATTTAAATATTTAGCTAAATTAATAAATGTTTATTTAAAAAAAAATGTTAAAAATATTACATTAAAAATATAAAAATTTATATTGTTTAATTTAAAAACATAACGTGGTTTATAAGCAAGCAATGCATTTAAGCGAGCAACGCACTTTTTTTATATTATTAGGTTTAATTATTAATAACTTCACAATTAAAGTAGTTATAATTAAAAATCAATCGGATTTTAATTTATTACTTGTTTTTATGTCCTTATCATAAGTTTTAGCATTATGGCCGGTTTTGCCGCACCGTCTACATCGTTGCTGGCGCGGCAAATTTGACTTACCACCACTACGATTTCTCGACGTTTGCAACCATACTAAGTCCTGCGCATCCTTTTAGGCAATCAAATTAGTTACATCTTTTACAGTAAAACTATATTTATTTTGTAAGCGCCTTTTTTTGCCTCTCCGGCGCTTGCTTAGTGCTTTATTTGCCTTGCAAAGCCTTTGGTTCTCATTGCTTATAAGGGTTAGTTAATACGCTAACATTTGATTTAACTTCGCAAGCTAGTCGACAACGTTTAAAATTGGCCCTAGGGAGCTTCTTTAGTGACCAGAAATTTAACTTTTAATAAAAGTTAACTGCGCAGTTGCTTTTTTGACAGTTTTTAGCGTTTGAAAAACCTAAAGGTTAAATAGCTTAACAGTGTTATGAATTAACGTTAATAACCATAATTGCATATCCAGCTTTAAAATCACAGCCTGCAAATCATAAGGCATTAATTTTAACCTTTAAAAACCTTTTAAAATATTTGATTTTATAAAAATAGCAAAGTAAGCTTTTTTAAACGCGATAAAAAACTCAGGCTTAATGATATAGTTAACGTATAACTTAACAAATTTATTGATTTAATAATTATATGCCTGCTTTAAAACATTATAAAGCTTAATATTAAGTGGTTAAATTAAATGTAACAAGTGAAAAAGCAGAAAAATGGTTATAATGTTTTATTTTTTGCAATACTTTTTAAACTTAGCTAATATGTAACTTTTATGCTAATTTAACATTAATAATTAATATATGCCTTTTTATAACAATTAAATATGCTTATTAAAATGTTTTACCTATTTTAATTTTATATTATTATTTGTTTATTTATTAAAACTAGTATTAAGTATTTAATCGGTTAAAAGGTTAATGTTTTTGTATTAATGCTAAAAATAAAAAACGCCTTAAAGGATAAAGTACGGCGGGATGGATAAACCACGCGAATTAATAGCATAAATTGCTATTAATTATTCCCTATTACCAGGCTGCACTGCTTTACGCTTTTTACGTTGATCGGCGCGTATAATAACTATATGTGCGCAGATCTAGCCTATCATAAACCCAATCTCGTTAAAGTTTCAAACATTGTTATTGTAAATGCTGTATTGCATTTTTACGCGCATATAACGCTTAAACCATGTGCTAATGATCTTTGAATCTTTGCACAATGCTTTCTAATAATTGTAAAAACGCATAAACCGCATTTGAAGCTCTTTGTGGCAATTAACAAAGTTGTAAGCCTAGTGCTTGCCAACCGGGGGTGCGCTACGCAAATCGCAGAGAAAATCGGCCATATCTTTTATAATAGCGTAAGCAGGGGAATATCCTCGCTTATTTAAATCAAGTATATACTTAAAAAGAACATTTTTTTTAATTAAATCGAGTTTATGCATATTGGCGCGGGTTTTATCTCGTGTAGTGCAACCGTTTATTTTATAATATACAATGCTTTTAAAAAGTTAATAAATTTTACAAGCGCATTAAATGCTAATTTTTTAACGGGAATTAATAGCTTAAATAGTAAGAAATATTCTAGCTTTTTTAGTTTCATTTAACATTATATTGTTAAGAAATTATTACGCAACAAAGTTAAACCGACGCGTTTATGGGAAAAGTGCGTCGCTTGCTTAAATGCGTCGCTCGCTTATAAACCACGTTAATTTTAAAAAAAAAAAAAAAAAAAAAATCTTATAATATAATTATTTTAACATTAAAATATAAAATAATAATATTAATAGCTAATTATATAATAGTGTTAATATTTTATTATAAAATAATAATTTTAATTATTATTATATAATTATATTAATAATGATAAACTATTTAAAAGGTATTATTTAAATAATATTTTAAAATATTTAATTTATATAGCGTTTTATTAATAAAGTTAATAATATTAAAGGTTTTTTAAGTTATTATATAATAGCTACTTTTTTTTTAATTATTTATTTTAACACTGCTTTATATTTTTTATATTTATTCGTTTATTTATAAATTGCTTTTTATAATAACTTTTATTTATATATATTATTATTTTTATTATATTTTTAAGCAATTTTGCTTAATTAAACCTTTGGTTTTTTTTTTAGCTTTATTAATGCTTTTTTTTGCTGTTTTTTTATCGCCGCTTTTTTTAATTATTTTAAAAATAACCTTTTTTTTAATTATTTTGCTTTTAAAAATATTAAAAGCTATTATAATAAATATTTTTATTATTTTTTATTAAAGTTTTATTATTTTTTTTTATTTAATATTTTTATTTATTATATTTGTTAAACTTAATAAGCAAAAATAAATGGTATAAAGCTAATTAAAGTTTATATTATATATATTATATTAAATAAACTATAAAAGCTTTTAAGCTAGCTATAATATATATTTTTTAAATAATTATATTATATTTTATAATAAACTACCTTAAATGGTTTTATAATAGGTGTTAATTAATTATATTTTAATAAATAATTATTTTAAAAACTTTTATAAATTAACTTATATTAATTTTAAATATAAGTAAAGCTTATATAAATTAATTATAAAACTTATTAATATTAAGGTAAAATATAAAATGTGTGTAAAGTTTTAATATAATAAATATAAAATTATATAAACATTAAACCTAAGCTTATAAATTGCTTATAAACGTTATTTATAAAGCTGCTAAATTATAAATATAATGTTATAAAATAATTATTTTTTAATAAATATAAATAAAATATAAAATATTTATTATAAAGTTGCTTTATATAAAGTATTTATTTAAAAATATTTATTTTAAAGTTGATTATAAGCTATAGCATTTAATATAAAATAAGCCGGTTAATTTATATTTTTTATTAAATAATATTATTAATAACGCTAATTTAAATAATTATATATTTTATATTATTAATATTAAACTTATTATAATTTAAAATTATTAAAAACAAATGTTAATTATAACGTATATAAATATAACACTATAATTAATTAGCAACTATTAAAAGGTAATTTTAAAAAAATATAAAAAATAAATATAATGTTAAAAATAAAAAATATAATAGGCAATAATTATTATATTAAATAAAATAGCTAAAAAAATAGTTAAATTATTTAATTATTTAAATAATTAAAACATAAAGAAATTTTAAAGTTTATATATTTTAAATTATAATAAGTTTAATATTAATAATATAAAATATATAATATATTATTTATTTAAACAAAAAAAAAATTATTTAATATAATTATATTAAATAAAATTTATAATTATTTAAACTAGCGCTATTAATAATATTATTTAATAAAAAGTATAAATTAATTAATTTATTTTATATTAAATGCTATAGTTTATAATTAACTTTAAAATAAATATTTTAAAATAAATATTTTATATAAAGCAACTTTATAATAAATATTTTATACTTTATTTATATTTATTAAAAAATGGTTTTTTTATAACATTATATTTATAATTTAATAGCTTTATAAATAATGCTTATAAATAATTTATAAGCTTAAGTTTAATATTTATATAGTTTTATATTTATTATACTAAAGCTTTATATATATTTTATATTTTAGTTTAATATTAATAAAGCTTTATAATTAATTTATATAAGCTTTATTTATATTTAAAACTAATGTAAATTAATTTATAAAAGTTTTTAAAATAATTATTTATTAAAGTGTAATTAATTAATAGCTATTATAAAATATAATATAATTACTTAAAAAATATATGCTATAGCTAGCTTAAAAGCTTTTATAGCTTGTTTAATATAATATATATAATATAAATTTTAATTAATTTTATAACACTTATATTTGCTTATTAATTTTAATATATTTTTTTATATAAAATATTATTTAATAAGCTTTAATATATATATAAACTTTAATTAAATTATTAACTGTTATATTTTTAATAAAAATATAATATATATTAATATTATTATTATATTAAACTTTTTTTATATATAAAAATTTTATAAAAATATGCTTTATATATTAATAATATTTAAAGTTTTTTAAAGTTGCTATAGCTTTTATATTGTTTAAATATAATAATATAATACCTAGTATAAATTAAAGAATTTTTAAATATAAACTTTTTAGCTATTAAGCCTTTTTAATAGTTTTAATTAATGTTATATATTTAATTTTTAGTATAAAAAAAGCTATAATATTAGCTTTTTTAGCTTTTTAACTTATAATATTATTAATAATTATAATAATATATTTTTAAGTAAATTTAGCAATAGTTTAACATTTTGCAAAGTTATTATTATTATAAACAATAAAATAATGCAAAAATTTAAGCTTTATAATATTATAATATATAATTAAATTAATGTTTTTTTTTAAATATTTAAATAATTTTATTATAATTATTAAATATAATTTATAAAAGGTTTATATATAAATAATTAATTATTAATAATTAAAAGTTATATTTAACTTTATTATTTATATTAAAAAATTAATAATTTTTATAAATATTAAATAAAAATGGTTATTTTTTAAGCTTAATAATATATTAACTTTTTTAGCTTTTATAATATTAAGCGATAAAAAAACTTTAATAAGTTTAATATTTATTAAGTTAAATTTAATTAAAGCTTAGTTAATATATTAAAGCTAGCTAAAATAAAACTTTTAATTAAATTTATTTTATTAAATTTTAATATTTAAAAATTATTTTATAAATTTTTAATTTTTTATAAAATAAATATTATTAATTTATTTTTTAAGCTATGTTATATAAGTTATATTAAAGCTTATAATAAAATAATTGTTAATATAAGCTATTATAAAATGCTTAATAACGCTATTATAATATACTAAAAAGTTATTAATTAATAATATAAAGTTTAAGCTTTTTATTAATTTATTTAGCTTTTTTTATTATTGTTTAAAAGTTTATTTTAAGCTATATAAAACTTTTAATAATTATAATATTTATTAAATTTTAAAAAAATAATTATTTTTAATAATAAGTTATAATAAATTAAAGTTTATTAATAATGTTTATAAATTTTTTAAAAGTTTATAATATATTATTTTAAATAAGTTTTTATTAAAAAATGCCTTTATAAAATTTATTAATTTAATTTTTTAATTATTAATTATAGTTATAATTAATAATAAACGCTAAATTAATAATATTATAATAATAATATAAATTTTAAAATAATTAATATTAAAAACTTATTTAAAGTTTTTAATAATATATTTAGCTTTATATTTATTAATATTATTTAAAATATTAATTTTACGTTTTAATATTTATTAAAGCTTAACGTGTTTTATTATTAAGTGATAAATATCATTAAATGACAAAAGTTTTAAGCACTATTAAAATTGCAACGTAAAAAAAACAACCATAACGCAATTAAATTACTTTAAATTAATCGGAATCCTTTTCATTAGATGTATTTACATTTACTGTACAAGTGCGCGCATTATAACCGGTGTTGCCGCATATGCCACAATGGCGCGCGCGCGCAGATGCCCTCACCCGACGACCACTTTTTTTATTATTTTCTTAATTTACTTAACCACCACCCTTTTTAAAGACCTGGAGATCTGTTCCCTTAGATCGAGTAAATACTTCTCTAGTTTATAATTGCTTATTTTTTGTTTTCCAACGTTTACTAAAAATATAGTTAGCTTTTTAAAGCTTAGCTACTTTATTTAGTATTAACGTTTGCCTATGCAGTAAATAGTACATAGCTTTTAATAACAAGTTTACAGCGTTAATAATTTTGCTAGGTAAGCTATTTTAATGTTTAGCAATTTGGGTTTTTAAGTAAATAATCTGCAAAACGGCTTTTTTAATAATGGTAAAGGTTTTTAAAACCTAAACAGTAAAAGGTAACTTAGGTTTCGGCAATAGTGTAAAAAGGATTGGCGCAACATTAAGCCTTAAAATAACAACTTTTGGGTTAAATAAAACAAAGCCAATGGCTTTAAACCTAAACGTAATATTTACAAATATTATTGCTTAAATATAAGCCTTAAAAAACGCAGGTAAAAAGTCCTCCTTTAAAACATGCGTTATACCTGTTTGCATAATATTGCTAATTTTAATACCATATGCTTTTTTTAACGGGCTAAAACATGCCACGTTTAAAAGTTAAAGTTTATAAAAAAAATATGCAGGCATTATTTCGGTAAAAATACCATTTTTTTAGCAATAGTTTTTAAATTTTTTTAAATAATAACTTTTATAACTATTAAAAATAAAAAAACATTTTATGCTTGTTAAACGCGGTTAAATATACTTATTAAAGTGTTTAATTTATTTTAAACCGAGATTATTATTAATTTAGCCGTTATATAAAACCGCAATTTGCTATTTAAGTGGTAAAAGGCTATTGCAATACTAAAAGGCAAAGTGGGTTTTCCTCTCTAAAATAATAAAAGGCGGCACTAATTAACCCTATGAATTAATCGAACAAACGGCTGTAAATTAATTCCGATTGCTTTGCTAGGCTTACCTAGGCCTATTCCGCTTTTTAACACTTGTTATAACTATATTAATTGTAATCATGCCTATTATAAACCCTGTTTTATTAAAATTATATATATTTTTCTTTGCAATGCCTTAATGCTTAATAGTTTTTTTTACGCGTTTGTAATACGCGTTATATTCGGTAGGAGCTTTGCAGAGGACTCGGCTATAGTTGATTCGACGGTTTAAACGCGTTCGAAGGGCTAGTGTACGGTTTATAAAGCGCATCGTCTAGCACTTTCCGACAGGTTGGCTACCCCGCTCAGCCAATAGTTGGTCGGCCATATTTTGAACATAACACACCCGGGGGGAAAACGCTTTTGAATTTAGGTAAATTATAAACTGTATAATCGCCTGCTCTTCGGAGTCGGTTAATTTTAACTTTATATTTTTGCTGCCGCGCCGGGGCGCAACACCGGCGATTTTGCGGCGGAGGGTTTTGTTGGGAACGTTATACATTTTCGCAAGCTTGTAAATAAAAATATAAAGGTCGCGTTTAAAAGCGCTAACAGCAGTTAATAACCTAGCTTTTTTTAACGCATGGTTTATTGTTATAAGTAAAGAAAATAAAGTTTAAATAATAAAAGGTAAGAAAACTTAAAACTTTTATTATTTAATAATATTTATTACTTGATAATAAAACATATTATAGCTTTTATAAATTATAATATTTTAAATTTTAAAAATTATTATAATTTAATTTTAATTATTTATAGCTATTTATTATTTTTAAAAGTTTTTAAAGCTTTAAATAACATTTTAAACTTTTATAATATTATTATTATAATATAAACAACGCTTTAAATTATTATATATATAAAAAATTTAATAAAAAAATTAATTTTTATAAAGTTTAAATTTTTTTTATTTTTATTTTTTATTATGTTAAATTATTTTTTTTTAATAATAATTATAAATAATAACTTTATTATTATAAAAAAAATAGTTGTTAAAACTTTTAAAAATTTAACGTTTATTTTTTTTAGCTTTTTTATATTAATAGTAGTATTACTTTTTAAATTAAAATTTTTAAAAAATATATAGCACGAAAATAAATTATTTAAAAGTAAATTTTTATTTTATAAATTTTATAAATTTTATAAATTTTTTAAATAATTTTTTAAATTATTATTAACTTTAATAAATTTAATAAATAATTTTTTTTAAAAGTTTAATATATTAATAATAATAAATTTATTAAAAAATAATATTTATAAAGCTAATATAAATGCTTTTAATAGCTTTATAATAATTATTTATTAAATAATATATTTAATTAATATATAACGCATCTCTCACTTGAGCTGGCCACCCACGTGACATGTATAGCACGGGTAATTTTATATGGGGTGCTACTTGCCCCCCTTTTAAATAACTTAACGAAAACTAGGTCTACAAACTAATAATTAGTATATTTAGAATCCTTATTTAAAAACGAATCCAATGGTATCTTTTGTTATTTTACAGCTATTTTATTTAAGGCTATATAAAAAATACGCTAAAATAATCCTTGTAAATTAAAGTTTTATAAATGCACGCTTAAATAAAATAGCCATAAAATAATAAGAATGACCAATGAATTCCTCTTTAAATAAGGATTTTAAATATACCAATTATTAGTTTATCGGCCCACTTTTCGTTAAGGTATCGAAAAGGGGGGTAAGTAGTACCCTATATAAAATTGCCGGTGGTGTATATATCACGTAAATGGCCAGCTCAATTAGGTGTTTAGCTTAAGTGGGAAATGCGTTATATTATATAAATTTTATTGTTTATAATTGCTATAATTTAATTAATTTTAGCTTGTTTAATAAATTTATAAGCTTTAATTTATTATTTTTAAAAAATAATAATAAAATATTTAAAGCTTATAATTTTATAATGCTTTAATAAAAGTTTATAAAATATAAAATTTAATTTTTGCTTATTTTATAAAAATTAATAAAAAATTAAATTTTTATTAATAATTATAATATAATTTATTAAATTTATTATAAATGTTAAAACATAGTATTATAAATATAATAGTAAGCTAAAAACTTAAAAAATAATTTGCAATTAATTTAAAATTATTTTTATAAAACATTTTGCTAAATTATTTTGCTTATAAATATATAAGCTAAATATATTAAAATTAATGCTTTTAACATTTAGCTATTTTTTTATAAAGCTATTATTAAAATCAATGGGTAAATATAAATATTATAAAGCTAATTAAAGCTTATATTATATATATTATGTTAAATAAGCTATAAAAACTTTTAAATTAATTATAGCATATATTTTTTAAATAATCACGCTATATTTTATAGTAAGCTACTTTAAATGCTTTTATAATAGCTATTAATTAGCTATATTTTAATAAATAATTATTTTAAAAACCTTTATAAATTAACTTATATTAATTTTAAATATAAATAAAGCTTATATAAATTAATTATAAAGTTATTAATATTAAGCTAAAATATAAAGTATATATAAAGCTTTAGCATAATAAATATAAAGCTATATAAATATTAAACCTAGGTTTATAAATTATTTATAAGCGTTATTTATAAAGCTATTAAGCTATAAGTATAATATTATAAAATAACTATTTTTTAATAAATATAAATAAAATATAAAATATTTACTTTAAAGTATTTATTTTAAGGTTAATTATAAGCTATAGCATTTAGTGTAAAATAAGCCGGTTAATTTACACTTTTTATTAAATAGCGCTATTAATAGCGCTAGCTTAAATAGTTATAAATTTTATTTAATATAATTATATTAATTAATTTTTTTTTTTTAAATAAATAACACATTATATATTTTATATTATTAACATTAAATTTATTATAGTTTAAAATATATAAGCTTTAAAATTTCCTTATGTTTTTATTTAAATAATTAAGCAATTTAATTATTTTTTTAGCTACTTTATTTAATATAGTGATTATTGCTCACTATATCCTTTGCTTTTAGCATTATATTTATTTTTTACATTTTTTTAAAGTTATTTTCCGGCAATTATTAATTAATTATAATGTTATATTTATATATGCTATAATTAACACTTATTTTTAATAGCTTATATTAATTTTAATATTAAAATTAAAATAAAAATATATTAAATAACGCTTATAATAATTATTAAACCTTTTAAAGCAGCTTTTTATTATAATATATATAATAAATGCTAATTTATTTTTTAATAATTTTATTTATTTATAATAAAATTTACAATTTATTAAAATAAAAAAATAAAATATTTAAAAATAAAATTTAAACTTAATAATAATTAAATTTTTTATTATAATAGCTAATATAATTGTTAAATTAATTATTAAATTAAAAACAAGCTATTTAATAGCTTTATTTATAATATATTTAGCGTAAAAAAACTTTTTTTTATTAATAACGTTAAAATATAATATTTTAATAATAATTTTAATAGTTTTTTTTAATAAAAATAAGCTAATATAATTAAGTTTATAATGTTATAATATTATTAAATTTAAAAGTTTAAATTATTAAGCTTTAAAAATTAATTTGTTAGCAAATTTATTTAAATAAATGTTATTTTAAATATTATTATTTTATTTTTTAAAATTTATTAATTTAATTTTTAATTAAAGTTATAATGCTTTATAACGTTTATAATAATAATTAAATATTTTTTATAATATAATTATTAAAGCTTTTTTTTTAAAAATAAAAAAAAGCTTAGTTATATAAAATATAATATAGTTAAAACTTTTTAATTATTATTAAATAACATAAATATATTAAAAAACCTTTTTAAAAAATAATATAATATTTTTAAAATAATATTTATATTAAATTTAAAAATATATAGCATTTTTTTTAAAATAAAAATGTTATATTTTTAGCTTAAATAATATATTTTTAATATAATAATATTTAATTTACAAAATATAAAATTATTATTAATAATAATTATAGGTATAATATAACTTATAAATTTATTATAATTAATAAATTAATTAAAGTTATTAATAATATAATATATATTGCTGATTTTATATAATTAAAGTAAATTTTTAGTTAATTTAAAATTAATAATAGCTATTAAATTAAAATTTTTAATAAATGTAAAAATAAACTAAATAATAATATTAACGCTTTATTTAAATAAATAATATTAAATTTAAAATATAAATTTATTATTAATATTAGCGTTATTATTATTGTTTTTAAAAGCGTTAATTAATTTAAAGTTATTTTTTTTTTATTATTATTTTGCTATTTATTAAGCGTTTTAAATAGTTAAAATATAATGGTATTAATGTTTAAAGCAAGGTTTTTTAAGCTTTATAGCGCTTTTTTTTAAAAGTTGCAAAAGTTTTATAAAATATTTGTTATAAAAGTTTTTATTAAAACTTTTAATAATATTTTTTTTAAAATAGTTTTAAAGCTAAAATTAATTTTAAAAGTTTAAAAAAACTAATATATTTAATTTATTTAAGCAAAATAATTAATTTTTAAAGTTTTAAAATAATTATTATAAAAATTAACTTTTTATAATATTATATTTTTTTTTGCTAATTTAATTATTATAATGTTAAACTTAGCATTAAATATATTAAAATTATTTTTAATAATAAATATTAAGTTATAAAACTTTTAAATTAAACGGTTTTTTTTAAAGTTATTATTTAATTTATAAAAAGTTTAAAAAGTTTAAAATATTATTATAAAGTTATTTTAATAGCTAATATTAAATTATAATATTAAATTATAATTATTTTATAATAATAATAACATTATAATTTAATTTAAATTGCTATAAATTTTGAAAATAATAAGTTTAATAATAAAATTAAATAATTTAATAGCTTTAAAAATAATTATAATATTTTAAAACTAAAAATTATAATTAATTTATTTTTATAATTTTTATTTTTTAAAAAAGCTATTAATATATTTAATTATTTTATAATTAATTTATTTTTAAATTATAATAAAAGCTATAAAGTTAATTATAAGTTTAAAAATAACTATAATAGCAAAAACAAATATATTTATATTATTAATAATTTAAAAAGCTAAAAAATAAATTAATAAATTTATTATAGCAGTAAAAATAATGCATATAAAAGCATAAATATTTTTAATAATAACGTTACACACGGGTCGATGTCGCACCATAGGTCGATGTTGCACTTTTTAATACCTTTTATGCGTTAACTTAAATAACTCAACTATAACATGTGGAAATTAATTTAATTAATCGGAATTATTTTTATTAGAAGTTTTTACATTTGCTTGACAAGTTTGCGCATTATGTCCGGGCTTTTTATAAATGCCACAGCGCTTTTGACCCGACCGCACCTTTTTCGCTAAACAACTACTCTTAGCTTTATTACCCGATTTAACTACCTTATTATCCCTGAACTCCCGTAAAACTTAGGCATTGCTTACTGTAAAAGGTTTTTTACTTTGTAGTTGCTTGTTTTTAGTTCTGCAACGCTTGCTTAAAATGTGGTTAATTTTGCAAAGCTTTTTGTTTTTTTGGCGCAAAAGGGCATTTTTATGCATTATTTTCCGGGTAGCCTTTGCAAATAAGTTAATAAAATTTAAAATCTTTGTTAAAAAGCTTAAAAAATGATTTTAAACTTTAGTTTTAATAAAAGTTAATTGTTGTTTGGTTTTTTTAATAGTAGTAAATGTTTTTAAAATTTAAAATTTATATAAAAGTTTGGGGTTAAGGTTAGGTGTTTTTGCTTTTTTTCGAATATTTAATGTAAATATAACCTTTTTTGCATTTAAAGGCATAATTTCAGCTGCTTTAAAACCTGATTAAATGTTTTCTTTAATAAAAGCAGGTGTAAATGCGTATAAAAAGCTAGCAAAAAAGTCTTGCTTTTTAATGTAAGTTTAATAACGCCGCATTAAACCTTTAATATATTAATTATACTTTTATTTTAATATATTAAAAAAAACTAAATTAAAAAGCTAAAGCTTATGCAATAAATAAGCAGGCATATAAAGTGTAATAATGTTGTTAAATTAGCAGTATTTTTTAAATTTTATTAAATGGTAGTTTTTATAACTATTAAGGATTAATAAGCGATAAACACTTTTTGTATGGCTTTAAATGTGTTTATTAAAATGTTTTGCCTATTTAACGCCTATTTTATTATTGGTTTAGCTATTATTTAAAAGATTTACGACTTAATTGTGTGGCAATGCGGCGTTGCAATACCAGGACGTAAGGTAAACCTTGCCGGCGAAGATGATATACGGCGGCACTGCCCAACTTTGAGAATTAATGGCCTGGTTTACAGTAACCTATTTTTTGCCTTTAGGCTTAGCTTGTTTAGGTCGCCCACGTTTTTTAAAGCTTGTAATTACTATTCCGGTAATTATTTTGCCCATTAAAAACCTTGTTTCATTAAAGTTATAAATATTTTTTACTTATATGCTATATTTTTTAATTGTAAGCTTTATAAGCTTAAACCATTTGTAATAACTTTCGGGATTTTTGTTAAAGGCTTGCTAGTAATTAATTTAGCGGTTATAACGCGTTTAAAGGTTAGGTCGTTATTGTACAAAGGTTAAAGCTTAGTTATATTTAACCTTTAACGCGTTGCGTTTGCGTTAAAAAATATTGGCTATTTTTTAAACATATTAAAGCCGGGGCAAAAACGCTTGCGCATTTAGCTTAAGTATACGTTTAGCAATTGTTTTTTCTTTTAACATTGTTAAATTTTGCTTTATAACGTTTACAACGTGGGCAGGTTTGCTGCCGTTGATTTTTTGCTTTAGTGTACGGTCGCAAATGTTATAAATACGAGCAAGCTTTCAAAAGGAGATTGTAAGGTCGTGTTTTTTAGCCTAAATGGCTAGCTATAAATCGGCTTTTTTAAATTTTTAAACTATTGCGTTGTTGTTAAAAAAGGTATAAATAAAGTTAAAAGGTGAGAAGTTGGTAAAAAGTGCGATATTAACCCGTGGTGCAACATCGACCCGTGTGTAACGTTAAAGCTTTAATTAAATAAATATAAAGTTATATAATAAATTAAATTTATTTATTTAAAAAAGTGCATTTAATTAAAAATTTGTTAAAAACTATAGCTATTAAACGCTTGTTTTATTAATTTAAATGTTTTAAATGCCCCGAGGTTTAATTAAATAACGCTTTAAATAAATATTTAAAATATATATAAATAAAAACAATTAATATAAAAAATAAATAATAAAATTTAAACTTTAATATAACGCTTTTAATAAAAGTTATAAAATGCTATTAAAAATATTAGTTTAATTTTATTATTTAAGTTATTTTTTTAAAATTATAAATTTAATTTATTTAATAAATTAATATTTTATTAAAAAATAATATTTTTAATAATTTAAAATAATTATAATTTACTTTATATTTTTTTATTATATTTTTTTTATTATTTGCATATATTTTTTATTAATGCTTTTTAATTTGCTTAATAAATATTTAGCATTTTTTTTTATAATTATATTATAAATTTATATGTAAATAAAAATATAATTTTTTAAAATGCGTTTTTTAAAATTTATAAAAACTAAGTTAATTAATTTGCTTATTTTTAAATATAACGTATTTTTTATTTTAATTAAACACTTAATTAAATTAATTATTTAAATAAAATTTTATAAATACATTTGAAAATATTTTAATAATTATTTATATAATTTAATTAAATTAATTAAAATTTAATTTGTTAAATATTTTTATAATATTTTTATATATTTATATATTATAGCTAAGTTTGCTGTAAAGCTTATAATATTTAGCGCAAGTTTTTTTTTTTTTTATATAACAATTATTATTATATATAATATAACTTTTTGCTTTAGTAATATTTTATACTTTTATTTTGTTTTTAATATTTTTAATAGTATAAAATTTTACATTTTATAGCTTAGTTTGCTTTATATAACAACGTTTATTAAGCATATAATTTGCTTTATAAAAACTTTTAAATTTTTTTTTTAATAATATAATATTATATATAATTTAGCTTAAATTTTTAATAATAAATATAAAAAAGCTATTTTAATATTATATAATTTTTTGCTTTATATATTTAAAAAAAAATTAACATTTATTAAATTATTTAAAATTAAAATTATATAAAAATTTAATCGAAAAAAAAATAAAAATTTAATTTAAAATATTATTAAATAATTTAATTAATTAATAATATATTTTAAATTATATAATATTAAATTTACTTTTTTAAATTTTTTTATATGTTATTTAAGGTTATTATTTTATTAAATATATAAAAAAACATAATTAAAAATTTTTGTTTTTAAATATAAATAATATACGTATATATAAAAAAGTTAATTTGCTTATTATATAATGAAATAAAATTAAAAAATAATAATAATAAAATAATTAAACTTATTTTAAAAAAAAAAAAAATAAATACTATTAAATAATTAAAATAATATAGTAATAAAACGGCTAATTAATAATATAAATTAAATAATAATGTTATATTTTTTAATTATAAAATAAAATAAATAATAAAAAAAGCTATATAAAAACAATAAAAATTATATAATATATATATATAATAAAAATAAAAAACAACGCAAAATTTATATAAATAATTATTTAGCTTTATTATAATTTTTTTTAATTATTATTATATTGCTTTTAATATATAAAATAACTTTAAAAATTTTTTTAGTTTTTATTAAAAAATAATAATTAGCAATTTTTATTATAATTATTTAATTTATATAGCTTTTTAGTTTTTAAATTAATTTTTATAATATTTTCATTATATTTTTAGCAGCAATTTAAATTTAATTAAGCAAATAAACAATTAAAAGCTTTTTTTACATTTGTTTTATTAATTGCTTTTATTTATATATTATAATGTTTTTAATTTATTTATTTTTAAAAAATAATAAATAAAGGTTAATGTTTTATTATATTTTATATATTCTTTTAAAATAACATTTTTAATATTTATTAATTATTAATATAACATATTTTTTCTTTAAATTATATGCACATAAAAAAATCTTTTATTTTTTTATTAATAATAATAGTTTTTTATTATAAAAAAAGTAATATATAGCTTATATTTTAAGCTATTTATATAATATATTATTTAAATTTATAATGTTTTTTGCGTAATATTTGCTAATTATATAAATAATTTTTCATTTATAAATAAAATATTATATTTAATAATTTAATTAATTAAAAACAAAAAAAAAACAATTATATTATATATTTTTAATTTTAACGCATAATTATTTTTTTTTTTATATATTTATGTTAAAAATATAGCAAATTAATTAATAAAACTACAAAATTAAAAACTTGTTAAAAAAAACTAAATTTTAAACTTTATATAAAAAATTTTAAAGCTTTAAATATATTTTAATTAAAAAATTAATTATTAATAAATATTAAACAAAAATTTAATTAAATATTATATATAGTTTATTTTTATATAAAAAACAATGAAAAAAAATAAAATTTAAAAAAAAATATTTATAACTTTAATAAAATTAAGTTTATAATAAGCAAAATTATGTTTAAAATAATTATAATTTTATTTAAAGATAAAAAAAAGCTATATATAATTAAATAAATTAATATAAAATAAATTATAATTATTTAAGCAATTTTATTATATAGTTAAATTATTTTGCTTTATATTATTTTAACAAAAAAAAAACTATTTTATATTTTAGTTTAAAAATAATAATATATTAAAGAATTAAAAAATTGCAATTGTAAAAAATAATTAAACAATAAATAAGTAAAATATAAATTAAATTATATATTTTAATTAATATATAAAGCTTTATATAAAAAATTGCTACTGCTTTTTTTTTTAATAGTTATAAAAGTTATTATTTATATAAATTTAAATTATATTGGAAAAAAAACAACATTATTACTTTTTATATGCTTTTTTATTTTTTTTATTATTTTTAACCATTTAATGTTAAAAAATTTAGCTTTTTAAAATAATTATATAATAAATAAATTAACTTTTTTATATACGCATATATTATTTATATTTAAAAAATTTTTTTTTAACTATGTTTTTTTATACGTTTAATAAAGTAATAATTTTAAACAATATATAAAAAAAGTTTAAAAAAGCAAATTTAATATTATATAATTTAAAATATATTATTAATTAATTAAATTATTTAATAATATTTTAAATTAAACTTTTATTTTTTTTTCGATTAAACTTTTATATAATTTTAACTTTAAATAATTTAACAAAAGCTAATTTTTTTTTAAATATATAAAGCAAAAAATTATATAATATTAAAATAGCTTTTTTATATTTATTATTAAAAATTTAAGCTAAATTATATATAATATAACTAAAGTTATATATAATATTATATTATTAAAAAAAAAGGTTAAAAGCTTTTGCAAAGCAAATTATATATTTAATAAACATTGCTATATAAAACAAAGTAAGCTATAAAGTGTAAAATTTTATACTATTAAAAATGCTAAAAATAAAATAAAAGTACGAAATATTGCTAAAGCAGAAAATTATATTATATATAATAGTAATTATTATATAAAAAAAAAAAAAACTTGCGTTAAATGCTATAAACTTTATAACAAGCTTAGCTATAATGCGTAAACATGCAAAAATGTTGTAAAAATATCTAACAAATTAAATTTTAATTAATTTAATTAAATTATATAAGTAATTATTAAAATATTTTCAAATATACATATAAAGTTTTATTTAAATAGCTAGCTTAATTAAATGTTTAACTTAAGTGAAAAATGCGTTATTATTATATATAATTTATTATTTTTATAAATTTAATAAAAAGTAATTAAATTAACTATAAATTGCTAATATTTATATATATACTTTTAGCTTTATATTTAATTTTATTAATTATATTAAGGTTTTATTTGCGGTTAAACTTTAAATTACCTTAAAAAATTAAAAATAATAATTAGCAAAAATAATTATTATAAACATTTGCTATTAAAATATTAAAAATAGCTAAAATTAAAGCATTATTTAAATTTATAATATTATTAAAAAATATATTAAATTTAAAATAGCTAATAATTTGTTTTAAAATAATTAATAGTAATAATATTAGCTATTTTTTATAAAAGCTTAAGTTATAAATTATATAATATAATAAATAAATAATAAAATAACAAAACAAAAATTATAATAATAATAAAATTATAGCTTTAATTATTTGTTTAAAAATAAATTAATAAATTAATTATAAATTAAATATTAAAAACTTAAAAAAATTAAGTTTTTTAAAATAAAACTAGTGTTTTAAAAATTTTGCTTTAAAATTAAAAAACAAATGCTTAATATTTAACATTTTTACTAGGTATAAAGTTAAATATATATAATATTTGTTTTTTAATATTAATAATTATTGCAAAAAAATAATTAAATATTTTTGCTTTTATATTATAAAGCTATATTTTTTTAATAATTGTTTATTTTATATTTTTAAACTTAATTTAATTTTACATTTGTTTTTTAAAATTAAGCTTTTTAATATTTAAAATAAATATTTTGCTAAAAAACTATATATATATAATATTAAAACTAAAATTTTAAAAAAATAAATTAAAAATTACTTTAATATTATATATATCGGCTTATTTTTTTTTAAATAGCTTAATTAGCCTATTTAAAATCTTGTTTTTTAATAGTTTTAAATTTTAATTTATTGTTTTAATATAAAAAAAAACTAAATATTTTATTATATAAATATTTACTAGCTGTTTATTATTAAAATAATTAATATTATAAAATATAAACATTTAGTTTTTATTAAAATATTGTTATATAATTAATTTATTAAAGCTAAACTATTATTTTTTAATATAAATTTAATTAATTAAATATTAAATTATAATAAATTTTACGTTTTTAAATTTTTTTTTTTTTTTATAAACTATTGTTAAATAAATTTTTATATATTTTTTAAATATTTTTATTTTATTATTAAATTAAGTATAGTTATAAAATATATTATTTACTGCTATTAAGCTAATATATTATTTTAATTAATTAAAAAAATTAAAAACAAGTAAAATATATATTTTAAAAAAATATTTATAAGCTTAGTATTGTTTTTAATATAAATATAATAATATAATAATAATAAAAAATAAATAAAATAATTTTATATTATTATTTTAATTGTTATAAAATTAATTATAAAATTATTAATAGCTTTTATAAAAAACGCTTAAAAAGTTAAAAAAATATAATATTTTATTAATAAAATTATAAATTATTAAAAATTAATAATTAAGCTTATTATTTTTATTTATACTATAATAATTATTAATAATTATAAATTTAATTTTTTTTATAATTAATTTCACGCATTTTTTACTTTAAACAAACATTTAATTAAACCGGCTATTTAAATAAAACTTTATATGCACATTTGGAAATATTTTAATAACTATTTGTATAATTTAATTAAACTAATTAAAATTTAATTTGTTAAACGTTTTTATAACATTTTTGCACGTTTGCACATTATAGCTAGGCTTGCCGCAAAGCTTATAGCATTTAGCGCAAGTTTTTTTTCTTTTTATATAACAACTACTATTACGTATAATATAATTTTCTGCTTTAATAATATTCCATACTTTTATTTTATTTTTAACATTTTTAACAATATAAAATTTTACACTTTATAGCTTAATTTGCTTTATATAGCAACATTTACTAAATATATAATTTGCTTTGTAAAAACTTTTAACTTTTTTTTTTAATAATGCAATATTATGCATAACTTTAGTTATACTACGCATAATTTAGCTTAAATTTTTAATAATAAATATAAAAAAGCTATTTTAATGTTGTATAATTTTTTGCTTTATATATTTAAAAAAAAATTAGCTTTTATTAAATTATTTAAAGTTAAAATTGTATAAAAATTTAATTTAAAGCGTTATTAAACAATTTAATTAATTAATAATATATTTTAAATTATATAACATTAAACCTATTTTTTTAAACCTTTTTTATGCGTTGTTTAAAATTATTGCTTTATTAAACATATAAAAAAACGCAGTTAAAAAATCCTTTTTTTAAATATAAATAATATATATGCGTATAAAAAAGTTAATTTGCTTGTTATATAACTATTTTAAAAAGCTAAATACTTTAATATTAAATAGCTAAAAACGGTAAAAAAAATAAAAAAATATATAAAAAGTAATAATATTGTTTTTTTTGCAATATAACTTAAATTTATATAAATAATAGCTTTTATAGCTATTAAACAAAAAAAAACAGTAACAACTTTTTATATAAAGCTTTATATGCTAATTAAAATACTTAATTTAATTTATATTTTATTTGTTTATTATTTAATTATTTAATATATTATTATTTTTAAATTAAAATATAAAGTAGTTTTTTTTTACTAAAATTATATATAGCAAAATAATTTAGCTATATAATAAAATTGCTTAAATAATTATAATTTATTTTGTATTATTTTATTTAATTGTATATAGTTTTTTTTTACATTTAAACAAAGTTATAATTATTTTAAACATAATTTTATTTATTACAAACTTAATTTTATTAAAGTTATAAATATTTTCTTTTTAAATTTTATTTTTATTTATTATTTTTTATATAAAAATAAATTATATATAATATTTAATTAAATTTTTGTTTAATATTTGTTAATAATTAATTTTTTAATTAAAATACATTTAAAGCTTTAAAATTTTTTGTATAAAGTTTAAAGTTTAATTTTTTTTAATAAGTTTTTAATTTTATAATTTTATTAATTAATTTGCTATATTTTTAATATAAGCATGTAAAAGCAAAAACAATTATACGTTAAAATTAAAAATATATAATATAATTGTTTTTTTTTTATTTTTAATTAATTAAGCTTTTAAGTATAATATTTTATTTGCAAATTAAAAACCATTTATATAATCGGCAAATATTATGCAAAAAACATTATAAATTTAAACAGCACATTATATAAATAGCTTAAAAATACATTTAAAAGCTTAAAACATAAACTATATATCGCTTTTTTTATAATAAAAAATTATTATTGTTAATAAAAAAATAAAGGATTTTTTTATATACATATAACTTAAAAAGAAAATAGCCGGTTTAATTAAATATCCGGTTAAAATAAAAAATGCATTAATAAATTCTTTATAAAAAAATATATTTTAATTATTTTTTATAATATATTTAAATAGCATTTTAATTATTTTACTTTTTAATATAATAATAAAACAGCTATAATTAATGCTTTAACTTTAAAATTAACTAATTATATTTAATATTGCTTTAATTTATATATTTTATTTAATATATTAATAATTTTAAAGCTAATTATTTTATAAAAATTAAAGTTTTTTATATTAAGTAAAATAGCTTAATTATTTAAAATAATATAATTAAAGTTTACTTTATTAATAAAAGCATTATAATTAATATAAAATTTAATAAAAGTTAATAAAATAAATAAGCTTAAAAGCTATTATTAATTATAATGCATTTTATTTAAAAAAATAATTAAATTATTATAATTATTATAATAAATTTGCAAAAAAGCTTAAGTTATTATTATAATAATATATTAAAAATAATTGCTTTATATTTTAGCTTTTATATAAATGCAAAGGTAAAAATAAAAAATAATTATAACATTTATTAATTAAAATGTTTATAATATTTAAATAAATTAAAAAAAAGTGTATAGCTTATAAAAAAGTAAATTAATGTTATAAATTTTAAAATTAAAAAAAAAAAAGTTTAATAAATAAATTAATTAATTATATTTATAAGTTATAAAATATACGTTTTTTTTTTTTAAAAAATGTAAATTATTTATTAGTTTTTTTTATTACAAATTAATTAATTATATAATTAATATATAATTTGCTTTTAATATAAAATAAAAAAAAGTTTAATTAATTTATATTATTTTATTTTATATTTAATAAAATTAATTTTTTTATTATTTTTTTTTATACATTTATTATTTTAACTTTTTAATTTTTTTAATATATATAAGCTTAATTAATTTATTTAGTTATTAATAATTAATTTTTTTATTTAAAATTAATTATAATAAATTATTTAAATTATGTTATGAATTAACAAAAAAACGGCCTGTTGGAAAACCAAGGTGACCGTACGGCCTAATAAGGGGTACGTGGCTAAACCAAAAAACATGCTACAGCCAAAAAAGAAAAGGTCACGTGACCCTGGTCTTTGTTAAAAAACAGAAACAGTGTCTTGGTCTCTAGCGTTTTTAAAAAACAATAAAGACGGGTTTTTAGTGTCTTTGAGAAACAATAAAAACAACCGGAATTAGTGAAAAAAAAACTGTTTATATAATAAACCAACGTTTCCTATGTATTTAGTTGTAGTTTTTACTTTATAATTTAATTTAAGCATATAGCGACTTTTTGGAATAGCTGTGTGAGAGTAATCTCTTGACGACCACTTAGTTACGACCCGACCGTACAACGTTCGCACCTTAGGCACGATTTAATACGTGGAGCTTTAAGTACTAACGCCTTTACAGACTAACGGTTTGTTACATTTTAAATTGTCAAACTTACTTAGTGTTTAAAAAACAACTGTGTACGGTTACGATGTCTTTGCAGCAGCCTGAACTAACACCCGTAATAGTGCAAAGTTCCTTAACGCATTTACAAAACAAAATTAAGCAGTTAAAACAGCAAAATCAACAGCTGAAAGCATAGGTTATGAATTTATCAAAACCTAAGCCTTTTAAACCAGTTAAACCAATTAAGTTTGATAGCAACCAAAAGCAACTAAAGGGATTTTTAACTTAAGCAAAGGCTTACTTACGACATTATAACAACAGTTTTTTATCAAATAAAAACAAAGTAATAACGGCTGCAGAATTCTTTACCGGCAACGCATTAAAATGGTTTTAACTTATAATAAACGATTATATAAATAATAACAACATTAATAATATTAAAAAGAAAACCAAAGTGGCATTTAAATCCTTTAATGGATTTAAAACGGCGTTAACTAACATGTACGGAAATCCAGAGGAAAAAAAACAAGCAAAAAAAAAGCTGCTTTTAATATCTCAAACAAAAGCTGCATATAAATATGCAGTGGAATTCTAGAAAATAGCAGCTAAAACAACGTGGATTAATAGTAACGCTTTAATAACGGCTTTTTATCAAGGGTTAAAAAACGAGGTGAAAAACAAGTTATACAAAGACGAACAACTAAGCGATCTTAAAACTTATATCGCTAACGCAATAAAAATCAATAACCGATTGTATAAACAACGTTTACAAAAATAACAACAAACTTAACAAATACCCAACTTAAAAAAAAAACAAACCATAAAGTTAACGGCATTAAATACTCATGCAGGACCTATAAAACTAAATGCAACAAAGAAAAGGCGAAACCTAAGCAAGGTTAAGTGTTATAACTATAATTTAAAAAGACACTACGCCTAAGCTTGTAATAAACCCAAGAAAAAACGACAACTTAAAAAAGCAAAACAGGCTTTATTTATAACGATCGCAATGTTAAAAATTAGCAACTAATAAAGTCGACTATAATAACAACATATTAAAAAAATACCAAATTGTAACATATGCAAAAAAGAAAAACAAGTGTGTTTAAAACACTTTTTTACAAAATAATTAAAACAAGCAAAATAAAACGGATATACTTGCAACTTTATTAATTGCTAAAAACACAACATAAGCATTAATAACAAAACCAAGCAAAATATAGCTACTTGAAAAAATCCTACTTAAATTAACAACAATAAAAATAATTAAAAAAATATTAAACTAAAAAAAATTAAAGGTTTTATATGAGATAAGGTTAAAAACCCAACATACAAATATTAAAAATGGCTTAAAAGGAAATTTTGTCCAAAAAAACATACGTGCAGCTATAACAAATGCAACTACTAATTTAAATGGGAATAATTAAAAAACTCTGTAGCAAAATCTATTCAACGAAAAAAATGCTCAAGCAAAACATCAAACGCACAAAAATTTCGAATAAAGAAAGCCAAAACAGCAACAATTAACACGCTAAAAGCCAAAAACAACATAAAAATATGGCCATTTTTAAACAATGTATAGCGGTACAACCTAGCACTTATAATAAAAGCCGAAACGGATACCAGCAAGCAACTTAGCCTAGCTACCGAGCTTATTATCGAAGGACATTATCATAGCAAAGTTATAATAAGTTAAAAACCGATAAAAATAATACTAAAAAACAAAAAACATAAACAGATTTTTTAAATATGCTGTATAACATATTAATATATGCACTATTTACAAAAAAAGCTATAACATATGTGGTTTTTAAAACGATTAAACGGGAAACCTATAATGCAACCCTTATACAAAGCAAATAAAAAAAAGGTAACACCAGTGTACTAAAACCCTCGAGGATTCGCAGTATTTAACAAAGACCTATAGTGGCCTATGAAATGCATGCAGCAAATCCTACGACCAAAAAACTGCACCAACAACAGATGCAAAATCCATGCTTAATAAAAGGCGATAAAATTGCGCAAAACAATAAAATAAACGCAATAAATCAATTAAAACCAACTAACGTTTAAGGAAAAAAAGCTTAAAAAAGTAACAAATAAATTAACTTTAATAGCAATAAAACAAATAAACTTTAGCAAAAAATCTTTTAAAAATGCAATAAATCTTTATAAGCATAAAAAACCTAATATAATTTAAAATGCAGAAAATAAAAAAATAAAATACTATTTAAACGGAAATATAGTAAAATGCTTTAAAAAGTTTTAAACAGCAATTAATGCAATTAAACGACTTAATAACATGCTAACACAAGCAACAACTAGCTAAAATTAATTAAAAAACAATAACGAGCAGTTATAACAAATCAACAATTATTTTTAAAAAAACCCAAAAGGCTTTATGCCACAATAGCTAAAAAAAATAAACATATTAAAATCGATTTAATATATTAAACACATAAGCTATAAGCATTTATAAATACAAAAGCTTAAGCAAGCTTTATTTCTTTACAAATTATTAAGCAATTAAACATATTAACAAAGCTTAAAAACAACCTCTACTTATTTTTAACCGTTAATAAAAGTCCTATTGCATACAAAAACGGAGTAGTTTTAAAAAAAACTACAGAACTCTTTTTTAACATCCTTGGACATAAAAAACGACTAGTGCTCGACATTACGAAAACATTTAAACATAATGTTATTTTGAGGATACCTTAGTTGCAAGAAAGCAATCCTAAAGTAAACTAAAAAACTAGCCAACTTTAGTAAAATATACTAAAAAAAAAATTAGCCAATAAAAAACTTAAAACACAAGTATTAAGCAATTTTATCGGACTATTATTGCAAATTTGCATAATAATTAAAAAGTTCAAACCTATACTTAACAACAAAGTATTAATAAAATATCGAGACTACGGCGATATGTTTAGTGAAACACACGATGAATTACTAAAGCATAGTCCATAAGACCACAAGATTTCGCTCAAGGAAAAAGCCAAATTATAATCATTTTCATTATATGACATAAATAAAAAACAACTAAAAAAACTACAAGAATTTTTTAGAAAAAATCTAAAAAAAAAATTTATTCGATCTTTAAAATTACCAGCAGGATCACCGGTACTTTAGGTACTATGCAAAACTAGAAAAAACAAAAAGCAACGTTAAAAATTAGTAGTAAATTACCAAAACGTAAACTTTAAAACCATTAAGTTTGTAAAACCAATACCCAAAATTAACAACTTATAAAACAAATTAATGCACGCAAAATGGTTTATGGCATTTAACCTACCAAACGCATACAATTAAACGAAAATAGCATTAGGTAATAAATGAAAAACGGCATTTCGCACACGATATAAATTATATAAATCTTTAGTTATGCTTTTTAAACTTACCAATGCTTTAGCAATATTTCAAACGTAAATAACGCACGCCTTACGCAAATTTATCGATATATTCATAATAATATATTTCGACAACATTTTAATATATTTAAAAAACCTTGAGAAACATTAAAAACACGTTAAAAAAGTACTAAACGTGCTACAAATTGCCAAGTTAAAGGTGAACCCCAAAAAAAGCAAATTTCACACACAAAAGGTTGATTTTTTTGGTTTTACAATAACTCCAAAAAAAATAAAAATTTAAAAGTCCAAGATTTTAGCAGTAAAAAATTAGCCGGTATTTAAATCGGTAAATAACGTAAAGGCGTTTATAGGATTTACAAACTATGTTTAAAGCCTTATTAAATGGTTTAGTAAACACGCTAAACCTTTTTTAAACCTAATAAAAAAAAACAATCTTTTTAAGTAAAAAAAGAAAAAACAAGAATTTTTTAAAAAAGCCTGTTTAAAAGATTTTTAACCTAAACAAAGAATTCGAAGTAATAGTTAACGCTAGCAAGAAAGCAATGGGCAAACAACTAAGTTAACGAGACAAAAATGGAAAATTGCACCCAGTGGCATATTTCTCGAAAAGATTTTCAAAACTAGCAAAACAATACACGCTACTAAACAAAAAGCTTATAGCTATTGTCCAAGCATTTAAAAAATAAAAACATTACCTTTATAAACTTAAAAAACTAGTTAAGGTGTACATAGACCACAAAAACTTAACTACGTTTATAACAACAAAAGTATTAAACAAACAATAAATTAAATAAGCAAAGTTTTTATTTTAATTTAACTTTGTTATTTTTCACATTAAAGGAAAAAAAAATATAACAACAAATATTTTAAGTTAATAAAGCAACCATAAAAAGTTAAAAATAAAAAGCCAAATATTGTTAAAAAAAACCTAATAAAAAATTACACTTGCAGCTATAACTTTATTTAATCACAATAAATAAATTGAAAAATTATGGAAAAACCATGAAATAGTTTTATAAGCACTACCACAACCAACAAATACACTATTAACCTTTAAGCAAAGTAAAAACAAAGATAAAAAGGTTTATTTAAATTTTAAATAATAATTTACGATCAAAAAACTAGTGAAAGCAATGCATAAACATTCATTAACAAGATATTAGGGAGTATATAAAACATTATCCCGGATACAAAAAAACTATAAATGCAAAAAACTTAAAAGCATAGTAAAAAAAATAGTTTAAAAATGTGTTTTATGCAAAAAAAGCAAAGCACCGCAACATAAACCATATGGATTGCTATAACTAAAGCAAATACCAAACAAGGTTTAAAAGTTTATTGCGTTTAACTTTATTGTTAAGCTACCCAAGTTAAAAAAACCAATAACCGGAATATTATACAATTTAATATTAATTATTATAAAAAAACTTACAAAGTATAAATATTTCATACCATACCTGGAATTAAGTACGGCAAAAGATTTAGCCTATATAATAATTAAACATATTTTTAATAAACATGGAATTTTAAAAAAAGCAGTTATAAATAAAAAAACGATTATAACCTTTAAGTTTTATTAATTATTAATAAAAGCATTAAGCATTAAGCACCGATTATTTACGGCTTATTATTTATAAATGGATAAATAAATAAAAAAACTTAATTAAATTTTAAAGCAGTATTTACGCTGCTACTTTAATAAATAATAAAACAATTAGGTTAAGCTTTTATTTATAGCAAAGTATGCTTATAATAGTTTTAATAATAAGTTAATAGGAATGTTTTTATTTACAGCAAATTATAAATTTAACCTAAAAATAAATCGAATTATAATTAACGGCGTAATAGCGCTTAAAGCAAAAATATAAGCAAAAGAAATCATAGGTTTATAATAGAAATTATAAAACGAGCTAATATTTTTACAAAACCATATAAAAGCTTATAGCAATAAACACAGGTTATTAAAGCTAACCTTAAAAAAAAAAAACAAAGTATATTTTTTAAAGCGCAATATTAAAATAAAACAACTAAGCAATAAACTTAACTTTAAACAAATTAAACTATTTAAAATTAAAAAAGCCATTTTAAAAATAAATTATTAATTTAAGCTACTTAAAAAAGCGAAGATATAACCAAAGTTTTATATTTCTTTTTTTAAATTAACACTAAAAAACGCCGAACTTTAAACACGATTAAAAGTTAAATTAAACAAAAATCTATACAAGGTTAAAAAAATACTGAATTTACGTTAAAATAAAGGTACCTACAAATATTTGGTTAAATAAAAAGGATATTTATACGCAAAAACCATTTAAAAACCTAAAAAAAACCTAAAAAATATAACGTAAATAGTTAATTAGTTTTACCAGCAACATTTTAACCAACCAGTGCCCAAAGGAAAGGGTCGACCCCAAAAAAAAGTTCTAAGGCGTTTTAATTTACTTTAGGAGAAGACGGTGGAAAAAACTCGGCAGCAAAACGCTTTTGCTCCTTTTTTAAGCGCTTTTGCTTTTTTAATTTATCTAAATTTTAAAGACCACGCTAAATAAATTTTACACCTCTTTTATAAAAAAATTTAAACTGACGGTCCAAACAATTAATATAAGCAGCCAGCTCTTAAAGCTGTTTGTTAGCCTCTCGTTTTTCCCGGTTTATGCAAGACTTTTCGGCACGGATTTAGCAAAGAGAGTAGAGCAACACATGATTGCCATCGCAAAACTGAAGGTTTGCGTCGTTATAGTTTTTGCATTAACTGCGATCCTCTAACATTTTACAAGTAAAACCTTTGTTAAAATAGCAAAAGCAAAGCATGACTTTAAAACTAAACTGCTTAATAAAGTTAAAAAGTTTACGATAACTTTCAGTAAACGACTTTTTGCGCAACTTAAAAATATAACCGGCCATGTTTTAACAAACAAAATAAATTAAAAAACAACATTACTTACTAGAAAAAAGAAAAGACGCACTAGTATTTATTGCAGACAATAAACCTGGGAAAAAGGGGATAATGTTACGAACCAACAGAGGAACGGCCTGTTGGAAAACCAAGGTGACCGTACGGCCTAATAAAGGGTACGTGGCTAAACCAAGAGACATGCTACAGCCAGAAAAAGAAAAGTCACGTAACCCTAGTCTTTATTAAAAAATAAAAATAGTGTTTTAGTCTTTAGCGTTTTTAAGAAACAACAGAGACGGGTTTTTAATGTTTTTAAAAAACAATAAAAATAACTAAAATTAGTGAAAAAAAAACTGTTTATATAATAAACCAACGTTTTCTATGTATTTAGTTGTAGTTTTTACTTTATAATTTAATTTAAGCATATAGCGACTTTTTAAAATAGCTGTGTGAGAGTAATCTCTTAACGACCACTTAGTTACGACCCAACCGTACAACGTTCGCACTTTAGGCACGATTTAATACGTGGAGCTTCGAGTATTAACGCCTTTACAAACTAACGGTTTATTACAAATTATTTTAATTTATATAATTTATTAAAAAGTTTGCTTTAATTATTATTATATAATTATATGCTATATATTAATTATAAATTATATTGTTTAAATATTGTTAATTTATTTAATAATATAGTTAATTTGCAATTTTAAATTTAAACAGCAATTATTAAAAAGCTAAACAAAAATATTGCTGCAATTTATTAAAAAGCTTAAATTAATATTTATAATATATTTAAAGTTTTTTTTTTTTAATTATATAAAACACTTATTAAATTTAATATTTAATTTATATTTTAGCTATATTATTATAATAATTATTAAAAAGCAAATAATATTATTAAATTTTTAGCTAAATATATATTTAAAAGCTTATAATATTTTAATAAAGTTTATAAAAGCTATTTTTAACTTTAATATATTATAAAAAAATATAATTTTATAAATTAATTATATAATTAATTAATTAAAGCGTAAATTAAAAAATTCTTTTTAATTTTTTTAATTTAAATTTAATAACAAATTTAATAATACGTTAATAATTTTAAAAGGTTTTTTTAACTTATTATTAAAATATTTTTTTTAATTTTTTATATTTAAACATTTTATAAAACTTTTAAAGTTTAATAATATAAATAGCTTTTATAATTTATAAAATAATATTTATAATTATTTTAATTATTAAATTTAATATTTTATTAATTAATATTATTAAATAAATTTTGCTTTTATTAATTAACTATAATTATTATTAATTAAAATGCATTAAAATAACTTTTTAACTATTTTATAATTAAAGCTTTAAATAACGTTAAAAATAATTGCTATATTTATTAAAATTTTAACGTTATTTTTATAATATTATTGTTTAACCGCGCTAATAATTAATTAAAAAACTTTTTTAAATATTTTAGCTAATTTATTTATATTAAAATATAAAATAATAATTTATTTAAAAAAGTTTATTATAATTATAATTAATTGTTTTTTTAAAGCAATAATTTTAATAATTTAAAAAAAAATATATTAAATTTAATATTTTATTATTAATATATATAATTATATATAAAGTTTAATAGCAATAAATATATTAAAATATAGCTGTTTTTTAACTATAAATTAATTAATAATATTTAAAATAATATATATATAAAATAATAAATATAAAAAGCAAATAATAAAAATTTTAAATTTAATATTTTGCTTTTAATAGTTTTTTATTTAAAATAATTAATTAATAATTATAAATAAATTTTTAATATTATTAATATTAGCTTAAAAATTGTTAAAATAATTTAAAAAAAGTAATTTTTAGCTTATAATTATTTTTTTTTTGCAAAAAAAAAAAAAGAAATTTAATTAACTATATAAAAAAGTTTATTTTTATATTAATTATTAATAAATATTATTTTTTTTTTATAAAGTTTTTTTATTTATAATATTATAATTATTTTTTATATTAAATTTTATTAATATTTTAATTTTATATAAAAAAACTTTATTTTTTAATATTTTTTATGTTTTTTTTAAATTATTTTTTTATTAATTAAAAACTTTTTTTTAAACAATTATAATTTTAACTTTATTATTATTTATTTATTTATATTAAAATTAATTAGTTTTTAATATTTCTTTAAGTTTTTTATAAATAATTAAAAGTTATTTATTATATATATTTTGTTTTTAATATTATTATTTAAGTTTTTTAACATATATTAATTATATTTTTTATATAATGTTATAAAAAATAATTTTTTTTATTTATATAATAGCTTACTGCTTTTTAATTTGTTATTTTATAAAAAAATATTATATAATAAAATTAAATTATTTATTTTAAGCAAAAAACTTTAAATTATATATATATAATATTAATTAGCTTTATTAATAGCTTTTTTATATTTTTATAATGTTTTTTTTTTGCAAGCATATTATTATATATAATTAATTAAGCTATTTTAATTAATAAATTGCTAAATAAATATAATATTTTAAATAAATAATATAAAGAATTATTTATATATAATTTTATATAAATTATAGCTATAATATTTAATTATAATTTTATTTGTTTATATAATTTCATTTAATTTTTTTAATTAGCTTTTTTTTATTTTGTTTATAACTTTTTTTAAATTTTAAATAATTAATTAATAGCTTTTTTTGCTATGTTTTATTTTTTTAAATAATATATTACGCTATATTAAATATAAAAGCTAAATTGTTTTTTTATATTAATTATTTTATTTTTATTTTTAAATTTATTATTATATTTAATTTTAATTAAAACTTTATATTAATAAATAATTTATTATTTAATAAAATTAATAATATTAGCTAAATTAATTATTTATAATAATTTAACTTTAAATAAACAATTATTTAATAGTATATTTTAATAATAATTTTAAATCTTTTATTATTTAATATATATTATATATTAATTATTTAAATAATTAAGATTTTTTTAGCTAAATTATATTAATGTTTTTTTAATAATTGCTTAAATTATGCTTTTTAATATAATATATATTATTTTAACGTTTTTTTAACATTTATATATATATTATTTTAATAATATTATATAGCTATTTTATAATATATAAAGTTTTTTTTTAATATTTAAATTTTTTATAACATTTTTAAAGTATTTTATGTTAATTATTATTATTATTAATATAGCATTATATTTAATATAGTGTTTTTATTTTTTTTTATAAATAATTTTTATATATAAAAAATTTAAAAATATAATTGCAATATATTTATTATTTATAAGCTATATTATAATAATTAAGCATATTATTTATTATAAAATAATTTGTTAATTTTTATAATTTTATTAATTATTTTGCTTTTAAAAATAAAATTAGCATTAATATTAATAATGTTAATAATATAACTATTTTAATATTAAATTAAAAATTAATAAAGTTTTTTATATTATTTTTTTATTAATTATTTAATTTATTTAATAGTTTTTTTAGTTTTTTTAAAAAACTATTAATTATTATATGCTTTTTACTAAAAATATAATATAATTAAAAATTAAACATTTTAATAAAAGCAATTTATTTAATAATAACTGCTTTAAAAAATGCTAAAAATTTATAAAAGTAATTATAAAAGCATTAAAGCACTTTAATAATATTAAAATATTTTTTTTAATTATATTATAATTTAATTTAAAACTTTTTTAAATGTTAAATTTATAATATAATAGCTAAACTTTAGTTTTTATTTTTAAGCAAAATATATATTTTTAATTTTTATTTAAAATATTAATTTTAAGCTATATTTTATTATTTAAATAATTAAATATAATTAAATATAACGCAAAAATACTTATTTATTATAAATATTGCATTGTTTTTTTTAATTAATTTTTTAAATAAACTTAATGTTTCGGCAAAAAAGCTAAATAAATAATAATGCAATTATTATAACGCATTTCCCACTTAAGCTAAACATTTAATTAAGCTGGCTATTTATGTGATATATATAACACCGGTAATTTTATATAAGGTGCTACTTACCCCTTTTTTTAATAACTTGACAAAAAGTGGGTTTACAGATTAATAATTAATATATTTAAAGTCTTTATTTAAAAACGAATCCAATGGTATTTTCTATTATTTTATAGCTATTTTATTTAAGCGTGTACTTATAAAGCTTTATTTTATAGGGATTATTTTAGCGTATTTTTTATATAACCTTAAATAAAATAGCTATAAATTTATAAAAAATACCATTGGATTTTTTTTTAAATAAAGATTTTAAATATATTAATTATTAGTTTATAAACCTATTATTTATTAAGTTATTAAAAAGAAAAGCAAATAATACTTTATATAAAATTACCGGTGTTATATATATTATATAAATAGCTAGCTTAATTAAATGTTTAATTTAAATAAAAAATGCGTTAATATTAATAATTTTTTAAATTTTATAAAAGTTAATGTTTAATTTTTTTAATAATAAATTAAATTAGCTAAATAAATAAAAGCTTTAAAATATTAATTAATTAAAATTTAAAAAAATAAAATGTTAATAAAATAATAATAAAAGCATTATAATTTTAATTTAAAAAAGTTTTTAAATTTTTTATTTTACAATTTAACTTTTAATAATAAAATAAATAATTATTTAACTTTTAATAATTTTTTAAAAATATACCGAAAAAATATTGTAAAAGCTTATATTAAATTAATTTTATAGTTTAAAAAATAAACAATTAATATAAACTTTTTTAAAATTATAAAATTTAATAATTTAAAGCTAAAACTTTTAAAAAAGCTATTTAAATTTATAAAAATTAGCTTTTATTTATTTAATAAACTTTTATTATTATTAAAAACGGTAGTTATTAAAAAGTTTATATTATAAAATAATTAAAGTTTATAAATTAAAAAAAAAATTAATATTTTAAAAATTTTAATAATTATTTTTAATTTTTAAAAAATTAAAATATATAAAAAATATTTATAATAAATATATAATTTTATTATATAAAATTAATAAATTTTTTATATATTATATTTAAAACTTAAATAATATTTTTGCTAAAAATTTATAAAAACATAGTTTAATTAATTATTTATTATTATAAATTAATAAATTTTATTAATTTTTTATTAATTATAAATTTTTTAATTTTTTATTAATTATAAATTTTTTAATAAATTGTTTAAAAAAAATAATTAAATTAAATATAATTTTAATTTTTAACTTTTTAATTTTTTTAATTTTTTTAATTTTAATAGCTTTTATTATTAAAAACTTTAATTTATTTAT